>JARWKJ010000015.1:20445791-21045791 GCA_029959095.1 Rhinichthys osculus
TATATGGTTGAATTCCGTAGGTCGCGGCCAGGTCGGGTTCATTCACAACTTGCGCCATGATGTCATTTTGGAATGATATGCTGAAGTTACCTGCGGTGTCAAGCCCCCTACTTCCTGCCACCAATCAACGCGCCCCTCATTTGCAGGGGGGGGGGGGGGGGGGGGGGCACGTACGCACGCACGAACGCTACAGACCTATTACAGATCAGTGGGTGGGACTTCACTTTCTGAAACTAAAAAAAATATCCTCCATCTTGTTTGGAAGCTAAGCTAACAGGCGCTGTGGAGCCAGATGTAAAGTTACGACAATGGCGAAATGTACTCAATATGATATGGAAGAAGAGGATTTTGAAAGTCTGATGCTCGAATCAGATGTTCGTGGCTACTTTTACGAGCCGCAATATAGCGAAGAGCAGCTGAGGCTGATGAAGGAACAGGAGGCGGCTGCCTGTCGCGGACGAGGAGCCCAGACTGGCTCGAGCTGGGCGGACTGGTGGTGCCTGTGCTCTCACTGTGTGCCTACGGACACATAGATAGAGTTCATCTGCTGCAAAGAATTTCAACGTTGCCAATTTCTCCTGGACGAAATCTTTGAATCTGACGAGGACACGGACGTTTGTGTTGTGAACCATCCTAGTTTCGCACCGCATATGTTCTGACTGAACATCCCGGTATCAAGCAATAATTCACCATTTCGAAAGAAACACAAACGAGGAGTAATTCACTAATGAGTTCGCCAACTAACTAGAAATTTTCTGTGAAATGAATTTCAAGCTCTGGTGGTAGCTAGCCTTGTAGACGGAAGAGTGATTTCTCTGATAGGCGGATAACTCATAAGTGGTGTTCTGGATTAGTTGGAGTGGCTTGCGGAGCTGTGCAATGTGGTGCATTGTGGGAGTTGTTGTCTTCCATACAAATGCGCCCCAAAGTTACTTTCTGTCTTTCCTCGGTCAAGAAGGCACCAAATTCGAAATTTATTTGACATTTCGACTACATATATGGCCCACTTTCAATAAAGATTAATGTTCCCACGGGTGAAATGCTCCTTTAAAAGAACGAATCGGTCAGGAATTGAACAACACTACTGGAAACTGCAGTGAATTCAATGTATAAGTAGGTTTTGTGGAGTTTTGCAAAAATGTAGAGGTAAATGAATGTTAATGTTTTTCAATGACCATATGTTGAAAAAATCCCCAATATATTTTTTCTCTCTGCAATCAACTAAACAGATTTGAGTCAGATAAGCCAAAAAACCCCAGATTTTTTTCTGCCTGTTTAAACAGAGTCTTTTTTCTCAGTGAAAGAAACAAGACCCCTGAAAGATTACAGCTACAAAGTGAACCATAGTTTTGTGCGGAATATTTAATTACTCGAACGCAACAGCCCTGAGGTTCCACTACAAAGCTAGCAAACTCACAAGTTATTTACAGAAATGCGTCATCTGCCTAAAGCAACAATCATCCCACTGTTCTCATAAAAAAGTTTTCAGAGTGTGATAAAAAATGTGGAGCTTTTGGTTATTTGTTGTTTAAAGAGTTCATAATTGACTCTTTTCAAAGAATTTTTATTTTCCTCCCCCAAGTCCTCTTATGATGTTGGTCAGGTTTGTTGCAAAAACAGCTGCAATTTAATATCACATGATAATTTGTCAACCTCTCCCAGACCCTTGCAATTGCAGTAAGTTTTTGCTACTGTACCTTTAAAAGCTCTTTATTAAAATACTTATTTGCCTTTGAAATCATTAACTGTCACACTGGGTGTTGCCATATACATGTGAAACCATTGTTAAAATGTGAAGTTCAACTTCAAGTAGAGAATGACTTATGTTGCACTTTCCCAAGTAGGAATTAATGTTGAAATGTATGACTTTTCAGAATATTTCACAAGAATTTTTTTCTAAAAATGTGTTATTTCTCTCTCTAGCTGGCTGCACGTTTGAGGAAGACTCCGACCCCAGCCTCTGTGAATACAGACAGGCACAGGAAGATGATTTTGATTGGCAGCTTGTACGGACCTATAGCTGGCCGCACATGACCTCTGACCTTATACGAGGTGAGTTGCGTTGTGTGTGTGTGTGTGTTGTAATAAACGCTTAATTGTACTCTCATTTTTCCATGTTTATTTGTATGTGAAATGGCTGAGTCTTTAAAACCTAAGAAAGCAATGCATGTATCTTTAACGGATAAATGCAATGTGACACACTCAGTAAAAATAAAGAGAAATATCATTTATATAATTTATACATCAACAAAAATAGCTAGACTAATGTCCTACTAAAATGTTTCAGAAAAATGTTCCATAACGTTATTTAAAACCAGGGGCCTCATTTATAAAACTGTGCGTAGAATCCTTACTAAAAGTGTACGTGCGCCCGAAAGCCAAAAATGTTGTACACAAAAAAATATTCAGACTTATAAAACCGTGCGTACGCCAGAACCTGCGCAGAATTCACTTTATAAATCCCAGTCAGCGGAAGATTGTGCGCATATGCGTGCGTCTCCACCCCGAAATAACCAATATGGAGATTATAATGCCTAGTTTTACTCTGCATATCCTCTTCTGCATATCATTTGCATATGATTATTCATCCACATGATAACATGTTTAACAGTACAAGACATTAGGAAAATATGAAATACGGATGTGCCGTCACATTACATTAATAAAAATCATTTAGTAGCCCATCCTTCCCTTGTTTTTTAAATAAATAAAATAAAATAGTGCAAAATGCATTTCAGAGAAAGTTTTTCTCAATATATTCCACTGGCCAAATAGTATTTTAATTGATTTATATTTTTAATGGAAACAGATAGACCTTGTTGTGCATTATTTGCACGAAACCATTTTCTCAGACAATCTGCTATCATGATAAGCAATTATCTATGTAGTTAACACATTAAAACACAGACAGCATGCCAGAGGAAAAGTGTTCAAAAGCATCACATCCACAACAAATATTTATATTTATTGAATATAAAAATGTTGTAACTTCTCAGTTCATGTTACTGGCCGTAATTCAGAACACAATTCCAAGAGGATGGCTCTTGGGAATCGAAATCGGCTCATGAGTCAATCATCATCATGAGCAAAAAAAAAACACGCTCCCTCCGTAGAGCGTCATTAGCAAGGTCTTCTAACAGCGCTAGAGCATCCATTATGATGATATGTTATATACGCACATACCTTTTTATAGCCCATTCATTACAAAAAAATAGTATTTGCACCTGGTTAAGAATGCTTATAATGATAATTCAGGTTGATGCAATTTGATTTATTGGGTGATGTAATAGGATAATTTAGAAGTTTTTCATTTTAAATAGTTATTGCTATGCGGGCCAGTTGGTGTTGCCAAAACACATACTCTAAGAGTGCGTACGCACGGTCAAGAGCATCCTTACGGTGCGCACTTATTTACGCCAAGTTTAAATCCCGATATGTGCGTGGAAAAATGTGCGTACGCATATTTCTATGCCCATTTTGTGCGTACGCAATGTTTATACATCAGGCCCCAGATCATTTTGAACTAACTTTCCTTAATGTTACTGAAAGAACATTTGTTCATGACCCTTGCCAGAATGTTAGCCAAAGTTCTGAGCATGTTCCCTGTTTGCTGGATTTGCGTATGAATGTAAAGTTTCTAGGAGGAACACAATAGTTTTGCAAATGCAAATGTTTTGTGAACGAATTCAAAGTCCCATTAGGTGTTCCGTAGCTAAGTACTTTTGTGCTAGTGTGTCACGTTTTTTTAGCTTAGCAACATGTTAACTCTAAACTCTATTGGAATAAATACAATAGAGTTGCGTGAGGTTGCCTTCTGCCTATTGTATTTTAAAACAGTCACTTATGAGTTTCAATGATGGTTAGGATGTCTAACCTTTTAAACTTTTGTAGCCCTCTAGTAGCTTAGGTTTTGGAACAAAGCTGAAATAAATATGCAAAGTTAAGTGTCTTTGTTCTTCAAACTTCTCATTGTAATTTGCAGGAACTGAGTATGTTCCTTAGAGAAAATACAAACCTCTTTTTATTCTGACCAAAAGCATGGAGTGTGTCATGGCAACTCGTGGTGTTTTTGTGACACACTGTGTCCTTCCAATTATACATGTGCTTTTAATTGCTGTTCAGATAAGAGTTGTGTATTAACATGCTTAGATACACAACACATTCTATTCTGTTTGTACCAAGGTAGCGATATGTCCATGTGGACTTTCCTTTCACTGACTCATCCACTGATACCAATTAATACTACTGATACTACTACTACTACTAATAATAATAATAATACTTTTATTTATAATGTGCTTTTATTACACTCAGCATGCCACAAGATATGAGATTAAAGTAGTTTAGCCAAAAATGAAATTCTATCATCATTTACTCACCCTCATGTTGTTCCAAACCTGAATGCATTTCTGTCAGGACCACTATCGTCAAATACGATTGACAATTAGCATACAGTTAGGATTGGTGGTATAGTTCTGTTCTGGGCAAGAACTCCCTGCGCATCCATGCAGCCTAGCAGGGATAAGAGCAGGGAGAGCAGCAATAACCTAGCCTGAGTTTCCCCATACTACCTTGCCGCAGCGCGATTTTATTCACGCTGCTAGGTAGTCTGGATCCCATGGACCAGATTTTCGCCTCATCTAGGGAACCAATCACAGAACGGGGAGGGAGCAGCAACACGATGACGACGTCTATGCGACACACCAAAGCAGTTTGTTTATACCTATGGATTCAACATGGCAGCAGACGCGAAGTTACCTTTCGATGCAGCCTTACGGCCGTTTCACACCGCATGCGTGAGCGTCACGAACATGTGGTTCCCAGACCCAAGTCTCATTGAGACTTGGGTCTGACGTTAGCCAGGCTAGCAATAACCCCCCTTAGGGTAAACATAACAGAACCAACATGAATGTATTGCAGATATCATTAATTAATAAAGATTTCAGCTGAGAGTCAGCTGATGCGAGCTTGACTAACGTGACCTGCCAGAACTGACGCTGTTTTGGTTCCCATTGACTTCCATTGTATTTTTGTCCATAGAATGGAAGTCAATGGGAACTGAATCTCTTTAATTACTAACATTCTTACTAACAAGAAAGAAAGTCCATAAGTTTGGAATGACATTAGGGTGAGTAAATGATTTCATTTCATCTTTTCTTTTGGGTGGACTATTCCTTTAACTGATTAAAGCAATTAAAATTATGAGCAACATTAAACACAATTATTAACAAACACCAAAAAATGCTCTGATGCTAGACTTGTTTAGTTGTTATGAAAAAAAAAAAAAACGAATTAACATTAATTTGTAAAATATTTAATTCATTGGATTATTCAAAAATCACCACATGATTATTATTGTAAACCATTTGTTAAAAACAAAAACTAATAACTATACTGTGATACAGTGTACCATAATTGTGATCTAATACTACTCATTCTGTGATATAAAATGTCCACTACCCTGGATCCATTCTAGTGGCACGTGATGTTGTTAACTGGACATAAGAAGCTTGAAGACACTTTGTGTTGACATTTCTTTGAGTGGCCGTCCAATACTGCACTTATCTGGAGGGTTAAATTCCATCAAAGCTGCTAAAGACACTCCAATTGAGACAACAGCTTAGTTTATTGGGTGCTATTTGCTCAATATTATTGATCCATACTGGGGTATGTTCAGCATGTCAATGAAGTGGAACTGAGAAACAGAGAGCGAGGAAAGGTAGACGAGTGTAATGCAGGTCTAACTGAAAATAGAAGCTCTGTAGAATACTGATGTTTCTGTGAAAAGTCTATTCATCTTTTGCATTTCAAGTTTTCACACTCTTCAAATCAACTTTTCACATTTTACCTTAAAAGTTGCACCAATTAATTATGTCTTGTTTTACACCTAGTACATATAGGAAGTAATAGTACTTATAGTTCCCTCGAAAGGGAACTCCACGCTGTGTCGAATGACGCTATTGGGACGTGTCCTGCAGACCCTGGAGTCTGAGGAATGTGTGAAACTTATCCATTGTAGCCGCATTCACCAGCGCGCTCCAAAAGCGCACAAGAATTGACCGTTTGCAAAAGCCACGCCCCCTAGTTATTGTTACTACGCCCGTCAAACAAATGGTCAAACACGACCAGCGCGACAGATTCCCATGACGGGAAGAGGTATAAGTTAACGTTACCCGTCCGTGTCAATGAACTTTTTTTGGAGCAATACCTCTGCGATATCCTCCAGATCGATGCACAAGGGGTTACAGTATGCAGTGGAGGGATATATTCAAAATATAAAAATACGCAATGAAGGAGACACGACTACTATCGAGGCAAATGCTTATACCGGTCTCAAGCTAAATCTGAGAAACCCCATGACCTGTACCTCAAATGCAACCACCACAGCCTTGAAGATTTTATAAGCTGGTTCAGTGGCTAATTGTTTGGAATTAGAAATATATAACTCGCGCTGCATATTTGGTAATTTTGCCTCAGATACAGGATTAACACGTTCGCTTTAACAAGCAGGTTGTTCATTACCACGGCAACCGCTTGAGTGTCCTGCTGAATGCGATTTTCATGTTTAAAAAGTAAGTATAACGTACATAAGAGACGGAAAGATGCAGATAACCATACATTATTTAAGGTTATTTCTATTCGTTATATGAACTTATGTTGTCAAGTAAGCTTCATGCTTTCCCCGTTGCGAACGTGCACTCCTCTAAACTGTAACGTTAGTCTACGGGTGCTGCACTGCTATAGTGACTGCTGCTCATTTTCCCCTAGAATATCATGTTAACAACAACCCTTTAGAAAACGTAATTCCTTTGTGGATCCTCTTGATCTGCTTTATCCATGTTTCTTTGACTAATCTCAGTGTCTCAGTCTTACGCACGCTGCACGCGAGTTAACCATGTTCGACACATGTAACTGGGAGTGGGGCCGTCCACACTGTTTTATCCATTGCAGGCACCGCTCACGTTGTGTTTTCGGCTTTGGAAACGGAAAGAACACAACTTCTCCAGACAATCTCTCGGGGTACCTAGTGTCCGATTTACAAACGCCGTGGGCGCACCGCTTCACCATCTTGCTTGGAGTCAATGTTTGACCAAAGCCCGTCTACGGAAAGCCTGGCCACTCCCTATTAAGTCCTATTGTACCGACTTTTTGGTTGTAGTTCCACCAGAGTTCCACTGGGGGCAATAGTCCGAGTGCAAAATGAATGGGAGTCTATGGGGCTAAACGGCTAAATTGGTCTTTTTCACCCGATTGTCATTGAGAAATTTTAGCTTTGAATGTAGGTTTTGAAAGTCCAACATGGGTTATAGGTCGAAAGTTGAATGAAGGAGTACTTATGTCCTTTCGATTTCTTACAGGTTGAGTTGTTGTTGCCCATAACACGCTAGCATTCTGCTAAAGGACGCTGATTGGTCAGTGAAGGACTGATTACGACCAGAGATACCGCTTGATGGCATCGTGGCATCCGAAGCGGGACCACACATGTATTTACCTGTGTCAGTTGTGTAGTAGATGCCTCGAGAGAAAAAAAAGTGCAGAACGCCAAAGCATAGACATAATAAATACATAGACGCCCTATTGGCCACTTTGGAACGTTGCTGCGATAGTTTTCTTATTGTGGAAAAAGCATTTTCTGTGATTGACCCGATTTTAGCAATAACAAAGATAACTGATGGATCCTTTATCTATGGTAATACGATATGGTACAACTACAGTGCAGTGCAAATAGTAAATATAAGATAAAGTGAGAAGTAATAGTAAATCGTTTAGTCAATAAAATAAACAAACAAACAGTACAGCAAATAAAATAGTAATGAAAAGGCTATATAAAATATAGGCTATATAAAATAAAATGACACAACCCTGTCTATTTTTCAGTTTTATTGATCAGTAAGAGACATTATAACAGTATAAGTAGCCTAAAAGGTATAAGAAGAGTTATACAAGACAATAAATAAAGTAAACGATTCAGACACAGCAGGATACAACGTTAAAATAGCCACAATATAAAGTTATGAAACTTCACTTTGCCGTCAGTCAAAACGATTTGCCAGGGAACAAGATTAATGAGACCAAAGATCGCCCGTTAGATATACACAAGACGAATTATATGTCATGTTTGACCACAAACGTCAGAAGCACTAACCGAGTAAAGGCTGTTCCAGGCGGGGTGCAGAGCGCTGAGACCCCGGTAAAGGCTTGGATATCAAAACTCCGAAAACGTCAGATCAAATTTTTAAATAAGCGCTATCTTTATAAATAAACCACAGATTTGAGCTTTCAACAACTACATTGTCGACTGAAAAACTATTAAAACTACATTTCGTGACACAATAACAGTAGTATTTTTAAATTTCGCGGCTTCTCTAGTCTGTCTATGCGCGAAAGCACCAGTGAATGAAGGATTGCCGTAAAGCAGGTCTCTGGTCGTACGATGTGTATGACGTCATTGACATTTTAAAAGACTTTTTAAAGCAAATAAGTGACTCTAAAAAATCTAACACCCAGCAATGTGTAATTTCTTTGCATCTTCTTTTGAATACAACATTCGAATTGCTAGACAAAAAATTATATCCTGAGAAAAGTGGATTTTTAGGGGTATTGCTCCATAGACCTCCATTCATTCTGCACTCCGCCTGTGAGCGCCCTCATATGGACCCAGAGTGGAACTGCAACAGTTCAGAACCCGGAAGTTTAATGTGAGTGGGAGTTCTCCCCATATTAGACTTTCTCTGGTTTGACGGACCTGCTCACATAGTAACGGTTGCTATGATGTGTGATTGGACAATGGCCGTTTTGTGGGTGGGGCCTGCGAACGGTCAATTGCACGAGCTGTTCCTATCGTGTCGCTGATTAGAAAATGTGCATCCCATTTAAATTCTATTGAGAGTAGTAAAACGCTATGGAGAAAGTCAAACATGATCTAAAAACAGCAACTAAAAAGATTGATGAAAAGAGGGGAAAACATCCTGCACCAACATAAATTAGAAAGCTTTTTAAACTAATGACCACCTTTTCTAGAATTTACCACATTCTGTTGTATTTATTGTGAAATGTTGACTAACTTGTTGTAGTAATAGATAATCTATTATGGAATAGATTTTTCACTGAAGATTTATATTTGGCTACAACTGTGGCATGTTGTAGCTATTGTTTATAATTGTGCAGGTTGCTATTTTTCATAACCAATGCTATAGATAAAAAAAAAGAAAGAAAGAAAAAGTTAACATTGACCTAAGCATGGTAATGAGGGGCCATCAATGGACTTACCTGTAATTATATCTTTATTGTAACAAATGCTATAGATACACAATTACAAGAACTATGTTACTTTTAAATAAGGACAAGTACAAGTTAGAAAGAGCTTTAAAGACTTGACCTGCTTGGATTATTGATTAAACAACTGTTTTCCCCATGTGTATAATGTGTTTATCAATTTAGGGTGTTTCCCTGATAAAATAACACTGTTAAAGGGATAGTTCACCCAAACTTGATTATGTCGTTCCAAACACATATGACCCATAGAGTACATCAAATATGGTAAATGGCAGTGCTTGCATGACATGTGAGACCGTGTCACACAAGCTGGTTTGTACTTCTGCAAGATTGATCCGGGTTACTTGACTGTAACCCTGTTCCCTGAAAAAGCGGAATGAGATGCTGTGCTTCTTAGCACATTGGGAACATCTTTAATCGTGACCAGCTGTGAATATAGTGTGTAACACGTCAATAGAATTAACCCGGAGGAATTATAAGGTATGTTCGACATCGGCTGCGGCTGGATGTAACTGATCGGCGAGAGTAGCCGCGTGCAGGCGGGGAGGAGCTGCAAACGGAGACGTGAAGTCGGACACTTTCTGGTTCCTGTAGTGACCGCTCACGTGGTGTTTGTATACTCTAGCACAGCTGAAGTGAAATAAATGCAATATTTGCCAAATACACAGATGTTTCAGAGACATTTTCATTCAATACTTAATGTACTGCTTCATACAGCGTTTGTTTGAACAAGAATAAAGTTCAACATAAGCCTACAGCTACTATCAATGAAGTGGAATCAACGTTTTTTAATCAGTTTTATTTTGATAAACATAACACAATACATCGCGACTACATGAAAAGAGTGTTTACTGTTATAAAAAAACTGATTTGTGAGCTTTAGTGGAACTAAAGGTGTGAGAATAAACCGAATAAACACGAAACGCACGTGATCTGTTCATGTGGTGAATCCGGCCAATCGTGGAACAGCTGTGTCGTCTCGTCATCAGAGCTCGTGCAGCCCCGAGCAGCCGCTCTTCAGAAGCTGCGCTGACTGAGTCCTCCGGCTGCTCTCGAATCGCTCTCGCGGTATTTTGATGGCATACGTCACAGTCACGTGGCGTCGGCGCTGTATCAAGTCGGACAACATTTCTAACCGGCATGCACTGCTTCAAGTCAGCCGCCGATCTGTCTGCGCAGAGCTGCATGAAGTCGAACAAGCCTCTAGCCTCAGCAGTTGGTGACGTCATCGGCGCGCACCCGTGACACGAGGCTATAAATAGATGAGCCACAGGTGGATTGTCAGGATATTTTGTTTGAAGAGCAGTCCTGGGACAATGTAGCACAGCGTCTCGTTCTGCTTTTTCAGGGAACAGGGTTACAGTCAGAGGTGGAAAGAGTAATAAAATATTCTAATCAAGTAAAAGTACTACCTCTTCAATTAAATTTTACTTAAGTACAAGTAAAAGTACCGGTCTAAAAATCTACTCAAGTAAAAGTAAAAAGTAGCTCATTTAAAATTTACTCTGTAACTTTTTTAACAGCGGGGGTGGGGGACTCTCCAGTGTAGGCTTGTAATGGTATGAGATTTTCACAGTATGATAACGTCTCAGAAAATATCACGGTTTACAGTATTAATCAATTATTAAATAAATAAACTGTATTATTAAATTATGGGTATTATTATTATTATCATCAGTTAAAATGACAGTTAAATTAAAGGGTCACTTCAGGATTTAGCATTAAGCTTTGTATCAGTAGAAAACCTGTAGTATTTTCGAATTACCGTGCTTCCCGCTCCTCCGTGAGAGATACGAGTCCGGTGCATCTCACAGGTGTCGCTCATCGGTAATCACGCCACCGGCCTCGTGCCGTTCTCCCGCGGCCCTCACTCGTCCTGCTCGCCACAGTAAACATGATGAATGGCGACTGTAGAACGCAAAAGCCGAATCCTGGACATTATGGGCAATCTCGAAAAACCCGGGCAGACTCATCACACTCATCATGGAGACTCACTAGCCTAGGCTTGTTGTTTAACATCTGCGCTCTGTTACCGGTAGGCGTGGCCTCCTAGGGCAGCGAAGCAATTGCATTCTGGGAGTTGTTGTCTTTCATCCACATAAGCCAAAAATAAATTTTCTGCCTTTTCTCAGTCTAGAAAGCTCCAAATTCAAAAATAATTTCACATTTCTTCTACATAAATGACCCATTTTAAATACACATTCATCTTCCCTGAGGTGAAGTGCCCCTTTAATGAAAACAGGATTTTTTTTTGGTTGAACAAATGCTTTTATTATAACAAACTTGAAACCATGTGTTTGTTTTGTTTATTAAAATTTCAATAAAACATGTCTAATCAATTAAATTTGATAATTGATAATGAATTAGATTAACAACTTATTTTTAACATTAATAATTTATTAAACTGTTTAAGAAAAATATTGTCCAATGAAATATATTTTATTCAGAAAATGAATGTTTCTTTTTATGATTTAATCCAAATATATTATCAAAAACAGTTGTAATCAAATGTAAATTTAAAATTGTGTCCTTTTATTTTTTTGGGAAGCGCTGCAAAAACAGATTTACTAAATTAAACCATGGACAAAACAAATATTTCCTTTAAATAATGTTTAAATAAAATGTATTATTGTTGTTATTATTATTATTTAGAGAAGTAGGGTACGTTCTAATGTATGCCTATAATAGTAATATATTTCTGTCCTAATTTCTCCTAGTAAAACCAAACTTTTATTTTGACGGGTTGTAGTGAAGACCAAAAGTGTAAAAAAGTGTTTCAAAGTGTATTTGACAATGGTTTATCTCAAATACTAGGCGTTCTCTCAGAGCAGCTCTGGAAATGTTCATGTATTCATATCCTCAAATTGTTTGTGAGACTCTGAATGTCACGCGTACTTGAGTATGTAGTAGACAAAGCGGCGCAGCTCAGCAGAACAAATAGGGTTATATTTACATGCAGTATTTTTGTGCTAAGCTTAAATATTCACAGACCATGTCGCGATTGGATTTATTGCACAGTTCTACTTTCCATGTATTCATCCATCCATTATTTTGCGTGTTTTACGTGACATCTGCGTTATGTAAATTTCATTTTCATGACATGATTCCGGGGTTCCCTCTGCATCACGTAAATCGGGACATACCTTTATCTGCAGGAGGGATGGTGTCCTATATCCTCCTTTTGCAGTCACTTTGCGTCCACATTTTTTGCAAATTGGATATCTATCCTCGAGGACAACCACGCTTTTTTTCTACAAAGTATTTTCATACTGGCCATAATTCGCTTGGCGCTTCGGTTTCAGCTTCAGCTGGTTCTGCGTCACCTTTTTTGCGCGTTTGTTCTCCCGCCCTTCAATCAATGCAGTAGTTTCCGTAGTGTGTTTTTTTTTTCTTTTCTTCTTGTATTATTATTTTTTACTCAGTAACGGATATGATTTCAAATGTAGCGAAGTACAATACTTCAAAGAAAACGTACTTAAGTAAAAGTAAAAGTACAGATTTTAACCCTCTAGGGACCAATGGGTTTTTGGGGTCCTTGGGATGTTTTGACATGTACTGACATTTGTGCTTTTTTCAGTTATTTATAAACATGTTAATGGCAAAGGTGTAAATTCACTCTGATTATGATAGCACAAACGGGGCTACCATAATATGTGAGCAACATGTATGTACATGTTTGTATTTTTGAGAGAATATTATTTATGCATGGTTATTGAAAAACTTAAAAATAAAAGTTTCTGAAATAAGGCCACAAAACACATATTGATTATTTCTTCACAAGACTTTTGAAAATTGTATCACATAGTCTAGAATATTTGCTCCAAAACTATGTGAGAATCATCCTGACTACTCATTCAGATAAGTCAATAAAGTCTTTTAGAATGTGTATGACGTGTTTAGTGTGAGAAAGCTTTATGCGAGGAGGCGTGATCTCTCATTAATATGTATGGCATTTCACACCTGAGAAAGACAAAGCCCCTCCCATAATGGCCCTATTAGGTGTGCTATCAGGCCCTATCATTAGGAGGAGCCTTGCACAAAGAATGAGGAGATTTAAAAAAGAATGGCTTTTAGATTGTTTGGATTTATTTACAACACAACATAATCCAAAGATACACAACAAAGGACTGGTTTCTGGTTAAAATTGCTTTTTAATTATATACACACACACACACACACACACACTGCTTAGAATAAGTGAACACACCCATGCTAAAGTTGACTAAAAAGAGGAATAAAAAATCGTAATGCCTTAATTAAAAAAAATGAGGAAAACTCCAACCTTTAGGGACATGAATAATGTCCCTGAATTCTTTGTGAATGAATAATGTATTGCAAATAATTAAATGTTCTTCTTTAAAATACAGGGTGCATACGTCTGGACACTTCCATCACACACCCTTCACCATATAGACATGGTTTTATTTCAGTTCAAAGTTAGAGTTGGAAACATCTTGAAAAGAAAATTGTCTTTTTCCATAAATGTCTTAGTTTGATCATACATATTTCAAAGTTGAGGATTCATTATTTTGATATAGCTTGCATTGGAACAAACATCTTAGTTGATTAGTTTATTAACAAAACATACTATATATTTAACATATGAGCAGAAACTCCTAACAAAAGCTTATTTGATGTCTTTATTTTGAAGCTTATTTGAAGCTTATTTGATGCTTATTTGATTTGAAAAACTTTATCCAAAACTAGTCAACGAAATGTTCTTTTATTTCGTCTGTAACAGTGCGTATCTGTGCATTCATTCATTCATTCACACACACACACACACACACACACACACACACACACACACACACACACACACACACACACACACACACATAAACATGATTCACATTTAAACAGTATGCTATTTTTCCGTTTACAGACACTAACGTTATTCTATATCGCGATTAGAACAAAGCACAAGCATAAAACACTTACACTTCTCAGCTGAATCTGTTGCTCCTCCTCAAAGTGAAAACCAGCACTTGTTCTGTGGTAAATGTCCCAGGATTATTCCTCATAGCCGCGCAAGACGAATTTTAATCTGACTAAAAAATATAGTGTGTTTACAGAGTTTACAGCATTTGCCTGGGGGCGTTTATCTATTTTGCATATGGCCTCAACACACTATCTTATGAATAGCGCACTCTGCGAGTGGGTGTGAACAAATTAACGATAATGAGCTGAGACAGGAGAAACTGTACTTATCTTTAGTTTCATACAGATTACATTGCAGGAGAATATTTGTTTTAAATGTGAATTGTTTTATTTAAAAGTAGAAATTTAAAGCGTTCTTTAGACTTATGTTTCATGTTTGTGTGATAAGTACTAGCTGAGTTTCAGTTAATTTTTCAGACATGATTCAGAAAGATTTTTGCGGAGACAGAGTGAGCTGAAAGCGCACCCTGTTTATTTTATTTATTAAAAAAAAAAACACAAGGTTTTGATGTTAATGTGAGTGTACACAAAAAAGAAGACCCTCTATAGTTTATAATCATGTATTGATTTTATTTATATGACCATAAATGACGGAGTATTTTAAGTCTATGTTGCTGCTATGTGGAAAAAAAAAACAGCAAAACGCGCCGGCGCGTTTGCCGTCCCCAGAGGGTTAAAAACTACTTAAAAAAGTAGAAGTACACAAAAAAACTACTCAATTACGTAACGCGAGTAAATGTAAATCGTTACTTTCCACCTCTGGTTACAGTCAAGTAACCCAGATCGAAGCTACAATCGATGCTGCGCTGCTTAGCGCATTGGGAATGAGAATACCCACGCCGCCGTGCTTGAAGGTGTCTGGACCCCTTACGGTTGTGTAGGTGTGCTCACAAGAACGCAAGAAGGCCCTAGACATTAGCTTGTGATGTCGTCTCAAGGACATGAAAGCCCGGAGTGGCATGAACATCCAAACTATAAAATCTTATGAATGTGTGGGGAGAGGACCAGCCCGTCGCATCACAAACAAATTGCAAGGGGGCACCCCTTGCCAGAGCAGTAGAGGAGGCGACCCCCCCTGGTGGAGTATGTCCTTAGACCCATTGGCGGAACTTGACCGAACGCCTCAAAGGCAAGAGCAATAGCATCCCTGAACCAATGTGACATGGTCTGCTTGGTGGCGGCCGCCCCCTTGTTATGGTCCCCATAAGAGACGAACAATTGCTATGACTTACGCCACTTGCTAGTGCGGTGGACGTAGGTCTGAAGGGCACAGACTGGACACAGTCTGTGAGATCTCTCCTGCTCCGGCATTTTAAACGGTCTCGAGAGTGACTGGATGTGACTGGATGACTTGGTCTAAAGCGCACGGCGCAAGCACACTTAGGGTGTGTCCGAAGTTGTAAACTTACAATTGTGAGATAAAAAGTTGCAATTATCTTTTAAAATGTTTTGTTCTGTGGTGGAAATAAGCTTTCCCTACTCGTCAGAAGACATGAATTAAACCACTTGATTTATATGGATTACTTTTACAATGTATTTATAAACTTTTTGAAGCTTGAAAATTTGGTGGAAAATGTGTTTGTCATTAAATGAAATAAAAGCCCACAGACAAGTTAAAAACATTAAAGGTATTGACTGAAACCTATAAACTGAGTAAAAGGAAGTTAATTTAGTTTCAACGGGTGTTGCTGAATTCCAGTGACGTGTGACAACATGTTGGTGATCTTTAAGTCAACTTTATGCAAATGAACAGCAAGACAATGGGAGTACAGACAGTGTTCTGATGACTCATAGAGTAAAGACCACATTTGAGGAGGAACATCAGCTAAACTCCTGAGTGATTTTCAGAAATGGAATGCCCCTTAAAATGCAAGGGAAGAATGCAAGTGGAAGTAATACATTCTGTTTATTAAGAGCACCTCTTTGTTTACCCCCCAAAATACTAGATCATTAAAACTAGACATGTTTTGGATCAATAACAGAAATGTGTCGGGTCTTCAGTTTTTTTTACTTCAAACAGATGGGTGGTGCCCTGATCTTTCCACTGCCCCCTGCTGCAAGAACGTCAACCCTTCTCTAAAACTTTGACATACCGCCTTTGAAGATCAGGTGCAAAAAAGCAAAAAAATCTTAGCTATCACTGCAGAAATTGCTCTTTGCATTTAAATGGCACATTAGCACGGGCCAATTTTACCCTTGTTTCCTGACGAGATTGAGATGCTCATTTGTGTTGATGCGGGGAAGCAATGCTGTCTTTGATGTCAAGGTGTAATAAGACAAGCTTTCAGCCTATCGGCTTGTTGCTTCGCTCTTTTCTACCGCTCTTCGTGCTGCTTTGTAGTGTGTTGATTAGAGGAATGGATTGAATATATTATTGGAATAAGAGGCAGAGTTAATAAGCTTTAATGGCAGGTTTGTTCTTGCATCAGAATGAGAAAACTTTTACCTGTTTGGAGTCATGCTGTGGAATCTCAGGAACTCTGGTAGAATATTTGACAAAGATTTATTCTGGCACTTTCAGTTTAACTGGTGCAGCAAACTCTTGATTACTGATTTCGAGTCAACAAGTAGCAACATGAGCTTGATTTGCAGCATTTTTTAAAATTAACTAAGTCTACAATATTAATTGTGTCTCTAATACAAAAGTAGACAAGACTGAAGTGGTGGAAAGAAAACAATATATAAAAGTAATGCTTTCATTAACTGTTGATTTGCAATGAGTTAGCATGCTTAAACGCAAGAGATTAGAAAATGATGAATTTACGTTGTAATTAAAAGTTCTACAAGCACATTAAAGCTTTTTACAGTTCAGAATTGTTACGGTAATTATGACTTGGCATAATGCACCTTTAAATGATAGGGAGGAAATATTATGTCATTGATTTTGCAAGCAAAGTCAAAGTTTCTGTGGAACTGTTTTGTGTTCCCCCCTTTTGATTTTTAATAATGTATTAGTAAATGTTAAAAACATTACATTAACCCACAAGTATAACTTTGTGCCATTTTGTACTAAATAAAAGTTTTTCCAAACAAAATTCCTGGTGAAATTTATTGTGATCATAGACATAATAAATACATAGACGCCCTATTGGCCGCTGGAGCGTACGTCAATGGCGCCGCCATATTGCGGAGGGCAACTTTCTCATTGCAAAAGTTGAGAAAAATGCCTGTTTCGTGTGCTGCTTGGGGCTGTTCAAATCGCCACACATTTGAAAACAGGTCTCGAGGAATTATCTTTTACAAGCAAGACTGAACATTTGTTTCTGGTTGTATTTGGTCATGATATAATTAGTAATAGTAACGTCCAGAGGAGAAAAGCCGCAAAATTTAAAAATACTACTGTTATTTTGTCACGAAATGTAGTTGTTTAAAGCTCAAATCTGTGGTTTATTTATAAAGATAGCGCCTATTTAAAAATTTGATCTGACGTTTTCGGAGTTGTGATATCCAGGCGTTCACCGGGCGCTCAGGAACACCAGCGCCTGGAACAGCCTTACCTCGGCTAGTGCTTCTGACGTTTGCCGCTGGCTCTGATGTCTCTAGTCTAGTGGTTAAACATGATATAATTTGTCCAGTGTATATCTAACGGGTGATCTTTGGTCTCACAAAAAGAGACAGGGTTGTGACATTTTATTTTATATAGCCTATGTAGGAATATTTTAAAATATATAAATTATTTTATATATACATTCTCTTCACTGTATGTAGGCCTATATAAAATAAATTTTACACAAATCTTTTTGTTAAATGTCAGTTTAATGATCAATATTATCATGTTTCATATTTTTTTCATATTGTCTATATTATTCTGCAATTGATATTACATTGTATTTTCTGTTCGTATTATTATTGTGATATTATACCACTTGCAATTATCAATCTATTACAGCGATGCTGTTAAATGATTGTACTATTCATAGTCACTATTTAACTTATTATTTTTTATTGTCTATATACTGTAATTGATATTTCTTATTCCATTGCTATTATTATAGTATTATACATAAACTATAATGCTATTATCAGTATTTGTATTATTATATTATGTACTTATGATATTATATAATTATACTATTCATTACTATTTTATTTGCCGTATACTGTTTGTTTATTTTATTGACTAAACTATTTACTATTACTTCTCACTTTATCTTATATTTACTATTTGCATTGCACTGTAGTTGTACCATATCATATGTATTACCATAAAGGATCCATCAGTTATCTTTGTTATTGCTAAAATCGGGTCAATCACAGAAAATGTTTTTTTCCACAATAAGAAAACTTTATTTAATTTAATGTAAAAATTTAATTATATCTTCACAATTTTTATCCAGTAATAAAAAGCCAGATAGCCTACATGACAAGCCTGAGCTTTGACAATTCCTTATTAAAAAAAATGTTTTATAAGTCTAACAATCGAGATTTTAAATAACTAGAGATGGAACTTTTTGTACACCACGTACAAACCACTGAATCAGTTGATAAATGGAATTTATTTTTTGTTTTTATCCAGAAAAAACGCAGCTCACCGTTTACTTGCATTTGATTACAGTGCAGTCTTGCCCTCCGCAAAATGGCGGACGCGTTAACGTATCGCAGCAACGTTCCAAAGCGGTCAATAGGGCGTCTATGTATTTATTATGTCTATGATTGTGATCAACACTGTCAATTTTCCTCATATTTTATTTAAAGCTGCAGTCCGCAGTTTTTCCTCTTTGTCGCTATCTCTGTTCGAAATCTGCAATTGCATGCAGTCATTCTCGGAATTATCAATTTTACGTGAGTTGTACTTCAACACCCTCAACACGGCACAGCGCGGTTGAACACAATGTTTGAGGAGACTGTGAGGCTGTCAGTCACAGCGCTGGTGTGGATACTGGCATTCAGAATCACATTTTATTCTTTTTGGAAGTATGACCAACATAAGAATTTTCTGAACTAGTAAGAAACATCCACTTGTGTTTTGGTTCTGACATTGCAGTAAATCACGCTGATTAAATCTAACAATCGCTTATAAGTTATCATATCACGCAAAAGCGTGCAAATTATACTTACTTGTTAAATTGTTAATGTTAACAACGTCAGCATTGCGTGACTACATGTAATGTCCTTCCGATATGTATTCTTGTTTTCGCATGGGTCCGGTTGCAGTCTCTTTTTTTCTGTAGCCACTCCGAAGTCCGAACGAAGTCTTTTGCATTTTACAACGGGTGAATCTGTTGTCACTGGTGATTGTCGTTTGAACCTTTCTGGATCCGCCATCAAATTGATAAGTTTAATTATATCAAGTGCTGTGAGAAAAGGCTAGAAATCTCCACCTCCAACATCCTCACACGCAATATAGCCTACTAACCGAGACTCCTTCTTTATGTTTACAGATGTGACGTAATGACGCAAAGACTTACTCGAATCTCCCGCAGAAATCCACCAGTACCACTGGAGTAAAAACATTATTACAAGCTTACCGCTTTGAATCGAGCTAAGGCAAGCAGAGAGTTTTGAACACTGGCTGGTTATGTATTTTCTCAAATATGTATTTTGGATCATTTTTAACCCAAAAAAAGCTATGGACTGCAGCTTTAATATTTTCAAAATTATTCAAAAATAATGCTTTTTTTACTAAACAAATTAGATGCCTACTCTCAGATATATGTCGCCTACGATTAATCAGATACAAATAGAAATATAAAACCAGTCCTAATTGAAAGAGAACAAGTTGACAAAAAGAATCCAATATTGGGTGATAATATAGTATAATGAGAGACTTATAAGCTATTTTTTGTAGGCCCGTCATTTTTGATCGGGAACACCACAAGTGTAACAAGGTGACAACATTGGTGGGTGACAACCCCCTCCCTAAAAAAAATACGAAAATTGTCCAAAAACATATGAGAAGTAGTTATACCCTTTGTGAACAAAGTCACTAAGTTTCAGTCCAATGCGATAACATTAACTAGTATTTTCGGGGAAAAGAAAATCTTCTCTGGGTCAAAATGACCCGAACACAACATGAGGGGGTATTTCACCGCTGACAAAATGGGTATTCAATAAAACTGGCTGCCTAAAAAAAAGTAGAAAGGCAAAAAACATTTTTAAATCGGTGTTGTGCCCTTAAAAAGGGGAAAAGTAACGAGAGAAGGTTAAAGAAACACACACACGCAGCTCTCGCCTTCACTCGTCTGAATTGAATGAGTTTTTGAACAATGTGTACAAGAAAACATACATTTCAATATTCGTGTACTCATCAGATTCAGGACCACAGTCACAAGTATCTCCTTAATGTATTCTACATTATCTTTTTAACTAAATTACCATATGAAATGTAAATTGTTTTAAACAAAGTTATCAAATGACATTTTAATACTCATTTTTAAATTAGTTCTCACATAACACTAAAATGAATTATACTTTTAACAGTATTCATTGTCTCAGCATGACACGAACTCACCCTTATAGTGATAAATTCACAATAAACCTTACAACAAAAATATGTGGACGTAGCAGTAGCTAGCTTGAACACCAACGACAACGTTAACACTCGTATATGGCGGGACTCGGACACGACGGAGCCATGAGGTCTCCGGCTGCTAGCATAATGTTACACATCTTCTCAGTTAGCACGAAACTCTTTAACCAATATACACATGCAAAAACGTCTCTTTTACTCATATAAAGCCACAGTAACATAACGAAATGTACTATCAACATGTGCTAAAATCTACATTGCTTTGTGAGTGATAATTACCTTAAAAAGGGGAAAAGTAACGAGAAAAGGTTAAAGAAACACACACACAGCTCTCGCCTTCTCTCACATGAAGGAAAGCGCGCCGCGATCCCCGAGGCATTACCAACACATCGACGAATAATCAACCCAAACAGACAGGGATCAGCATTATTTGCATTCCACTTCTTAATATTACTCGTGGTCTAGTTTTAAACGGTGACAAAACTTAAAACGAATTCTAATATAAACATTAATATAACGGACTATTGTAAATGAAATAATGAGTTAGGAACTATACTTTAAGAACTATACTTTCACATACCACTTGTCACACGTACAGGTAAGAAAGCTGTTGCCATAGTGTTCCATTTTTACAATAATGCTGTTTAAAGTTGACATAGTATGATACAATTTTCAGTGATAAACCTTACAATAACTGTTAATAACCCTCTGTCTATCCGACTGTCTTTGAGCAGGGATATAAAAATGCGGAAGTCTAATCTGTTGTTTTTACGAAAGCCCTGGAGCTGGTAAATGTCTGCCAGATGAAGTATCAAATAAACTTTTCTGATAAATAAACTTAAATTTCACGGTCCAGGCAACACAGAGCATGAGTAAACATTATTAATTTTTATCTACATATACTACGGACTTTGTAACAATACAAAGCGGGTTGAAAATCGGCAAAGTTACACTCTAAGATTAATACATGTTTTAGAAATATTTTGTTTTCATTGTTCAACTAATGTAGCTAATGTTAACAAATGCAACCTTATTGTGTTGCCTAATATTTTAGGCAATATTTTTTTTTCCAAAAATATAAATTCTGTCATAACTTACTCAACCCAGTGTCATTCCGACACTGTATCATTTTCTTTCTTCAGTAAAACACAAAAAGAGATTTGTGTTCGAGCTGTTTGTTTTTTTTCCATACAACAAAAGTGGATGGTGATTTATATTGCCAAGCTCCAAAAAGAACATAAAAGTAGTTCATCTTAAGATGACCTGAAATATAGTGCCTAAGACAGTTTTATGTGAGGAATGGGCCATTCACCAATGGTTTTCTACTCTGCTGGAGCTCAAAAATCCCATTTGAGCTTGTGTTCAATTCAAAAAGTATGCCTTTAAAAATGCATTGCACCAGATTTGCCATCACTGACACAAAACGCTATTAGTTCTCATATGTCACTGATCATCAAGTGACGTGTTTAAAAATGTAACAGCATTGAGAGCTTCTGCACAGGCTTCATTTTGGTTCACAGGCTTCAGTTCTCGCTGACTCCATTTTGAAGCATTAAGTTCCTCTATTAGCTCTCCCTCATGGCCCTGGGCAACAGCAGTACAATAATGAGCAGATAATGATGGAATTGTGGGCTTTATGTGGATTTGGTGCATTCAGAGGTCTATAAGATATACTCCCATTATCCCATACCTATTGCAGTGTCTCTGAAGTCATTGCCGCCTCATTCTGAAGTAGTAAAAGGTTATGTGGTTGCGTGAGTGTGTCTATACAAAATCTACACTTCGCAGGCAAACAATCCGAGCTCTTTTTTCCTGTAAGACCATGAAGGAAACATTACAAGCTGGAACGGCGTCACTTTGTGGGCTTCTTTAAAAATGTGATTGTGCCTATGAGCTACTATGGCTATTTCTGGACAGGATTTGAGCGAGAGAAAGACAGTGAGGGGTGGACTGACATCAGAACAGAGATGACTGGTCTTGTCAGGATAATTGATATCCAGGTAGTCAGGTGAATGTGGGGGGTTCTGTGGGTGATAAGTGAAGAGATAATGATAGGCTGTTCACTGCCATTAGTGCAAGCCTTATTAAAATGGACGGTCATTTGAAGAATGAACCATAAGGAACCTTTTAAGTCACCATGAGTCAGTCATACTGACACTAGATAGTTTCCCAGAAGATATGAGTGGATATTTGTGAAATGTTCAGAGCTCAAGGCAGTAACCTCAGGTTAGACCACCCATGGTGCATAGAGTTCTGCAATGAAGACATATTTCTGTAGGCTAATCCAGAAGTTATAGTCACTCTGGTTCCCAAATTGGACACAAACCCAACTGGATTATTTAATTGATTTTTGGATTATTGCAGAAAATAAGCTCTGTGACCAACAAAAGTTTATGATTCTTACATGTTTTGTTCATCTGGGTTATCTTCACAAATGAACACAGCTTTTATGAATACAATCAGTATAAGTTAAATGTAGGCTATAAACAAACTACACCACGGTTGCTTGACTTGAACGTCACCAAGCTTCTGACAACTCTTGAGGTCTTTATTTAAAAAAAAAAATCCCTGAAAGTTCGATTTAGAGTAGTTTGCAAGAGCATGATTATAAACACAATAAGGCTGTAAAAGTGGACTAGAGAGTTGATTTAATTTACCTGTTCATGTCATGATGTTTAATGTGCCCAACAATCTTGTTAGCAACTGCCTAAATGATGTATTCATTGTCATAGAATAAAACGTGAAAATATCTTGAGCTTATGTTAACCACAGGCATTTAACCAAAAAAAAAAAAGAAAAAAAAGAAAAAAAAAGAAAAAGCCATTGACTTCAGTCAAAAGTTCCACTGAAAATGCTAAAATCCTAACTCATTTCCGGGTTTTGATCTACAAAAATACACCATCCCTGCAGCACTCTATTTACTGACCGTCTGATGCATATTGCACACAAATAAGAACTTTCTCGATATTTCAAGCTTTAATCTTATTGGATAGTTTCACACAACTTCCAGGTGTTAGAAAAGGAAAAGCTTGCTTGGCTGCTTTAATGTATTGAACTATTTGCAATTTTTAGCCCCTTTCACACAGCCCGTTGATCCCGGGAAATTGCTGTAAAATTGCAAGAGTGCCTTACGTGTGAACGCAAAACTTGTCCTGGAATTGATGCCGGGATGGGGACCTAGTAACATTGCCGGGATCAATCCCGGAATGCACCCTGTGTGAACAAAAGCCAGGACCAATGCCGTAAGGGGTGTGTCGTAGTGATGACGCACGTGCCATCGCACGGGCCTTTCTACAACCTATGCTACATCATATGGGGAACAAGCCACTTGGCAAACCCAGTGGCGCTACTGGGGAGTATGGACTCGTCTTCGTGTAGAAATGACGAAGAGGAGTTATCAGCAGAACTGACATCTGACAGGAGTTATCTCATCCTGATGTCACGTGTCTTTACGGGATCTTTACGGGATGTGTGTGAACGCACTCCCAGATTCCTTAAAATCACTGGCAGTGTGAATCAAACGATCCCGGGACACATTATCCATGTATTTCCTGGAATCTCTGTGTGAAAGGGCTTTATGTATCTCTTTCACTTCTTATCCAAGTGAGATGAGACAATTCTTGACAAGAATAAGTGGCCTGCTAAGTGGACCAGACTTTATTCTGATAATCAAAAATATGGCATTGCAAGATTAGTCAAGGGCTAACATAAGGCTTTTATAGGAAAATGTAAGCTGAAAAAAATCTGTTTTTCTCTGGCTAAAAATTATATTTGAATTTTGACAGGAAGGAGGCTGTCATTAAATGGTCTTTCATCAGAGAAAGAGCCACATAGGGAACAAATAACAGTAATGCACAATCAACGATTTGTGAACGTCTTAAAATTGTTACAGCTTGAGCAGACCTTAGGCATATTTTTATTGCTGTGCAATTTCTGAAATTACAGTGAACATTGTAATTTCCTCAATGAAGTGTCAAGACCATAAAAGCTATGGAGCTCAGTTGTGAGTCCAACTGACATGTCTTGTTTAGTCTTTTTGTGCAGTGTCACAGCCGGTGATTAAAGCTTCAGAATGCATTGCCGTTTTCATCAGCAACTGCAACTGTGTGTGTGTGTGTGTGTGTGTGTGTGTGTGTGTGTGTGTGTGTGTGTACACTGCGTTTGTCTTTTAAGTCTGATTATGCTTAATGAAGTATATTTCTCCAAATTGAAAGGTAAACAGTTATTTCCTCTGAAATGACAAATGAAATGACTCAGAGGAAAGTGTTCTGTTAGTAATTGTTTAGAGATAGTGGTGGAAGGTTAGATGTTTTAGATTTTCATACATAATACGTAATAAAATAAACTTGTGTTGTGCCAAATCTTATGTCCCTGTCAAATTCTACCCTGCTTCGAGCCCAGAGCAATTCCATTGACTGATGGTGTTTTTTTGAATGCCTGATCTGAAATTGTACGATATTGTTGATGTGGAAAGGGGTCTATAATACATGGAGAAAGCTTTCCATTAGCCTTTTCATAAAAAAATATATTGCTTTTGGTGCTTTTGAAGGCATGTCTCAACAGGTAAAAGTAGGCTATTTTCAATTAAAGGGGTCATATAATGCCATTTTTGTACAAGTTAATATGAATCTTTAGGGTCTAAATGAAAACTTTGTAACATACGTTTATTAAAAATTCTCATTAGTAGTGTAAGAAAACACTAATTTTACCTAGTCAAAAACAGCTCTATTTTCAGCACGCCGTTTCAGTGCATATGTCTTTAAATGATAATGAGCTTCGCTCACTCCGCCCCTCTGTTCTTTGAGGTGTTTTGAAACAACGCACGTGGAGTGTTGCCTTGACAACAGTTGAGGGTTTTTTTTGGAACAAGAATGGCAGTGGGAGTCTCTGAGGACACATCTGTCCAACCGTATCAATTTGAACCGGAGTCGGACCCGGAACAAGATGACAGCCGCAAAGAAGTTCGACAATTAAGGCTTGAACAGGACGTTTCTGAATGGTTGGTTAACGTAATGTCACTTTGATCTATTTTTGTATGCACTGGCAGGGTACAGTAGTGAGATACGAATGCTATGTGTTTACTGATGTATACGTTAGTTCGTTGACAGATTGATGTTACAGCTAATGGTCATGAACAACTTTTTTTCGTGATTTGCAAAGATTAATATAAAGGTTAATAAAACTTTACACTCACTTCTTCTGGAGGTGCAGCAGGAGCACGAATAGTTGGTACAGATTCTTTTTTCAGGAGCAGTTTCTTAGCAAAACCAGCTTTATACTGACCCTCGTTTATAAAGCAGTCTGGTGAGAAATGATTCGCGCAAACATGAAAGCATTGACGTTGATCGTGGGGAATATTCCCTTCGAAAACAAAACTCAGCCACTGCGTCTTCAGCGGTTCGGATTTAGGAACAAAATGACTGCTGTGTTCGTTGTTACACCCAAGAACAGAACACCACAATCGCTTAGACGCCATTCTGCTCCAGCGTATCAACAATGACAGACTATGATGACAGTTCGCTCAGGGCGAGGATGTGTTGAAATGCTGCTGTCAATCAACAATCGTGGGAGGGGCATCCGATTTAGTGACGTCACAAAATCGGACGGCTCAATTTGAGGCAGGGGAAAACATATAAGAAGATTAAAAATAAAAAAAAACTGGATGGATTTTTATCATTATATGATGGTTGCGTACAGGCACTGCCAACACACATTTTAGTACAATCAACTTGAAAAAGTGCCTGTACATGGTTATATGACCCCTTTAAGGTCTAACATATTAGATGTGTCTTGAGTAATTGAGTAGGCTAACACTCTATCAAGAGATAACTTGAGCATCACAACTACATATATGTACTAATATCGTAACCCCTACATTATCCCCTAGCCTAAACCTAACCAATATTTTTAACAAAAGCAAACGAGACATAAAAAAAGCATTTGCAGCATCTGGTAGGGTCAAACAGCCTGGGTAACTCTCCAAACCTTTGCATAACTTTCTGTGCTAGCATATAACACAAGTTATTCACAGACCTTAATAGAAAGTGTGCTGTCAATGTCAGATATGTTAATACCATATTTCATCCATAAATCATATAAATATTTAATTGTGAAAGGGTATACATTTATTATTTAAGGCATCAAAGTTTAGTGGCACAATTTATCTTTAAAAATAAGACAAATTGCATTGAACATTTGGGCATAGCAACTATAATAAATGACAACCTAGTTATTTATAATTGCACTGAGAGGTTTGGTTTAGTGATAATTCTCATTTAAATATTTCATTTAGTAGACTTCAAATGCAAATCATAAAACTAAATGGTTATGTTTATGACTACCTGACATTAGTGTTCCTCTACATCAGAACAACTTCATATTCCCCAGCGTTATAACTAATGTCTGTTGACACCCATGACAGCGTGAGGCATTTTTCATAAAAATCCTGTTTCCTGCAATTCCATCTCTCGCAGCCAAGTTATTTCACTGAAGATCAGTTCTCTCTTTGGAGCCTTTCATATGAGAAAAAAAAGAAGCATTTTCAGCCCATCCTAATTCTTAGCAGCAGAGAAGGCAATTTAATCTGGCCGTTTTTATCGCGTTTGACTGACAGCACGTAGGATGAGTCCCCCGATGGCCTACTGATTGAGTCTGTCTTCCCAGACCCACACGGCAGCCCAATTAAAACACAAAAGATTCTTTGTTTCTGCAATTATCAGATACATTGAAATCTTTCTGCAGATAAGACTCATTGAAATGCCATTGATATGCGTTTTGATGGACTCAGCTGCAATTATCACCTCTTTTGTCCGGCCGTGATTGCTGTTTATCTGGTAACAACTTCAACGTGATTCCCTCTGATTTGTGCGTAGGTGGAAATGCTCATGTCCCTGGTGCAAGTAAACACGCTGAGAAGAATAAACTTTTTGCAATATTCAAACATCCCAGCATATTTGAACGTTTGATGTAGAACATGCTGATTTAAGCTGGCAATCAATGGGATGACATTAGGTGAGCGTCTGTGTGAACTAAATAGGACTTTCAGAGCTTGATACGCTGATCGATAAGATCCTCTTTGAGGACAGGCAGAGACAGGACAATTTGAGAAAATTATTTTCATAGCTTCTTAGCACTGTCCATAGATGCTACAGCAAAAGCAGGCCAGTTGGTTTAACATCAATGACAAGTAAAATCACTTTAATGTGCAGGTCAGGCTTAAACTCTGCAATTATTTTCAAGGTCATTTTATTGCTTTGAAAAAAAGAGGATCATTTCTACAAAACTGCCATATTTGACTGTTTATCTTTTGAATATAGTTTTTTTTTTTTCATTCACCAAATTCTTCAGATATTTTTGAAAAGTATAAAACAATTCCTTTCTGAAAGCCTGTGTAATGAGATGAACAATGAGAACAAAGCGATAAAATGAACTAAGAAACACGGCTTAGACACATTTGTACAGAAACTGCAGAAAATGTTTCACTTTTCTACATAAGTGGAAAATATGTTGAAAATCTTTGATCCATCCCAAAGTAATAAGTTCTGATTAATTTACAGATAACCAGCCCCGTACTCTTTTTCGCAGTACGGGACCGATCCAAATTCGATACTATTGCGTTACCCATTGCTGTTACTGGACTAGATTTAGTGCATTATATTCCAAGTCTTCTGAAGCCATTAAATTGCTTTATTTGAGGAACAGACAGTAATATATTACGTTGTTAAATTTAAGTTCATGGAAACTCTTCCCTCCGCTGCGGCTGCCAGTCATGCTTCATCTTCAAACAGCTTGTCTGTTCAGTTACGACAGTCAGCCCTCTTCAAAATGTTCCAATGTTTCCATTATTGTGCATAATCTGAACATAAATGTAGGCTTTTGTTTAAAACAACTGTGTTTAGTTGGAGTTTATTGGTGATTCTGAATGGTGTGGTACTCCAGAAGAGAAGAGGACTGAATTAGCGACTGAATAAAACTCATCATTCACACAGTAACTGGAATTTAAAACTGATGAAAAAGGTTCCGTTAATTGTTAGATAAATGCAATCATTTCAGTGTTGCCCACACACAATATCTACTCTTTGTTCTGTTAGGAACTTCTCATTGCGTAGCGCTGCTCACCTGTGACTTCATGTTGCTTAAAAGCTATAACTATAGGAGGTGGAAAAAAAAAAAAAAAAAAAAAAAAAAAAAAAAAAAAAAAAAAAAGCTATAACTATAAAAGCTTTACGCTAAATATAATTCATATTTAGCTTATTTATTTGTTCTATTATCTATCATGTCTGTTGGCGTATTAAATTAAATCTCCACCATATATTTCAAAAGAAATATTTTTTATAGAGCATATAATTGTATAATAGTAATTTATAATTGCTGTTTTTACCAAGATTTTACTAGATGTAGCATTAAGAGGTCTACACATGCATTGACTTCAGTTGTGGCCAAAAGTGAAGTCCAGAGGGAATATTTGCTCAATGTTTGCTTTTAATGACACTTTAGAGTCTATTAAACAATCAAAAAATGAGGAGTATGTTATATTGGGAAGAAGAATACACTGAACTTGTTAAGGTACTAAAATGACAAAATTAGTTGGCAAGAAGGGCAAACCAGCATATAATTAAATATGGGTTTTATTGTATTGTGCAAAAAAAATGGCATAGAAAAACAAAAAGCTCAGAGGAAATTAAGCACATGCTGACTACAATGTAATCAGTTTTTAATATTTTGTTGGTTCTCTCTTGCTTTTGATTACAGCAGCCATTCTCCTGGGCACTGACTTACTAAACTTTGCGCAACTTCTTTCCAATCCTCCTTAATTTCTTCAAAAGTTGAGCTTCATTGTAAGACCTGCATGACTTATCACAATTCAAGTTTATAATTTCCTAAAGGCTTTCAGTGGCTTTAAGGTCAGGGGATTAAGGAGGCCACTTGAAGACTTAAAAATACTGAACATGAATACTTTCATTGCGCTCAACTTTGTTGCATTCGCTGTGCGAATTGTATTGGAGGTCTCATGCAGGTATTTAGAAGTTGTTTTGAGGTGCTCCCACATTCAGGTGATTTTCATCCTCCTGTCAAATTGCTCACTAGTCTTCATTGACCAGCCACATCACTTTACATTCTGTGTGGTAGTGGTTTCACAATGCTTTGAAATAATTATGTGGACATTGTGACCATTCAATATCCAAAATGATTGACCAGATTTAGCCATTTCAACAATATCCTGCAGAGGACAGCTGCAGAGGAAACCCACAAAATAACATCTAATAATATAGCTAATACTTGCCACATAGTGATTTATTGATGTATAGATGGGGAATAATGTGTGCAAGCTATGACCACTTGGCCAAAAATGAAGTCTACACAATTTTGTACGTTCCACTGCATCATGACAAATGATACGATTGAAACGTGGAACACGTACAGTTTTATACTCCAGGCACAACTTCACAACATGCATACAAAATATTTAATAAAAAAGTTTGAAAAAAGTGCAAAGAAGCCAATGTTCCTAGTTCGGACATTACTTTTGGCCATTACTGTGTAGGCAGTGTGTGTGTGTGTGTGCGTGCTCGCATTTTTTGTCTTTATTTATTTACTTAAATATAAGTAATGTGTAGTTACTAAGGTATAGATATGATACATTTATCAAGAAAAAATAGGGTTACACTTTATTTTAAGGTGTCATTGTTACAGTATAATTATATATTTAAGTACTGAGTAATAATAAGCAACTTCATGTACTTACTAGACTTAGACTTAGACTTAGACTTCTCTTTATTAATCCTTTTGGGATGACTCCCGCAAGGAAATTGAAAATTCCAGCAACAGTTTTAGCAAGGAGGAAAGAGAATAGTAGAAATAAAAAAGACAGTACAAAAAAAGCAAAATAACAGTAGTAATAACGATAATAACAATAATAATAATAATAATAACATTAATCAGAAAATCAGCAAAAAAGACCATACATTATTTAAAAAAAAAGTTTCAATGTTGAGTCCAGTGTTAAAGTAATAAGTAATGAAGTGACCAGGTATAATGTAAGTCCAGGTGTGTATGTATGTGTGTATGTATGTATTGTCCTCTCTACCCTATTTCCTCCTCCCCCAAGTGAGGAGTTGTAGAGTCTGATGGCATGAGGGACAAAGGAGTCCTTGAGTCTGTTAGTCCGGCACTTGGGAAGGAGCAGCCTTCCACTGAACCGGCTCCTCTGAGTGCTGATGATGGTGTGCAGAGGGTGGCTGGCATTATCAATAATGTCCAGCAGTTTGTCTAGTGTCCTCCTCTCTGCCACCATCACCAGTGAGTCCAGCTTCATGCCAATCACAGAGCCGGCCCGCCTGATCAGTTTATCCAGCCTGTGGGTGTCCTTCTTGGATATGCTGCCCCCCCCCCCCCCAGCACACCACAGTGTAGAAGAGGACACTGGTGACCACAGACTGATAAAACATGATGCACAGCAGTTTGCTGCAGATGTTAAAGGAGCGCAGTCTCCTCAGGAAGTACAGCGTGCTCTGTGTCTTCCTGTACAGGTGGCTTGTGTGTGTTGTCCAGTCCAGTTTGTTATCCAGCCACAATCCGAGGTATTTGTATGATTTAACTGCCTCCACCTCAATTCCCTCCAGCAGGACCGGTCGCGGACTTGATCTGGACCTCCCAAAGTCAACGACCAGGTCCTTTGTCTTAGAGGTGTTGAGCTGTAGGCAGTTAGTGCGACACCAGAGAGCAAAGTCCCCCACCAGACTCCGATACTCCTCCTCCCTATCACCCCTAATACACCCAACAATGGCTGTGTCATCCGCGTACTTCTGTATATGACACAGCTCCGAGTTGTAACAAAAGTCCAAGGTGTACAGGGTGAAGAGAAAAGGGGCCAGCACTGTGCCCTGAGGGGCTCCAGTGCTGCTTACCACAGTGTCAGACATGATGTCCTTCATCCTGACATACTGTGGCCTGTCCGTGAGGTAGTCTCTGATCCAGTCCACCAGAAAGGGGTCCACTCCCATCCTGATCAGTTTGTCCTGGAGTATAGGGGGCCGGATGGTATTGAAGGCACTGGAGAAGTCCAAGAAGAGTATCCTCACTGTGCCATTCCCCTTATCCAGATGGGAGTGGACCCGATGTAGCATGTAGAGGATGGCATCCTCCACACCAACATCTTGCTGGTACGCAAACTGCAGGCGGTCCTCAGTATAGGGTTAGGGTAGGATTAGGGTTTGGTTGAGGGTTAGTTGAGGGTATAATTTACTGTTATTACTATGGTAAGTACATGTAACATATGTAACAAGGACACTGTAAAATAAAGTATTATTACCAAAAATAGTACTAGTATCGGGTTAACACCGGTATCGGCAGATACCCATTGTTCCGTTTTCGATATTGTATTGGACATTAAAAAGTGGTGTCAAGCCATCTCTAATATTCATTTAATTCAATAGTAATTTTTTATTTGAGAAAATCTGATTCCCAGTGCGCACAGACTTGGCAGATGTACACAGTTAATTACAGTGCAAATTGCTATAGGTGTGTTCTGAAGTATTGATCTGTTAATTTTACAGATTATTTTATATTATTTATTTTTATGAAGTTCAAATCTCTTTAATTTTTCAAGTATTTGTCATTTTGTAAATATTGTGTAAAATAAATATATTATTTACTTATTGATAATATATAAAATAAATATATGATTTACTTACTTAAATGTATTATTATTGCCATAAAAAAGTCCATATTGGTTGACCATTATATAAAATTCTATCATGCAAATTTGGCAAATTGACCAACAGAAAGCTTCTTGGTTTGAAAGTGACCTCTGTTTGAGCTGTGCTTTATGCATTGCTGCCCTATTAACAAACTGTTTTACAGAAATGTCACTAATCTGATCATACCTTAATTTCGCTTTGTGCTTTTTGTGGACAATGCAATAGTAATTTAAGTAAATGAAAATAAATACAATAACTTAATTTAATGGTAAAAGTGTCAATTGTTAATGCTTAAATGTATTGTGGCTGGTTCATAAGACACAATATATTGCACTGAAATAGCACATGCAAAATGGCACAGCTGAATCCAAACCTCTCCTAACAAACCAGAACGTAATGTGTGACCATTCCAGGACATGGCATCTATTTTCATTGAGACAAGGCCCCAATGTGTGGGGTCTAATAAGGGAGCTAGTTTGGAAAGGTTTCTCTCCTCATTGTCTGTCTCCTTTTCCTGAAATAAAGTTGGATGTAGGGAAACGTCTCCACCAGACAGCAATGAACCCCTGACTAGTTGAAGCTCTGACAGGACCAGAAGATAAGGATACTGGGAAATGGCGTAAGTGCAGGAATATAAATATCAGGAGGTTGAAAGAGACACTTCCAGTGAGGCGTATGTGAAGGGGAAATGTCAGACTGGTCTTTTCCTGAAAGTAAACAAAAGATCTTATTTTTATGTGTGTACAGCTCAAGCAGCAGGATGTAGTTTGCTCTGCAAATAGTAAACTTTGTAGGGAGGGTGAGATAATTAAAATCCAGAGCGAGTGTGTCCTATCTCACTGCATGTTGACTGATCGTCACCCCCGGCCCAAGCACGCACACGCTCCACACTCTGTCTCAAAGTCATTACTCTTTTCATGGCTTTTCCAAAGTCAATGTTTGTTATTTTAATGAAAGCCCCTCGGACAAAATAACAGGGGAACCGACAAATTTCAGTCATTTTCCAAGCCTGAAAGAATAAAAAACACATCTCTTTGAGTCCAGCAGTCACTCACTGGAGGGTATTTCTTTGTTTTTGCTGTTTTATTTTTTCCATGCTTATTTGCTGGCTTAACTTACATATGTGCTGTCTGTATGAAACTGTATGTCTCGACGATCCCTGGAAGTTCATAGGATCCTTAAAACGTCACTATTTCAAACTGCATTACATACATTTTAAAATATTTTTTGTCTCATGGCTACAGAAGGTAGTGTTCTGATCAAAGTTGCGAATGCCCTTGAGGTTTAATATCTGATCACGGACTTTAAGTATAATACAATGTGACATTTTAAACTAAATATAGACCTATAATTTAAAACACATCCATGGAAAGAACAGGACATTTTCCACTGAATATATGCGTGTCAGTTATATCAATAGTTTGGACAACACCAGCTTGCCTTTGAAATGCTAGAGCCATTAGATATGCCTGCATATCCAGTGCAAAGCTGTGTAGCAGGACTTATGCCTCTTTATGCTGAACATTGTCTACTGAACTTGGTTTAAAACACTGTACAATGCACCATGAACACTATTATATAGTATTTTATGAAAGATCTACAAAAAACATAACATGGAAAACAATTACTCATCCACTGTTTAAAAAGGTTGGAGAAAAGATGTGGAACATGACAAAAAATACTTGTTGATTGTGTGAAACAATGTTTAGTTCTAATGGTTTGTAATAATAATAATAACAATAATAATAATCAAATACTGTTAGCAGGACCGGCGAGTGCACTTCTGCCGCTCTAGGCGAAAAACAATTGTGCCGCCCCTCCATTTGCAACGTAGGCCTATACCAGCAACAACAACACACAAAGACCAATATGCCATAGGCCTACATATAACGCAAATAGTGCGCAACGCGCGTGTGCCCAAAATGTCAACAATATTAAAGTTTATGCAGGACAGGAGGCAAATACCTGCTGGTATTTTTCTTTAAGCAGTTATGACAGGACTTTTCCAAATAATCACATTTCACCTCCTGAAATTACTGTTGCAAATCTCTTTACACCACTTTCTTATGTGCGTAAAACACACACAAATGAAATGTCCGCAAGCACATTATATCATCAGCAGGTTCAGCATCTTAAATAACGACTAAAGAGCAAATAAAGCTTAACTTACGTTTCAGAAGCCTCGCATGGCGGGCCTTCATCGCAGCAAAGGTCTTAACTGCATCCTCTATTTCGATTCTCTGTGTCAGCTTTCCCCTTTATAAGTCGTCTCTTTTTATATTCGCAACCAGATAATTTAGTTCGTTTCGACATCCTGACCTGCATTAGTCAATGATCGGTTATTAATGAACAATCTGTTCATTGCGTATGTCACGTGACGCAATGAACGGATCACCCAAATGAATGTAAGACTCGGAAGGTAAAGTAATTATTTATGTTCCCTGTAAATAATTTTTTACTGAATTATGATTTCTTAATTCAGAATATGATCAACATTGCGTAGGTGGATGTGATCGGGGAATTTGGCTGTTAAAAGTAACATTTAAAGCCACTTAAATAAACAAAATGACTCAAGAGAGTCAGTAAAATGATCCGAACTTCCCATCACCCAGTCATGACTCGTGAGAGCAGGGGCGCGCCGGCGCTGCGACGGCAGCTCAGTAAATCATATAAATAACCTATTTTGTGAATTGTTCATTCCCGGTTGGCACACATTTTGCCGCCCTTACAAAAGTGCCGCTCTAGGCAATTGCCTAGTTCGCCTATATGGACGCGCCGGCCCTGACTGTTAGTACAATTAAAAAATCGTACAGATTATATTTAACACAGTTGTTAGGGAATTTACAGTAAAGACCCGAGGACCAGATATGATTAATTAAGACCAGGAGTTAGAAGTGCAGTCAATTTAAGATAAGAGTCAGAATTATAATAAATGAAAGAAAAACATTACTGAACATAGTTTCATCAGGCAGAAGTCAGCTTCAAGACTCACAAGGAGTTTGTTGGCCACCCTGCTTACAGTTACAAAAATCACAGCAATTATACCCTTCACCAAGGTCTAAGCTACGTCATTACTTCAGGCTGAATGGTTCTGATTGGCTAAGAAATAGATAAACATAGTCAATTTCCACACATGGACTGATAGGCAGCAGCACATCTCCATAGTCTGTGCGGCTGCCACCAGGACCCTGAGTTAGGTACGAGTGTCCCTCCGAGGTCACAAGACTGTGTGTCTAGGCGCCAACATGTCGACGAAAATAAGTCAGTCAATCTCCAATAATGCCGCTTGTTTTTAACTTGTAACCAAGAATACTAACACACACACAGACACACAGCTACTTCAAGGTTGTATTTGGTCGAGGCTCTAACTATAAACAGGAGACTCTTCCCAAAACATCAAGATAACATGTTCTTTCTCTCAATGAGAGGACACTTTAATATAGAACAGTAAAGTGAATGCTTTATCTAAGAAATGGTCTCTTAAACGGTTGGTTCCAATGACCCTTGTGACTTATAGTTGTCATAGTGAGCTAGAAGAACATATTTAACACGTTGAAGACCATTCTCAAACAAAACGAATCTGTTTCATCTCTGGGCTAAATGTGCAAGCACTGTTGCTGTATTCCTAGCATGGGCCAGACCCTCAGTCACCTCTCAGATATCAAATACAGACATTAGAGAATACATGAAAAGAACATTTCAGTAATCACACTGACAACTAAGTAAAATCTCATAAGCTTAGAGAAGTATTGACAAATATTGATTAATACCTTGATTATAATTACTCATTAGATATATAATCCAGAATCCACTCCTTTCACAGTGAACTATGAACTATTATGAACTATGTAACGATATACCTACATCATAACTGCATATCCTTTTTGTCAGGTGTGGGTCAAGAATTGTGACGACTTAAAAAAACAAAACAAAAAAAAACACAACTTCACAATGAGGGAAAACACAGTCCAGGGCAGCAGTACTAGAAAGTCATGACAAACAGACAAGGCGTCCACATGAGGAACATAAATTATGATCTGCCTCAGGACAGAGAACAAAAGGATAATAAATAGGGAAGGAAAACAGAAGGGTAACAGCAGTTGGGGCAAATTAACCAATAATTAGGCAACAAGAGGGAGGGGGCAAGACTAGAGACTGACAGAAGAGCACATGCATGACACACAGAAACAAACAAAAAGCAAAATGCATGTGGAAAACAAAAATGACAAAAGCCATGTGCTCTCTCTCTCTCTCTCTCTCTCTCTCTCTCTCTCTCTCTCTCTCTCTCTCTCTCTCTCTCACACACACACACTCTCTCTCTCTCTCACACACACACACACACACACACACACACACACACACACACACACACACACACACACACACACACAAGACTGACAGAAGAGCACATGGCAGACAAGCATGCTCATCCACCATGTGCCAAAACAGAAAAACAAAACAAAACACAAGACAAACAGAATTGCATGGAGCATGGATCTCAGAACCTCAACACCGAAACTGAACCAAGAAGTTTTAGGATCCAGACACCATGCCCCGAACATGCAAGACACAGACATAAGAGTGCACGGCCCATAGAACAACCCCAAAGCCATGTGCTCTCACAAACACGAGACAAACGCATGAGTGTCAGGATCCTGTTACCAAACTAAGAACAAGACCAATCAAGGTGACAAGACCCTGAAACTTTTTTACTGAAATGTAAAAAATGCCACACAGGTAGTCCTGGCTATGGAGCACCACACATAAGGGAACATAAGTCATGGGAACAAATTCTTGATATATTGTTTATTTCTATATGCAGGGCTCTATACCTGACAGTGTATATATATATATATATATATATATATATATATATATATATATATATATATTAACTGATTCATTGATATGAACCGTTCTAAAGTGCTGTTAAAAATATTTAGACTGCCCAACTAGTAACTAGTAACTATGTGAGTCAAATTTATATTTTGCTTAATTTTGAAACATTAGAAAAAAAAAGTTTTGTTCCTAAGTTTTTTTTCACTTTCTTTATTGAATCACAACATACAATAAAATCAATGCAATATACTTCATCAAACATTGCACTTCATTTTGAACCTTTAACAAAGAAAATATATGTGTCCTTTTTCATAATATTTTTCTTGTCATTAGCCTGTCAGTTATGTTAGAAGTTAAGGATAGACTGTACATTTAAAGCAAAATAATTATTGAATGGAATATTGAGTCTGCGTGCCTGCGGAAGAATAGTCAGTTCAACTGTATATTGTGTAAATTTGGTGAATTTCTAATATTCTTGATATGGTCAGGGGCCTCATGGATTCAGATTCCAAGGATTTTTCATAAGTTGGAACCAAACAGAGAAATAAGAGCACACCTCTCCTCAACAAGCCACACGATTTAAAGTATCGTCCATTCCTGTACAAATGATGCCCGTCCAGGGTTAAAGGTTTGTTCAGATCACTAACCCTCAGTAAGTGATGCTTGCCTTAGCAAACAGCACTAATACCATTACCTGAATCGTTTAGCCAGCAAATAGCCACTATACACAAAAGCCCTGTAATCTGTTGACCTTAGGAAAAATACCCTCCCTCAGGTTAATGGTTTTCTTCCCTTTTTAACATCACTTATAGTCTTCAGGGACTATGCTGACCTCAAGCTAATGCTTTTTCTGTAAAAACGTCTATATCACAAAAGTTGGTCTTCAAATGAAGTAAGCAGACTCAAAATGAACCACAAACGCTTCATCAAAAGGAAATGTGAGTTCATTAAATGTGATCATTTTTTACGTAACTCTCTAAAGCATTTAAGATCGTTGAGTGTGGAAAACCAACACAACACCCACAAACGGGACTATTTCTGCTGTTCACTTGGACAAAGTTCTATCTTTTCTATCACTCCGCACTCCTTTGGCTTCATTACTCTGAGCGTGGGCTCTTGAGCGCGCGTCAGTCAGAAACCCTGCGGTGCCCTCGTGCTCATTTCCCAAACAGCCGGATAATTAATTGGAAAAGTAGAGGCAATGTAATCCAGTTCTTCAGCAGCATAAACCACTTGCACATATCATCCTCACAAGAGGCTCAAAGGCTTGGACACTTCAAAGCACAACCGTGCACACTTGTCAGACAATTGGCGAGACGGCGTATCTTGTTCTCTCGCCTCACTTTTGCTGTGAAAGGCGGTGTGTGTAACGTAAAGGCATGAAATAGATTAATTAAAAGCATTCAGGCTGCGTGGTGAGGATTAAACACTTCTCTTCCAGACTCAGTTGGCCTTTAAACGGTGCTAACTTTTGAGATATGTCCTATGTGTTGCTCAGACCTCCCTCAGGAGTTGTCACTTAGCTTTCTTAGCTTAACAGGGGAGCTAGCAAAAGATGGAAAGCTCAATGTTTCCACACATGAAGTGTTATATGTAATGTTGTTTGATATGCAGTGAACAAACTCTGCACAAATTTCGCATAAATGTATAAATCACATATCCTGCTTATATCCTGTTTAGCATATTTTTTTAAAAAGTGGAAATTACAAAAATAATACACATTAAAATATTCTACTTAAGTGCAAACTGAATGTAATGTTTTCTGACATTTAATTGCTAATTGCAATTAAATGACAACGTTTAAAAAATGCTTAAAATTATATTAAATGTGTTTAGATGAACTTTAGACCCACTTAATTAGGGCTTGCGCACATATTTAAATGTAATTTAATAATTATTTATATTGTGTTTGAAATATGGTGTTTCAAGTTTACTGCCGAATAAACTAAAATATACTTTAATGCCTTTTCTATGTCAAGTATTTAATTATATTTTTAATTACATATTTGTAATGAAGTTGCAGTACATCTAAAATGATATGCTACTGAACAACACACTACAGTTAAAATTGTAATCAAGTATGTTACATGTGATTTAGTATGTTAGTCAACAGATAAATAAGTGAAAATAAGTGTACTTCTGTATAGCATGACATAAGGATATTAAAACAATCATTTAAAATCTACTTTCAAATGTAAAATGTTTAATTTGACAGTATTAAAAGTGCAATTATTAAAAGTGTAATTAAGTGTGTTAGGAAAGTCATTAAAGTGTACTCTCTTTAAGTGGCCTTTTATTTAATTAATATTATTGTATATATTTTTTAATGATTTAAATACAGTAAATAAACTACACTACAAGTGCACATTCAATACAATTAAGCACAGTTTTTCACAAGGGTATCCTCTACTAATAACAACAATTTTCCATTTCTCTCTTAATGGAAACGTCTTATTAGAGTATCACATTGTTAGCTTAGCAACATGCTAATGTTAAACTCTATTGGAATCAAAATGTGAGTGTTATTTGTGTGGCTTGTGCTCATGTTGACAACTTACAGTGTTCCAAATCAGTCACTTATTTGGTTCCTTTTCGGGTTAGGATGTCTCTGTTGACAGTTTACAGTGAGGCAGATCACTAGGATTTAGAGCAGAGCTGTAAGATTCTCCTCACGCATGAAGAGCCATTGACAATAATATAGAGTGAAGTGCTGAGCAAATTCTCTGCCGGTCTTCGTAATTCCTCAGGACTGGTCCGTGACTCCGTGTAGACCTAAGACACTGATGCTTATGCTGCTGCCCACAGGTTATTTGTGTGTGTGTGTGTGTGTATGTGTGACCATGTGTATATTAACTTGTATGAAACAAAGAAAATAAATGCATAAACCCATACTGGGAGAGAAGCTTTTTTTAATCTGAATGTTTTTAACATTGGCCCATTTGTGCAAAGGGGCCATTTTATGACTGAAAGAATTGAAACACCACAATTGGGTGACGCGATGTTGGGTGACATCACTTCTTGTTGACGTTCGAAGTATTGTCAAACAAAACGGAGGCTAGCTAGACCCTCCCTTCTCCTCATCCCCGCACTAGCCCCCCAAACCCCACTCCCAAATCCTTCTTGTCGGTTATTGGCTGAAACACTGTTTGTTATGTTTCGTGGTGCGGGTTGGCCCAGTTTGTTTTTGTTGCCCTCTGTGGAGCCTGGGCTGTCTACAGAGACCGTGTTTTTTTATGGTGTGTCCCGAGGACAGGCAGCTAGCGGATAGTGACGAGATGTTTGCTGTATGAGACAAAAAATGTTTTGGCATCGCTTAGAGCACCTTTAACATAAAAGGGGTTTGTCATTTTAATGAGAATAAAAATCTGGAACCCAGATTGAACGTGCCTTTTTTTAATGGTTTCATTATTGACAGATTTTTTTTCTTCTTCTCATGTCCACACTGCAACTAAATACAGTTGTCACTCCTCTTCTTATTCTTATTCTTATTCTAAACTGTATTTATAACTGTATTTAAAAGTGCACTTAAGTGTAGTGAATGTGCGATTGTAGTGTTCTTCAAATCTCAAAAGTATACTTAAAAAAAACATTTAATATTAATGCACTTTTAAACTGTGCAATTTGTAATAATGGCATTTTTTTCTTTACTTCACTTATCGGTGACTCCTCCATTTTTCTTTTCAAATGATAGTGATGGGATGGAGTATAAGAGGAACAGTGATGAAAGACATAATGTGTGGCATATTTTTGGCTTGCATTGAAAGAAAACGATGTATGTTGCCAATGCAGCGACTGGCCAAAGTAGCAAAATTAAAACGTGACGGGGACTAAATGTTAAGGATAAAGAGCAATTCGGAGGGAGTAACAAGCATGGTCCAATAAGTTTGGAATAATAACAATTTATTAAATGCTTTTGAAAGAAGCTTACCACATCTGCATTTGTGTGACAGTAAAGACGTTTCGGTAACACTTTAGAATACTGTTCTGTCATTAATGAATAACTACACAGGAACAAATGTGTAACGCAATATTAACATTCTAGTAAATACTATGAACTAACAATTTACTCTGATTAATGAGTAAGTAATAGCACTCAGTTGAATGAGGTATTTCACTGTTACCTAATAACTATCATACCTCCCAGAATACTACTAAAAACTACTATACAGGTTCAAAATGAATGTGAATAATGTATATTGTTTAATTAGTTCTAAAGTGAAGATCATGGTAACCCACTAGTAATGACTCAAGTATTACCAAATCCTTCAAAAAGGAATTACTAATTATTTAGATCAGTATTCTAAAGTGAAAAACATGATAACTCTCTAGTATTGACTGAAGTCATTGTACGCTTTGAGGTTTTTGTAAGGTTTTGGATAGGGATGACTCAAGTGTTTCTACATCCTTCTAAAGGAATTACTGGACATTTGGGTCAGTATTCTAAAGTGAAGATCATGTTAACCCACTAGTAATGACTCAGGTGTTACAACATCCTTTTAAAGGAATTACTTTCCAAAACCCACAAAAACTTCAGTCATTACTAGAGAGTTATCATTCTTTTCACTTTAGAATACTTTTTCAAATAACTAGTTATTCCTTTAGAAGGAAGTAGTAACATGTGAGTCATTGCTAGTGGGTTACCATGATCTTCACTTTGGAATTAAATTATGCATTATTCACATTAATTATGAACCTATATATATAGTTCTTAGTCCTCTGGGAGGTATGAAAAAATAGTTATTGATTAGTTCATAATAGTGAACTACCTCATTCAACTGAGCACTATTACTTACTAATTCAGAGTTACTTAATAGTACTTTTGTCTTAATAGTAGTTACTAGAATGTTAATATTGTGTTGCTTATTTGTTTTTATGTAGTTATTCATTAATGACGGAATAGTGTTCTAAAGTGCAAACCTTTCAAAAACATAAAAACAAATATTAATTGTTCCAAACTTTTGACCAGAAGTGTATTTAGTTTTTTTTTTTTACAGACACTGCAGATCAATCTGTAACTTGCGTATTACTTGTGAGTTCTTTCATTATGTAGCGAGAGAAATATGTACTGTAACTACCTGAAGTTTTTGAGCTATATGAAAAAAGGGGGGAAAAGAAAAATGTGGCCTTTATTATTAACAAAACAAAAATAGTTATCTGGAATATTTTATTCTGATCAATCATATGCAGCATTCAGCCTTAAAATATATATATTTTTTATTATGACTTTAACCTTCTATTGATGTCTCTTAATTTCTTCAGTTTTTGAAAAATTTGAGTTTCTATAGGATTGTATTCTCCTTAGCCTTCAGAAGGGAATACGATAGCAAGAGACTCTTTGTAAATCGGCACCACTAATAAGTCAACAGTAGCCTTCTAGTCAGTACAAAAATGTTATAAATGTAATAATGTTACCACAGTACAGTTCAAATGGGTACACATGTAGGCTATTGTTTTACTAAGAGAAAATCATCATCATATCATTAATAAGTATTACTGTTAACTGAAACAAAAATATTGACACAGAGCAAATACAGAGCGGTGACTCTCTCGATGAATGCTCAATCAACATCAGCCATCTTGCAAACAGACAATCGTCTAGCACTTGCCCCTCTCACAAGAAGCGGATTTCGCCTCAGACGTGCGTCAATTTCGCTTCAAACTTTTGCTTTTTACGCGCGCAAATGGATTCAAAATGTTCAAGTGTCCAACTAGACGCGAATTTGACGCTCTATTCGCGTTTGGTGTGAACGCTGCATAAGACCTAATGCACGGATCCATTATAATGACGCAATATTTTCTTAACTGTTTACGTTCACTTAAAGGTGCTCTATGTAGCTTTTCTTCTAAAATGAATCCTTTTTTTATTGCCTGTGTGTGAAGGGGTTGTAATCACACATTACAATGATCCACTTGTCGGGTTTTGCTACTACCTCTGAAGGCCAATATTCATATTTATATGTGAAGTCTCCGGGTCGGATTTACCGCGAAATCCATCGGATGTGACGTGCATGCGCGTCCCCGAGCCTCTCTCCTTATATACAGTCTATGCGACGGCACTTCAGCTAACGACATGGAGTCTGATAACACCCCAAAACGACCTGCCTCCAGCACAACACAGACTCCAACACAAACTCCACAAAAATATAAAAAACAAAAAAAAGTTTTATCTGCTGAAGCTCGTCAGGCCAAACCTGATTCTGATAAACTCAGGACGAAAACACGGATCAACATCGGCAGAGCTTTTGAATTAGTAAACTCTAATAAAATAGCAAGGTAAACTACATGAGACATGAAATGAATACAAAAGACTGTTCCAGGATAACAAAAAGTAGGTGCTTTAGGATGTAACTTATTTTATGTACTAGATCTACTGTCTAACGTTACTCATCCCACTACTATCATATTGTTTATAATAAACATTTCCAGACACGTTCAGTACAGTAATGTTACTTCCTACTGTCTTACTGTTACACTGACATTGTTCAGTCTAGTTCACCGTTTTCGTTATCATATTATACATTCACCTATGTTGACATTGCTGATTGTGAAAGATACACGAATAGTTAGTGAAATGCCTTATGCTAGATAACATCACATGTCGTCTAAATGCAGTCAATGTAACGTTATCATGGTACAAGCATGAGGCATTAGTTCAACGTCAAGCTGATAAAAGTAGCCTATTATTGTAACGTTGCAGTGTGAGTTTACGTGAGTTTCCAGCATGTTGTGTGATGCTTTCGCCGTTGCGTTGAAAGTCTCCGTGTGGCCGGTAGTGAATGCTCGCTCTTGAGATCGAGCACGCACACGAGCACGAGCCCTCTTGTTGCAATCTGAAACATCACCGCTAGAGGCCGCTAAAAAATACATAGAGTACCTTTAAGACATAACCGACTGTGTTTACGTGGATACTCATCAAGACTCATTTTGTGTGTTGGTAGTGTGTGTACACAACCACACTATGATGGTAAAAATCCACCCTCTTCTCTTTTTTAATCCCCATAAATCATCAGCAGTGTCTAAGAACAAGCCATTTGCAGATTTTAGCATATATGATGTCACATTGCACAGGCCCCGCCCACGACTGCTGACGGACTCTATCCTATTACCATAGACCCCCGCCTGAGTGAACTGTACAGTCCGCCATGTTTATCTCCTCGCCAGAGCATTTAAAGGGATACTCCACCGTTTTTTCTTATTAAACTATGTTATTCCCTTAACTAAGACGAGTTGATGCATAGCTCTCTCGTCTCAGTGCGTGGACTAAATCGCTCTGTCTTGCGGCGATACTTTGTTAGCACTTAGCTTAGCCCAGTTCATTCATTAGGATCCAAGCAGAGAAGCGACCAAACACCTCCACGTTTTCCCTATTTAAATACAGTTACACGAGTAGTGTAACTCGACCAAGAATGGTGACACAAAATAAAACGTGGCGCTTTTCTAAGTGTGTAAATCGGATAACTATAATGTATAGTTATAGTATACATTATAAAGTGTACCCTAAAAAGAGTCTAGAACCTCCCCTGTCTTCAAGTAAGGTAATAATATAATTAGAAAAAAAATCTTTGTTTTTTGTCCATGTATTTCCTTATTTTGTTAAGAAGCTGTGTAATAGCTGGAAAATGTACAGCCAGCTAGTCATTACATATAATAAATCCCAACAGGGTTTTGGCAGCCTTGCATCATCTTTTTTGGAACTGTTTTGCATTAATTACCGGCTTACTCTAACCTTTTATTTTGTTGTCAAAGCCAATTATTACCTGCATTCGGCCCCTGGCAGGTGTTAAATTTGTACCCTGGTACCAGGCCTGAAATAAATGTATCAGAGAGAGGTGAATTGGGACAAGCAGTTGCCCAGGCGCGTCGGTTTGAGGTTGATGAGATGTGCGTTGCGGAGCTGTAAAGCACTTTAGTGCGCCACTAATTTATCACTGTCGCGAGGGGCGTGGAAAGAGGTTAAGCTCAGCGGAGGCAAGAGAGTTGCACGGAAGATGTTGATTGATCGCCTTTTTTCAATTTGTTGCTTCCTTTTCTCAGCCAGTGCTAAAACTCTGTTCAGCCCACTGACAAATACTGCAGAGGTGTTTGTAGGAGTAAAGACCTCACCGAGCCGAACGAGTCCTCTTGTACTCTTTTATTCTGCGCTTTTTCTTTTTCTCAGAGTTTTCACCATCTGTACCTTAAAAGCTCCTTCGACTGCCTGACATTCTGAATTGTTCTTTTCTTATAGTAATTTGTGGCAGCTTGTTTTTTTTTTTCATTGTCTTACATAGGCTTTATCTTTTGTCTTCTGTTTGGCAGACATTCTTCATTCTCGTCCATCTGTCTTGCTTTAGATATTTTTGTAAGTGTCATTAAGCAGAAATACTTTATCTGAAGTAACTAAGCAATTCATAATTATCAGGACAGTTTCTCTGCAGGACTCTGAGATTAAAATCCCTAGGAACCTCCACTCACTGTTAATACAAAAGAGTTTCCTTCTTTCACTTTAGACAAATTCCGTCTTTAAAGAGGCATTTAGTAGTTAGCAGTTCTAGTTAGCATTAGCACTGATGCTAGTGAATTTTAGAGACCTGTCTACACAATAATTAATTCCATTACCTGTCTAGCAAAAAGAAGCAACTTGTGCATCACTATTCATGGTTGTCTGTCATCAAATCATTCCATCTTGTGTACACCATGACAATGTTTGCGCTCATTTTTTCTTTGTCAGTCTTTCTGTCTTCTGGATTCAGACCTTTTCTGCTTCTTCAGCTGTAAGAGGGTTTTTCAATAAATGCTGTTTTTGAACTGGGGGAAGAGTTTTGAGTTTGAGTATGAAAGTTACAGAATGTTTTATGAACTCTTTTATTTCAAAAGATCAAATAAAAATCTATTTTTTCATGACACAAGCCCTTTATATGCTACAAGAGCACAGAGAACAGTATGAGTTTTAAATCACTGTCAATCAAACGTTGACACCAGTGTGTTTTGAGGCCAGAGGTTACAGATGGCTTCAGCTGCACTTACTGTAGGCAAACTCTTTTATAGTGGTCCACTGTGGTTTTGCACCTTTCGTCAAATTACTTTTCACGGTGTGAGTTTCTTGACATTTTTTTTCACAGTTGGCTGTTTCCTGAAAAATGGCACTGGTTTCTTTAAAATCCATGTTATTCTTTGTTAGTTTCAGAGTTTAGAAATGTGTTTTAATGTAATGTTGCTATTGTACCATGTCATAGAGTGTTACAATTGGGGTCTGGAAGTAAAAATCTAATTCATTTTCTTCATTGGGGAATTAATTCTCAATTGTAACTTATAAAACTTTAAAGACAGACCTACTGTGAGCAAGGAGGTTGTTCATTGATGGGATATGCTTTTGTTGAAGCCATCAGGCCACATTTCAACATATTAATTAAAATCATTTTTAACAGCGGTATTCCTGATTAAAAAACGACATTGCCTATGATTTCGCAAAGAAACATCCACCAATCAGATTTGCGCCAATATAATTCTTAACCACCTTTTCCATTTCTGCAACTGACATAAAATGGTTAAATATAGTTGTATAAATAGTTGCATGCATACGTAATACAGGACATAAATGAATATATTGCAATGATCTTAAAATATAATGTTTCCATATATATGATAAGCAAGTTTAAATCAATAGTTTTATATTTCTCTATCATCTTGTAATTCAATTGTCATTTGCAATGCTTCTTTTCCTATTTATGGCATTAAGTACACAGCCTTGTACCTTGTTTTTTTGTCTGGTTTTCAAATATTTTTTTGGTTAATGGCTTATAACTCTTGAAGACTTTTGCTTCTAGGATTATAACTTTGTGTGATGACCAACAAATCATTTGGACTGTCTTTGAATGAGACATATTTAGGGATTACAATATCACATGGAATATCAATAGCATATCAATATCAAACAATGTGATCTTCATGAAATGTAAAATCAGTTTGAACATGTTGTATTTTGTGTGTTGATATAAGAATGAGGTTTCAGAAGGATGACTGTGAGTGGCAGTGGGTTTAGCACTGAGGTGTGTGTGTGGGTCTTCTATTAGACGGCTGTAATCCTCGGAGAGGACTGAATCACACGTAAGTGTGTGATTCATCTGAGAGCGACACAACGCCAGCCCTATTCTGCAGTCTGCACATACTACACACTGACACACACTTCTGTTAGCTTTAATCTTACAAGCACACACACTTTCATTGTGTGCTTGGGGTGAAGTGTAAATGACAGACTGTGAAAACACTACAGGAAAGACAGATGTGCTATGGCTAATCTGTGTTGAGTTTTTGAGGTTACTTTACTGAAAATTGCATCTTAAATCAAGTGTGTGAAATCCATAGTAGATTTAATCACTTTAATGCCATTATCTCAGACTGGGAAGCGTACCGCTCTGGACCGCTGTCCTGAAATTTAATAACCTACTAACAACCAGCCAACATCAGTTTCATAACCACGCAGCTCATCAAATTCATATCAAAGTTAAACACATTTACAAAACCCTAGAGTTGCATGAGGATCACTGAGACAATGTATAAATCACAGATTTGAATAGGCCAGAAATAGAAAAGAACAGAATCATCAGAAATTGAAGTTACCAGCCGCAGACTGAGACTCAGTGAACATGTGAACACTGAGAAGTTCAAGTTAAGAACATTAGGGAGATATTTCCTGAAACTGTTGATCTTCTGCTATGCCCACAGTAAAAATGCTATCGACCAATCAACCTAGTTGACGTTTTGTGTCACCCATATACAGTGAAAAGTGATGTACAATATGTGTGAATATGCAAGATTGCGTTTATGCAGAAGAAACAAGCAGACAATGTAGTCTCAGTTTTTTCTCGACCTTTGTGACTTTGCACCCTTGATTTCCTTTGTCTGGACAGCGTATTAAGACTGTATCATGTACTGTATTTATTAGTGATGTGTCATAAACTATGATATGTGTTCTAAAATGTTCTAATATCTTGTTTATGTCCTCCGACTGGATGGAGTCTGTGCCCCACCATACATTACGCAATGTTGTAAAATCTGACCAAAAATCATGTTGTGTATTCCAGCCGTTAGTAGACACTGTAAGTCTTGTCCACACTGATACGTTTTCGTTTGAAAACGTATCTTTTTCTCTCCATTTTGGCCTTCCGTCCACACTGAGACGGCGTTTTTGTCCTGGGTAAACTGAGCTTTTTGAAAATGCTTTCCCAGTTTTCGCGTTGCAGTGTGGACTGTGAAAACTGAGGTATTTGAAAACGATGACGCATATTTAGTCATGTGATGCATATTGAACCGATAGATATGTATGCTTATACCGCTATTGTGCCTGTTATGTGCTATTCACTTTCCCACTGTTGCTATAGATATGTTACTTTTTACACTCTACATATCCTGTCCTGAAAAGATGACTGAAAATGTACTCGCAATTGCTGTCCTACGGCAAAACATGAGAGCAGTTGCGTTTTAGACCAAGCATATAATAGTGACTGAGTGCCAACTGGACACATCAGTGAATGGTGAGATATTTTGATAAATAAAATGATCCTGTCAGAAGAATAGCATGAGAACTTTATTATGTCTGTTCCGTCTGTGTCATCTCAGTGAGCTGTTGAGGTTTTATGCGTGCGCAGGAAGGGGACTGTAGCGTTTTCCGATGTTTCATATTCCAAACGTTGTTAAACTAATAACTTGTAAATCTTAAATGTTTCACGTACATTGCTATTCTTATGGTGAACCGTTGCTTACACGGTAGCATCTGCATTAGAACACCCTCACTAATTCTAGGAAATTCTGGAACCAGGCTGGGCATTCACGTCTAAACATAAATCTCTTCATTTTAATCTGCGAAACATCAAACGATAACTTTGTTTTAAAAAGGACTATGTTCCATTAGCGTGCTGAAACATGTGTTGCAGCCCCCTCTCATTGCTAAGAAAGAAAAGGTTATCTGGCAAAACGAAAGGATAATTTGTCTAAGTTGAAACAAGTGCGTGCAGGCAGTGTCAGCTGTGCTTATAGATAATATATGCTGTGGTTATGGCGCCGATGAGCTGGCAGCCTGTAGCGTGCAGCTCTGTGTAGTGTGTGTAGCATTGTGTTTTTAAGTGTTTGTTTTGTTTTAAAGTGCTTTTAAGTATTTTTAATTTTTATTTATTTATTATTATTAGCGTCGGATTATGAGGACAATTAATGAATGGATTGTTGACATGGACTTGATATCGGAAAAGTTTATGCGGGCAGAGGACTGTAACATTAGCCGAGGGACACCTGCTCTCGTATACACCCGGCGAGAACTACTAGACCTGGTACAAGGTTCAAAATTCGGGATTAAACATGATATCCCGAAGGAAATATTACGGAGGAGACACCGTGGAATTAGAGCTGGGGTGAAGAGAAATAACAAGGTTAGAGAAAGAGTGTGGAAAGAAACCTTTAAACCAGCCCTACCATCTATCACCATGGGAAATGTTTGCTGTTTGACCAACAAGCTCGAAGAACTAGAGACTCTTGTCAGGAGCCAGAAAATGTACCGGGAGAGTAGTCTGATATGTCTGACCGAGTCGTGGCTGACGGACAATATTCCTGATCTCTTGACCAGCTTTACCGGCTTCAGGACGATACGAGCGGATAGGAACGCCAAATCGAGCGGTAAGCACAAAGGAGGGGGGCTTATTTTGCTCATTAATAACAAGTGGTGTAATCCCAATCATGCTACTATTAAAGAACAGATATGTAACAAGGACATTGAACTATTGGCAGTGAGTTTAAGACCTTATTACCTGCCGAGGGAGTTCACAGTGGTCATCGCCGTTGTTGTTTATATCCCTCCATCTGCCAATGCGGAGGTGGCCTGCGACATAGTGCATTCTGTTGTCGCGCGACTCCAGGCGAAGTATACAGACGCGTTCATTTTTCTGTCTGGTGATTATAACCATGTATCCCTTTGTAAGACTCTGCCCACATTCAAGCAGTTTGTTGATTGTACAACACGGGGAGATAAGATCCTGGACCTCTTGTATGCTAACGTGAAAAATGCATACAAATGTGTTGCACTGCCCCCTCTTGGCCGATCTGACCATGATATGGTACATCTTTCTCCCTCCTACACGCCAGTTGTTAAGAGGCAGCCTGTCATTAACAGAACACTAAAATACTGGTCTCCTGAGAGAGAAGAAGCCTTAATGTGCTGTTTTGAAGCAACATGCTGGGATGTTTTCTGTGAGGATTATGGGGATGACATTGATGGATTAACAGATTGCATCACCCATTATATTAAATTCTGTAATGATGACATCATGCCCTCCAGAGAAATTCGCTGTTTCCCCAATAACAAACCATGGGTAACTAGCAGTTTGAAGGTACTGTTAAATGAAAAGAAAAAGGCTTTCAGAGAGGGTGATAGGGAAAAGGTCAAAGAAATCCAAAGAGTACTGAGGGTGAAGATCAAGGAGGGGAAAGAAGCATACAGGTGCAAATTAGAAAAACAATTGCAGCAGGATGGAGTGAAGCAGGTCTGGGCTGGCATGAGAAAGATCACAGGTATGAAGCAGAAGGGGGGTTCGCTACTTAATGGTGACCAGGACCTGGCTGACGATCTGAACAGATTCTTTAATAGATTTGATAACCCAATGCCACATCAGCCTGCCACACCTGGTCTGCCGCTGCCTGGTGTTGTTTCCCTCCCCTCACTTATCCCATCCATGACATCATCCTCTCTTTCTTCCATCGGTGACATCATAACCTCCCAAAAGACCTCTCCCTACCCCAACTCTTCTCTAACTGTACCGACGGTGTTACATCAATCTCAGGTCAAGGGTGAACTGGACCGTCTGAAGTCGGGAAAAGCAGTGGGGCCTGATGATATTGGGCCCAGACTGTTGAGGACATGTTCTACCCAGTTGAGTGGTATTTTTACATACCTGTTTAATCTAAGTCTACACCTACAAAAGGTCCCGAAACTGTGGAAAACATCTTGTTTGATTCCAATTCCAAAGAAGAGATATCCATCTAACCATAACGATTACAGACCTGTAGCACTCACCTCACATATCATGAAGACGTTCGAGAGACAGGTCCTCTCTTACATCAAGGCCTGTATGTCCAATTACGTGGATCCGTTGCAGTTTGCATATCAGTCTAACATGGGTGTGGATGATGCCCTTATCTACATGCTACAAAGAACTTATGCACATCTGGACACTCCTGATGCATCTGTGAGGTTCACGTTTTTCGACTTCTCAAGCGCCTTCAATACGATCCAGCCCCGACTGTTGTGTGAGAAGATGAGGAGGATGCAGCTGGATTCATCATTGGTTCAGTGGTGTATGAACTACCTATCCAGTAGACCACAGTACGTGCGTCTGCAGAATAGTGTCTCTAACACTATTCTGAGTAATACGGGGGTGCCGCAAGGAACCGTGCTGGCCCCGTTACTGTTTACTATCTATACAGCAGATTTCCAGTACAATAGTGGCAGTTGCTTCCTCCAGAAATTTTCAGACGATACGGTCGTTGTTGGCCTAATTACAGGAGGTGAGGAGGAGGAGTACAGGAGAACTATTAAGGAGTTTGTTGGTTGGAGCGACCGCAACCATCTCCAACTTAACATCTTAAAAACAAAGGAGATGGTTGTGGATTTTAGTAGGAGGAGGAAGAAGACACCGTTAATCCCAATCGCCATCCAGGGCAGTGAAGTTGAGATGGTCTCCAGTCACAGATATCTCGGTGTGCAGCTTGATGATAAGCTGGACTGGAGGAGCCACATGGAGACAGTGTATAAGAAGGGTCAAAGCCGACTGTATTTTTTAAGAAGGCTAAGGTCATTTAACATCTGCCGTCCTCTACTGTGCAACGTCTATCAGACAGTGGTGGCAAGTGCCCTGTTCTTTGCTGTGGTGTGCTGGGGAGAGGGTGCTCGTATGGGAGATCTAAATCGAGTCAACAAATTGATAAAGAAAGCAGGCTCGGTTGTGGGGACTGAATTTGATATGATCCAGCACGTGGCTGAGAAAAGAATACTCTCTAAGCTAAAATCAATCATGGACAATACCTTACATCCAATCCATGCTCTTGGGGTGATCAACAAGAGCATCTTCAGCCATAGATTGATTGCACCAAAGTGCAAGTCTGAACGTACCAGGAAGTCCTTTGTACCAGCGGCCATCAGAATGTTTAATGTGTTATGAATATTCACATGTTACTGCATATACTATATTAATTTTGTTATTGAATATTCTGTATTGAATATGCATCTATTACTGAATATTCTATATAGGTATTATTGTTTTTTTTTGTATTATGTTTTTGCTACTGAGTGTTAAAGCTGCCGTGACAATATAATTTCCTGCAAAGGATCAATAAAGTATCAACAACAACAACAACAACGATATATGAAGACGGTGGACATACTTGAATGGGAGAAAGTGCAACATGCAATATGGATAGATAGAGTGGTTAAATGTGTATTCATACAAAGCCTGTCATTCATTATAACTCCCAATGGGTTTTTCACTTATTCAAATAAAAGTGTAAGGGTTATGTCAATGATATTATTAAATTACTTAAATTATGATATTTTTTCAGGTGGTTGCTGGGATTTCTTATCTCTATCAGCTTGCAACGTGATATCTAATGTCAATGACAACATTTTTAGAGCTAAGCCATTCGGCATGGTAGCCCAGGCACACATACATAGGTGCCGATCCGATACGAAAAATTCGAGATATTCTCCATTGATTTTAACCAATAAAAAATCGATTATGATTTCAGACACGATTATCTTCCCCTTTTGTATAGTTTATTTGAGGCCGCTCCTGTGGCGTTATTTTAATGACAAACACACTCAACTCGAAGGTGGATTTCCTTCATTCTCACACAAAACCGGACGCGTGTTTTCAAATAGGCCTTTGTCTCATGGCTCTTCTGCTCTCGCTCAGATATAACGTGTGCACGCTTAAACTCAAACTCAAATTCTCTACTTACTCTTTCTCTGTGGTCTTCTCTCCTGGATTTAAGCTTTCAACCACTTGACTTTCACGATTGTCTGACGAAATAACACTGTACCTTTAAATTGTAAAGAAATGATGGAATCACCTTTATTTCATGATAGCAAAGTTATAATGTAATAGTTATTTTTGAGTTAAGTGCTAACTTAAGTGCTTGTAAATAGGTATTTATTGAATTATTTTATTTACTGAACCGCTACTGATCATCAGATATCAGTGAGAGCGCGACTCGTGACAACACTCATGGAAAGAATGTGCTTTTGTTTGGTTGGTAATTTAGGCGTAATTTGTGGGTGGGATCTATGGTTTTTGCCAGGGTCAATATTGTTTTGTTTTTTTAGGGTGGTGTATATGGAGTGGGCACTGGGCACCCACCGGCAGAAACATAAACCGGCTCCTTTGCACACATAGATATTAAAACATGCGTTCTCATGGCCGTGCAGTGCAGCAGCAGTACACATATCTTGGCGAGTGTTTTGTCCTCTCCCGTCCAGTCTATGTTCATGTGCGGATATATGCATGTCTGCCGATGCAGCACCTTGTTTTCTTACACTCAGCAGCATGCATATATTGGCTTGTATTGTCTATTTCCCGTGTCTCCTGCTTTGTTGGCGGACCCAGCAGCATGTCTGTGAATGTATTGGCAGCAAGTCTATGCACTTGCTCTGCAGCAGCAGTAGGGATGCAACTACTAACGATAAAAAAATCAAAAATAAATCGATTAATCTGTCAATTATTTTTCCGATTAATTGATTAATCAGATGGGGGAAAAAATACATTAAAATTCGTTTTTTGATTAAACATTTAAATTCATTATTTTAAACAATACTATTCCACATCCTAACCAATGCTGTGCTCCAAACAATATGTAATATACAACTATATGTAATAAATTTGATTGATAATCAAATTCGTTGTCGATTGTTTTCATTATCGATAATATTTTTTTTAATTTTATTGATTAGTTGTTGCAGCCCTACGCAGCAGCATTGCAGATCTATTCTGCCAAGAACAAATACATTAACATTGCACATTATTACCATGCCAATCTCTCTGAGAGTTGTCATGACAGAAAAGCATAAATTAATATGACCTTTCCTACAGATGATTTTGTTATGCCAGTGACAAGTGACTTTATTAGTGTGTCATTGAATCGTTCATTCAACCGATGTGTATATAAATACAGATTCATTCAGAAATTAAGCTTATAATAATAATAATAAAATGGATAAATATATAATCAAATAAAAAATATAATATACTCTTATATTTTAAATCAAATATTTATAATTATAATTTTATAAGATGTTGTTAATAGAACTGTTGATGAAAAATGATGTTAACTGAAATAATTTCTTAAATTGGCATATTTTTTCTGTGTTTGCATGAGCCCTCTAATCAATAATTAAAAGAATGGGATCAATTTATAATGCCCAAAACACATGTTACTCTAATTACAAAAGATATGTGAAATTATATCTTTGCAAAATAATAGCATTCATTTTCTTATGTAACATATAATTTATTTTGTTTGTAACCGGAACAATTCTTTGTGTGATTCACCAAATGATTTAATGTCATCTAAATCCTTGTTGTCTTTATGTGGTTACTGCTGTTTTCTTTATATCTATTTTATAAGTGTCATTAGTATTATAGTCCTGTAGAAGCCAGGATATCACAGAGAGGCAGAGCGTTACGCCCCATTGAGCTGAACTGGAATGAGACAGAGGGAGATATGAACGAGTGTGTGGAAATAAATCTCACAGCGACAGGAAAAAAACTAGAAGAGAAAGCAGAATCGATGATGAAATAGATGATTGTTGTTTTCCGTGCAGAGTCAAATGATCCTTTCGGTTTGGTGGCACTTCAAAACCAGGCACAGAAAACCTGTTTGTGTGATTTTTACCGTTTGATGAAAATGATCTCTTAACCTCATGTGCATGATTCCCCTTTTCTTTTAGGCAATAAAGGGACAAGAGGCATGTTGTATTATATTATACATCACACCTAAAGGTCATCGGTATAAAGAGATTGTTCACCCACAAAACTAAATACTGTCATCATTTATTCACCCTCATGTTGTTCCAAACCCATTCGACATTCTGTTCTTTCTTCTGTGGAACAGAATATATGTTTTGAAGAACAGTGGGGTCAAAACAACACTAGACCCCATCTATTTTCATTGTATGAAAAAACAAAACAAAGCACTGAAACTTCAAAATATCTTCATCTGTGTTCTACAGCCGAACGAAAGTCAAAAAGAGTCATTTTTAAAAATGTGTTTTTCAAACCAGTCCTGGTCTTTTCAAACTCCGTACACACCCCTCCCCCAGAACAGCTACAAACTGCTGAACCCACAACACAGGCTGTCAGAGGCATGTTGAGAAGGCTATTGTAGTCAGTGAGAAGCGACCGTTAGGCCAGCAGTCTTCAACACACAAAATAACAGCACAGGCTCCACACACACACTCTCATTTGTTGTAACAGCACACTAAAGAAGCTCTTTGATTTCGAGAGCTCTAGATCTGCAGCACTTTGATTTCAAGAGGCTTGCAATCACATTTATGATGCAGGGACATATTAATAAAGTTAATGTGTTATATTTAGGTAGACCGCAAAAAACAAAACAAAAAAAAAACAGTGGACCTAAATTTTTTTTTACACAGTTACGGCAGATTTAAAAATGTCTGAATGTAACCGAATTAAATAAAATATCAGCAAATGTCATCTGTGCTCAAATGCTGCTAGAGCTTTTCTCAGAACTAATTTCACTTTCCTGAGCCATTTTTTTTTGCTATGATTTTTAATCAGCTGGTTTCCAGGCGATGAAGCTACGTGCACTCACAGAGGAACCACAGGTGTACAAAGTGGTAACCTGTAATTGCTTCACTGAGGAGCTATTTCTACCTGATCTGACTTTTATTACTTCTTTTTTTTTTTTTGGTGTAACAATTTGTTTAGGTTGATTTAGTGACATTAAACATACTTTTTCACCCATGAATTTGCTGCCATATACATTAGAATTCTCAGTGCACATGTGTAGTATTTCACATTAACTAGGAATATGATCCAATAGCATTTGACAACCACAATGCGATTCTATTAATCTATTGAATTATCATTCAAAACATTTTTGCGAAATCTTTTACTTGAATAGTAGGGCCATGGATGCAATTGCTTCCTTCATCGATGCATTTTCCCTTCATCTTACTATAACTGACAGATTTGTATTATACCCCAATAGATTCTAGATTTTTAATAGATTTTTCTTTGCTTTACAAGAGGAGGTCAAGAGCAGGTCATATTTCTGCCTGTTCCGTTTGCTCAACTCACTGATTTATATTCATGCTGCTTCATATTGATTTTGAGGACTTATTTGCCTCCAGCAACACCATTAAACATGGGACAATATTAAATTCCTGTGAATTATTAATGTTCATTTTATTGCAGACAAGTTTCAAATAAATATGGTTCAAAACTAGGCAAAAAAGCTTTGTCTTTGTTGATTTCTGATTGGTCGCTGTGTTGCTCGGGCGGCAAATAGGAATGGAGAGTGTCCATTTTAAAAGTACACAGGTGGTTGGTGGTCCCGTTGGGCTGCTGCCAGTCCTCTGGGGTTTAAAGGATCCGGCAGTTAATCCGGCGCCCTCTTTTATTCACCAACGCTTTTACATTTTAAATTACCATTCATTCAGCCGGCCAACCGTCACGCCAGCTGACACACTAAATCATTCAGGGCAAGAGCTACTCTGCCCCCTACTGCCTAAATCTGAACATTAATATATATTTTTGATATATATATATATATATATATATATAATATTACACATTATTTATTTAGTGATATTTATTTATAAGATTTGTATTGTTGTTTATATTCATTACTTACATGATTAATCAAACAAATCAACAGATTAGTTGATTATTATAATAGTTGTTAATTGCAGCACTTGAATAACTACAGCTTTTTGATAAGTGTTAATTGTCAGCAGTGAAATAGAGACACTGAAATGTGTCAGATTTCATAGTGTGGGCTCAACTACATTTTAAAGTGTGAGAAACTCTATTAGCATGTTGCATTTGTGTGTGAATGTTCTCGGATGAAGCATGTGGACGTCACTGGATTGTTTGGTGCTTTGTGTGAGTGTCGTGGTAGTAGACGTTTTTCTGTCCAAGCGTCTCTCTTGTGTGTTCTTTCTTTCTTGTGACAGATAGCGTCTTATCAGCGGGCCGGTTTGAAACTCAAATGGCCGGTGCTTTAGTCCAGTCTAGCCTGGAGGAGGTCATCAACCGTTTCATTCACTTCAGCCCAAATCCCTCCTCTGATAGCATCTCCATTCCAGCAGCCATTAATCCAAACGCTTCTTCCTCTACTGCAGACAGTCCATCCAAAATGCATTTAGTAGAGGTCAAACGCAGACATCAAATCAGCCAAATGAACAGATAGGCCTACTGATGGGATCTGTTCTATTAACTCTGGGTGGAGTTTCATTTTGATTTGTGTCCTGGAAGAGATACAACAAATGTATTTCAGTCAGTCTTGAGTGGCTTTGTCTTAGCTTATCTACAGTGTCTTTGTATATTCTTTTTACACGTGCTGTTCTCTGAATATTCAAGCATTATTGTTTTTTTGGTGATGGGTGTATTGGTGTATTCTCATATTTATAAAGAACATTTGGATTTTTACTATGCCATCTAGTATTGCGCATTGTTATTATAATAAATCAATTTAATTAAACATATGACAGAGCAGCTGAATGGTGCGAAGATTGTTACACTCTCTATTGAACCGACTGAATGTGCTTTTTCTTTAACCCAAAAGATATTATTTTCGCTATCGGTGTGACTATTTGTCTTTGATTGCCTTTAACTCTTTTATTTCATGTTTGCTGTGAAAGGGACTTTAAGTGTTTCCACTTACTGAATGTCAGGGAGAAACAAGCAAAACTAACTTGAATGACTGTGTGGCAGAAAAAAAACCTTCACACATTTATTCCTCAAAGCATAAAAACTGTATCACATCCACTCTTTTTTTATTCAGAGACATAAGCTGGAGCTTGATGACAGCCATTTGTGACACAAGAGTTCACAATCTCAGCTGTTAACATTATTAAAATGCATGCATGGATGGCAGTTCCATCTTTTACGTTTGGAGTATATTCAAATTGGTTTCAGTAGTGTATAATGCATAGTTTAACCTTAATGTGTTTGCTTAGACAAAATACCGTACAAATAAATAAATAAATTAATTGATTAAATAGCAACTAAATAAGTGATATAGAAAATAACTATGTACAACTTTCAGAATTTGACATTTTAGGGTTGCTTTTTAGCATGCATATTACTATATTGGCTGTTTGTAAGTACTTATAAAGCACATATTAATTACTTATTCTGCATGACCATATTCTACATCCCTAATACCTAAACTTAACAACAACCGGTTACACTTTATTTTCATGCTTCCCTGTTACAGTGTATTTATACATTTAAGTACTGAATGATATTAATTAACTATGTACGTACTACACAATTATGGTAGGATTAGGGTTTGGTAGGGTTTATAGTTGTTACTATAGTAAATAATTAGGAGTTTATTGTGGCAAATGTTAATTGTTAATTAATAAAGAGAATTAGATCCTAATCTAAAGTGTGAATTTTATATACAGTGCGTGCATAAATATTATGCAAGTTGATATTCTGATCATATTTTTTTAACAGGCACATTTGACCAGTTCCAAATGACATCAATCTTAATAACTACTATTAGTTTTGTATTTAATCATTTATAAGTGATATATAATTGTTAAAGAAGGCTGGAAGTGAAAAACGCCTTATATTCAGGTGTGCATAAGCAGGTTTTCTTTTACAGTTAAAATGGGTCAAAAACGAGATTTAACACGCAACGAAAAGTAAAAAAAAAATGCTCATGATAAGTATGCAATTCTAATGTAATACTAGAAATGACCAATGGGCAGCAAAACGCTCATTGGTTCAGCAGGGTCATAAAAACAGGCCAAGAAGAAAAGACACATGTTAATTGCAAAACAAATGAGGGATTAAGGTGAATAATTAGGTGTGAAACCCTTTAGTCTCCAGTGCCTCTATTTTCCAGAACGACAACCAAACTGGAGTCTCCAGAAGTGCAAGGTGTCAGGATCTAAGAGACTTTACTATGGTAAAGAATCCTGAAATATGACTCACACTTAATAAAAATCACAAGCTGTAGTGTTGTGAAATACATGAAGAGTGTTTTTATAGGCTTTATAGACAGGTTGGGAGTGACTCTTGAAGGACAAACATGACATCCTCTCGTACCACTGTTTGAAGAATTTATCTTCCAGAATCTGGCAGTAAGTTTTGGGAGTTGATCTCCTACCCTGAAAGGTGCATCTTGCTCATTGTTATAGCAGCTCACACCACGACTCCCTCGCCACCGCTGCTGTTGTTTGACTTGAACTGGTGCTGGTCCCTCAAGAGTCACACTCAACCTATCTGTCTATAAAGCCTACAGACAGATAGGTTGTCTATAAACAGTCTCCATGTATTTCACAACACCTCAGCTTGTGATTTTTATTAAGTGTGGGTATTTCAGGATTCTTTACCTTAGTAAAGCCTCTGAGATCCTGACACCTTGGACTTTCTGGAGACTCCTGTTTGGTTGCCGTTCTGTAAAATGGAGGCACTGGAGACTATAGGGTTTCACACCTATTTCTTCACCTTAAAGGGTTAGTTCACCCAAAAATGAAAATAAAAAAATGTCATTAATGACTCACCCTCATGTCGTTCCAAGCTTTTGGAACACAGTTTAAGATATTTTAGATTTAGTCCGAGAGCTTTCTGTCCCTCCATTGAAAATGTATACACGGTATACTGTCCTTGTCCAGAAAGGAAATAAAGACATCATCAAAGTAGTCCATGTGACACCAGTGGGTTAGTTAGAATTTTTTGAAGCATAAAAAATACATTTTGGTCCAAAAATAACAAAAACTACGACTTTATTCAGCATTGTATTCTCTTCCGGTTCTGTTGTTCTGTTCTTGGGTGTAATAACGAACACAGCAGTCATTTTGATGTTCCTAAATCCGAACAGCTGAAGACACAGTGGCTGAGTTTTGTTTTCGAAGGGAATATTCCCCACGAGCAAAGTCAATGCTTTCATGTTTGCGCAAATCATTTCTCACCAGACTGCTTTATAAACAAGGATCAGTATAAAGCTGGTTTTGCTAAGAAGCTGCTCCTGAAAAAAGAATCTGTACCAACTATTTGTGCTCCTGCTGCACCTCCAGAAGAAGTGAGTGTAAAGTTGTATTAACCTTTATATTAATCTTTGCAAATCGCGGAAAAAAGTTCTACATGACCATTAGCTGTAACATCAATCTGTCAACGAACTAACGTATACATCAGTAAACACACAGCGTTCGTATCTCACTACTCTACCCTGCCAGTACAAAAATAGATCAAAGTGACATTACGTTAACCAACCATTCAGAAACGTCCTGTTCGAGCCTTAATTGTCGAACTTCTTTGCGGCCGTCATCTTGTTCCGGGTCCGACTCCGGTTCAAACTGATACGATTGCACAGATGTGTCCTCAGAGACTCCCACTGCCATTCTTGTTCCAAAATATACCCTCAACTGTTGTCAAGGCAACACTCCACGTGCGTTGTATCAAAACCACTGATCTACACTCACCTAAAGGATTATGAGGAACACCTGTTCAATTTCTCATTAATGCAATTATCTAATCAACCAATCACATGGCAGTTGCTTCAATGCATTTAGGGGTGTGGTCCTGGTCAAGACAATCTCCTGAACTCCAAACTGAATGTCAGAATGGGAAAGAAAGGTGATTTAAGCAATTTTGAGTGTGGCATGGTTGTTGGTGGCAGACGGGCCGGTCTGAGTATTTCACAATCTGCTCAGTTACTGGGATTTTCACGCACAACCATTTCTAGGGTTTACAAAGAATGGTGTGAAAAGGGAAAAACATCCAGTATGCGGCAGTCCTGTGGGCGAAAATGCCTTGCTGATGCTAGAGGTCAGAGGAGAATGGGCCGACTGATTCAAGCTGATAGAAGAGCAACTTTGACTGAAATAGCCACTCGTTACAACCGAGGAATGCAGCAAAGCATTTGTGAAGCCACAACACGCACAACCTTGAGGCAGATGGGCTACAACAGCAGAAGACCCCACCAGGTACCACTCATCTCCACTACAACAGAATGAGAACATGGATCCATCATGCCTTGTTACCACTGTGCAGGCTGGTGGTGGTGGTGTAATGGTGTGGGGGATGTTTTCTTGGCACACTTTAGGCCCCTTAGTGCCAATTGGGCATCGTTTAAATGCCACGGCCTACCTGAGCATTGTTTCTGACCATGTCCATCCCTTTATGGCCACCATGTACCCATCCTCTGATGGCTACTTCCAGCAGGATAATATCACAAAGCTTGAATCATTTCAAATTGGTTTCTTGAACATGACAATGAGTTCACTGTACTAAAATGGCCCCCACAGTCACCAGATCTCAACCCAATAGAGCATTTTTGGGATGTGGTGGAACAGGAGCTTCGTGCCCTGGATGTGCATCCCACAAATCTCCATCAACTGCAAGATGCTATCCTATCAGTATGGGCCAACATTTCTAAAGAATGCTTTCAGCACCTTGTTGAATCAATGCCACGTAGAATCAAAGGTACAATATGTAAGAATTTTGTAATAAAATATCCAAAAATCACTTGCACAGTGTGATAAATTTCCTGCAGTTGTGTACTTACAATATCCCAAAAGTCTCCAAAGATTTTTGATTTCAGAGAAATTCCAATTTTAAATAAGTGGCCGTCCCGGAAAAAATGTCGCCTGTCAATGACGCAATATCCGCGCTATCCTCGGTTTCCGTTCATACTGCCATAGCCATGACGTAACCATGGCGACAGACGTGGACAACTGCGTAGTGCGTAACATTTAGCAGCATGCAGTTCTTGTTTCTTTCAAACATAGACCATGGCAAGCAGACTTTGGGACAAACAAGGAGAAACTAAAATGAGGATCAATATCAGCGTTGTGTTTTGAGATGCCGAGAGCTCCACGTCCGCGACTAACTTGGACTTGACAGAGCTTCACGAGTCACGACTTGACAGCTTTATTAGACAGGTGAGCAAATGTACATAAAACAAATCAATGTATAACGTTAGCTCAACATGATGAAATGTTAGAATATGGTCAGTATGTTATTCCAATGTTGATCTAGCTTACTGCTAGTTTTCGTATAGCAAACGAACTAACACGTAGTATAACATTGTAACTTTCAACACACATTTAAATGTCGTTTAGTGTGATAGTGTAACATTAGACCAAGTGAAGTAGCGCTGCGTTACCTCACACGTTTAATTCGTCTAATAAACTGACCCGTGTGAGTAATCCAGCACTTGCGGGTAGTTCGGTAGAATTAAATGTCCTTATTCCTTTATATCCGCGGGACTCGCGTGTGATATCTGTCTCTTTAGCAATCGCGACCTGCTTCATACCACTGTAATGTTAAAAAACATGAATGTTTGCGCTCATCCATAAACATTATTAGATCCATCAGCTTGACAGCAAGTCCTATCATTCAGCACATCACTGCGTCATCAACCTACGCCTTTGTTATTGTTGTAAACTGCGCCCTCTTGTGGCGAAAAAAACCTACATATTGTGCCTTTAAGGCAGTTCTGAAGGCGAAAGGGGGTCAAACACAGTATTAGTATGGTGTTCCTAATAATCCTTTAGGTGAGTGTATATAATCATTATTATCAAAACGCCCGCAGAACAGAGGGGCGGGGTGAGCGAGGCTCATTATCATTTAAAGGTACACTACCGTTCAAAAGTTTGGGGTCGGTACGATTTTAAATACTTTTAAAAGAATACTCTTCTGCTAACCATGGCTGCGCTTATTTGATTAAAAATACAACACAAATCAGTTATAGTATTAAATATTATTCCAGTGTAAATCAGCTGTTTTCTGTGTGAATATATAGTAAAGTGTAATTTATTCCTGTGATCAAAGCTGAATTTTCAGCATCACCAGTGTCAGTGTCTTCAGTGTCAAATGATCCTTCACAAATCAGTATAATATGAGGATTTGATGCTCAAGAAACATTTATTATTATTATCAATGTTGAAACAGTTGTTGGTCTGTCAGTTGTACAGTTTTTTTTTTTTTTAGGATTCTTTGATGAATAGGAAGTTCAAAAGACTTTTGTAACATTATAAATGTCTTTACTGTCACTTTCGATCAAATTAATTATTCCTTGATAAATAAAAGTATTGATTTCTTTCCTCCAAATAATAAAAATAAAATTCTCACTGACCCCAAACTTTTGAACGTTAGTGTATATGCAACTGAAACGGCTTGCTGAAAACAGATTGGTTTTTGACCAGGTAAAATTAGTGTTTTCTTACAATACTAATGAGAATTTTTAATTAAAGTATATTAATAAAGTTTTCATTTAGACCCTAAAGATTCATATTAACTTGTTCAAAAATGGCATTATATGACCCCTTTAACAATTAACTATCACTTATAAATAATTCAATACAAAATTAATAGATTAATGTGGCTTGGAATTGGTCAAATGTGCTTGGAAAAAATCACCAGAATATCAAATTGCATAATAATTCTCCACACACTGTGTATATATAGCATTCCTTTTAGTCCAAAAAAGAACAAAAAGTGCACGTGTGTGTTTGTCATTACCCTAGTGACCAACATGTAGCTGGCATTTAGACTGTACGATAGCAATCACTGTGTGAAAGGTTCTTTTAATTTGGCTCATTAATTCGATTTCTTAATAATTCATGTTTGATTATATCTGTGCCGCAGGGCTTTGTTGTGGAGATGTCTCAGTGGGTTTGAGGATTATAGAGGTCGTGCGATGCTGAACGGATCCCTCAGCCTCGTGCTCTTCAGCTGTTTATTTATTGGTGGTGTTTATTCAGAGATGTGAGAGTGAAACAGCAGTACGGTTCCCTCATCTGCCTCAGATGGCTACTGTCAAAGACAATCTCTCCAACTCTACCTGCTTGCTTTGTTCTACACTTTCACCTTTTTTCTCCCTCCAGCGAGCTTACAATTCTAGTTTTCTCTTTAGTGCTGGGATTTATACAGAAAGCAAAATTACTGGGCACGGTTGAGTTTTTTTTAATGAAATAAAAATGTGTCCAATAACTGAACCTAGAGTTAAAAAACAGAAGTATGCTGTATAACATTATCATTACTTTCATTGTTGACTCATTAACAGACATTTTAATAATATAATATAATATAATATTTTCGGTCAAATTACTTGAATTGTGAATAATATTCTCAGATCAGTTATTGGTACGTGCTAACTGACATATTGTAAATTGCCTATTGCCTACCAATCTAGAACATAAACTAGTGTTCAAACGTTTTAGGGTCAGTGAGATACTCACAAATTCTGCATTTTTTTTTATCAAAGATATAGTATAAACAGTAATATTGTAAAATATTCTTAGTTTTTTTTAAGTATTTTAAAATGTAATTTATTTCTGTAATGGCAAATGGCATTTTTCAGCAGCCATTACTCCAGTCTTCAGTGTCAAATGATCCTTCAGAAACCATTGTAATATGTTAATTTGATGCTTAAGAAACAGTTCTTGTTATTATCGATGTTGAAAGCAGTTTCATATTTTTTGGGAAAAGTTTTATTTGAAATAGAAATCTTTTGTAACACTATAAATGTCTTTATTGTCTTGTGATAATTTTAATGTGTTCTTGCTGAATAAAAGTATCACTTTCTTGAAAAAAAACCTCACCCACTAAGAGATTGAGAAATGAGAGTCCTTCAGTTGCAGCTTGACTGCATGATTTATAACATATCTTTCACTCCCTGTATGCTACAATTGTTGTTAAATGAAATTACATCAAATATGTTCTGATTTGTGGCGGCTGGTGGGTTTTAAAATAGAGGGGGCACACACAATTTTACCGGGCAGATCCGCTCTCAAGGATTTTTTTTTTCTTTTTTTTTCTGAACTGCTTTAAGGTGGCTTTTTGGTCATATTTAGACAGGAAACCGACACATATACAGCAAGACAATAAAAAAAATCACCTGGCCCATCACTAGAAGCAAAAATCCATCCTTCTGTCCTTTCAAAAGTCTATGCTAAAAGTGTATGCTAGGCCGTTCAGTGAAGCTGATTGCTGTAGACGTGGAGTCTTACTTCATTTTTAATTTTTAGCTGTTCTTCGAATGGTAGTTTGGTAAATTTGTTTGTGATCGAATATTCAATATCTCTACTCTCCACACGTAGTTGGTATATCAGCGGTAGCAGTTCAAACTAATATCAAGTAATTTACGTCTCTTCAATGATTGGTTGATATACCAATATCTGCCATGTTTCTTTCCTCAACACTCCTAATCGCTGAAAGTGAAATACCGGTACTCAATGGTGATTTATTTTTTTTACCAATTGAGGCACAGGTCTCTGGATATTGAATTTGCCTCCCAATCCCCTTCTCTATCCCCTCAGACTCAACTTAACACAGTTGTCTAAACTTTTGTAATTACATTGGCAATTCCAGCATGTTCGGGGAAGCGCAGGTACATTGGTGTCACAAATTACAAGCAAGAAATACACATTCTGAGACATGAAATTAATAACTGGGAATTGTATTAACCTTATATCATCCTTCTCCCATTTTCACCTCAAAATTTTGGGTAGACTGTACCTCCCTTGCCTGCCCTGACGAGCCATCACTGGTTCTGATTATTGAGAAGTCACACTCTACAAAATGCTGGGTTGTTTTAAACCATGTTTTGGTCAAACCCAACCATTGAGTTTAAAATTGAATTAAGAAATTTAAACCAACAGTTGGGTTGGTCCATATTTGACAGCTTTTTTTTAGAGTGTAGAGTCTTGTTTTACACAGCCCTAAATCACTCCAGACTCAAACAGTCAGTCATGATTTCTTAACTGACATGTATATTGTATAGTCTGACATAAATGATATGTGATGTTGCACATTAGGCTTTTACCTAAGGCAGGTACTGGGGTCATATCATACTGCACAACCTGACAATCAACAACCGTAAAATAATAAATCACACAGTGCACCAGGCTTCAGTTTGCTCATTCAAAAGGGTAGCTTATAGTCTGCAAAATTGGCTTGACTATAGCTTCCTCACAACTGAGATTTGATCATATCAATGTGGCACGTATTACAGTATGATTTCAGTGTTCTCGTCTTGTTCCAACCCTTAATACCTGTCATTTTCCCTTACCTCTTCTCTTGCACACTTTCTCACCTCTTTGAAGAGTATTGCAGGTGTCCAGGGAAAGGGAAAGTGTTAGAAAGTGAGTCTCCAGCAGTCACTCAAAGCAGAGCTGGATTCCCCTCAGGGAGACAGACACACAGTTGGCTCTGAGCTGCTAATACTCTATTGATTTGCTCTATGGAAAGAGGGCATCCAGCATTTTAAAGCTTCAGACTGATGTCTCTCAAAATATATCAACACACACACACACACACACACACACACACACACAAACGTGCGCGTGCACTGATGTCCTTGCTCTTATACTGCAGTGAGGTTCTTTGTCAAATCAGGTGCCAATTTGGGTCAGTTATGTAACAGGACTTCAGGGTTTCAGGTCTTTCAGAACTTTTCCAACAGTGTTAGAAAGTTAAAAAAAGACTATTAAAAAAATACTCATTTTAATAAATATGTTTATTTACTATCAAAAATTGCAAAAATAACATGTATTTACTTGTATTCACTTTCAAAAGAACATGTTAATAAAGTATGCATGAAACCACAGGCTAATCATGTTCAAATATATTTATTCCAGTTAAAGTTTACAAAACATTCTGTAAGGAATTTAGGGATCATATAAATGAGTTTTGCTTCATTAATAATTCACGTGCAGATCAAAGTACAGCCCAACTTTAAACTACTGATATAGTTTAAATGTGTAATTACAGTCTATAAACAAATACATTCTAATGAAGTGAGATATAAAAAAGTTTTCCCATAATTTGACTTGACTGAAAAGACCCAGATTTACACTTACTGTAAACATAATACTACTGTAAACACAAATTACCACTTAAAGGGTAAGTTAACCCAAACATTTTAATTCTGTCATTAATTACTCGCCAAGAAAGTTAGTAAAGAGATAATTAAAATAGTCCATGTGACAGTGTTTCAACCTTAATGTTATGAAGCGACGAGAATACTTTCTGTGCGCAAAAACAAAACAAAACTAAAAATATTCAAGTCTCCGATACTGTTCACGTAGTAAACAAACTGCAGCGCTTCCGGGTTCTACATCAGAACGCTGGCTCAGTATTGGCCAATGTCATTTCAACGATGTCTTTACTACCTTTCTAGGCCTTGAAAGTGGTAATAATGTTTGCAGTCTATCAGGGGTCAGAGACCTCTCAAACTTCATCAAAAATGTCTTTATTTGTGTTCAGAAGATGAAAGTCGGTCTTATGGGTTTGGAACGGCTTGAGAGTAAGTAATTAATGGCAGAATTTGCATTTTTGGGTGAACTGACCCTTTAAGGATTTACATCTTTAAAAATATAAATCTTTACAATTTCGTTAGATACATCTTACTGTGACGATCTGCGGCTGGAGTGCCCGCTTGAGCCTCTGGGGGGCACTCCTTCCTAGTTTATTGTTTCCTTTAGGTTTTATCCTGGACTGATTATGGTTGATTTCATGCACCTGTGTTTGATTATCTTGTTTAGCGCACCTGTCTTAAGCCTGAGTTTTCCCTTGGTTCATGGCTCAGTATTGTATGTGTCTCACTGCATCCTAAGCGTTTTCCTAGTTCCTTAGTGTTTCCTAGTTCCTTAGTGTTTCCTAGTTTCACGGTTCCTGGACCGCCTGCCTGTTTCTGGTCTTCCCGTTTGCCTCATCCTTGCATTATATGTTTGCTGATCTGGACTGCTTACCTGGTTTTGACCTCTGCCTGTTCTCTCGTACCTGTTTCTGGATTGTCCTCTCAATAAAGCCTGCATTTGGATCACCACTGTCTGTTTCCACCGAGCAGTTCATGACACTTACCTTATCTTTTTGGGTCCTTGTGTACCCAACATGAAGTATAGTTATTTCCTGTAATTCATAAATGCTATGGAATACAAGGTTGGCTTCTTTAAAAAAAAAATACAATTATATATATATATATATATATATTTGATTATTTTCCAAATTTCTAAAATTAAAGCCAAATGTCTAACCAGGGCATATATACATTATGCAATGTCAAATTTCAAAATAATTTGCATAGGATGAATTTTGAGTGTTTAAGCTTTCAATATTATATTGTGATACCTGATTAATGATCATTACTAAAATATGTGATATAGAAAAAAGACAGTTAATAAAGCACTGGCAAAAAGTTCTGAAAAAGTTCTGCTCCAATTTATATATAAAGATTTTTTTGGGGTGCATGCGTAGATTCAGTTTATGAAACATAAAAAAAAAGAAAAAAAAAAGGAATCTGCACACCAAACTAATTAAAAGTTCATGGTCCATTGATTTTAATGATGCTGGAGTATGTTTGTAGCCTAAGACTACTCCATCCATCCGGTAATTGTCATTTAATCAGTCATTGTATTATAAATAACGATCCAGCTGATTTAGGCAACAGTATAGGACAGTTTTTTTAACAGATTTCAGCAGAGTTTTTTTTTTCGTACACGGTCACATTTTTGTTAGTGGACTGGTATTTTGTTATCACCTTTCATGTGAATCTTCAGTAAGCTATTTCTCAATGGACCTTGAACTTTGCATTTGTTTTGTGTGCGGATTCCTTTTTCTGTTTTTTTTTCATGTTTAATAAATAAAGAACAACTATCAGCACAACTAAAGCAATTTGACAGTTCCACATATTAAAGGGAAATTACAGCATTAATAAGCATAATAACTCATTTGTGTTTGTAGATGCAGCATATGTACTGTAACTGTCAGTGTTTTCTAGTTCATTTATAATTATACTTGCAGGATTTATGAGCTCTTATTAATTGAGAGAGTAAGGATTTTGTGAACTTTTAAATATTAATTCGATCACACTTTATATCAGATGACTTTAACTACTATGTACTTACATGAAAAAAATATTACATAAAAAGTGGTTGTGCTCATTTTGTATTGCAAATCACTTTTGTTACAATTGAGGTCGGATACAGGTTAGGGACAGGTTTGATTGTATGGGCAGGTTTAAGGATGGGTTAAAGAGTAAGTAAAGGGTCAACATTGTAGTTATAAACGTAATTACAGAAATTAATTACAGCTGTAATTACATGCAGGTAGAGTTGTCAAAAGTACAGACTTCGGTACCAAGTCGGTACTGAAATTTAAAAAAAGGTGACGTTACCAGCATTTCCCTCTAGCATTTTGAGCGCTGTTGAACGGAACCCTCTTCACCGAGCACTTAGAAAGATACACACGGGAGCGTGGATATATTTGGATCTGCTGATAGACGCCTGCTTTTAAACGCTCCCGTGTGCATCTGTAAGCGCTCGTGAAGAGCGTCAAATATGTCATTGTTGATCATTGTAGCCAAACACAGACATTTATACCAGAAAGACTCAGAAGGCGAGATGATATCACGATGACATTAATTAATAGACCGGAAAATGAAAACAGAAATATTGAATGATAAAGGTCTTTATCGTGGGCCCCGTCCGTACCGGCATTTCCTGCCCCGAAGATGGATGCAGGAGTGCAGCCGACCCCCCTGGGAGGTAAGGACAGGGACCATCCTGGTGGTGGTTGGGGAGGATGGAGGTGAATGTTTGCGTCATCATCTGCAAACTCAAACATGTGTAAGTAACGATCTTTTATACTCTAGGAATTATATAGTGATTGGATAACCAGAAGTAATGCGTGACTCAACATTGTGTCTTCCTGGCAGAAGTTTACGCTAAAGCTTTCATGTATGTTAAAGCGCGTCAACACATTGGCCAATCAGAGACATATGTTGAGCGCGTCGACCCAATGGCCAATCAGAGGTGTTTAAGAATCCGTTCAACAGCGCTCAAAATGCCAGAGGGAAATGCTGGTATTGTCACATTTTTAAATTTCAGTACCGACTTGATACCAAAGTCTGTACTTTTTGACAACTCTACATGCAGGTATTTTTTAAGTGCAAGTACAATGTAAAAGCATGTACGTTCACATTAAATTTCAGAGGAACACAGATAAAGGCCGTGACACACCAACCCAACGTCAAAGAACTAGTGGCGATGGAATCCAACTGTGTTATTGGCTCACATTGGCTGCATCTTGGCCAATAAGCTGCGCTTGAACACACCGCAAAGACTGCAGCTGACTGCCAACCAGCATGTGCGTTCTCCACCTGCCTGGAAGGACACAACTGTCTATATTAGCTAGTATCAATTATCTCTATATGTCATTCAAAAAGGGAAACTGAAAGGACTGAAATCACTTTCTTCATTCCAAGCGGCACTGAAAATATGTGCATATTGGAATGATCAGGTAAGATGATGTCAAATTAGAACAGCCTTCTGTCTGTGCCGTTTTCTTCGATCACGTTCATCACTTTCGCTTTTATTCTCATGCACTGACTCATTCGCTAAACCGGTCAGCCATTAAAGGAATAGTTCACTTCAAAATGAAAATTCTGTCTTCGTTTACTCACCCTCAAGTTGTTTCAAACCTGTATCCATTTTTTTCTTCTGCTGAACACAAAGGAAGATATTTTGAAGAATGTCGGTAACCAGACAGTTGATGTACCCCATTGACTTCCATACGTAGTAGGAAAAAAAAAAAGATTCAGCATACTGAATCAGGCGAACTGCCGCCGACTGGGCCTGACTAGAGCCGATGTGTAGAACACACCACAAAAACTAGTCAGGCTACAGCTGACCTTCGGCTTGGTGTGTCACGGCCTTAATGCGCTGCAGGAGCAGCTTGCAGTGAACATTGATCCAGACTATTTAAATGTTGAGCAATCAATGTCATTGGCTGCAGTAGGCCAATCAGCATGCGCCATGTCAATTATGTGATTGCTAGCAGACTGCACATAAAGCCTGTGTCATCTGTAAGTTTCATGACTTAACAGGGTATTTGTCACATAATATGTTATTAAAAATGGAGAAAAAACCCCATTCAAATTCACTTTTATTTATATATATTTACATTTATGCATTTGACAGATGTTTTTTTCAATGCATTCAAGGTGTACTTTTCATTAGTTCCCATGACCTTGCAAGTCCAATTCTTAAGTTTGAGCTACAGGAATGGGATATACTGCAATGTATATGCTACTATATTGTAGCATATACATTGTAGCCTAAAATCTTTATGAAAAGGAAAATATGTTTATGTCAACTATTCCTTTAAAAATGTATTTAGTGGAATTTATAGGTGATATATGAATGGCCATACTAAAACATTGGTTTTGTTTGCTTATCAAGTTATCCAACATTTTTTTGAAGCGAACAAAATGAATTTCACATCCCACAGAGTAGAACATTCGAGGACTGATCCTAAATCAATATTTTCCTCCGAGACATATCCGTGCCCTGATGTGACAGTTTTGTCCATTGTGCTCTGAGCTTTGAAGGAAATCCTGTTCAAAAACAGCACAATTTGGTGAACACTGCTTTAGAAAGAGATCTGTGATTGTTTGCTGGGGTCTAGAGGGGCATCTCTGACCAGTTGGCATTGCCATCATCACCCATTCTCATGCAACTCCCTATTCAAGCGCTGCCTGAACAGCCTGCAGCTCTGTAAATGCCAAAATCTGCATCGACTCCGAGCTCCAAAGAACACAGGCAGTGAGCCTGCAGGGTTTAAACCCATGAGAGTGAAACAGGAAGGGGAAGAGGATGAAAGGGAAATGAGACTGAAAGCCGGGATGAGACAGACTGAACTGAATATTTGCTTTTTGTTTTGCAAAAAAAGACAATGTTTTGGCTGCAACCTGCTGATGTCCTTCAAATAACATCCAAGGTGATTGTAGTTCGGAATAAAGTCGCATTGATACAAAAAGCAGAATTGATGCAACAAAGCAATTGTTCAATTTTAAACAGTGCAATGAAAGAAGGGCGGGTGAGAGAATAAACTAATGAGTGTATTTAGATCAAGGCCGATTTGACACACGACTGTCACAGCTCTTCTCAAAGATAGCGCAAGCTACCCTGCCGCTTCCAAAAGAATCAAAACCATTGATGTAAAACAGTGATTAAAATGCACATTTGGTACTTTTTCAATTCACTGCTTGTCTCTGAATGATGGTTTGGCATGCCCAGGAAAGCAGTGGGATCTCATTAGTATTCTAATGCACTTAACTTTTTTTTTTTTTTTTGTACATTTGGATAAACACTGCAATGTATAATATGAACATATCAACAGCGTCTGCAACATCAACACTTTAGTGTTTATACATTATGCATACAAATGTTTAACAGACTTTTGTTGAAGTTCACAGAATGCTGCATTCATGGAAATCACACTGATTTGGTGTTATTTATAATACACTCACCTAAAGGATTATTAGGAACACCTGTTCAATTTCTCATTAATGCAATTATCTAATCAACCAATCACATGGCAGTTGCTTCAATGCATTTAGGGGTGTGGTCCTGGTCAAGACAATCTCCTGAACTCCAAACTGAATGTCAGAATGGGAAAGAAAGGTGATTTAAGCAATTTTGAGCGTGGCATGGTTGTTGGTGCCAGACGGGCCGGTCTGAGTATTTCACAATCTGCTCAGTTACTGGGATTTTCACACACAACCATTTCTAGGGTTTACAAAGAATGGTGTGAAAAGGGAAAAACATCCAGTATGCGGCAGTCCTGTGGGCGAAAATGCCTTATTGATGCTAGAGGTCAGAGGAGAATGGGCCGACTGATTCAAGCTGATAGAAAAGCAACTTTGACTGAAATAACTACTCGTTACAACCGAGGTATGCAGCAAAGCATTTGTGAAGCCACAACACGCACAACCTTGAGGCGGATGGGCTACAACAGCAGAAGACCCCACCGGGTACCACTCATCTCCACTACAAATAGGAAAAAAAGCCTACAATTTGCAAGATCTCACCAAAATTTGACAGTTGAAGACTGGAAAAATGTTGCCTGGTCTGATGAGTCTCGATTCTGTTGAGACATTCAGATGGTAGAGTCAGAATTTGGCGTAAACAGAATGAGAACATGGATCCATCATGCCTTGTTACCACTGTGCAGGCTGGTGGTGGTGGTGTAATGGTGTGGGGGATGTTTTCTTGGCACACTTTAGGCCCCTTAGTGCCAATTGAGCATCGTTTAAATGCCACGGCCTACCTGAGCATTGTTTCTGACCATGTCCATCCCTTTATGGCCACCATGTACCCATCCTCTGATGGCTACTTCCAGCAGGATAATGCACCATGTCACAAAGCTTGAATCATTTCAAATTGGTTTCTTGAACATGACAATGAGTTCACTGTACTAAAATGGCCTCCACAGTCACCAGATCTCAACCCAATAGAGCATCTTTGGGATGTGGTGGAACGGGAGCTTCGTGCCCTGGATGTGCATCCCACAAATCTCCATCAACTGCAAGATGCTATCCTATCAATATGGGCCAACATTTCTAAAGAATGCTTTCAGCACCTTGTTGAATCAATGCCACGTAGAATTAAGGCAGTTCTGAAGGTGAAAGGGGGTCAAACACAGTATTAGTATGGTGTTCCTAATAATCCTTTAGGTGAGTGTATATGAGATTAATTACATGATTTCCATTACACGAGAGTAGATGTTAAAACTTCATGCTGATTTGTACTCGGCTTTCGCCAAGATAAGCAAAACTAAGACGTAGCTTTACAGTAAACTATGCTTCTCCATCCATTTACGCTTCTTTCCATAAGGTAGTGTGACTCCCCTTCTGTCCGGCGTTAACGGCAGCAGTGTACTTGGCGCGTTAGAGCACGCGACGGCTGCAACTACAGGACCAGCACGACAACCGTCTGGATTGAACCGAGTAGGGGACATCTCTAGGGTCTTCAAGTGGGCACCTTCCGTCCTCAGTGTTTCGTCGACTAGCCCACGACACCTCAAGAGGGCTCGACAGTGACTCTGGCGTCCCATAGTCACCCCCCTCCGTCCCCCACTCAACTCAGCCCAGCTTACTGACCTCTACATCCCTCCTGCTGCTGAGACCTAACCACAATATCACAATCTCTCCGCGACCCAACCATACGCGCCAACCCGTTGACTAAGGCTGTCGAGCCCCACTGGTGCGTTAATATGCAGTTTCAGTGGACAACGGTTCCGTATGGCATACCACCTACCGCAAAACACAATATCTACCCAACCACCCGTCATTCACGCAATATCCACAGGAACGTATACAAACAAACCAACAGACTCTTCAAGTTTTAAAGAACTCTACGAACCCGTAGCGTGGCGGCCTGTACACAGCCAGCTAGAATCTTTCCGTCTCAACCACAGCCAGTTGCTGCTCCTTTCTGCTGCTTCAGATAAGTTCTTTACTGTGCGACGCAACTCTTGGCCACTGAATCCGACGTCTCTGAGGAACCGGGTTGTAGAGTGTGCCACAAAACCTCGACAACCCACTTCCACTGGATAAACCTGGACTCTCCATCCTCGCTGTTCTGCTTCAGTGGCCAGATGAGCATACCGCAGTTTCTTCCTCTCATATGCCTCATCTACCGCATCCTCCCATGGCACTGTTAACTCTATCAGTTGAAAAATGCGTGCTGATCCAGACCACAAAACAATATCTGGTCGTAGGTTAGTGGTGGCAATCTCAGGTGGAAAAATAAGCCGTTGGTCAAGATCAGCCAGCATCTTCCAGTCCCTAGCAGCTTCCAGTTGTCCTGGGCGAGAATTGGTGTTAACACCTTTTCTTGGTGGTTGCTCGCCTGGGCGGAGGAATATTGTCTTCTGCGTGTAATGTTTTGCTAGAACAGGTGGCAACTTATTGGTCATGTTACGCTTGCCTTCTAATGCTAAAGCCAAACATCGCAGTACTTGGTCATGGCGCCAAGTAAACCGACCTTGGCTAAGAGCCACCTTACATCCTGTCAAAATGTGCCTTAATGTGGCAGGTGATGAACACAAAGGACAAGAGGGATCCTCTCCTACCCAGAGGTTTAGGTTCTGCGGGGATGGGAGAACATCATATGTTGACCTAATAAGGAAACTGATCCTACTCTCTTCCATTGACCAAAGGTCTTGCCAGCCCATCTTACGTTGTTCCACACTCTCCCATCTCATCCACTCTCCCTGCTTGGCCTGGGAAATGGCCTTTAAACACCTCATCCTCTCCTCCTGCTGTCGCACCTCGTTGACTACCAGCTTCCTCCTTTGAGCTGGGCCTGCCTTGTGCCATTTAGGAGGAGCTAAACTGAGCCCAAAACCCCCTCTTCCATGCTGTACCTGTCCCACGATATCCCTAATTTGAAGGGCAGCCTTTGCCTCTACTACAGATTTCTTTGCTGACCACTTTCTACCAGTTTTTAACACAGGGGCTGCCTCCCTTACACATTTGCCGCGTGACTCTACTAAGGTCATTTCCAGTCTGACCTTGGCACACTTGAACTCCTCGGTTAAAGCAGAGACTGGCAGCTGCAATATTCCTTTACTATAAAGTCCTACTCTGCTGAGGCAGCGTGGAACTCCCAACCATTTCCTGATGTATGAACTTACCAACGCTTCCAGCTTATCCACTGTTGTCAAAGAAACCTTGTACACGGTCAGTGGCCACAGCAACCTCGGCAGTAGACCAAACTGAAAGCACCAGAGTTTTAGTTTACCAGGTAGAGCACAGCTGTTTATGCTCTTCAACCCTTCCACTGCTTGTCGTCTAACTTCTCCCACCCGAACTGTGTCCTTTAGATCCCCATCGTACCATCTCCCAAGACTCTTCACTGGCTTCTCAGAAACTGTTGGTATTGCCTCACCATTAATGAAGAATGTTTTATCTACTACCTTTCCTTTAACTATCGAGATGCTTTAATTCCAAATTTGATTAAATGCGATAATCACATTGACAATATTTTCTTTAGCATAAATTTCAACGTATGAACAGCGGAAACTATTTATTTGTCATTAAAACGGGCTTTCTCATAATGTTTCATTATTTACTGATGAACAGGAATCCTGCAATGAGATTGTATTGGACTCTGGCACTCTAGCAGTGCTTGCACAAAAAGTCCAGTGATTCTAGTTCTAACCAGTCTTTTGTGAGCAGCACATATGATTCATACATATTTTTTTTTTCATCACTAAAGATTTTCAAACATCAACATCTTATGTTCTTTAAAAATAGAAAACACATTTATGGTGTATGCTTCAGTGTTTGTTTTATTGGCAGGTTCTATTTGCACAGATATGCACATTCTTTAGTGCTTCAAAGTTAGCATTTGTCTATCTATATACTACAGTAAAACATTTAGACATTTAATAATATTAATAATATATATTTTTGTTAAGTCTGGGGTTGGTACAATTTTAAGTTGGTACAATACTAACCAAGGCACCTATTTGATCAAAAATACTGTAAAACAATACTATTGTGAAATATTATTACAATTTAAATAACTGTTTTCAATTTAATTGATTACTCCAGTCTTCAGTGCCACATGTACCTTCAGAAATAATTATAATATGCTAATTTGGTGCTCAATAATCATTTCTTATTATTATCAATGTAGAAAAGAGCAAAAAAGGAAAATAAAACAAATTGTGGAAACTGTGAAAATATTTTAAATTAAATTATTATTATGTATAGTTAAAATAAACATATCAAACTATGTATTATACAGACTATTGGAGTGTTGTTTTGCAAGTGCTATTTACACCAAGTGCAATTAGTAACTCTGAATGCTGTTCCGGTAACACTTTACAATAAGGTCTCATTTATTAACATTAGTTCATGTATTAACTAACATGAAATAACAATAAGTAGCACATTTGATACAGTATTTATTAGGGTTGCAACGATACCACTTTTTCCAGAACGAGTCCGATACTGATACTTTCATTTTTGGTACTTGCCGATACAGAGTACCGGTATTTTCACTGCATTTGTAATTTTTTTAATGTATTGGGTAGAGAAACCAAAAGAATATATAGTTGGCTCAATTTGTTCAGCAAATATATATTTTCTTCAGTTATTTTCATGCTTAAATAAGCCTGTTAAAATGTATTGAGCTTATTTTCTTCACATATTTTATCTTTCATTTAATTGCACAGCGCGCATTTAGAGCAAATCCCGCAGGGATAAGTTCTAAGGATTGGGTCAGTGGTTTAAATGTTTAGATACCAGTAAAATATCACAATTCTCTATTCCAAAGTTGATACTACAGCAAAATTACTAGCCTAATAAATGTAAATTTAAAACATTATAAAAGACAAGTAAACAATCAGTAGTAAAATAAGAACAAATAATCAAATTACAAATAGCACAAATAAATACAATAGAAAAAAGAAAGGCTACACATTAAATTAACTGGTTTTAGATTTTTAAGGTAGGTCTAGGTCTAACAGTAGTTTTTCGGTACAGAAATTTGAATAAAGTAATCGGATGTAAATTAACAATGCATATTCATCACTGTATAAATTAAATATAGATGGATCTTTCTAAAATTACAAAAGGTATTTAGTCAAGAGCAGTGAGTGATTTCTTTGTCCTTTTTTCGATTAACATTAAAACACAGCAGGAGGTTTATTAGACTGCTGCCCCTTTAAGACCGAACTCACAGATCCCATTTGAATAAACTGTCTACCTGCACTTGAGAAACCTAACCGACTATGTTTACTAGCATACTTGGGTGTTTTACATAATTTTGTGCGAATTCGTCTGTACAAGCGCAAGACGTGAAAGAGAATTCAACTCGGTATTTGCACTGTCTGTCTGAGACAGCTAGCCGCGTTTCCATTAGGCTACCCTTCAAATTGCGCAAATTGAAATTGCGAATTGAAAATACGCCCAATGGAAACACGTCAATTTCGCAAAAATGCCAATATATCGCAAAAAAGTTTTTACAGTCGTATGTGGTTTTTCAGGCAATTCGAAAAAGGAATATTTCGCAAAACTGCAATGGAAACAGTTTTTGCGCATTTACAGGTCACCTGACGTAGACGGCGCGGTATGTTTGGACAGAAGACGAGACGGAGTTCTTTATTAAACGCATACAAGACAAAAGAATTACGGGAAAACTGGATTCTAAACCACAAAGAAATGCCACAATCAAGACCTCGGAGCAGAAACACCCAGAAACACCTCATATGTGCCGCTTCAAGTATAAGGGTCTTTCCCTGCCATTAATGTTGGATAACATGCCTAGGTCTCCTTCGGTTAAAAATATGGCTAGTGCGGTGGCTGTGATATATCTAAACCTATACCAACATTGGTTGCCATAATTATTGGAATGACTTATCGCGAGAGGAAAAAATGACGTTTTAGTCGCATAACATCGCTTAATGGAAACGGCCTCATTTCGCAATAGTTTTTTTTTTACATTTAGAAAATATCGCAAAAGTTTTGCGCAAATCTGTAATGGAAACGCGGCTACTGAGACATGGTTTTCGGGGTGCGGCTTCGGATGTTTGCATTCATGAAACTTCTTGACCGGCAAACGTCCTGTAATAATGTAGGGAACCATTCGTTATACATAAATCAGGTAACAGTTCATGTTTTACTTACATAGGCCTATACGATTTCGTTTGAATTCAAATGACACGTGTGCTGAGTGAACGGTCAACAATCAAGAGCATGCAACAGAAGTGCGCTCCGTCTCTACACCGTCAGTTAACGTTAACAATTATGCCTAGTTTTACTTTCTTTGCCTTTGACATCTGACTGAACAAAACATTCCACTGACGTCTGTAAAAAAGGCTTTGTATCGGTTGTTGGTATCTATCGGCGCACGAGTGCAGTATCGAGCCTGATACCACATCCCTATTTATTTATTCATCTGTAATTCATCCTATTACAGTCGTTCATTGTTAGTTCATATTAGTTCACAGTGCATTAACTAATGTTAACAAATACAACGTTTGTATTGTTCACTCTTAGTTCATGTTAACTAGTTAACTAATGTTAACTAACGAAACCTTATTGGAAAGTGTTAACATTATTCCCATCATTTTATTGAAAAGCATTTCAGCCAATGTTTTCCATCAAACAATGTGGAAAAATAAAGGTGTAATGAATAAGTGTAAGAACACAACAGATAATAAGAGCACAGATTGAACTAATTGATTATGATTTTTTATGTGTATTTATAGATATATACATCTTTCCTGTAGCTCAAACAGTAGAGTGTTGGCGCTTGCAATGCCAAGGTCATGGGTTCGATTCCCAGGGAACTGATAAGAATGTAAATGTGTTCCTTGTAATGCAATGTAAGTCACTTTGGATAAGCGTCTGCCAAATGCATATATGTATATATATATATATAGATATATCGTGTGTGTGTGTTTACATATATAGTTAAGAAAACGAATGACATCACTCTGATGAAACAGAGGACAGCAGGGGCAGATTATTGATGGCGGAGGTTGAGAAGGGTTTTTAAAGAAGCGGAGGAGGGAAAATGAAGTTGAAACCAGCGCTGCCTTTCCTTCGCCTCTGTGTGTGTTTGATAAAATCGTGTGCTGGGCCTGTGGGTCTCGCTCTCAGCAAGGTGATGGAAATGCGCTGCTCCTAATCTCCTAATGTATGTTCCTTCGTCCTTGGCCGGGGCACATGGGAGAAAGATGGGGCCTTATCAGCGTTTATGAATTTATGGAAAATATTTCTGCACTGAAAATTTTCAGCCCTCTCTCTCGATTTTCCTCCATCGTTCTCTCACCCACCCACTCGCTCGCTTACTCTCGCACTTTCTTCTAGCGTACCAACTTCATACGAGTTTCAGCGGAGGACGGGAATCTGGCAAAGTGGTTGGCAGGAGTTTCTCTGTATTGGAGGGCTGTTTCTAGAACTAATGCTTCTTTTTAGGCCATATACGTTGACAAGCTAATGACGTTTATATGAGGTCTATTTCCTGATGAGGACACTCCTGAGAGCCCACACACTTTTACAATACGTGATTTCATTGTCATTATGAGCTGAGCAAAAGATGACAAGAAAACATGGTTGTTAATGAGCATGGCAAGCTAATGTGCTAATTACTGAACTTCAAATAATGACATTGGAGTATTTTCTATTTTTTTTTCTTAGTATCAAGCGTAGCGTCAGTTCTGGCAGGTCACGTTAGTCAAGCTTGCATCAGCTGAGTCTCAGCTGATCCACGTCTACCTAGGAATATGACGCCTATCACCGTGTACATATAAGCTCCTTCAGTATTATCAGCAGCTATAGCGTTTCTCAGGAGCTAATTACCCTCCACCATCCCCAGCTCCTCCTCTCGTCAGTCAGGATTTGGCATTCAGATTACCCCTGAATCAGACTAAAATTCTCTAATTATGTTGTCATTAAAATGAATTAATGATATCTGCAATACATTCAAGTTGGTTCTGTTCTGTTTACCCTAAGGGGGGTTATTGCTGCGCTCCCTGCTCTTATCCCTGCCAGGCTGCATGGATGCGCAGGGAGTTCTTGCCCAGAACAGAACTATACCCCCAATCCTAACTGTATGCTAATTGTCAATCATATTTGACGATAGTGGTCCTGACAGAAATCAAAGTTAATTAAAGGAGCAACAGGCAGAAAATGCTGTTGTCTACCCATCAAAATGTCAACATGCTAGTATGCCTATTGTACGGTGTGCTAATAATCTTCATACCATAGTGCCTGTCTTTTCGCAAAAAGTTCTTAAAAGAACGTCCATGTTTACAGGATGGGACTGAAAATATTCCTATATGGGACAAGAAAAAAGTTTTAAAAGCAGAAATGTGCAGCTTGTCTTTTTGTTAAAGCATCAGCTGTACAAAATGTGTGTTTTTACATTGTAAAACTGCTCTTTTAGAGGTGGGACTTCTGTTCAAGGTGGACGATCTTGTGTGTTACTTAATAGCACCGCAGACACAGGGGGCATGAGGGACCTCCTTTTAAAAACATTTGAAAAAAGGTGATTCTGTCCACTGCTTCTTTCTATGTGCTGAACCTAAACTACTTCCATACTGAAAGCGTTTTAACATTCTCAAAAAAGATGAGATGGCTGCACCGTACAAAAGAGGTCATGTTGCAAATCATCCATCCATCTGGTGATTGCTAGCAAGCCAGTCTAAAATAATGTTTATGATTCTACCAATAAATAATATAGGCTGGTATATATATATATATATATATATATATATATATATATATATATATATATATATATATATTCCCCATTGACTTACTTTATTATAAACACAATGTTTGTTTTATTTTTTTTAACAAACTAATAGACAAGTAAAAATTATTTTCTGTTTATGTAACTTTCTGTCTTTATCTAATTGTTCACTAAAAGAATAAAACAATTTAGTCATCATTTACTCACCCTCTTGCCAAACCTCTACTACTTTCTTTATCCTGTGTGGAACACAAAAGAACATATTTTAAAGAATGTTTAAAACCAAACTGTTTTGTTTCCCATTGACTAACATTGTACGGATGAAATCAAATACAAATGGAAGTCAATGGGAACCAAAACCGTTTGGATGTCAACATTCTTCATATAAAACGTTTTCTTTTGTGTGCAGCAGAAGAAAGAAATGCATACAGCTTTGGAACAAGATCTTTTGGGTAAACTATCCCTTTAAGATGTACTGAACTCAGAATGTTGTTTTTTATGAATTACCATCATCTTTTGGTTCTTGTGGTACACCGTTTCAGTAAATAAGGAACAGTATAATTTCTGACGTCAGATTTCCAGCAGCGCTCTGCCACGATCCATTTGTCTGACCTCCTGTCTCTCCTCCGCCACCTGTCAGGGCCTGAAAATGGGCTCCAGAAAAATGAGCGTGTGAAAAATTTCATTTGGGTCATGGTCCCTGGCGCTCACACCATTCAGCTGAGTGGAGGCAGGCTTCTACATGTGCCGGGAGAGGAAGGAGGGGGAGATGGAAATTAATAACTTCTGAGAAATGGACCCAGAGCCTCCAGGAAGCTTAGTCGTGATTACAGCAGCATGGGCGGCGGGTGCGAGTGGAACTGGGATTGTACGTTGGAAGTGTTTGTAAGGTTCAGACATTATTACTATTTCATGCTTTGAGGTATCCCAAACCATACCTGCCACCAAAGAGTTAACATCTTAATTTAAGATGTCTGAAACAATTTCAGTGTTAAATCAGAACGTTCAGGATGTTATGATTCCAGTGGATCCTTTCCTTTGAATTCATCAGCAATTTGCTTTTCACGAGCTGGCACTTTCTAAGTAAATAAGAAACAGCAATTACAACCCATAAGATAATATAGATAATAGATAATTTTACTTCCATAATGGGACATATTTCAGAGGGAGTCAGAATGTATTTCAAATGGTGACATCTTTTGACAGAAGCTTTAAGTTGTTATAGCATACTAGAAAACATATAAAATACTTTCGGATCAAATCAGTATTTATGTAAGCAATAAGGTAGCTTACTCGAGGCTGTGCTGTATCGTGTATCGTTGTTAGCCACCACGCGACCCCTTCAGCCATGATTTAAATAACGAGACAGCACTAGCCTTGATTATACCTTATTGCTTTTATAAAACGGTTACCACACAATACAAATATTAAAACCAAAAAATATGTAACAATGCAACTTTCATGAAGTAAAATCTCTAAAAGCCTTCCTTCCGCTGGAAAAAAATAGTCCCTGACCGTGAACAGCAACAGAAGTTACATTATTTCGCCATTAGATGGCTGCAAAGATTTTCTTTATGAGTGAGTCAGTCAGTAGAGAAGACTTATTGAAAGGACTGAAACTGAACACGGAGAAGCAAAATTAAACTGACAAATGACTAACATGTCAGGGCACGGGAATTTTAGAACCGTTGGGTGAAGCCGTGTTTGCATAGCCGTGTTTGATCGTGAATAAAACACAGCTATTGACCAATCAGAATCAAGGACTAGAACCGACCGTTTTATAATTATTTTTATTGATTGATTAATTGTTTGTACATGACCATATTGTACAGTTACCATGTAAACTGTCTCACATGAATATAGTAATCATATGGTAGCATGGCGAATATTAATGAGCCATGATAAAAAAAGGTAACACTTTACAATAAGGTTTCATTAGTTAACATTAGTATCCTTTAGTTAACATGAACTAAGAATGAACACTACCTCTACAGCATTTATTAATCTTAGTTAATGTTAATTAAAAAAGTTAAGCTGGATTTGTATTAACTAAATTTAATGAAGATTAATAAATTCTGTAACAAATTTCTCATTGTTAGTTCATGTTAGTTAATACATTTATTAATGTTAACACACACGCATGCACACACACACATATATACTGTATATACAGTATATACATATATGTGTGTGTGTGTATAAATATATAAACTATAGTAGAATATAAATAATACTAAAATAACACTTATTTGTTTGTTTGATTGTTTGTTTGTTTGTTTATTAAGAAAATATAATACAAATATATTGGTTTCATGACTTTAAGTATGAAAACCATATTAGATTAGTAAGTTTAGTTTATTTGAGCGACTCACATCACCCACCGCGTTATAACCCCCCGCCAAGTTATAGGAAACTATTTAAGTTTTGCATCTCATTTCCTTTCAGAATGCTGCGTTCAAAAGTACTAAAATTGCCAGTATATATAAAAGTTTCTTTCTGATGCTTTGAGTTCTCCCAGGATACAGCACTTTTTTTTCATTTGTGACTGTCATAGCAATTCACCGCAGGCACTGATGCACATTCAGGCCCTGATCTGCATAAAGACTGTCAGATGGACTTTTGATTTAAGAAGCTTCTTTTATCCTCTGTTCTCTTTAAGCCGTGGCTCTAAAGTCCGTTCCATGAGAGCGCTCATGCATACAAACCTGACAGTCTGAAAACAAACGCTCATGTTCTCTTCCGGACGATGCAAACTTGTTCTTCAGCGGGTTGTTGTTTGAAACAGTCAAGCGGAAGAAACAACACGCTTTAAATTTCAAATGCAGATGGAGGGCAGCTGCTGACCTTCGACTTAAGTTATTCACAATGGATGCAATAAAAAAGGACAATTATTGAACCATATGTGCCATGTTTTTTTTTTATAAGTACACCTGAAAAAGGGCCAGAAGCTAATCTAGTCTTATGGCAGTCTTATGGGGGGGATGTTTATCTGTTTTCTTCCATTATATATCCTTTATACATACATCCTTATATACATCCTTTTCTATTATAGGCCAGTCTAGTTATAGGTAACTGTAATTGGTCCTACAGTACCTGCACTTCTCCGACCAGGGTTTGAACCATTGTCAACCAGCATGGAAGATGTCACAAAAACAAGACCAGCATCAGCGCCACTTCGCTCACTGTGCCCCCTTACTTGTTCGGGTTCCAGAGTGAAAAAAAAAAACCCAGAATGCTCATAATGAGAGTATTGTTACAATCTTTGAAAATAACAATAAAAAAAACAATTACTGCTGTTTATTTATTTTTTTTTCAGAGAAAGATGCAGTTGTAACCTAAACATTATTTGTGAATTTAACATTTTTAAATGGTCTACAGAGGCAACAACACAGGATTGTGGGAGCCGTGCTTTCAGTTAGATAATGATTACTATCCTAAAATTATTTTAGAGCTCCTGGGATTAAATCCACTTTATTTCATTTATTCGTTTGAAATAAAATTACAGTACATGTTAATAAACTATAATTATACAATTAGTGTTTATTGCATTTATATCTAAATAAAAAAATATTAAGCATCATGTTTAATAACGACGGCCTGCCTTCAGTTGACAAACGCCCCATTTATATAAATACAACTATATTATTAAATTGTATAGGCCTATATAAAAAGATTGTATTTACAAGTTAAGCTCTTGTGTTTTTTTTTGATTCGCTTCATTCTTTGCGACTTTTTCTGAATATTGCTTTATCTAAGTAGTCTACACTATTTAGATAAATCATTATTCAGAAACAGGTGCAGTTACTTTTTTATTATTTTTAATATGAGAGAAACGCCCACCTACACCTGCTACAGAAGTTTATTATTTTTTTCGTCTTCAGAACAAAATGACTAAAAGAGGTGGGCACTGACAAGTATGCTAAAGACTTCTAGTACACCACTTGAGACCAGGCTATTGAAGTTTACCTATAAAGTGCTTACTAGCTGGCCTCCATTTCCCTCAGCCCCATTCGGGTCAGGGGACCAACATCCTACTTGCACCACTCTGAGCGGGATTCAAACCAGTGTCAACCGACATGAGAGACGGCATATTAACATGTACGGTAGTGTGCCTCTTGAGGCCAGAGGAGTGACGCTTTACCTATACAGCTCTTACTATATGACCTCTGTTAAGCTTACCCCCATCCGGGTCATGTCACCAATGTCCTACTCGCACCACTCCATACTCCAGCGGGATTTGAACCAGCTTTAAATGGCATGAGAGGTGGGTGCTAAAAAGTATGCTAAAGATTTCTAGCGTATTTTTTTAAGCCAGGTGTGTGAAGTATACAGCTCTGGGCTCCGTTACACTCACCACCATCCGGGTCACAACACCAATGTCGTACTCGCACCAATCTCAGCAAGATTTGAACCAGCACCAACCAGTTTGGGAGGCGGGTGTGCTAAAAAGGACACTGACCACAGCAGCCTCTAACATCAGCCTCATTTTTTCTCAGAAATGACTGGGATCCTTATTTTCATTTTCAGACATCCACTTGTCTATTCTTCTACTGTGGCTCATTGAATCTCTGTGGGTTCTGTGCAGTTCTAAATGAATGAATGTTCTTCAGTTGATAAATAAGGCCAGCTGAGCAGGAGCCTGACAGATGTTATAACAGCTTTTGGTTTATTTTTTTATGAATTGTGAAAACAATACAGAAAGCAAGAGACTCAAATTTATCCTTAATGCCCGCCACCTGTTTTGACGATTGAAAACTGTAATTTAGCGGAACTCCAGCCCAGAAAACAACATATCAAGCTTCAGAAAAGCGTCACATCTAAGGAAAACCATTAAATATGTTATTGTTCTTACTAAATTAAGTATTATTCTTCAATCTGTCATCATACACCATTTAATCTACAGACATAAATGAAACCTTAAACAATGCGACCTGTGAAGAAGTAAGATGTTACTATTTTAAACAATCAGACTTTCACATGGAGAATGATAAATCTAATAAATCCCATAGATTTACATTGAAGGAGGGACCTGAGTCATATCTAGAGACTAGAATAGTTTTGCACCAACACTACTCACATTTTCTTCAATAAAATGTAAAAATATTTTGTGTTTTTTAATGTCTTTGTAATATTTGTTGGGGTTTCTTGTAGCTGTTAGTTTTAAAACTGTGTCTCGCTGAATGTGATGTGTTTTGTGGTGTACCCTGATGGCAGACATTAGAGGTTTAATAACTGTGTCAGCGTGATTAATAATGGTGGAGTACCGGAGCAGAGCTGCCATCATCACTGCATTGATTACACCTGCTTTAAACTACATTACCCACAGTGAACTCTGCACTGGCCCAACTCCACAGCAATCATTTATACTCACTGTTTCTAAATGTCTGCTTAGCAAGAGCTCCATCCCAGTTGCCCAACACAAAAGTCGAAGTGTAATTTGTATGTGTGCATTAGTGGTGGGGATTTTTCAGTGACTCTTTCGGCCATTGCATGTCAGTAGGTGGCAAAAAGCGAATTAATGAGTGAGTCATTGTATCATTCACTCAACCGTTTCATTCAGAAACACTGAATAATTCAGGAATGGCACTCCACTTCTGTGTACTGCTCGGTAGACATGCAGTGGTTGATTAATGTTTTGTCTTTGTTGTTGCTTTTTTGTCTGAGAACACAGAGTATGGGTTTTGAACGCAATTCATATAGTTAAACAAAATAAATAGTCCAAATAAAACAAACAAACAGTGCCAAGTAGACCAAGAAAATAATCTCTCTCTCACTGTTTCTCTCTAGGCTCCTACATGATGGTGAACTCTTCTCAGTATGGCGCTGGACAGCGGGCTCAGCTCATGTTACGTCCGCTGAGTGAGAACGACACACACTGTGTGCAGTTCAGTTATTTTCTGTACAGCCGTGACGGACACAGTCCCGGGGGCCTGAGTGTGTATGTGCGAGTAAACGGTGGCTCACGGGGAAATGCCGTATGGAATGTGTCCGGCTCTCAGGGGCGGCAGTGGCATCAGGTGGAGCTGGCTGTCAGCACATTTTGGCCCAGCGAGTACCAGGTGAGTCGAATACCTTGCACTCAAACACATCATGCACATTGACTTTGTTTCAACTTACATGTCACAATCCTGTAACCTAAATATTCAGCATTTTTTTGAGGTGTCATTCAGAGGTGTTTTTTGTTTTCATGCACATTTTATTACAGTGTCAACTGTAGGTTAGCTTTATATAGACAGAAAAAAAATACACTAACTTATTGTAATTAATACGTACTGTAGTTGATATAGTAGTTCTAGTAAATATGTACTGTAGCAATTATTATTACATGGACAATACCAGTCAAAAGTGTGGGGTCCATCTGATTTTTTTGTTTTTGAAATAAAAAAAAATATATTTTCTGACCCCCAAATTTTGATCAGTAATGTATAAGCACTTTTCTACTATTGGGCTGAAAAGTTCTGAGCATGATTGGTCACATTCTAATCATGAATTTGAAGCACTACAAATGGGAAAAAAAATAACAGTGTCATTGAATCAGTAAAGAATCGTTTGATTTGGCAAGTAATCGTTTGGCACAGTGGCGTAAAAACACTAAATGTAATGCCTGGTTCAGATTACACGATTTTAGCCCGATTTTGGCACGATCCGTTTGACGTAGGGTGTCGTGGGGATTCGTAAACGACAACGGGCGTCGGGACGCAAGATTCGATCGTATCATCTCGCATAGTGTGTCATAGTGGGCGACAACCTACTTCGCGTCTGCGATGCTTCACCACATCACGACAAAAAAACTAGCATGTTTAATTTTTTTAACGGTCGTCCACGACGGGTTCCATCACATGTATGAGGTTGACCAATAGGAGCACAGAAGCTTTTCCGTACACAACTTTCAAAAATGGCGAAACGAAAGAGAGACGATTGTGCTACTAGGTGGAGTTATGACATAGAGGAAAGGTTATTAAAAGGAAACAGAAAACAATATTTTACCTCAAGTTCTCTTTGGAGGATTGACAGCCCATACTGTCCTCTTCGAGCAATCCAGGAACGTGTCCATTGTCGGGTTTTCTTTTTTTTTAAACGTTTTTCTGAACACAGGACAGTCAACACTCACCGCTTCATCCATTGTTTGTTTACGTTCGTTTCTGGAAGTCACTAGCTACTAGTTTCGCCTTCTCGATGACATCACGTGCATCGTTAAAGACGGCACGCGATGACTGGTCAGGAAGCAACGTGTAGTCTGACATGTTTCTTGTCCATGACACGACAAGATTTTAGGACTCAAAATCGCGTAATCTGACACAGTGACTATCGTAACAGACATAAAAAATTGTGTAATCTGAACCAGGCATAACACAAACTTTCCTTGATCCTTTGAAATAAACGGGCTGTTTTCCATGATTTAAACCCACTTATATATATATATATATATCAGTGTGTGTGTATATGTACACATATTCACTGATGCTCCAGAAGGAAACACAATGCATTAAGAGCCGGAGGGTGAAAACTTTTTGAATTTGAAGATCAAGGTAAATTGTACTTAATTTCTCTTTTGGGAAACATGTTAGTATCTTCTGTTACTTCCGAAGGGCAGTACAATTTTATATATATATATATATATATAATTAACCCTTTGATGCGCAAGCTATGGATACCCCTTCTAATGTGCAACATGGGTCTAAAAAGACCCGTATTCATTTCCTATGTTATTTCAGTGATGGCTGAATGTTTCTTTGCTGAATCTTTAAAATATATGTATTTTATCATTTGTTATTCCAGGTATTGATTAAATATCTTGTTTTTGATTTCCACAAATCATTATGTTTATGTTTCCTTTCTTACTTTATAAACAAAAACAGTTTTTGTATTTCTACATCAATTTTACATACACGGGTCTAAAAAGACCCGTATTCATTTCCTATGTTATTTCAATCATGGCTGAGTGTTTCTTTGCTGAATCTTTAAAATATATGAATTTTATCATTTGTTATTCCAGGTATTCATTAAATATCTTTGTTTTTGATTTCCACAAATCATTATGTTTATGTTTTCTTTCTTACTTTATAAACAAACACAGTTTTTGTATTTCTACATCAATTTTACATACACGGGTCTAAAAAGACCCGTATTCATTTCCTATGTTATTTCAGGTGGCTTTGACAGTTACAGATTTTAAAATCAAAAGGCGGGGAAAAAAGGACCCTAAACTCTTAACACATCGAACCATTTCAGCATAATGGCTTATTCAAGACTATACGGTTCTTAATAGAACTTTTAGGCCTATTACATGTAAATAAGCTTTAAAGGGGCATTTGGCAACTATTTCAACTTAATAAAACCGTTTAGAAATCATTTGGATGGTTTAATAACCTGTTCTGGTGAAAATGGTGACTTTCTCTGCTCCCCCCAACGTTCCTAGGCGGAAAACCAACCTTGCAACATGGGGACTAACGTCCCAGTAAGTTGGAAACAGAAAGTCTTGTGAGAAGCGAGAACGAGTGAGAAACACTAAATGCTTTATGGCAATTCGACATAAACACACACGCCGCCCTCAATGTGTATGATGTATTACCCACCTCGGTATAGCTCCACACGATAAAGTTGGCCGGCTCCGATAATAACAAATGCACATGAGCAGCGGTAGAAAGGGGGAGGAGGGGCCGCAAGTGAGTTTTTTTTACAACATTGTTGTGAAATATACGTCCCACAGCTGTAGGGGGAGCTCGTTGAGAAAACATGCGACAACAAAAGTAAAAATCAGCGAAGAAATAGCTAGAGTTGCTGAGTTCCCCTTTAAAAACCCATCTTTTTTTAGTGTAGCTAACATTAGCTAGCTAGAATAGAATAGGTCGACAGCTAGCTAGCTAATAGTATTGGATATGTTTCTCTTTCTCACAAGTAATTTCTCACTAGGATTTCATGGTCAAGTAACCTAATATTCAAATATTATGTCCAGTTATCTTTTACAAAATATCAAATATTTTCTGTGGTTAAAATAAAATAAGACTTGCATCAAATATACAAAAGCAGTAGTGTTGAGTTGTGAAATGTGTGGCAGGTGAATAGTATTATGTAATAATACTATAGTAATAGTATTTATGCAGTAAATATGTTCCTACTTGCAAATATGTGCAAATATCAAAGGTTTCTATATGGGTCATTTTTGACCCATGTATGTAAAATGTATGTAGAAATACAAAAACTCTGTTTGTATATAAAGTAAGAAAGAAAACATAAATATCAATATTTAATGAATATCTGGAATAACAAATGATAAAATGCATATATTTTAAAGATTCAGCAAAGAAACACTCAGCCGTGATTGAAATAACATAGGAAATGAATACGGGTCTTTTTAGACCCGTGTATGTAAAATTGATGTAGAAATACAAAAACTGTGTTTGTTTATAAAGTAAGAAAGGAAACATAAACACAATGATTTGTGGAAATCAAAAACAAGATATTTAATGAATACCTGGAATAACAAATGATAAAAATACATATATTTTAAAGATTCAGCAAAGAAAACACTCAGCCATCACTGAAATAACATAGGAAATGAATACGGGTCTTTTTAGACCCATGTTGCGCATTAGAAGGGTTGTGATACAAAAACTATTTTTATTCAAAAAGTAAGAAAGTAAAAATAAAAATAAGGATTTGTGATGATCAAAAACAAGTTAATTGAGGAATACCTGGAATACTGAATGATGAAATTAATTTCTTGCAAAGATATAGAAAATTAAAACTCTATTTAGACCCATGTTGTGCATCAAAGGGTTAAACAAAATTAGAAAAAAATGGACATCTTCATCCTGTTCAAAAGTTTTCACCCCCTGGCTCTTAAAGTCCCTTTAAAGTCAAAATGAAGTATGTGTTCTGAGTTTGTCATATCACAGAAAAATGTGTTATTAGACACCCAGCCAAATTTGAATGATAAAAAAATCTGGCAAGTACATAAAATAAGCTATCAAAATCTTGAAAAAATGAGCAGTAGTCTCTGCTCTCAAACGCTGGGGGCGTGTCCGTTGGCTGCGCTGAAACCACGCCCACTCGTGGTAAAGCTGCCGTTGCCACAATCAACTGTCACCCGCTACAGCCGGAATGGATGCTCCTAGCAGCTTATTAGGTTAATTATAACATAAGTGCACAAGGCAACTTACACTCATTGGTGGGCACGCACTGCCGATGATGTCACCAGTTGTCGGAGCGACAGGAGGATGAAGGCCGATGCGGGAGATAGTCGTTTCGGCCCCATTCACCAGTAACAGCGGATTATCAGTGAATCCCAGTTGTCTCCGACGAAAGTTTAGTAAACTATCCCGTGTAAAATGATCACTACAGAGGCGGGTTTTGGTGGTGATCCTCAGCTCTCCATCAAGGTGGCTCTTCACAAAATTAATCCACCTCTTCTTGATGTGATTGTATTTAGGAAATTTAAATAAGGACGCCGATCTGTTTTGTACGTGATCGCATCCAGGTAGTACGCATTTCCGTGACGAAGACATAGCTAACTAGCAAACTGTAAGCTGTAGTAACTAATAATACTGACAGTAACTCGCGATTGAGCGGCAAACTGATGCGAATGTGCTCTATTTATATTGTTAGGGGAGCGGCCAGCCTCAGGGGCTCCAGTGCGTCATCAGGTAGGGGCAGGGCCAGGAGCTCAGGCACTCCAGTGCGTCATCGAGTACCATTTTAGCCCCGCCCAAAAAATCCATAAAATATCAATGGTGAAAAACTGTTTAACGGTCTAACTCCACAATTCAGTACTTCACAGTTCACAGTCTTTGTAATGTGTTTTAGCAATACATTTTTAACATTTATAATGTGTTTACAATTTTTTTTTTTAATTGCCTTTACAGGGACTTTAATACATCAGTGAATGTTTGAACCTTTTGTAATAGTTGTGTTTGAGTCCCTCAATTGTCCTCAGTGTGAACAGAGAGATCTGAGAATCATACAGTCACTGCTGGAAAGGGTTCAATTATGTAAAAGATGCTGGAAACCTGAAGAATTATATATATATATATATATATATATATATACTTACATACTTTTATACTATACATACTACTTTTTTACTACCACTAAATAGTCTATTATCCTCAGCTCTCGGCTCTGTCAGCAGTGTGTGTTATTGACTCACTTGTTCCTCTGATGGTTAGTGCACAGAACACTGTCACCTTGTTAAAGGCTATGATTAATAACTTGCCCCTCATTTGCTCCCCAAAAAGGCCATAATGACCAGTAAGTTGAGTTTGTTTGTGTGTGTGTGTGTGCATATGTAAGTGCACAGTCAATTAACCCCCGCTTTTGTGTGGGACCCGTTTGAAAGAGGAGGTCCAGTGTGGTTTCCACAACCCTGACCCGTATCGCTCCTCTCTCCATAAATCAGAGCAGCCTTAATGAGATTACAGCCCTGCCACGATCAATAAACACACACACACACACACACACACAAACACAGTGCGCCAAAGGGTTCCCACACAGAAAATGTGAAGAAATTATCTTTGCCCTCTGGTTCTATCTTTCGCTCTCCATCATGTTTTTTCTTTTAGGAGTGTGGTGTCTAGTTGTTTCAGACGTGTCGTGGTTGAATAAACTGAGAATATGGTACATTTGAGGTGTTTTGGAGATGTGGCAAGGCATGTTAGTCAACTGTATTTAGCTTGTAAAAATTGCCTGCATAAATTTATGGCAATGTAATTCGTTATTTGTAAATGTGTAATGAATGTTGTGTGTAATTGTGTAAAGAAACACAGACAGATGCAAATGCACATAAAGACGCAGCTAAATTGCTGTATTTGTGTTGTCAAGAGAAGGTTATGAAGCAGAGCATTCAGAGCAGAGAAATAGGCTATATCAACTTTTCCAAACCCTAGGGAGCTGCCTACATAGAGAGGGGTTTAAAGCTCTATAGGTGCATCAGCAATATGAAAGCTGTTCTAAAATGTAGGGAGCTGCCTTCTAAAGGCCCTTTCACACAAAACAGCTACAAAAAGCCAAATGAACCGATGACAAAATGGACCTTTCAGATCAAACAATTTGTACAAATGCTGTAATCAGGCTGAAGGACACACACACACACACACACAAAAAGGGACACAACGTATCCCCCCCCCCCATTTTTTTCCAGAATTCTTTAATAAATAGTTCAATAAACAGCAATTGAAACGCAAATCTTTAGTAAAATTATAAATGTCTGCTGTCACTTATATCAATTTATATCTAAGGTGTGCAGTTTCGTAGAGGCTAGCAATAGTAAGCTAGCTTTAAAACCATAAGAGGGGAAAATATCCCACCCTCCCTTCAGAGCTCCCTTCAAAGCCACAACTCCTTTAAAACACATGAACGCGCAAACGCCAAAGCAAAGTCTGCAAAGCATGACGACGAGAGTCACCTTGATGGAGGGAGGAATGCAACATTTTCAACTTACCTCATGTCTCAAAGCCCAAACATTACAATATGAATGTAAACAACTTATTTACGGTTATTATTCTTTTATATAGTAAGCATTTAAAATAATAATAAATTGTAATAATATTTCATATTTTTGATCAAATAAATGCAGACTTGGTGAGCACGAAGAGTCTTCTTTTAAAAACAATAAAAAAAACTGAAGTATTCCAATCTTTACTGGTGGTGTACATTTAGGTTTCACCCTCTCTTTAATCCATCCTTTCATTCTGTAATCTGACTTGTTTGTTCCTCATTCCTCTCCCACTCTATCTCTCTCAGTTATGGCTCATGGGTCACGGGAAACCTTTCGGGCATCTTCACCCAGCTCAGATATAGATTAAATCAACTCACGTAGGCCTATACTCCCTTTGGGTGACAGCAGAGGAAAGAGGAAAATAAATGAATGAAAGATAGAATGAAGGAACGAGAGAGCACATGAGTGCTGCGTTACTCCCCGCGTGGGTCTGTAGAGATGAGATCAGCAGTCATGCAGGCCCATGGGGCGGCAGCTTGTATTAAAGATATCATTTCCCCCTTCTTCTAATCCGGGAAAACACAAAGGATCTGGATCATTCGGCTTCAGCACTCACTGTCACCTATAAGACTGCTGTAGCGTTCTCCCTTCCAGGCTGATATGACACATTTGTGAAACCAATTTGAGCAGTTACCTGCAAACTAAGGGCTCTACGGACGTCAAGCTTAGCAAAGCGTTGATGCTTTACTTTAACATGGAGGTTTTCAAACTTTAATAAGTCATGCTCCCCCTAGAACGACATGACTTCTGATAGATGTGTGAGGAGGGGTGGCGACCAAAAGCTTAGCCAGCTTCACCAAAAGCTTAGCAGTACTATACTTTCAAGTTTTACCAGTTATTAATCTGATAATTCAATCTTGTGCAAATAAATAATTACATAACTAATAATACGTTTTTTTCATTATCTGGTTTAAAAAGCTGAAAGTTTCGGTCCTTTATGCTGATTGGCCAATACCCTCGTTTTATTTATGATAAGGCAGGCTATGACTGAACGGAACTGTGTATCACTGCGCATCATCATTAGCAACCAGACTTAACCACAACATAAACAAACAATATTCTGTCAAAACTACAGTTTCAGAAGTGCAGAAAGAAATTAAAGGTTTTCTGTTTCAGTTATACTGTATGTTCAATGAGCTGTGTTGTGAACAGGTGTGCTTTAAACTAAAAGATGGAAAACAAACTTTTTGTTTTTGCTGAGAGATAAGCACATGTACAATATATCTATTTTTCTGGCGGAAGGATGGAATCTACTAGCCTGACAAGCCTGGGAACACACCATTGACAGGGCTCAATCTGAGGGGAGGGATAAACAGTTGTCTTTCAAATTCCCTCTGCATGCAATAGGATAGCGCTACAACCAACCAGAGCAATGAAGAAGATGACATAGTCCGAACACATCTTCCTTTTTTTAAGAATGACTTCAGTGCCGTTCTTTGTTCTTTTCTCAAAGAAAAGAGTCGCGGCCAAAGCCGATTCGAAAGACCGCTGTTCGCCAGCAGCAGCAGTCATCTTCTTTGGTTTCAAGTAGCCGGGAATTCACGTGGAACCGTCGCAACTCTGCCGTCATTATATTAAGCTCGCCCACCGACTCTATAAACGATGTGATTGGCCTGACTAGAGTTTGGTTGTTCCAGCTTGCAAGCCAACGGAGAGTTGCTAGACGTAACTGGCAGCAAAATAAAATGTTCTGCCACTAGGGTGCGTCTAGATTTTTAGGTTAGGAATCTACTGATTTTAATAATATATATATATATATATATATATATACTAATACGTATATTTTCAACTGTATTATTTGTATTGTGTGGTAACGATTTTATAAAAGTAGTAAGGTACACGAGACGTGCTGTAGGCATATTGTGAACACTTCGCTTTGCCTAACAACATCTTCAGTCATGTCTGTATTCACAATACAGAATGCCTCAACAACAAACAAACAAAAAATCAGCTAAGCAAGCAGAGAGAATATCACAAATCACAAAGAAATCTGTTATTACTTGAGGTAATAGGTCACCATACTTGAAAACTGGGTCTGGGTTTACGTATGTAAGGCCGGTTCCCTGAGAAAGGGAACGAGATGCTGCATCAGCTGCTGATGCTATGAGGACGTGCCCTCGCAGAACCGACACAGTGTGGTGACGTCGCAAGTCAGTCCCTCCAGTTTTTCGCGATTCTGCGATCGCTGAATACAACGCAAAATCAACAAAATTTGACTGGTAACAGTGGTACGTATAATTATTGTATAATTAAGTATTATTGTATAAATAAGTATAATTACTGTATAATTTGAATGTTAGTATTTGACATAAAAGGTGATGCATAACTCTAAATAAGTTTAGAAAAAATGTCCATATATAGGTGAAAATGCCCCTGGAAATCAATTTAAGGTGGCAAATATTGCCCCTTAATTAAAAAATGTATTTCTGTCACTGCAGTGAACTGACCACTGCATAGAATATGAAAAATATTAATATCTTCGTGAGTCAGCTGTCAACAACAGGCCTAAACCAGCCATGGCACCAGCACAAAAACACAATCAGTAAAATATTATCTAATTATTAACAAAATGTTGAAAATATTGAAATATATTTTTGCCAATATTGCACACCCCTAATGTACGGTATTAATTTTGATTTCTTTAGGTCTTTAAAAAGCCTTAAATTTGACTTTAAAAAGTGTGCAGGAACCCTGTAAACGGTTAGACATAGTTACCTAGCAAGTCAGTTATTTTCAGTAAATGAATTAATAAGCTTCTTGGTCCCCATTGCTTTTGCTCTATAGTTCTCAAAATGAAGAGAAAGAAGGACATCATGTCTATTACAGTTACTGTGACTAAAGGCCTGTTCACACCAAGCACGATAACTATAAAGATAACGATAAAGATATAATTCTAAAAATCGTTCTCCATATTAAAGAATAACAGAGTTCACACCACAACTATAACGATAAAGATATGAGGAACGATATCGTTGGGATCACTTTCAGAACGATTTTTTTCCAGCTGTCGAACGATAAAACACTGACAGCCAATCAGAATCCATTCTAATTTAAAGGTCTACTTTGAAACCGCAGCGCGGGCGCGCGCGTGCTTAGAATAAAAAGACCGTTATCAGTCGTTGGTGTGGACGCATATATAGTTATCTTTATCGTTATCTTTATAGTTATCGTGCTTGGTGTGAACGGGCCTTAATACTGAATATGTAATGCAAATGTAAAAATTAGGGCTGGGAAAAAATTAATCGTGATTAATCGCATCCAAAATAAAAGTTTTGTTTACATAAAATATGTGTGTGTAGTGTGTATAATTATTTTGTATATATAAATACACACACATGCATGTAAATATTTAAGAAAAATGTGTTATTCATATAAAAATATGTATATTTATATATAATATAAATGATGTATAAATATATATACAGTATATACATGCAAATATTTCTTAAATATATACATGCATATGTGTGTATTTATATATACAAAATAATTATACACACTACACACACATATATTATGTAAACAAAACTTTTATTTTGGATGCGATTAATTACGATTAATTTTTTCCCAGCCCTAGTAAAAATATAATGGAAATGCAAATACATTGTTGAATGATTATAAACACGGTATTTTGCCTGTTAATGCCTGCAGCAGTGCAGAAACCCCCCCCCCCCCCCCCCACCCCCCACCCCACCCCTCCAGTTGAAATGGGCTAGAACCGCCACTGATTAGACCAAATAAACAAGCTTTATGCAATTTGTTTGTCATTTGTGTCATGTATGACTATTGTGCATCTGACATAATACTATTATGGTAAATGTGATATAAAAATTGCACATTTTTTCACAAATTTCTGGAAATTACCACCACAAACTCAGTCATTTTGATCGCAAAAATCACACAAAAAAATCGTGAAATCCTGGAGGGACTGGCAAGTTGTGCCGCAGCGTATAAGAAGAACATTTGTGACATTCTCTCTGCCTGTTTTTTTTATTTTTTTATGTTGCTGTTGTTGTTGAGGTATGTATGTTGTTATTGACCATAGTTTTACTTTTAGAAACTAAAAGCATGATCAAAATGACATAAATTATTTTTATTTTTGCATTGTTTTTTGCATTTGTCTTCTTTTGATAACCGAGTGAACTGTCCCGGGCCCCTTTTTTCATCCCGTACACAATGGATTTCCAATATCCACAGCATTGATGTTGAGAGTTATTGATGGTGGATTTCTTGTGAACTGAGAGACTAGTCATTATGCAGCGAGGACACGTGGTGCAAGCAGAAGACAGGTCTGGACAAACAGCACAACTGAACTGTTCAGGAAAGGTCAGACCAGTTTATTTTTTTCTTGTGGGACTTTCATTGTGTTTCAAAAGGTTAGAATAAAATTGAATGTTGATTTATCAAAACACAGCCAGGTCCAGTGGAATAGTGTTTCCAATATTTTCCTTAGGTGTGAGGAGAAAAATCTGATTCCACCCTTGTCCAAGACCATGACAAGACTATTTCCGTGAAAATATTGCTTCAAGAGCCATCTGGAAATTGTTTGTTAAATTTTCATGTTATTTTTTTAAGATTACATTAACAGTTTGTAACCTTGGAAGTTGAATCTTACTTTATAATACACACACACACACACACACACACACAAACACACACACACACACACACACACACACACACACACACACACACACACACACACACGCACATTGGGTTTTTATGTTTTATGTGGACTTTCCATAGACATATGATTTTTATACTGTACAAACTGTATAATATTCTAATCCACTACCCCTAAACCTACTACTCATCAGCAGCAACAAAATTTCCCCATAAGGACAAGGATTTTGTATATTGCCATCTTTGTAAGGACATTTTGTCCCCATATCATATAGGGTATACCTGAACCACACACACACACACACACACACACACACACACACACACACACACATACAGACATATATTAGGAATGTGTTGATGTATAGAAAACAGTTCCGTTAAATTTTAATAATATTTCAAAATATTACTGTCTTTGATTAAATACATTAAACATTCTTAATTATTCCATGCATTTTTGCATGAAATTGTAATATGGAGAATTCTGTTGACTTAGTTATAGAACTAAACAAACAGCACACGGGGTGTTTTTGGCTTGGACAAATATAAATGAATAAGAACAACAGAAAGAAAGACAAAAAAGATGACAACATAGAATAGAATTAAAGAAATAAAGTTAATTAAATAAATTAAATAATTACAGAAAATGAAAGAAATAAAATAAACAGTTAACAGTGAATATTATATATGTTTTGCAATCTGGCTGTTGCAAGCTGTTGTAATAAGCTTAGGAACGACTTTGCCTCTTGTCCAAACACTTGCCCAGTAGATGATTATCTTCTGTCCTTTTAACTCCTTTTACATGACTGTCCCTGTCCCATTCCCACTGGTCTTCTCTTGGCTCACACTTGTCTCCATGGTTCTATATTCCATCATTTTAAGTGCCAATTGCAACCGTGTTTTGCTGGCTGATTAGTAGAGTTTAATTGTTTAGTTGATACCTCATTTGTGTTGTGTATCTTCCTATGTCTTCAGAGCACAGCTGCGCGGAAAAATCTAATAAAATGTTCAATCAAATCATGGTTGCCCATAAACACCTAATATAAGCTCAACAACTGTGCCTTGAATTTGCTGCTGTGGGGCTCAGTCTTTCTACCTGCACACATACTGCATACAGTATGTTTGTTAGTGTGTCCCTTTCTGTAGCTTTCCATTCATGATCCAGCTCAATGAGCCAAGAAACCTGACACATTTTTTTTAACATGCTTTGCTAATGGATTCTGCAAATTAAGACAGATTGAACCCCCACTCTTCATATTTGAGTCATCAACACACCAGCTGTATGTTTTAGTTTGTTTGGCAACATATACGCCAATGACGTCCCCCCAAACTTCCAATGTCCAAAAAATATAATTATTCTGAAGTAAATCTTTATTGAAAGCTTTTCTTGGTTTGGTTTTGACAGGGTTTTTACAGCGCATGGGGTCCAATTCATGTTGAGATGCATGAGTGCTTTTGGAGATTCCCCATGGGTTTGTGCGAGACGTGAGTCGCATTGTCAACATTCCTTGGTGTTCCAAGGCTTTTGTAAGACATGAAAAGGACCTTTTCTTTTATTTGTGTTTGCGCTCCTGAGCTTGCCCTGATAAAATGGATCCGTACGTGGTATGCAACAGCGTCCCTCTGGTGTAAAAGGGATGCTCCCGCTTTTATGCCAACGAGCAATTGTTTCCTGCCTGCAGTATTTTGATCTCTATCATGTTGATGCTCAAGACATTTGGTGGGTTGAATACAGGAAATAAGAGCAATGAGATAAATAGTTGACAGTTAGAGCTGCAGATTTAAAAATCCACCTTTCTCCTTCTAATCTGTATTGTGCTGCTGCCAGTACTGTAGGTGTTGGAGATGACAAGCAGCCTTTATCAAATATTAACAATGCTACCAGTCCTTCTGTTTCTTGTTATGTTTTGTGCAAGCATTTCACACACATACTGTACATATCAGGTACATGCACAATGGCCCAAGCCACTACCTTTCCTTCTAAGCTGAGGTGTCCTCTGGAGAAAGTCATTTCATTTTCATGTATTCATTTTGCATTTTGCAACCTCCTTGGAACTACATTGCTTGGCGGAGGAATAAATGTGTTATAACGTTATATTTTTTGTTGCTGGTATTTGTTTTATGAATAAAATAAATATTAAAATGAATATTTTTATGGAGTAACCGTTTTATAAAAGCAATAAGCCCTGTGAAGCCTTGTTTTACAGTGAATTTAGCCTTGTTTTACTCTGCTCAGCGTCGTACCTAACAACGTTCCCTTAGCTGTTCTAAATTCACTGTAAAACACGGCTTCGCGGGGCTTATTGCTTTAATATAAAAAACACACTGTCTTTATGATTATTAGGACTGTATGATTGTTAACGTCATATTGATTACATACAAATGTTCAAATGTTAAACAATAAGTTAATATTAAGTGAATTACATTTTAGACATACTTTTAAATTTTAAGTTTTTGCTATTTTAGTAACGAATATAGTTCCAAACAAACCCACAGCATAACTGTTGTGTGTTTCCAAGCAACACATTGTTTTGTTTTTTTTGTTACTGAATGAATCAGTTGTTTTGAACGAATCAGTTGAATAGACGATTCATCTTCATCACAGTGTAAATGATGGCAATGGAAAAACGTGTGTCATGCAACCTGTTTTTAGCTTTGCCTTAGAGATAACTAGCTCGTTAGTGAATCAATAAATATATATTTTAAACTTTACCAATATCAATATGCTTGATAGTGAGTACTAAAATATATCTTATTTGTTTATCTTCATAATGATAAAGTTAGATTTTTTTATTACATGTGATTCTGACATGATGTCACTACATGCACTGCGCTCCTTCCTCTCCGCTCGTCTCAGGTAAATAATGCGTCTTCAGCTCAGCGGTCAGAGTCGCGCGTTCATGTGTTTTGGGGGCGTGGCTTTGGAAGGAGCCCAGAAGGGAGGGGGTGGAGTGAATGGAAATAATGAGCTGTCTTTAAAACAGTCGTGAGAGGTCTACAGACACTCGATTTTTATACTTTCTTTTTCAGAGTACTTACATTTTAATTATGCATTGATATATACAGCAAGTTTAAACATATTTGGAAAAAAGTTTTTTTATATAAAATTCCTACCTACAATACCTTTAAATATTTATTATTATTAATAATGTTATTTCAACATAACATCTCGTTATTTCGACATAATATGTGTGCGTGCAGCAAGATGTGCATTTGTAAAAAATTTTTACAAAAAGTAATTGATGGTCAAGACATGCAGGAGTTTGATTGATTGGATAGGTTTCGCACAAACATGATGAACTAATAGGTGATTTGATCACACAAGTCTAATGTTAATGTCTATCATGTTTAATTCTCTTTGCCATACATTTAGAAATGCCATGGTTCAATGCTGTGTGTCCCATACACTTCTAATGTAAGTTTGGTCTTTAGTTTAATGTTGGCCATTATTTTTCTTTCTTGCTGTCACTCTCCCTCTGCAAATGACTCAGTTTGATTCTCCTCCGCTCTATAATTCACATTTATTCTCTCCGCTCTGTGCTCCACATCTTGCACAGAATAATAATAATACAAAATAAAAAATAAATCGATTTTTCTATTTTCTCTAACGAAATGTGACTGGCGCTTTCATGTACCTCACTGCCACAGTTTGAGTGGTTTCCAGGCTGCTAAGTGGTGTGCGTGTGCTGTGAGCGATTCTTATGACCTGAAGTTTAATACTTAAAGGGGTTAGGGGTCTGTTCAAAACTCTACATATGAGCAATAGTGATAGTTCTGCTTGCTTTAGCAAACATCACTAAATATGTTTCTGGAGATAAGGACAGTGTGCGCAGAAACCCTTGTGCACTGTCAGGACTCTTTGCTAGCTGCAGCTCTGCTTTGATTGGCTGGCTGTTAGCAGCGCCAGCTCATTTGTTGTTTGATTCGGAGCGGTAGGACATCTATCAGCTATCTGTGCCTGTCCAACAATGAAACAGCCGGGGAGGCAGTCTTCCCTTTGTTAGCAGAATGGCTAAAGGTTGTGTAAACGGATGAGTGATGTGGGGTACTTGCAGTGTAATTGGCCACTAGAGAGCAAGATCTGTATTCTCAGCAGAGCACAAGTCTTAAGTCAAATTCATCCGTAGGTCAAAACAGGAAGATTGTTGTGCTGAATCATGTTGCCTTTAGCTCAGAGAACTCTGGCATAACGTTTTAGATGAGCAAATGCTACCTTGTGGGTAGGCAGAACTACATGTAACTTAAGTGATCAAATATCTATTTGATTTAGCCAAGATTGTATTGTTTATTGAGAGAGCATAGAATTATGAATCCGTTTGAAACATAAGAGGCAGCATTAGAAATGCCTTTGGGAACAGAATTAGTTCAATCACTCACACAAGAACACAAGCAGGCCTGTTCACACCAAGAATAAAATGAAAAAGCGAAACAAATTGAAAGGAAAAAGCACTTTGCTCATTCACATGCTTCAATGCAAGAGACTATGAAGGACTAAAAATGACATAAAAATAAATAAATAAATAAATAAAAGTAGAAATAAATAAATAAATGCAGAAATATAGTGAAAATAAATACATTTTGGTAAAATAAATGGCTATTTCTGAATTTTTACATGTATTTATTTATTTATTTATTTATGCATTTCTATATGTATTTATTTATGTATTTATAAATTTATTTATACATTTATGTATTTATATATTTATTTGTAGGCCTACATTTATTTATATTTATTTATCTGTTTTTCCAAATTTATTTATTTCGGTATTTCCACATTTCTACATTTAATTAGTATTCTACCTTATCAGTACACCTGTGTGTAAGGTAAACATGTGGAAAGGGTTAATTCCCAGCAAGCAATTTTGCGTCTAATAGCCGTCAAAACACAGCCCAGACGTCTAGGCTAAAACGAGGCTAATTTGGGGCTGTCAGTGAAAATCTAATAGACGTCTAAACATAGCCCAAGAATAGACAGCTATTGAATGACTACATATATACGTCTAATAGACGTCTAACCCTAGCCCAAGAATAGACTAGTCATCAATTAGACAGCTATTAAACGACTACATATATACGTCTAATAGACAGTCAATATGGGTCTAGGCTAAAACAAGGCTAATTTTGGGCTGTCAGTGAAAATCTAATAGACATCTAACCATAGCCCAAGAATAGACTAGTCATCAATTACACTACATATACATGTAATAGACAACAAAATGAGGCATAAGGATTCTTTTCACTCAAATACAACAGGTTCTCATAAATGAAAATCCATCCAAACTAATTGAATATAAAGGATTTATTTAGAACAATTATATTAACAACTTAGACAACATTTAAACATAAAAATGAACAAATAAAAAAATATGTAAAACAACTTAAGATACTAAAATTTTTAAGAATTAATTGTTAGCTTTATATCCATAACCACCACCCCCTGCTCTCCCTGGTGCTTGTTTAAAATGACCAGAAATTGCATTTTTTATTTCCCATTCAGTCGCCGAAGGAAAGTTGGTCATCACTGCGTCTGCCAAATGAGAAAAAGAAAAAAATTATTGCTCAAGAAAAGCATTGTTGACAATCATTTTAATTACAGTCATTCACTTTTGCTAGGATGCACACTAGAGTTGGCCAATATAGAGTTAATGGAATATAGATTGAGACTATATAATTTATATCAATATAGACAATTTATATCAATATTATTAATAAATTAATATCAATAATTAAATTAAGGCCAAAGTGAATTTCTAATCTTCTGGTGCATTATGAACCATCCAGAGCTGACCTCTCAGGTCACCTGGGACAGTAGCCAGCTACTTTTATATCCCCAAAGTCAAAACAAAACATGGAGAAGCAGCATTCAGTTTTTATGAACCATATATCTGAAACAAATTCACTGAAAACTGAATGTATGCTGCATATTTTAATTATTTTAAATCAAGTTTAAAGACTTTACTGTTTGCCACTACCTTTTATTAATTGGAAAGGAAAAAATATTTTTTTATCATTTCTTTTCATGTTGCTGTTAAGTTTTATGTAAAGTATACTTCGAAAATTTGCATTAAATCAAAACCTATTATTTCTTACTCTAATCTAAAAACAAAAATATATTGGTATCTTTAATAATAATACAAATAAAATAGTAAAGGTTTTAATAGTTTCATGCTTACCAACTTGAATTTAGATTCATTTTAGATTAAGGGCACACAGTTGCAATAACACGTGCAGGTAACGTTAACTTGTTGCAGAAAAATAGTAGCCTACTCTGCAATGGTAATGTTAAAATGTCACGGTTTCTACACATTATAACAACTAACTTATTTAAACAATGAACATAGGCCTAACAAAAATAACACGCATACTTACAAGATCGAAGTATACATTTGAAGGTTTTCAGAGGGTCGCTCACCCGTTGCTCTCCGACAGCTGCCTCGTGTAAAATAAAATTGAAAATGGCAGAAATGTTTATCGAGATCTGGTTAAAGTGATCTAGTCGCGCAATGCCGCCAGTAGTCATGTCTCAGTAGTGTTTCGATTGTGCCATCTAGCGGTTGAGAAATGCAATTGCATTTGATTTAATTTGAAATGATAGACTGTCATATCGTAGATTGTGTATGAATGTTATGTTTATGTGTGACAGGCAGCAAACATTAAGCTGTGTGAGCAAAAACATTTTCAAGACTAATATTCTTATAGGTACTATTTCGCTGGTATGAATCATGGCTATAGCCAAGCCGTACGTAGACCAGATTGCTTTGATTTCGCCAGGTGGGCTAAAGACCGCAGATAGCCCGTCCAATTCGGAGCTAAATCGTGACTACAGATCGACCATGTCGTGAAATGACACATTGAACCTTGCAGATATCATTACAAATGCGAACATGATGGAATATCAACCATTTAATGCACTGCCTGGCAAAAAACTACAATTACTCAGTTTTGACTAAAAGTGGGCTACAATAGCCGGGTCTGAATACGAGCTAAATTGTGGCTACGCACAGCCTACATATATAACATGTAAAATAAAGCAAACCAAACACTTTGTAATCACAGTTGACTTTGCTTACATGATGGAATATCATACATCTCACAAGTTATTTTGGAAAAAAAATAAATTTATCCAGATTAAATGTTATTTGGGCTAAAAGTGGGTTACACATAGCCGGACTATATCGGGTCTATATTTAACCGAGACGTTGAAATGACGGCTATTGCTTGCTGGGTTATCTCTGTCCTCAGTCCAGTGGCGGCTCCAGACAATTTTGATTGGGGGGGCAATGGGGGGTCCTGGTCATTTCAAGGGGGGTCTCATGAAAACCAACAAAAAATACAGTGGACACGGCTAATAACTGCATATTGCTGCTACTTAACAAATGGTAAATGGACTGCATTTATATAGCGCTTTCACAGACCCAATGGCCACCAAAGCGCTTTATATTGCCTCACATTCACCCATTCACACACCGACGGTTTTTTGTTTTTAATTAATTAATCAATTGCAGTTTGCAAACAATATGCTCGAACTTTAATTGCCATAGCCACACCCATGACAGAAAACATATTTACAAAATAGTATCCTCCACATCCTCCAATTCCTCGGTGTCCTCTGTTTCCAGTCTATATAAGAAATCCTATGAAAAATTATTTACAAAATCTTCTGCAGGACAGTTCAATTCTTTACAATAATATAATATATTATAAAAGAAAATTAAGCTGTTACACTGAGATGGTTTAGGAAAACCATAAAGTGTTTTTGTACAGTCAATTAATTGTACAGGCAGCATTAAACCATCAAAGTTAAATGATTGTTTATAGCTTATGAATTTCCTAGCCTAATTTTTTTTTAGCAGGGGGTTTCAAACTTTTTAATGGCAATGAGCCCTAAACAATACCCTTGTGAGATTATTTAGGCTTATAATATAATAAAATATATGCCCAATATAATATAATATAAAAAAATGAATTGAAGTATTTGAAGTGATAGTTTAAATGCTTCAATTTGTTTTCATATTATATTATTATAATATGAAAACAAACTGAAGCATTTACTGTAAATAGCTAGATCTAATAGCTAAATATTTTCAAGAAAAGTCAATATGTGAACTCTTTTATAGTAGCCTAATCTAACCATGCCTGAAACTATTTAAATCTATGTAAACTAATGATGTATTTTGAGTTTGCACGCGGGTGGGTGTGTAATTGTTACCGTTCTGTGTCCATCATCCGTTATTTCCACCACTTTAATCAAACCACTCTTCTTTAAAACATGATATTGTGATTTTATTTCACATGTCTTTGCGTTTCTCGTCGCCTCTCGTATTGAGATATTTGGTCCGCACACACGACTCACTGCCAATCACACGCGCTCACATCGTTCTCTTTCTTTGAAACCTGTAAACTGCACTCACCAGTTTGAGCACTGCAATTATTTCTCACATACAATCAAATGGATTTCCCCACACATTTCGCGTCAGTCCTCTGCGTGGCATATTATTCTTTTCTGCGCGGCCGCGGCATCAGAAGTGCACGACCGCGCACGCGCGCAGCTTAGAGGGAACGTGATTCTTATGTTTATATATTTTGTATGTCGAATAAATTATTAATTATTATTGTTCTGCGTAGTTTGAAGATAAACATTTTTTAATATTTATCCCGGATATATATATATTTTTAATCAGGAAGGGGGTGGGGGGTCAAATGGGGGGTCAAAGCATTTTTGGGGGGGGGGTCTTGAGACCCCCCAAGACCCCCCCTGGCGCCGCCTCTGCCTCAGTCTCTCATCCTGTATGTTCTATTAACAGCTTCTATTAACCCAGCACCGAGGCGAGTAGGCTTCCTTGTACCAGTGAAATCAAGGCAGTAGTAGTAGATTCGATCACATCTCTCTAACCAATCCTGCTTCAGACTGATGTTGGCACCCCCCACTCAATTAGCATACAGGCGGAGGGAAAAATAAATGTAGAAATGTGGAAATGCAGAAATAAATAAATGTAGAAATGTGGAAATACAGAAATAAATAAATGTAGAAATGTGGAAATACAGAAATAAATAAATGTAGAAATAAATATATAAATAAATATATAAATACATAAATGTAGAAATAAATGTAGAAATACAGAAATAAATACATATAGAAATGCATAAATAAATAAATACATGTAAAAATACAGAAATGGCCATTTATATTACCAAAATGTATTTATTTTTTACTATATTCCAGCATTTATTTATTTATTTCTACTTTTATTTATTTATTTTTCCTTATGTCATAAGAGTTTGATTGATTGGATAGGTTTCGCACAAACATGATGAACTAATAGGTGATTTGATCACACAAGTCTAATGTTAATGTCTATCATGTTTAATTCTCTTTGCCATACATTTAGAAATGCCATGGTTCAATGCTGTGTGTCCCATACACTTCTAATGTAAGTTTGCTCTTTAGTTTAATGTTGGCCATTATTTTTCTTTTCTTGCTGTCACTCTTCCTCTGCAAATAAGTCAGTTTGATTCTCCTCCGCTCCTCCCTTCATAAGAGACAACCCAACTGCAGTGATTATAGAGATAGTGTGATATGGGAACATCTGGTGTAATAACAATCACAGGGATGTTCTATTCTATTCTAGTAATTATAGTACAGCTGTTGTTATCATAAGATTCTAAGTAAGTATAGTATACATATATTTGTATAACTAACTAATAAAGGAACGAACTGACGAACAAATGGACAAACAAACAAATAAAATAAAATAATTAATTAATTAACAAATTAATTAATTAATTAATTAAATTCCACAATTGGATTTTTTCTTAATTAAATAACTTATACTGTAAATGTAAAATATAAACTTTTTTTATAAACAAGTTTAGGTTATACTTTATTTTAAGGTGTCTTTGTTACACTGTAATTATACATTAAAGTACTGAATAATATTAAGTAATTACATGTACTTACTATAGGGTTAGGATTAGGGTTTGCTTTGGTTTGGTTTAGGGTTAGTTGCATGTAATTATGCATGCCTTATATCATTTATAGTATAGTATTTATACTATAACTACATGTAACGTATGTAACAATAACACTGTAAAATAAAGTGTTACCCACGTTTATTTTTCAGTAACTGTTTAAAAAAAAAATATGTGACCTAAATGTTATCGTACAGCAACCTTGAGAAAAAGTTACAAGTTTTTTTTTTGTAATTCAAATGTGTAAAGGTGAGGTTATAGGCACACTTTTACGGTAAAAAAATATCCATTGTCAATAGTGTAGTGATGTTTAAAGCAAACCAAGAAGCTTTTTGTTCGATTAGCGGTGGCCTATTTGCATGACCAAGCTGACCATGAGTGAAAACCTCATAGGGAACTTTTCCACCTCAAATGGATTCCTATTGAAATCACTTGATTTCGCCAGTGATATTTCGCAGAGCAACAATAAATGTGACCGCACATTAACTGAGAATCATGTTGATGCTGGTTCAAATCCTGCTTGGAGTGGCACAAAAGTAGGACCAGTTAAGTTGGTGCCGTGACCCGGATCCGAGCTCCCTGGCTTCAAGAGGTGTCCTTGTTGGAGAGGATGTCGTTGGTTCAAGCCCTGCTCTTAGTGGGCCAAGGCATTATGTCTTGTTCACATAATTGTTTTAGGTGAAAATTATATAAAGGTAATTTAAAACGTTACTGTGACACATAACTGTAAAAACGTTTTGTGCCTGCTTTGCCTTTCCTTGTTTGTTTGTTTTTCAACTCACTTTTTCATACCTTTCCTTGCAGATCGTTTTTGAAGCCACAGTCTCATCCGAGCAGAAGGGATACATCGCCCTGGATGATATAGTGCTGTTAAACTACCCCTGCTGTAAGTTCTGTCCCTCTACACACACACACAAACACATTCTCACTGACCTTTTCCAGCCTAGAGGGGGGCATGACCAGGTTGGCCCACCCAGATTGAGGAACAAAGGTGGCCATTTCCTCTCATCAGAGTCTCGGGGTACTTACTTTTGATCTGAATAGCCATCATGAAAGACAATTATCCACTGACACTTTGCCTTCCATTTCTATTGTTCTTGCTCACATCCACTTCCTGCGGCTGACCTTTTTGTCCATATATCACTCTATCTCTCTGTCCCAGCGGTCACCGTCTCAGATTTATTTATTTTCTTGGGGAGAAGAAAGAAAAAAGGGCTTCTCTCTTTGGCTTTTGTGCCCTGTGTTCTGCTACTTAATCTGTTGCTTCACTCAGGTGTGAATAAGAGTGAATCTCCTGTGTCCATATCTGCTCTGTTATTTTTCTCCCTTCTCACTCTTCCCATGTCCTCACTCACCTGCTGACCTACACTCCATTAGCTCTGCTGGAAGTTTGTGTTAGTGGGCACCTTATAATTCTGCTCCAGTAGTTTGGACTGGGGCGCTCTAAGCCACAACCCACTGTGGGTCTCACTACCTGCTGACTTCTGGGAAATGCAGTGCAGTCATGCTGACAGGAATGCTGGAGAAAAGAGATTGTATGCGGATAGGGATCGTGCTGTTGAATTGTGAGACTCAGTTTGTGGGCTGCTTTAATTTGATGGAGTTGACTGTAGGCCTCCTGCGTTTCAATTTTACACCCCACAGCAAGAACGTAATTGCAAATGCTCTAGAAACAGACACCAAACAGACACACAAAGTCTTTTTACCCAAGTTTGTAAGCCCAGTGTTGAACTTTTTAGAGAGGTCATTTGTTCTGCATGAGTGCGGAGACGCTCTTACAAGAAGAGAAAGAGACATTGTGGTGATAATTTAACAAAACTTTGCTCATTAGTGGAAAAACCCTGCTATTACTATTACTTATATTTAGGGTTAATGATTTGAACAAGCACTCTAGCTCTACAACACTTGGGCGCATAACCATCCCACAAATCTTTTGAGATGAAAGTTAATTAAATTTTCTGGTTTCGTCAGTACATTAAGTTCTGTTTGACACCTGGGCTGAATTTCCTACAAGTAACGTGAGTAAGTTGACCATGGAGAACATTGGTGACAATCAGTTTGGGCTCACAATGCTTTTGGGAAACGCAGCCCTAGACAGTTTAAAAGCTCTTTGTTCAAAATGCTGTTTTAGGCTGATAAAAGCTTTATTACGGCATTTGAAAAAAAACACCCCGAGGCTCTGGAATGCTCAAGAACCTTACAATTGATTTTCTTGCTGTAATTTTTTTTCCCTACACATTAGAACTACTTTCTTGGAAACTGTGATAGCACTAAAATCATTGCCTTCTGCCCAGATTTAAATAATGTAGACAGGGCTCTAAGTGATCAGCACCACGGACAGCTCCACTTAAACTGGCACTGGATAATCACAATTCCGTAGGAGTCTGGGATTTTTTTTTAAAGAAATTAAAACTTTTATTCAGAAACAATGCATGACAGCAAAGACTTTTACTTTTTTATAAATTATTCTATATCAAATAAATTGTGTTATTTTGAATTTTCTATTCATCGAATATCCTGAAAAGAAAACAATCCACAAACATTACCATGATTGCCAAAGCATACCAGGATGAAATCAGACCAATGAACTCTGAGATTTAGCTAGTAATACGTTATGGATGGGGAAATATTAACTTACTGATAACAGATGGCCATGCTTTCAGCATTTTTTAAAAGTTACATTCATATTTAAAAACACTGAGATATATCTACTATTGCAATTTTCTGGATTCCGTACTGTTGGTGTGTATAGTACAGTAACAGTGAATTTTAGAAACAGGAAGATGATGCTCAGTTTGCCAAATTTACACATTGCTGATGGAGACCAACTGAAAACATGGCAAAAACTGCTGACAGTCTCTGCAAACCTAAAATAAATTGCTAACTGATCACTATATTCCCTGACATGACATTATTTCGCTTTCTTGCTTGCAAGTAGTATTCATGTTTACAACTACTAAATCAACTAGGTATATGTACTTTATTAATCTGCAGTTATTATTATGCAGTTATTAATACATAAAATACTATAAAACAATCTGTAACACTTTATTTTACAGTGTCCTTGTTACATATGTTATATGTACTTTCTGTAGTAATAACTGTAAATTATGCATAAATACAAGGAACTAACCCTCAACCAAACCCTATTCCTAACCCTACCTTACAGTAAGTACATGTTGTTCATTTATATTACTCAGCTATACGTAAATATATAATTACACTGTAATTATATATTTTGCATTTTGGATTGTAACCGCCCAATCCGTCCCCAGAGGGTTAAGTGTCTTTCGCTCAATAATGACATTTTGAATGCAAATATGACATTGTTTAAGATGTCTTTGTTATGACATCTTGACATAAACCATAACATCATAACCTGTCAGTGTATTTGTCATGACAACTTGACATTAAATTAAATTAAACTGTCATGTGGTTGGTTTTGACACTGGCTGTCATGAGGTCATTATAACTGTGTCATGAATATTTTTCGTGACCTCAACTACAGTGGTACAAATTGAATTTGTCATTAAAAAGTTATAATGGCCTCATGACAGCCAATGTCAAAACCAACCACCTGACAGTAATGTAATGTTAACCAATAAAGCTAAGTGGTTTCTTAAGTTTGATAATTAATCTGCTAGGTCATGTTTATGACCGGTTGTGTTCTGCCCTACAAAGGCAAAAGACCTTAACTCACCAGAGTGTGAAACTGAGAAAAATGACTTTAAAGTTTTTTTGTTGTCCAGCCAATTGTATGATAGGTAGGACAATGAAAATTTGCCAAGTAGTTGTCATAATGAATATATTTATCTACATAAATTTTTTTTTAGGTCAAACTTGACCTTTGACCCTTATTCGGAAGTTACTGTATTCTGCCTTTGCATTATCTGCAAAACAATAATGGGTCATACAAAGGCAAAATACCTTAACTTCTAATTTATTGACCATTTTGGCTTTTATCACTCTATACAAACATTTCTATGATAACAACGATAGCCTTAAAATAACATTTAGTAAGTTCTGTCTAGTAAGGGTTAATATTACATCAATAGTTACAAAATATTACAAAATAAAAAAATAATGAGAAAGACCTTAACTCAGAGTGTGGAACTGAGAAAAATGACTTTAAAGATTTTCAGTTGTCCCTCCAAATTAATTATAGGTAGGACACTGTAAATCTGGCAATTAGATGTTTTAGTAATGAAAATTATCTACATAAAAAAATCTTGAGCTCAAACTTGCCTTTTGACCACTATTTTAAAGTTACTGTACACTCTGCCTTTGCATTGTCAGCAAAAAGTGAGAAGTCATGCCAAGGCAAAAGGCAGTAACTTCCACATTATCAATATTTGGTTGCTGATCACCATTAACAAAATCATTATAGTAACACTTGTATAAAATCTAGTGATCATGGCATTTATTTTGTATGATTTACACTACATCTACTTATTGCTACCCTGTGCTTTGGTTGCATTCTGGTGGCATTATTAATACATGAGACATGGCAAAATACCTCCATAGCGGTAAGATCTTCAATTGGTACCGAGTGGCATAAGACTTGATAAACGCGCGTTCAAAATGATCACGATAAAACAGGTCCTCGCGCACATTCGACCCGGGGACTCGTTTATAGTAGCTATATTCGTGTTCGAAGGTGTCATGCTCCTCGTACGTTCACGAAAAGTACGAAGTACGAACGCAGTGCTTTCCATCTTGAGACTCGGTGGGGAGCGCGCTCTGGACTACCTAGACGACTAATGCATTTATAGCACAACCTTCTGTGTTCTGCGTCTTTTCAGTAGCGGTGGTTTCAGCTGTCTGCCCTATTATTGTGCAGTGCACTTCGCTCGTCCCGCGGATTTATTCCGGACAGTGTGATTGTAGGTACAACCCGCTTGTAACAGCTTGTCTGATGTTGTATGCACCAGCAATTCTTGCTTCATTATGTTGTATGCACCAATATACCGTTGTTGCTTCATTATTATCACTTTGACATATTAGTCCCGCGTCGGCCCGACTGTGTTCAGGGCGGAGCTGAAGGCGCCGGTGAAGTTTTGGCACTCTGCCAGCTATATGCATGATTGTTTCAACCAGGTCCGGTACCCGAACTGGGTGAGGCGGGGCTTTAGTTCTTTGTTGTATTCACCTGCTACGGCGTGTGTAACATTTTTTCTGTCAACTCTGCATATATCATTCGCGATGGATAGACTATCGCACGTTTGTCGATGGAGCGGGTTAAGAGCATACTAAATGTTCTGACCGCATTTGTGCTGGACAAAGCTCTGAGGACATCAGAAGTTACAGGGACTGATGGCAGCTGTACAAAGTACACCGGCTACATCGTAATTTCAATTTTAATGGAGAGCAAAACAAAGGCAGAACACCGTACAATCTGAAAGGTAGCATTATTTGATAGAACGCCAGCACCGTAACTTCATATTGACGCGCGGCTAAACAAAGGCAGAGTGCCGTAACTCAAAATGAGCGTTCCAAAACAAAGCCAAAGAGCGGTAACTGGTGTTACGGTGTTCTGCCTTGGTTTCTCACGGGCTTTTGGAAGTTACTGTTAAGACAACCCATTATTTTCTCGAAAAAACGACGGAATTGACTCAAGATACTTATCCACATGATAAAGGGGGTCTTGAATGTGCCAAAAATATAAAAAACTAATTTTCGACCAAACACGAAGTTACGGTCTTTTGCCTTTGCACGGCAGTCTTGTCTTAGTAATGTCAAGTTGTCATGACAAAGACACTGGCAGGTTATGATGTATTTGTTTATGTCAAGGTGTCATAACAAAGACATCTCAAACAATGTCATATTTGCATTAAAAATGTCATAACTGAGCGAATGACACTTAATGACAGTTGTCATAAACATGCATACAACTTCCTTCATATTCATAACATGTGTCATGTCATGATTATGAAGGTGTCATGTTAGTCTTATGCACACCCCATCAAGTAAAGTGTTACCGACAGGTTTCCCAAAAACACACTCTAAAAAATGCTGGGTTGTTTTAACCCAATTTTGGGTCAAATATGGACAAACCCAGCCATTGGGTTACATTTTTAAATTAAATTTTTAACCCAATGTTAGAGTTTGTCCATATTTGACCCAAAATTGGGTTAAAACAACCCAGCATTTTTTAGAGTGCACCAGATCACTGTGGTCCTCTGCTGATGGTCCTCCGCCCAACAGATATCTGTTCACACACACACATTCACAAAGGCTGCGTTGGCAGTCTTATACAATATCAGACAGCCCAACCTTAGGCGTTCACACTCTTGACATTTTTGTGTTTGCTTCTGGTTGTGTTTACTCCACATGTGTTTTCACCAAACAAAATCTGTCAAATCCTTGAATTTGCTTGACTAAGCCTGGGACACACTAGACAATTTTCAAATCTTAACCACGCAGAACAAAAGCACGTAACATCCAGTCGGTGAAGCTTGTTCACTCTCATTAGCTGTTGTGGGTATCCCATCGAAGGCAGCCCGATCAAGAGTCAGGGAGGCTCCAAATCCACCGGGAGCGGTAAAATAATCGTAATGAAACCACACAATTGATGATTTTTTGGGACAAAAAGTCAGTTGCGGCAAGCCTCGAATCGCTAACTTTAGAATGGACTAGCTTTTTCTTGTTTTGTGCAAGCCTTCTCTTTAATTCTAAATACATTAAAAATGTTTTTTTTGTTTGTTGTTTGAAAAGTAGTAAAGCGGTTTTATTAACATTGAAAATATTTTTGCCACCAAATCAAATATCAGGAAGCCATTATGTTCTCACATAAGAACAAAGTAAGGTCAAAGTAATAAAAAAGAAAAATTGCATAATAGTGAAGTCCCCTGTAGACCCCTATTGTCACAAGAACAGGACGGAAGCAAATGCAAGTTGACTCTTTTATTTATGGTCAGATGACACAAAGACAATCTCGGGGAACACTGCAGATGGTGGCGCAGGGACTCAGTGGTCAGCGTGCAGGTGGTGGTGATACCAGTGCGGGTGATGGTGAATCCAGTGCAGGTGAACATCCAGACGAGACAGGACACGAAGACACCGAACAGGAACTCAAACTGGAACAGACTGCAACAGGAACACGAAGACACCGAACAGGAACTCAAACTGGAACAGACTGCAACAGGAACACGAAGCACGACACAGAGGACACCAAACCAACGATCTGACAAAGAGAGGAGTTTGTGATGAGTTTATATAGTGAGATGAATTGACAGCAGCTGGCGCTGATAATGAGATCAGCCGGTGAACTGATCAGCTGAACGAGCGGTAACGCCCACTCACACGCGCTCGTACTCACAGAACAACAATAACACGAGACATGAAGGAAACAGCGAATTCATGAATCGTGACAGTACCCCCTCTCCTAGGAACGCCTCCTGGCGTCCCCAGACTCCCTTACCTGTCGATTGTAATCATCAATAAGGGAGTGATCCAGAATGTCTCTAGCAGGCACCCAACTTCTCTCCTCCGGACCGTAACCTTCCCAGTCCACCAAGTACTGGAACCCGCGTCCCCTCCGCCTTGAGTCCAGAATACGATGAACCGAATATGTGGTCTCCCCCTCTACGAGTCGCGGCGGTGACAGACGGATTAATACGAGAACGAAAAACTGGCTTGATTTTGGATACATGAAAAACGGGATGAATTCTCCTGTACACTGGAGGAAGATTGAGGCGGACTCCCACCGGACTAATAATCTTGGTGACAGTAAACGGGCCAATGAATTTGGGAGCAAGCTTATTCGAAACGGAGAGGAATGTTCTTGGTAGAAAGCCACACTTTGGAACCGACGACGTATACGGGAGGCCTCCGCCGGTGGCGATCGGCTTTGGCCTTGGTGCGCGCTCCCACTTGGAGTAGAGTCTCCCGGGCTCTAGTCCAAGTGCGATGACACCTCTGGACAAAGGCGTGAGCGGAGGGAACCGCGACTTCGGGTTCCAGACTAGGAAAAATTGGTGGCTGGTACCCTATGCTACACTCAAACGGAGATAGGCCCGTGGATGATACTGGTAATGAATTGTGGGCGTACTCCACCATTGATAGTTGTTGGCTCCATGAGGAAGGATTCTTGGAAACCATACATCGCAACGTTCTCTCCAAATCCTGGTTGGCTCTCTCAGTTTGGCCGTTGCTCTGGGGATGAAACCCTGAGGACAGACTAACAGTCGCACCCAGTAACCTACAAAATTCTTGCCAAAATTTGCGCCTTCGAGAACCGGTCCACCACGGTTAAAACTACCGTGTTACCCTGAGAGGGTGGGAGGGCGGTGACAAAATCTAGAGCGATGTGGGACCAGGGTCTCGAAGGGACCGGCAGCGGTTGAAGGAGCCCATCTGGGGGTCGATTGGAAGTCTTACCAGTGGCACAAACTGAGCAAGCCAAAACAAAACTGTGAATGTCGCGAGCCATACGTGGCCACCAAAATCGTTGCTTGACTAAAGATGTAGTGCGGCTAACTCCTGGATGACAAGCCACATTGGAACAATGCCCCCACTGAACAACGTCGGACCGTAATTCCTCTGGCACAAATAAGCGGTTCGGTGGGCAACCGACCGGAGGCGTTACCCCTTGTAAGGCCGTCTTGACCTTCGATTCGACCTCCCATGTGAGTGTAGAGATAATTAGAGTCTCTGGAAAAATGCACTCGGGAGTAGACGGGCGATCGGAACGGTCAAAAATGCGCGATAAAGAATCGGGCTTGATGTTTTTGGAGCCCGGGCGGTACGAGAGGGAAAAGTCAAAACGTCCGAAAAAAAGTGCCCACCGAGCCTGCCTAGAGTTCAATCTTTTAGCAGTTCTGATATATTCCAAATTCTTATGGTCTGTCCAGACGACGAAAGGTACCCCTGACCCTACTAACCAGTGGCGCCACTCCTCCAATGCCAACTTGACTGCCAACAACTCTCGATTACCAATATCATAGTTACGTTCGGCAGGGGATAATCGATGAGACAAAAACGCGCATGGGTGCATCTTGTCGTCTGTGAGAGAGCGTTGGGATAGCACTGCACCTACCCCCACCTCTGATGCATCGACCTCCACCACGAACTGACGTGATGGATCAGGGGTAACCAGGATGGGGGCTGAAACAAAGCGGCCTTTCAGTTTGGCAAACGCAGCTTCCGCTGCGTCTGACCACCTGAACGCCGTTCTGGGGGAGGTCAAGGCGGTCAGAGGCGAGGCTAGTTGGCTGAAATTGCGAATAAACCGCCGGTAAAAATTGGCGAACCCCAGAAACCTCTGTAGGGCCTTACGGGAATCTGGACTTGGCCAATCTACCACAGCCTTAACCTTCTCAGGATCCATACGCATTCCCTCAGACGACACAATGTACCCAAGGAAAGGAACAGACTGTGCATGAAAAGCGCATTTCTCCGCCTTGACAAAAAGCCCATTCTCTAGCAGTCTCTGAAGCACTCGTCGAACATGCTGCACGTGTTCCTGGAGAGAAGAAGAAAAAATCAATATGTCATCCAGGTAGACATATATGAATTGATCGACCATATCTCGCAGCACGTCATTGACGAGTGCCTGGAAGACCGCTGGGGAGTTGGACAAGCCGAAAGGCATGACCAAGTATTCAAAGTGCCCCCTGGGGGTATTGAAAGCAGTCTTCCATTCATCCCCCCTCCTGATGCGGACCAAATGATAAGCATTACGTAAATCCAATTTTGTGAAGATAGATGCTCCTTGCAACCTCTCGAAGGCTGAAGACATCAACGGCAAAGGATAAGTATTCTTTACCGTGATGTTGTTCAGCCCCCGGTAGTCAATACAAGGTCGCAAAGACCCATCGCAAAGAAACGTACAAACAGAAACAGACGGACAAGCAGACACAAGACAGGACTCATGACATTTACTGCTCCATTCAGACACTGATCTCTGCTGCCAGTCAATCTTGGGGTTGTGTTTGATGAGCCAGGGATGTCCTAAAACAATGGGTGCTAAGGGGGAGTCCAGGATATAGAAAGAGATGGTCTCAGAATGGTTGCCGGATATGCTGAGTGTGAGGGGTCCAGAGGTATAAGAGATAGTGGGAAGTGTTTGTCCGTTGAGCGCGTGCACTGCGATGGTGTGACTGAGGGGTAGAAGGGGAACCTGAATCCTGAGTGCAAAAGTGTAGTCCATGAAGTTACCTTCAGCCCCGGAGTCCAGTAGTGCTTGACAGTCGTGAGTGTGAACTGACCACCTGAGTCTTACCGGGAGGAGCGTTGATGTTGATGAGGTCTTCTCAGCGGAGATCCCACCCGACAGTAGCCTCAGGTTTACTGCCGGGCTTGCCCTTTTACCGGGCAGTTGAACGCGAAATGTCCTGCAGCGCCACAGTAAAGGCAAAGGCCCTGGGACCTCCGCCTTTCCTTCTCCTCCCGGGAAAGCCGAGCTCGACCGACCTGCATGGGCTCGTGATTGTAGACAGGGCTGACCGCGTCCACACTGTTGAGTCTCGGAGTCTCCACCGTTCCGAAACCCCGAGCAGGTCCCTTCCGACCCTCGACTCGGGAGAGTCGAGAGTCAACACGAAGTGCCAGATCGATCAGCTCGTTGAGGGTAGGTGGTAAGTCCAGTGCATAAATCTCCTTCTGGACGCGGTCAGCCAGCCCATGCAGGAACATGTCCCACTGCGCCTCCTCGTTCCAATGACACTCCGCCGCCAAAGTCCGAAACTCAATAGAGTAGTCAGATACTGATTTCTCGTTCTGCTTGAGATCCGCTAGCATCCTTGCTGCCTCCTTTCCAGCGACCGAGCGGTCGAAAACTCCTTTCATGGTGGCGGCGAGTGTCTGGAACGAGGCGCAGCATGGATCCTGGTTCTCCCACACCGCCGTCCCCCACAGAGCTGCCTTTCCAGTCAGGAGCGTGAGCACAAACGCCACTTTGCTTTGTTCTGTGGCAAAGGTCCTGGGTTGCAAGGAGAAATGCATAGAACAGCGTGTTAGAAATGCTCTGCAAAAGTTTGGCTCACCATTGTAGGCTTCAGGAACTGGCAGTCTGGGCTCTGACTGGAAGGCGCTCTCTGGTGGTATGGGAGGAGCAGGCGGTGTGGGTGGCGCAGTGGGAACCCGCAAAAGTTGGACTTGCTGGGTGAGCTCGGACACCTGCGCCACTAGAGCTTGAATAGCCCGGCCCGAATCACTCATGTTCCTATCCTGGATATCCATCCGTGAAATGCTGGTTGTAACGAAATCCTCCCAGGTAGTTGAAGTTCCGCTTGCTGCTTCCATGTTGGTCAGATCGTTCTGTCACAAGAACAGGACGGAAGCAAATGCAAGTTGACTCTTTTATTTATGGTCAGATGACACAAAGACAATCTCGGGGAACAATGCAGATGGTGGCGCAGGGACTCAGTGGTCAGCGTGCAGGTGGTGGTGATACCAGTGCGGGTGATGGTGAATCCAGTGCAGGTGAACATCCAGACGAGACAGGACACGAAGACACCGAACAGGAACTCAAACTGGAACAGACTGCAACAGGAACACGAAGACACCGAACAGGAACTCAAACTGGAACAGACAGCAACAGGAACACGAAGCACGACACAGAGGACACCAAACCAACGATCTGACAAAGAGAGGAGTTTGTGATGAGTTTATATAGTGAGATGAATTGACAGCAGCTGGCGCTGATAATGAGATCAGCCGGTGAACTGATCAGCTGAACGAGCGGTAACGCCCACTCACACGCGCTCGTACTCACAGAACAACAATAACACGAGACATGAAGGAAACAGCGAATTCATGAATCGTGACACCTATGACTTGTGCAATGGTCAGTAAGTGTTATGCAAATTTAATAAATTTGCAAGAGTAGTACCGTTTACAAATGTTATATGAAATACCTACAAGAAACATAATCTCCATGATTGAAAAATGCATGCCATTTGTAAACAATGACTTTGTTTACTCACAATATATTTTGTCTTAAATAAAGATTAAGATATGTAGTCACATGTATTCAATTTCTAAAGACAATATTGTATCACTGCATTAAGGCAAGACGCTACAGGCAAACCTTTTTTTCCCTCCCCGTTCAATATTTAGATTATGGGCTAAATTGCTTCCAAAACATGTCTTCTTTTAGTTGAAAGAAAACATACATTTACTATATCTATTTACATCTCTAGATGTCAATTACAATATATAACTTTAAAGGTATCTATATTTTCAGGGTTATTACAGAAGGGTTTGCTCATATAACATTGTGTCTGATGTGTATATATATATATATATATATATATATATATATATATATTTTTTTTTTCTAAATTCAGGTATATGGTGTTTTTTTTTCTGACTGTTAACATTATTTTCTTATTTGAAGTTATAAAAAGAGTTATCCAAAATTCTTCTATAAAAAAACTGTATCTCTATGTCAACTAAATGATAAAAACAGATCCTGGCTTAATCCAGTATTCATGTTTATGTTCTGGAAATGTGTGCAAAGGTTAGGTTATATTAGAGTGCATCATTTTTCATATGCAAACATAACGTTTCACTTCCAAAAAAACAATTGTGTCAATGCACTGTGATTAATCAACTGGGAAAGGATAGTGATATATTTTTCCATTGATGATTTTGGTCCAACAATTTTGTTGAAATTATATAAAACATGTTTTTAAGCATAAGAAACCAACATGGATACACTTAAATAAAAAGAGAAGGAATATGGATTATAGAAGTATTCCATTAAACAGTTTCAGATTCACTGATCAGTGGCCAGATTTAGGATGTCAGTGAACTATAGAGACATTGTGACAAAAACAGGCCATTGTGTTTACCCAGAATCCTGTGCTCTTGCCAAAGGCAGCACTGTGAGGTTTTTGCTCAGATACCACACAGTTCCACTAGAACTAGAGCGAAATGATGCCGCTGGAATCACAACCAGGCTTGTCTGTCCTACATTTCCCTTGTTCGCTTTACTGATATTTTCTAAATTGGCTAGACAGTGGGTAGTCTGAATGTCTGAACAACTATTCAGCCTCAAATAAAAGTTCAGGTTCTTGTCAACAAGACACCAATCGTTTCTCGAAGACCTTTCACATAGGAGGGGTTCTTCCATTCAAAAACAGAAGTGCGGAGGTCAATTGGAATGTAAAATAATTTGAGATATGTTTTAAAAAGTTTTACCTTGATCACGTCAATAGATGATGGAAACAACAGTAAGATGGTCAACATTGCCATTAAAAAATATGTAGATGAAAACGCTGAATTGATGGCTGTAGTGTCTTTGTTAAAGAGGATGCATTTAGTGCAACTTCTCAGGGAGTGTTTCATGCTACCAGTCTGACAGTACTTTCTCTACAATGTTCTTCAGAAAAATCATTTTATTCATTATGGAAAAGCAAAAATGTTTTCTCACAAATATTCTGTGCATCCTGTTTCAGTTTGATTGTCTTTTTTTTTAGTTTTAAGTAATTTATATTTTTGGCCTTTTTTATACCTTTATTGGATAGGATAGTGTAGAGACCAAACAGAGAGGGGAGTGGGATCGGAATCGAACTCGGGTCACCGGAGGCGCAGTTGCACTATATGGCTCCGATGAAATTGTCCGAATGTCCCTTATATTACATTTAAGCAAATGAGTTTCGATTTCAAATGAATGAATAAAAAATTCATTTAAAAAAAGTAATTATCTACTATTTAAATGTATTTCTAAAATCTAAATACTAATTTGCTTTTTTTTCATTAAGTTTAAATTTAATTAAACAATTTTTATATTGTTACCAACAGAACAACCCCATAAAAAAAAAAATTAAAAAAAAGGTTTAACACAACACCATGTGATTACAATAATATGATGTTATTTTCTTCTGTGTTGGACATTTTGAACACATTGTAAGTGTCTCAATTTTTCCAAAATATTATCTACAATAACAAAACACATATGGGGTACATTGTTATGGTTTGCAATATTTTCGTGATTTCAATTCAAATTGGACCATCCGACCTATCTCTATGCGGCACATTGTTTACAGAATGGCACTGTTTTGTTATATTGGAGCTTGAAGTTCTGTGTCGGCAGCGCGAAAACACTCGCAAGTAGAGTAGCAAAGATTTACTCTCCGCTGAAAATGCTGCCATCATGTTTGTTTGGCACTATACTTAATAGTCATTCTTAAAATAAATGTTATTTTACTCTTGTATTCAAAAACAGGGAATGAATCAGTGCAACCAATACACTCACACGGTATCACAGCAACACAAATGGCAGTTAAGCCACCAACATCTTGCTTCAAATTATAAGTTATTAAACAGTCAGTAAAACACCACACAGCCTGGCCTCGCAGCTCGCTCAGGCAGAACAAACTGAGATTTCATTGTATCCATTCACATCTGGCTTTTTTAAGTCGTTGCCATAAGACAGCCATCATTAAACCACGTGAACTTCAGATATTATGGCATGTTAGCAGACTGATGCAATTATAGATTAGCTGGAAGGCCACTGAAGAGATGCATTGTGTGAATGCGAACAAAGTGCTTTTCAAGAACACGTCTTTAGGTACAAGCTATAGAATTTTCTTTAGATGGTGGTTTAAGCATTCAACGCTTGGAGACTTTTCATTATTATACTCTGAAAAATATGGAAGGCTTATAGGAATTGAACGTCTACCTCCTGTCTGGCCGTCTCTTTTGTTTTGCATTGGTCACGTTGCATTCGCTCAGATTCACTCTAACGGAAAATAAAGCTGGCAGCGCTTGTATTTTCAGCAAAGTGTCTGGAATAAGTGAAGTGCAGTCATGTTATGGCACCGGTGCTCTTGATATCGAGAGCGAGTAATGATTTGATGCTGAGCTGACAAGCACAGGCAGATAAGAACAAATGAGGCATTCCGTGGGCATGAAGACAAAACATGACGCTTACAGATAAGTGATATGAATGGACTGTATAACAACTGGGGAAACGGTATAAATCATTTTTATTTTGCACCTTATTGAAAGATTGCGAGGGCCAAAAAGATTTAAGAAGTAACAAATACTACAGGGAACATGTTTTGTTGGTTAAGATCAGAATATTAAAATACACACACACACACACACACAAAGATCACTAAATTGTTATGTACAGAATTTATTTTTTATTTAGCATAATGTTATTAACATAGTAATCATTTATGCACTGCCTGTTATTCCACAGTAATACATTTAACAGAAGTAAGTACCACAGTAATACATTGATGAACTTGTCTCTACACCAAATTGAACAAAACCTTAGGTTTCATAATTCTAAATATCGACAAATAATGAATTAAAAACTAAAAATTAATGAATCAATAATTGACAATGAAGTTGTATATACAACTACTACTAAGTACTGTATATCCAATCTTATATCCAGTGGAGTGAGAATGATGGTGTAAAGAACAGTTTATTAATAATCTTAAAGATCTCAAAACATAAACATAAACTTCATTCAAGACATAAAACAAAACAAAACATGAAACTTGAGCTTGACTTGACTATAAACAATGACCTGGAACTTGAAACAGCATACGTACTTCAACACACAACATGGCAAACATGGGCGCTTAAAAAAAAGACAATGTGGAATCACATGACATAAACAACCAATGATAAAACAGAACTGATAACTAGGTAACAGGAAAATGAACCAATGTGAATATACACTCACCGGCCACTTTATTAGGTACACCTGTCCAACTGCTCGTTAACACTTAATTTCTAAGCAGCCAATCACATGGCGGCAACTCAGTGCATTTAGGCATGTAGACATGGTCAAGACAATCTCCTGCAGTTCAAACCGAGCATCAGTATGGGGAAGAAAGGTGATTTGAGTGACTTTGAACGTGGCATGATTGTTGGTGCCAGAAGGGCTGGTCTGAGTATTTCAGAAATTGCTAATCTACTGGGATTTTCACGCACAACCATCTCTAGGGTTTACAGAGAATGGTCCGAAAAAGAAAAAACATCCAGTGAGCGGCAGTTCTGTGGGCGGAAATGCCTTGTTGATGCCAGAGGTCAGAGGAGAATGGCCAGACTGGTTCGAGCTGATAGAAGGGCAACAGTGACTGAAATAACCACTCGTTACAACCGAGGTATGCAGCAAAGCATTTGTGAAGCCACAACACGCACAACCTTGAGGCGGATGGGCTACAACAGCAGAAGACTCCACCGGGTACCACTCATCTCCACTACAAATAGGAAAAAGAGGCTACAATTTGCAAGAGCTCACCAAAATTGAACAGTTGAAGACTGGAAAAATGTTGCCTGGTCTGATGAGTCTCGATTTCTGTTGAGACATTCAGATGTTAGAGTCAGAATTTGGCGTAAACAGAATGAGAACATGGAACCATCATGCCTTGTTACCACTGTGCAGGCTGGTGGTGGTGGTGTAATGGTGTGGGGGATGTTTTCCTGGCACACTTTAGGCCCCTTAGTGCCAATTGGGCATCGTTTAAATGCCACGGCCTACCTGAGCATTGTTTCTGACCATGTCCATCCCTTTATGGCCACCATGTACCCATCCTCTGATGGCTACTTCCACCATGTCACAAAGCTCTAATCATTTCAAATTGGTTTCTTGAACATGACAATGAGTTCACTGTACTAAAATGGCCTCCACAGTCACCAGATCTCAACCCAATAGAGCATCTTTGGGATGTGGTGGAACGGGAGATTCGCATCATGGATGTGCAGCCGATAAATCTGCGGCAACTGTGTGATGCCATCATGTCAATATGGACCAAACTCCCTGAGGAATGCTTCCAGCACCTTGTTGAATCTATGCCACGAAGAATTGAGGCAGTTCTGAAGGCAAAAGGGGGTCCAACCCGTTACTAGCATGGGGTACCTAATAAAGTGGCCGGTGAGTGTATATATATATACACATTGGTTACACTGTTTGGTTACAGACTTTTTTCAAAATATCTTCTTTTGTGTTCAGCAGAAGAAAGAAATTCATACAGGTTTGAAACATCTTGATGTTTACAGTATATGTTTATAAACTGTACAGTTTTATATTATATTATATTATATTATATTATATTATATTATATTATATTATATTATATTATATTATATTATATTATATTATATTATATTATAATTGTGACAATCAGCGGCTGGAGTGCCCGCATGAGCCACTGGAGGGGACTCTCTTCCTGCATTATGTTCCACCATGGACTCATTATGTTTTATTATGGTTTCATTAGTTTCACCTGTGCACCCTCAGCAACCCTTTATCTGGACTGTTCTGTTCTGTTCTGTGCCCATTGGTGAAGTATTGTTTTACCCAAATTCTGTCTTAGTTTGTACCTCTTGTTTCTCCGTGCTTGGACTCGATCTTTTGTGTTTGAACTTGGACTCTGATATAGTTTTGTGAACCTTTGCTGCCTGCCTCTGACCATTGCGTGTTTGACTACGATTCTGGATTGCCCTTGACATCTTTTTAGTTTTTGTCTGCTTGTTCTCAGTTTGTCATCTCCTTCAATAAATATCTACGAATGGATCCGACCGCCTCCGCCTCTTCGTGACAGAATACTTCACCACATCAGGATCCAGCAGATTACCGAACAACTCACCGCAAAATGGAACCAGCAGTTGCTCCAGCAGTCTCTCCCATAGTCGTCAGCAACCGGGCCCTGCGAGAATATCTCTCGGTAATGTTTCAAGTGAACCAGTCCGTCCAAAGCTATGCTAAGGACTTCCTCTCCATTTGCCATCTCGGAACGCTCGATGAAATCCAGCTCATAGGCCTGTTTCGATGGATGCCGAGCGACATTACCGATTGGACTCTGGACCGGTACATTGCTGAGGCTTGTTTTGTGGACTGTTCCATAGCCACGTTCCCGTCCTATCCGGCCGAGCCAGCTCTCCACTGCAGTCTTACCAAACCCGCGACTCACGTATGCCCACTCGAGCCCGTATTCCGCACTGGTCCTGTTGGATTTGCCAATCCGGAGACCGCGGAGGTTCCGCCGGCCGAGTCAAGTGAGTCAAGTGCCGCCGAGTCAAGTGAGTCAAGTGCCGCCGAGTCAAGTGAGTCAAGTGCCGCCGAGCCAAGTGAGTCAAGTGCCGCCGAGTCAAGTGAGTCAAGTCCCGAGTCAAGTGAGTCAAGTCCCGAGTCAAGTCCCGAGTCAAGTGAGTCAAGTCCCGAGTCAAGTGAATCTAGCCCCGAATCAAGTCCCGAGTCAAGTGAATCTAGCCCCGAATCAAGTCCCGAGTCAAGTGAATCAAGTACTGTGTCAAGTGAGTCTACCGAGTCTACTGTGTCAAGTGAGTCTACTGTGTCAAGTGAGTCTACCGAGTCTACTGTGTCAAGTGAGTCTACTGAGTCTACTGTGTCAAGTGGGTCTACTGAGTCTACTGTGTCAAGTGAGTCTACTGAGTCAAGTACGTCCAGTAGTGAATCTAGCCCAGTGAAGCGCCGTCGCAGAAGGAAGAGAGGGAGGACTCGTTTGGCTCGCCAGGCTCCGGAGGGCGTTCCCAGACTCCTCGCCCTGCCGGCCCCGCCTCTGCGCTTCGCCCTGCCGGCGCCCTTCAAGCACCTTCCTCCCGTGGATTTCCCCAAGTATTTTTTTTTGGGGGGGGCAGGAGGTACCCTGTGAGAGCCTTGGGGGCTGCGTCTACATGGACCTTTGCTAGTAGGTACCCTGAGAGGGCCATGGGAGCGGCATCTACATGGACCTTTGCTCTACTGCCTACGTCAGAGCTTCCTGGATTACTGGTTCCGGCTAGCCCAGTTAGTGTGTTCTACTCCGTTCCCGTGTTCAGTGTGCTCCGCCCTGTTCTCCTGTCTGTTGTGCTCCGGCCTGGTTCCCTGCCAAGCATGCCCCGCCTGGGCTGCCTGCGAAGCTTGCTTCTCCGTGGTCCCGGGTCTTGCTCCTGTCTCCAGGTCCCCTGCCTCTCCACGGACCTGGCCCTCCATCCCATCCCCCGTTGACCTCCCCCCAGAGCTCTTAGGAGCGTCTGGAAGCCGCTCCTTAGAGGGGGGGTTATGTGACAATCAGCGGCTGGAGTGCCCGCATGAGCCACTGGAGGGCACTCTCTTCCTGCTTTATGTTCCACCATTGACTCATTATGTTTTATTATGGTTTCATCAGTTTCACCTGTCACCCTCAGCAACCCTTTATCTGGACTGTTCTGTTCTGTGCCCATTGGTGAAGTATTGTTTTACCCAAATTCTGTCTTAGTTTGTACCTCTTGTTTCTCCGTGCTTGGACTCGATCTTTTGTGTTTGAACTTGGACTCTGATATAGTTTTGTGAACCTTTGCTGCCTGCCTCTGACCATTGCGTGTTTGACTACGATTCTGGATTGCCCTTGACATCTTTTTAGTTTTTGTCTGCTTGTTCTCAGTTTGTCATCTCCTTCAATAAATATCTGCGAATGGATCCGGCCGCCTCAGCCTCTTCGTGACAATAATATTATATTATATTATATTATATTATATTATATTATATTATATTATATTATATTATATTATTGCACCTCATAAAGCATGTGTTTGCTTTCCTGTTCTTTTGAGTTTTAATTGGATAATATAGTAATGTTTCAAATGTTACTTCTCTTTTTCCACAGATAAAGTGCCTCATTTCTCCAGACTTGGGGATGTGGAGGTGAACGCGGGGCAGAACGCCACATTTCAGTGTGTGGCAACCGGACGATCTGCTAAGACTGATCCCTTCCTGATGGAGGTTAGTGTGTATGAGGGAATTTGAATTTTCAGTCCAATATGAATTTTGCCTCAATAAACTCCTAATAATTGCTTATTAGTTAGTAAGTTAGTTGTTAATTTTAGGGTAGGAACTGGGTAGGATTAGGGGGTGTAGAATATGTTCATGCAGAATAAGCCATTTGTGCTTTATAAACTAATAAACAACCAATATCCTAGTAATATGCATGCTAATAAGCAACTAGTTAAAAGTGAGAATTGGACTCTAAAGTGTTACCGAATTGTCATAAGGTGCTATTGCTTAATGAAGCAGCAAGCTTAGACAAAACTATATTTGGGACTTTAAACTGCTGGAAGTCAGAAACATGTGACCTTCAGAATAGAAAAAGAAAAACTCATTAAAATTCAGTGCACTTCCTTTTTAATTAAACAGCGGCAATTGCACTTCCCAGCCCTATTTAATTTGTAGAGGATAGTTGGACTTATTTTATTATTAAATGTCATTTATCTCTATAGTATGTGCAGTGTTACAAAAATATACAAAAGTCATACTTGAATAACAGTGAGTCAAGTAAAATATTTTACAAAAATATTAGCCTTTTTGTTTTTGTAAAATATCCAAACATCTTTAAAACAAAACCCTTTGGCACCTTTTCTGTTGTTTTAAGATAAATATTGCTAAATATATAATTGTATATCTTAATTTTAAGAAATATTTTGCAGTGTAGAACATCGACAAAGCTCAACCCAAAATTGCTACTACACACTTTTCTGTTTGTGATAAGATTATCATTTTCACCAATATAGCTGTATTATTTTATGTGGTTTGCAGTCACAAAAGTAACACAAATGTCTAGGGAAATGTATCAGGGAAAAAATATCAATTTTCCTTTCAAAATGTAATGGAACAAATGGAAGCACGGAATAAAACAAATTTAAAAGATAATCGCAACTATTTATCCCGCAATTCTGACTTTTTTTCTACGAAATTGTGAGTCTAGATATCGCAATTCTGGAGAAAAAAAAAATCAGAATTGTGAGACAAAAGTCACAATTACCTTTTTTATTTTTTTATTCAGTGGCGGAAACAGGCTTCCATAGGAGCATTTATGATAAAATGCAATTGTACTTAACATGTGTTATGTAAATCTATACGTTGTAACTGTACCTTTATTATGCATCACTGAAAACAGAATTCACTTACAGCTCACCATACAGAATCTTCTTGAGGATTTGTATTTAGTATTCCTTTTTCACATCCAGTTTATGATTTATGGTGAAACTAATAGGTCAATAATACTTGGAGATACCCGTTAACATTCTCATTAATCTCAATGGCAGCTGGTTGTCTGGTGCAGGGCCCCCCAGAATTTTTTTTAAATCTGCTATCTTTGCTCATGGACCACAGAATGTTTTCAGGCAACAACCTGAGTCACACATGCCATAGAATCACTTTACAACAGGAAAATGACTTCATGACTTTGAGTCCACTGCAGTCAAGTTGATATAAACCAAGTGCAGCTTTATTTCCCCAAACATGATCAAATATAAAACAAATAAAGACTAGGCTTGGCTAACATGGCTTGAGAAACATAGACTTAGCAAACATTGGTTACATGGACAAAGCCAGACAAAGGAACAGTGGAACATGAGGGCTATTAATACACAAAGACTAATGAGTAACAATAAACACTTGAGCATGATCAAGACAATGAACCAATGACAAAACAGAACTGAAAAACACATGAACTGAAACAATCAATCAGAACATGACACATTCAAAAGGAGAGCACATGGTAGGATCACATGAGGAGCACATGAAGCACATGTCAAACAGGAAGCAGGAGTCATGACTGACGCAAAATTACAAAATAAAAGACATGAAAACATAAACAAAACCTAAACCAATATGACGTATCCCTCCCTCAAAAAGGGCAGTTTCAGACACCCTAATAGCACACCCAGCCAAAACCCAAACAGAGTCCAGGAGGGTGGAGGAGCATTGGCGGGCCTGGACCGTGGAGCATTGGTAGACTGTGGAGCATTGGCGGGCCTGGACCGTGGAGCAGTGGCAGACTGTGGAGCATTGGCGGGCCTGGACCGTGGAGCAGTGGCAGACTGTGGAGCATTGGCGGGCCTGGACCGTGGTGCAGTGGCAGACTGTGGAGCATTGGCGGGCCTGGACCGTGGTGCAGTGGCAGACTGTGGAGCATTGGCGGGCCTGGACCGTGGTGCAGTGGCAGACTGTGGAGCATTGGCGGGCCTGGACCGTGGTGCAGTGGCAGACTGTGGAGCATTGGCGGGCCTGGACCGTGGTGCAGTGGCAGACTGTGGAGCATTGGCGGGCCTGGACCGTGGTGCAGTGGCAGACTGTGGAGCATTGGCGGGCCTGGACCGTGGTGCAGTGGCAGACTGTGGAGCATTGGTGGGCCTGGACCGTGGAGCAGTGGCAGACTGTGGAGCATTGGCGGGCCTGGACCGTGGTGCAGTGGCAGACTGTGGAGCATTGACGGGCCTGGACCGTGGAGCAGTGGCAGACTGTGGAGCATTGGCAGGCCTGGACAGTGGAGCAGTGGTAGACTGTGGAGCATTGGCGGGCCTGGACCGTGGTGCAGTGGCAGACTGTGGAGCATTGGTGGGCCTGGACTGTGGTGCAGTGGCAGACTGTGGAGCATTGACGAGCCTTGGCCGTGGTGCAGTGACCGACGGTGGAGCATTGACGGGCCTGGACCGTGGAGCAGTGGCAGACTGTGGAACATTGATGGGCCTTGGCCGTGGTGCAGTGGCAGACTGTGGGGCATTGACGGGCCTGGTCCGTGGAGCAGTGGCAGACTGTGGAGCATTGACGGGCCTGGACCGTGGAGCAGTGGCAGACAGTGGAGCATTGATGGGCCTTGGCCGTGGTGCAGTGGCAGACTGTGGAGCATTGACGGGCCTGGACCGTGGTGCAGTGGCAGACTTTGGAGCATTGTCAGGCCTTGGCCGTGGTGCAGTGGCAGACTGTGGAGCATTGACGGCCTGGACCGTGGAGCAGTGGCAGACTGTAGAGCATTGGTAGGCCTGGACAGTGGAGCAGGGGTAGGCCTGGATTGTAGAGCAGTGTCGAGCTTGGAATGTGGAGCAGAGGGTCGTGGTGGACTTGGGTCATGGTATTTCCAAAGGTAGACCTTGGCCATTGAGCACTGGCGATGCTGAAGACCAACAATGCATAGCAGAGGACAACCACAATGGAGCAGGCAGAGCTGGTCCCCACCATGGAGGAATATAACCACCTTCTCAGTTGAGCCTGGAGGCTCCATGGTGGAGTTGGTGGATCGGGAGGCCCTTGAAGAGAAGCAACATGAACAGCCTCCATGGCTGTGGCATGGGGCACAGTATGTTCATGGACGGCCACCATGGCCGTGGCATGGGGCACAATGATTTCAAGGACAGCCTCCGAGGTTGTAGCATGGCAGGCAGAAAGTTCAGGAAAAGGTGCGGCCTCATCTGGAAGGGCTGTAGCTGACATTGCCAACCCTGGAAGGGATGTAGCGGAAACCGGCACCTCTGGAATGGCTGTAAAGTGGCAGGAACTCAGGGACCACTGGACTTCGGACCACTGGCCGGAAGCGCTGGCCTGTGGAACACAGTCAGCATGGGACCAGCCTCCCTGGATGGGAATATTAAAAAAATTATCTGGGAGACTCTGGCGTTGGGGATTGTGGAGTCACTTATCCACAATTCCCACAGTAAACAAGGGACCACTCAACAGAAGGGCATGGTTTATGTATTCTGCCAGGGACCAGTGGGTCTTTCCCCAAGAAGCCGCAAGCAAGTGGGTTCATTTACATTTACATTTAGTCATTTAGCAGACGCTTTTATCCAAAGCGACTTACATATGAGGACTAAAGCAAGCGAGTCATCGTGAAGAGGGAAGAACGACGCAAGAAGTGCTCAAAATACAAAGTTCAGGCATTGCTCAGAGTAGCAAAAGCCAGACAAGGGAAGATTTAAAAGGGAAGGAAAGATTTAAAAGAGAATATATATATTTTTTTTTTTTTTTTTTATGTTAAAGCTGCTGTCCGTAACTTTTTTGGGTTAAAAATTATCCAAAATAATAATAATTAAAAAAAAAACATAACCAGCCAGTGTTCAAAAATATCTGCTTGCTTTTGCCCGATTCAAAACGGTTAGCTTGTAATAATGATTTTAATTCCAGTGGTACTGGTGGATTTCCGCGGGAAATTCGAGCATGTCTTTGCGTCATTACGTCACATCTGTACACATAAAGAAGGCGTCCCGGTCGGCTATATTGCGTGAGGATGTTGGAGGTGGACATTTTTAGCCTTTTCTCACAGCATTAAATAATTAAACTTATGGCGGATCCAGAAAGGTTCAAACGACAATCACCAGTGACAACTGGACATTCACCACTTGTAAAACCCCAAATAATTTGGACTTCGGAGTGGGTAGAGAAAAAAAGAGACTGCAACTGGCCCACGCAAAAACAAGGATAAACATCGGTTCAAAACGGACGCAGAGACGGCTTTTTTTCTTTTAGGACAGGTAAGACATTTCAATAGTTCAATCGTGTAACAGTAGCACACTTGTTAGCTTAATTCACACAGTTACGGAGTTTCCTGTCTTTATTCGTTTAGCTATTATGGTAAATATTTTGTGCTAGCTATGAGAGGGAGCAATTCACCTCTACTCCAAGCAAACCAAACCGGCCTCCTCCGAAATTATATATAGTTTTAAATATGCATCGGATTACAGATACGTGTTTTTTTTTTTTTTTTCTCAAAGAAAACCAGTAAAGAAACATTAATTTATTGGTATGACAATTAGAAATTAGACTGCACAGAAATAGAAACTGAACTACAGGGTAATCATAATACACATTAAATGTAGTCACAATGCTGATGTTGATAATTTGAGAACAAAGTATAATTTGAAAGGTTTGACGCGATCGTTATATTTAATCAGCACGATTTGCTGCAAGGCTTTCCCCCCTTAGTTGATGTGGATGTTACTTACTTGTTCAGATGACATTTTCCGATGAAAATTCGTATGTTGTCATGGTCATACTGTAGGCCTACTTCCAAAAGTAGAATGTGTGATTCTGAATGCCAGTTTCCACATCGGCGCATTGACTGACAGACTCGCAGTCTCAAAACATTGTGTTCCTCCGCGCTGTTTCATGCCGATGTGCAACTCACGCAAAGTTAATAATTCCGCGAATAACTGCAATTACAGATTTCAAACAGAGATGGCGACAAAGAGGAAAAATGCCGGACTGCAGCTTTAAGTACTCACGGAAGAGATGAGTTTTCAGTTGTCTTTTGAATGCTGTCAGGGATTCTGCATTACGGACGAGGGTGGGGAGTTCATTCCACCAGCATGGATCCGTGAATGAGAATGTTCTGGAGAGTGATTTAGTGCCTCGCTGTGATGGCACCACGAGCCGTCGCTCCTTGGCCGATCGTAGGCTTCTGGTAGGGACGTAGACTTGTAGTAGGGAGTGAAAGTAGGACGGAGCTGAGTCTGTGGTAGATCTGTAAGCAAGCGTCAAAGCTTTGAATTTGATGCGAGCAGCGAGTGGTAGCCAATGCAGGGAGATGAACAGCGGAGTGACGTGGGCCCTTTTGGGCTCGTTGAAGACCAGGCGGGCTGCAGCATTCTGGATCATTTGTAGAGGTTTAGTAACACATGATGGAAGTCCAGCCAGAAGAGCATTGCAGTAATCAAGCCTAGAAATAACCAGGGCCTGGACGAGAAGTTGTGTTGCATGCTCAGTTAGGAAAGGCCTGATCTTCCTGATGTTATACATTGCAAACCTGCATGATCGAGCTGTCTTTGTAATGTGGTCTGTGAAGGTCAGCTGGTCATCAAATATTACTCCAAGATTTCTGACTGACCTTGATGGGGTGATTGAGGATGACTCTAGCTGGATAGTGAAGTCGTGCTGTAGAGACGGATTGGCAGGGAGGACGAGAAGCTCAGGCTTTGCCAGGTTGAGCTGCAGGTGATGTACCTTCATCCATGCCGAGATGTCCGCCAGACAGCTTGAGATCCGTGCAGCTACTGTGGGATCATCTGGTTGAAATGAGAGGTGGAGCTGTGTGTCATCAGCATAGCAATGGTAAGAGAAACCATGTGCCTGTATGATGGATCCCAATGATGTGGTGTAGATGGAGAAGAGGAGTGGTCCAAGAACTGAACCCTGAGGAACCCCTGTGTTCAGTTGATGTGCTTTGGATACCTTGCCTCTCCATGTAACCCTGAAGGACCTACCTGTGAGATAGGACTCAAACCAGTGGAGGGAAGTTCCTTTGATGCCCAGTGATGAGAGGGTGGACAGAAGGATCTGATGATTCACAGTGTCGAAGGCAACAGAAAGATCCAGCAGAATGAGAACTGAAGATTTGGAAGCAGCTTTTGCGATCCGCAGGGCTTCTGTGACCGACAGTAGTGCAGTCTCGGTTGAATGGCCTTTCTTGAAGCCAGATTGGTTGACATCCAGCTGGTTGGTCAGAGACAGGAAAGATGATACTTGGTTGAAAGCAACTCGTTCAAGTGTTTTCGCAATGAATGGTAGGAGAGAGACAGGTCTGTAATTCTCTAAAAGTGATGTGTCTAATGTTGTTTTTTTAAGCAGTGGAGTTACCCGAGCCTGTTTGAATGCTGTAGGGAAAATGCCAGTGTGGAGGGATGAGTTGATGATGTGTGTGAGTGCTGGTAGAAGTGTGGGAGAGATGGCTTGTAGAAGGTGTGAGGGGATGGGGTCTAGACGGCAGGTGGTAGGATGACTGGAGAGGAGAAGTTTAGATACTTCTTTCTCGGTTAGCGGAGAGAAGGTAAAGAGAAGGTTTCTGGTAGTGGGAGAGGATGGTTTGGGTTCCTGTGTGTGTGGAGTTGAGAACTGACTGCTGATAGAGGTTGTTTTGTTGGTGAAGAAGTTAGCAAAGTCATCAGCAGTTAAAGAGGAGGTGGGTGATGATGGAGGTGGACAGAGGAGAGAATTGAATGTCTTGAAAAGTGTTTGTGTGTTAGAGGCGCTGTTGATCTTGCTGTGGAAATATGAAGATTTTGCAGCGTGAACATCAGCAGAAAAGGAAGAGAGCAGAGACTGATACATACTCAGGTCAGACGTGTCTTTTGATTTGCGCCATTTCCTCTCCATTGCCCTGAGTTTGGTCCGGTGTTCACGAAGAACCTCAGATAACCAGGGGTTAGAGGGAGTAGCGCGTGCTGGCCTGGAGGAGAGAGGGCAGATATTGTCTAAAGAAGAAGTTAAAGTGTAGCATAAAGTATCTGTTGCGGTATTCACATCTAGAGATGAGAATTGTGACGGTGAGGGAAGTGAAGATGACACAGCAGAGGAAAGATGGGAAGGAGAAAGTGAGCGCAGGTTACGTCTGAAAGTAACTGGTAGGGGGGTTGGTGGAGCATGGGTAGTGAGCTGTAGAATGAATGTAATGAGGAAATGATCTGAAACATGGAGAGGTTTCACCAAAATGTTGTCTGGGATGCAGTTGCGTGTGTAAACCAGGTCCAGCTGGTTGCCTGATTTGTGAGTACCTGTGGTGATGAGCCGTTTGAGATCGAATGAGGCTAGAAGAGAGATGAAGTCTGTTGCATACGCCTTTTCTAGATGAATGTTGAAATCACCAAAGACTACGAGTGGGGTGCCATCCTCAGGGAAAGAGGACAGCAGCACATCCATCTCCTCAACAAAGCTTCCCAGTTGACCTGGGGGGCGATAAATAACTACAATATGGATCCTAATGGGAGTTGTAAGTGTAATTGCATGATATTCAAACGAGTTGTTATTGCATAGAGAAGAGAGAGTTGAGTATTTCCAATTGTTAGAAATGAGAAGACCAGTACCCCCACCCCTCCCAGAGAAAGAGAAGTTGTTCGAGAGAGCAGCAGGGGTTGCTGAGTCTTCTGGACGGATCCAGGTCTCAGTCAAGCCCAATATATTAAGAGTAGAATGATATGCAAAGGCTGGAATGAAGTCAGCTTTATTGACTGCTGACTGACAATTCCATAGAACAATAGAAAGAGAGAGAGGTGTGTGTGTGGATGAGAAAATAGGACGCAGATTAGCAGTATTGCGCTGCCTTCTGTGCGTGATGAGTGCACGTTGTCGAGAGACAACAGGAATGTATTGGAAGCACATGTTGCGAAAGGAAAATACGATAGAAGTGGGAAAGGAAAAGGAGAGAAGACGATACTTAAGTGCCTTGCCGGAGTCCTTGCTCGGTGGAGTCGCACAGGTAGAGTCGATGGTCTTTACCCGAGTCGGTCTTCACACGAGGAGGCTGATACGCTTCCGCGACAGCGCGCGCACTACATAGATATAATGCGTACTTTAACGCCTGAGTGAGGACAGCTGTTTCTGCCCAGCAATTAACACAGCAAACGCAAATTACCCGAATAATGGGAGAAATCGAAACTAGCTGTTGGACAGCGCTCACTTAAGTGCTATAAAATTTAAACTGCAATACTATTCAGAGCGGCTGTTATATAAAGTGGGAACGCGTCTAATTAAAATACAAATTTGTGAGAAGGCAAAAAAAGAAAATAACCAGAAAATCGAAAACAACCTTACCTTGTGGTAGATACTACACCGAAACAACAGGAGAACTGGATATTCAGAAAAACAACTTGCGCGCTCTTGTCTTGTTCACGGCCTGACCGCTTGTCCTGATCATGCTCAGGTTTTTCTTTTTACTTATTAGTCTTTGTGTATAGGTCTCATGTTTCCCACACATTTAAACCCACACGAAAATGGTTCTTAAGGGCAAAGTCATTAAAATGCTCTTGGTAAGATAAATTCCTTAACATAGTCCTCAATACTCCGAATGCCTTGACGGAGGCGAAGGAGACAAACTGCTGGGTTCATGATTACGGTCTAGTTTTCTGTAATGAGTCCACTGCAAGCAAGTTAATAGAACCCAAGTGCAGCTTTATTTCCCAAACATGAGCAAACATTTGGCTTGGCTCGGGAAACATAGACTTACCAAACATCGGTTACACAAAGAAAGTTAGATAAAGGAACAATGAAACATGAGACCTATACACAAAGACTAATGAGTAAAAAGAAACACCTGAGCATGATCAAGACAATGAACCAATGACAAAATAGAACTGAAAAACACATGACCTGAAACAACCAATCAGAACATGACACTTTCACAAAGGGAGCACATGGCAGGATAACATGAGGAGAAAAGCACGTCAAACAGGGAGCTTGAGACACGACTGAGGCAAAATGACAAAATAAGACATGAAAACATAAATCAAAACATAAAACATAAATCAAAAGCCAAACCAACTTGACAATGACTGTGATTTTTGGCTGGTGGCACCACAAAAGCTGCACAGCCCAAAACCTCTAGCGAGTAAAATAAGTTGTGACTTCAAAGGCAAAGAAAATGTATTTCACATGTTTCAAAAGCCACCATGCTAATCAGCCAAATCTTGAGCCTTAAAGGAACACGCCGACTTTTTGGGTGGAACTTTGTATACGGTTAAAAGATGGCTGTGTCTCATATGACCTTGTTATTTGTACACACTGTGACTATACAAATTACAACATATAAATAGTTGGCGTTATTTTGTCACTTATTGGGAGCAATATGCTAGCTGGAGCCATTTAATTCCAGTCTTTGTGCTAAGCTAGGCTAGCAGTGGGTGCGTCAGACAGAGTTACAGCACGCACGGAGATGAAAAGAGTATGTATGGACTTATCTATGTCTGGGGTATACGGTGAATAAGCTAAAGTCCCAAAAAATCGGTGTGTTCCTTTAATTGTGGCACCTCTTAAGACATTTTTAAATTGTTGACCTACACATGCGCTCGATATTATATTTGGTCAGTGTATATTGTGTATTTCCTCATGACTCACCTCATTGTCTCTCACACAATTTGCGCCATTTATGATAGCGTGTCAAGTTAGAAAAAGTAAGTATTAAAAATGCTTCCTTAAACGATGGGATTGTGTTCCATTGTGATGTGCTCCATCTAGCTGTTTTGAATCCTATTAGAACGCTTCTTATCTGTCCGATATGGTCTTTCCTTCAGTTTTTTATGTTTGGTATTAGAGCAGAGGTCTCGCCCTAGGCCATGTGGATTCTTGTTTTACAACAGTTTCACTCTCTCATTCATGTTGTTGAGAGGTTCAGTATAATTCCATTACACTGGAAAGGTCACACAAGTTTGAAATTGGTTGTGTTAGAACAGTCCAGTATTAAAGGAAGCTACAGCAAATTGAAAATCCACTCTGGAAATTCTGCCCATGTTCAGAAGCAGTGCATGACACTAGTAGTTTGGTGTTAAAGGTACAGAGTAATTTTTCAAAATTTTCCCTAAGTTTTACACCTAAAGCAGTTCTTTGTAGTTGTATGGATAAACAATATAAATAGCCCTTTCTATGAATAATGAAATAGTGGTTTAAGTTCCATATTGTTTTGAGTGAGAACTATATGCTAGATAAACCATTATCTAACATAAAATTAACATAGCATGAAAATTAGGTCATTTTAAGCACACTAATTGTCTGCATTGCCCCCAAGCATGCACACACACACACACAAACACACACACACACACACACACACACACACACACACACACACACACACACACTCACTCACTCCCTCAAACATAATGATGTTGGTTATGGCTGTATCCAGCAAATAAAATCACGCAACATTATCACAACTTTGTCGTAATCTGTTCAATTGCTAAACATCTATTTGAATTAATTACATATTTGCTCTGCTAGCATGATTTCTATAGAAAAAAAAGCAAGATTTAAACAAGCAAGCAAATGTCCATGATTCATTATCCCTTGATGTGTTCAAACTATTAATACATTTATTCAGCTATTATATGATTTATTTATTTATTTATTTATTTAACAGGGACAGTGTATGGCATTCAGCCATACCAGAATTAGCTACACCTAAATTTATTTGATGATGATCAAATAAATACTGTTTGGATGTTCCAGAAGCCGAATACCTTATTCATTTAGGGCACGGATAATGGCTTCAAAATGAATAAAACAATTCTAACAAAATGATATCGGTAAAAAAATAAGCTTTTTTTGCATTGAAAATTAATTTTCCACTTCTTGAGTTAGCTGGATAACAGGTGAGCCAAGAGATAGCATGATTATTTAGCATGAGCTAAATAAACCTCTAAAATCAGTACACTTTAATGAGTGTGTGAAGTGAATAAGCACAATATGAATGAAATGAGCACAGTGATTGCAAATCGCATTGCCATTTCTCTGCGTGTCTCTCAGAAATCAGAGCCTGTCTGGAGTAATATAAATTAAAATTACTACATCATACTCATTTTCTACTATTTGATATGTCTATGTTTTAAACCTTGTACAATATGATAAACGAATGAGTGTAAACTCTATAAAATGAGCACAAATCCAAAAATGTTGCTGTCTCTGCACGTCTCTCAGAGATCAGAGCTAGACAAGAGTAATATCAACTAATATACTGAATCATGCAAATTTTCTACTACTTGACATGTCTATCTAAATATTTTAAAAAGTTGTAGTTATGCTACTTCATATATTTCTCTGATTGACTCTCTCCCGGGGCAGGCAAGCATTTTCTGTTCTTGATCATTTGGTCAGATTTGCATTTACATGCATGGTAAAAGTAGTTTTAGTAAGATGAAATTCTGATTTTAATGTAAATCACTAGCTGCGTTTACATGGTTCAATCGGAATGAAATCAATCCGATTGATGAATTCGAACGGTGTTTACATGAAAGATAAATAAAGTAATCGGGTTGATGTGCGCGTTTATATGTCACAAGATTCAAATCGGAATTGATTTTTTGACATGCGCACTGCACGAATATGCTGCTGTTCGCGCATAACTATTCTCCTCTATTTTGGTGCTTTATTTGTTTTAAACAGCAGACTTAATATATTTATCCGCCTCTGGTCATGATTTGGAGACGATGAGCATGAACCGTTTTGTCGTGCTGCTTATATTGATCATGCAGTAAAACCCCGCGCCCAAAACCAGTCGTCCATGCATGAGAGTCTGAAACAAGCACTGCTGGGACGCTGTCCTGCTCCACTTCACAGACGCGGAGTGAAATGAGAATTTTTTAATAACGGAACACTCATTTATATTCACTTTATTCACCAGGAAGAACAGCTCGTTCCGTGCGTCATACGTCATTACGCTATTTCAACGTCATTGCACATGCGCAGTCCTTTTAGTTTCGGTTTTCAATCCGATCAAGTGTTTACATGTTCTCTCGATAGGATTACAAAAGGAGTAAACCACCCCTTTCAATCCGATCAAAATTTCAATCGGATAGAGCTCAATTGGATCGATTAAGGTGTTTACATGAAGGTTTTTTAGTCCGATTGAGCCGTCAATCCGATTATAAGTGTCCATGTAAACGCAGCTACTGATCTTTACAACAGTATATACAACAGACTGCTCTGCAGTTTTTATTGTGAGGGGCAAAAGTGATGGATATGAATAATCAATATATCAAGTAAACCTAAGTGTTCATTTTGAAATATTACTAACAATGTAAGTTATAATTATGTTTATATTTCACAGCAAAAAGACATGCACCACAACCTGAAGATATTTTACAATTATACTAAAAGCCTTTTTACTTGCTAAAAACTATGAACTATCAATCAGACAATATAGCACATGCAGTAGAGTGTGGATTTTCAGCAAAGTTTTGATTATGTTGATAATTTAGAAGTCCCAAATCTAGTCCGATGCTACTTCCACATTTACATTCATATTTGACTGGGCAAAAAATGCAGTGCCACATTTTCCAGAAGAGAAAGACAATCTGCGTAAAGTTGTATTTCTTACATATAGATCTCAAAGTGTCACACATGTTTTGTTGTTATAACAATACAATTTGTATGACAAGTGGCAAATACAAGAAAAGCTCCTCAATGAATTATCAGCCATTTGATTTACAAAGCTTCTAACCTAAAACATTCACCTCACATATTGTTTTAATGGCAGTTTTCTCTTTACTGACACTCTACAAACTTTACTACATTTTATTTTTCCCAGCGTATAATCTCTCTCTCCAGGCAGTGAAAGTGGGCTTGAACTAACACGGAGTTCTTGCTCCATCATGGATCCTCTCTTCATATAGTTCTCAGAGTTTATCTGAAACCCTTTCTGGGGGACTGAAGTTGCTGAGGGCCCTTTTGCATTTTGAGTTTTTAGCACCGGATGTGAGGCTTTAGTTAGGAGGCTAACACTAGCTTTGTTCCTCACTAGGTGAGCTGAACCTAGTGAACCTCTGTGCCACTGCATATACTCTCTACACAGGCAGCTGCCTTATAAGGCCACATAATCATCATGGAACCCAGTGATATGAATCAGTCTCAAAATACAAAGCATGTGTACCGGTGCATTTTTAATTTGATTATGTTTTAAATCCATTCCTGCAAGTATTGCTTAAAATATAAGCACATTTTAATCAACACATCTCTTGACTCTATCTGCCATGTTGAATTGTTTATTCACTCATTATAAGATTTACTTATCCACAAAGGCATGCTAGAATTTGGCCTAACCTTTGCATCGAGAGCTACACGCAAGGCGGCACATGTAAATAACATAAAATAATGTGAACATTTTAATTTCCTCGCTTTAATCGTTCCTCTACTTTTGCAAAAATTGTGATTAGCACCTTTACACGTTTACGCATATAAACACACACACACATACACATATCCGATCAGACTCGCACTCCTCCCCGCTTCCAGCCTTTAATTAATGTAGCCAATGTCTTCTTCAAATCTTCACTACAGGCAAAACACTTCACACTGATATTTCGTTATATCAGTTATCGTTAACAGCCCGCATATGCATTTAAAAGATACCTAATAAGGCTGTTACAGTTTTGCATAAAAACATTAAACTTGCACTTATACTGCATTTATTGCAAGTGTGCCTGTATAAAAAATGTACTTTACTAACTAAAATGTAGAACGTATTTACTTACCCTCACATTGTTCCTTATACGCATATTACTTTCTTCTGTTCATACTGGACACACAAATCAAGAAATTCTAAAGAAATGTACAACTCTTTTTTTCTACAGAAAGATAGTTCATAATGTCCATGACTGTCAAGTTCTATAAAAAGATTTAGTGCCAGGTTTGACGTGACAGATGCATGTGTGACAGATGCAAATACGTAAATGAGAATGGGATACAGAAAGCTGCCATGGAGCGGAAGATAAGATTATCTGTGAATAACCAAATAAATCAAGTTATTTGTGAATCTATCTTTAGTGGTTGGGATAATTGTTTTACCTGGTCGATAACACAGAATGATATGGCAAATATCAGCAGTGCGCAGTATGCATGTTACATGGTGATCGATGACATCATCACTTTGCAGTAGAATATCTACAGTATATCAGTAAAAATGGTCCCATGATGCAATATAATTAAATCTAGTGTATGATTAAAACAATGAGTGGGTCTGGTCTGGTGAGGTTTTGCTTGATCCCAAAAGAGTTTAGTATGTCTGTAAATGCAACTCCTATCGAATCATTTGTATTATCTGATTGTTATGATTGAATGTTAAAATGGCGAGAGGAAATCTGCAAACTCTTCAAGTCAACATAGGGCCCTGGAAGACACGGTAGCCAGAGCAAGAGATAAAAGGGATTTTTTTCTTATAAAGTGTAACATGGCCTCCAGCTCTAACTCCTGTTCTCAACTGCACTCAGACACACATCCATTACATTCACCATTAGAGCAGATTTTCTGAGTGAGAAAAGTGTAAACAAGAGCAGCCTGGACCACGCTAGTGATGCTAATGGGCTAAAGTATCAGATGTTCGGGAAATCGGATACAACTAGTGTCAAGCGATGTCAAAGCATTCTGTTTGTTTTTGATATACTATTAGGGATATGTTCCCCTGCTGTAGAAAGAGAAAATTGTAGGTTATACAATTGATTTTAAGAAGAAATCAGAGGATTGAAGGAGCTGTATGTAAGAAATTTATTTGAATTAATCATAAAATGGCCCTGATATGTCACGAGACATTGAGAAATCATGTTCATTTCAAATACTTATATCACTGACAACAGTAGTCCGGCCAGGATATTGTCATTCAAAAAGTGAAGTTGCAGCCCTCAACTGATGTTGATGTTGTCATGTTGTGTTTTGGTCTGATGCTCCTCCCTCCACCTATCGACCATTCACGAAGTCAGTAGTGTTGCGCCATCCGGGTTGCCAGCTCTGCTCTAGTTACCACAGCTGCAGCTACACACGTGTCGGATAAAAAAATGCAGCCGATCTGGCAACCTCGAGTCAGGGGGGAGGGGGAGGGGATACACCGCTCTACAGTAATTTGAAAGTGATTGCAGTACCGGTTTTGGCCACAATCTTACATACAGCTCCTTTAAGAATCAACTTAACGGAGCTCCAAATCAGCCCATCTTTGGATGTCCAAGACAGCCCATCTTTCCTGTTTAGTAATTTAACCTGGGGTGGCGGTTCAGATGCTTTAATTGCAGCTTCTGTTTTGATTCTGTTTTGGCTTTGAGCAAATCCTCATTGGACTGAGATTCTCTCTTGGCTATGTTCTCTCTTCAGTTTACAAACACTTTCTGTATGTGTGCATCAGTTCACTTGTAGAATCTCTGCCGCCATGTTCTTTCTTAGGCAGAGGGGAATAGTTCAAAACATGTGCTCACATTAGAAAGTTTGGCTCCCAGTTTAATTGATGTGTTTTATTTATTCCGGTGCTTTTCAGCAATTCAGGAAAGATTAAGGTTGTTGAAAGTGCACTTTCAGGCAACAAAATGTTGAGTTGTTAGATGTCCTATGTGAGGTTTAGGAAAAGTTCTCTCAGAAATGTAAATCCTGCAATCATTTACTCACCCTCATGTTGTTCCAACCGTGACTTTCTTTCTTCTTTGAATAAAAGGAGATATTTTGCAGTTTTCCCACTGGTAAACTGCAAAATATCTCCTTTTTTTCTAACTAAAAAAAAAAAAAGAAGAAAAATTAATACAATATAATATAATTAATATAATATAAATCACATAATTTACAAATATAATTTTTTTTTAAATATAATGCAATTAAAAAAAAAAAAACATTATAATTAAAGAAGATGGTGACCACAGGCTGCCTTGCTCCAAACAAGACGAAAAAACACCATACATATATTTTAAAAGTAATCTATATCGTCCCCTTGGAATTATAAGGTTCTATCTGACATTTTTGTCAACATTTAGTTATTCACATATTCTTATTCTGTGACCACTTCTTTACATTATGTGATGTTGATTTTTAAGTTGTGTACATTTTGGAATTTTTTATTTAGAAAATAAAAAGGTTCTTTCTACACAGTCAAATGGAATGCAAAAACTTTAAAGTTCAATATCTCAAAACTGCTCAAAACGCAGATAGAACCTTATAATTCCAAGGGGACGATATTACTTATTCACAATATTGCTAGTCTTCCTAACTAGTGTTGAACTTGTTACATCAAACTAAATAAAAATTATTTTCTTTATAGATATAAAGCTGAAATAAAACATAAATATTTGAGAAAAACTTTAATAATAAATAATAATTAATAAACTTAAATTAGAAATGTTGTCTTGACACCTAACTGAAATAAAATAAGTTGAAGTTGAAAACACACTTTTACTATACTTAATATTAAAACTGAAAGTATAAAATTAAAGCTAATTCAAAATATGAATACATACTATAATAGTATATCAATATTTCTAAAATAACTTCAAAGCCATCAAAGTAGGTAAGCTTTGTGCTTGGAACATGTAACGGTCACCAGCTGGAGTGCTCTTGAGAGCCACTAGAGGGCACTCCACACCAGACTATTATCACTCCCTCACAAACTACATTTCCCATACTCACTGCCCGGACTCATCACTGATTGCATTCACCTGTGTCTCATTACCCTGTTAGTCTCTGTCTATTTATACCATGTTCACTCATTCACTCACTGCAAAGTTTTGTATGTTGTTACACTGCATTTCCGAGCGGTTCTCCCTGGTTTCCTGTCTCCCGGTTTTTGGATTTCTTGCTTGTTCCTTGGATTATTCTTCTGCCTCTGACCCCTGCCTGTTTTGTGTGTTTGTTCGTTTGGACTGCCTACCGGTGTATTTGACCTTTGCCTGTTTATTGGATTACGTGTCTGGATTGTCCCTATTAAAGCTGCATTTGGATCTTAACCGTCGTGTGTCTGAGCAGTTGCGTGACAGAACAGATCGAATTTCAAGAAGTTTCACATAAAATACACTGTAAATAAAGTTTTTTTTTTTTTTACATTATACAGTACATTTTACAAGAAATACAATTTCTGTCTTTCACCTCAAAATGTAACATTTAATTCAATGTGTTTCTTATTGTTTCTTTGTAATTATTTATTTAATGGAATGGAAATTGTTCCAACGGAAATCCTACAACATCATTTTCAGTGTAGATATACACTCACCGGCCACTTTATTAGGTACCCCATACTAGTAACGGGTTGGACCCCCTTTTGCCTTCAGAACTGCCTCAATTCTTCGTGGCATAGATTCAACAAGGTGCTGGAAGCATTCCTCAGGGAGTTTGGTCCATATTGACATGATGGCATCACACAGTTGCCGCAGATTTGTCGGCTGCACATCCATGATGCGAATCTCCCGTTCCACCACATCCCAAAGATGCTCTATTGGGTTGAGATCTGGTGACTGTGGAGGCCATTTTAGTACAGTGAACTCATTGTCATGTTCAAGAAACCAATTTGAAATGATTAGAGCTTTGTGACACGGTGGAAGTAGCCATCAGAGGATGGGTACATGGTGGCCATAAAGGGATGGACATGGTCAGAAACAATGCTCAGGTAGGCCGTGGCATTTAAACGATGCCCAATTGGCACTAAGAGGCCTAAAGTGTGCCAGGAAAACATCCCCCACACCATTACACCACCACCACCAGCCTGCACAGTGGTAACAAGGCATGATGGTTCCATGTTCTCATTCTGTTTACGCCAAATTCTGACTCTAACATCTGAATGTCTCAACAGAAATCGAGACTCATCAGACCAGGCAACATTTTTCCAGTCTTCAACTGTTCAATTTTGGTGAGCTCTTGCAAATTGTAGCCTCTTTTTCCTATTTGTAGTGGAGATGAGTGGTACCCGGTGGAGTCTTCTGCTGTTGTAGCACATCCGCCTCAAGGTTGTGCGTGTTGTGGCTTCACAAATGCTTTGCTGCATACCTCGGTTGTAACGAGTGGTTATTTCAGTCACTGTTGCCCTTCTATCAGCTCGAACCAGTCTGGCCATTCTCCTCTGACCTCTGGCATCAACAAGGCATTTCCGCCCACAGAACTGCCGCTCACTGGATGTTTTTTCTTTTTCGGACCATTCTCTGTAAACCCTAGAGATGGTTGTGCGTGAAAATCCCAGTAGATTAGCCTGTTTCTGAAATCTGAAATACCCTTCTGGCACCAACAATCATGCCACGTTCAAAGTCACTCAAATCAACTTTCTTCCCCATACTGATGCTCGGTTTGAACTGCAGGAGATTGTCTTGACCATGTCTACATGCCTAAATGCACTGAGTTGCCGCCATGTGATTGGCTGCTTAGAAATTAAGTGTTAACGAGCAGTTGGACAGGTGTACCTAATAAAGTGGCCGGTGAGTGTATGGACTACTTACAATTTATGATATAAAAAAAAGCCTTTGTGCCATAAAAAAAAAAAAAAAAAAAAAAAAAAACCTTTACAACATCCTACAACCTTATTTTCAGTGATAGCTCCTGTGTTTTCTTGTGTTAACGGAGGGAAAAAAGTAATTCAGGTTTGGAATTACAAAATGGAACTAAATGATGCCAGAATGTAGGGTGAACTATCTTTTTTGTAAATAAAATTTTGTTTAAAACTATCTATCTTTTTTTTTTTAGTGACAGGCTCTTTCTGTCATTCAGTGATTTTGGGATAAATTCCTGCGTGAGCCGCTGCTTTGTCCAAACACCTGGAGGGTTTGTGCATTTAAAGGAATGAAGGGACTATGTGTTCCTTCACTTTCTGAGGGCCCTGCATCTCACTTTCTGAATACAGCACTAGTTTTATGCACTTGACACCTTCTGCTCTTATTCTCTCATATTGCAGGCTATTCAGAGATGCTAGTTGGGTTTAAACAATGGAGGAAATCAATGATTTTCATCATTACAGCTAAGCACATAATCAATATATTCCAGGTCTTTACGAGAGCATTGAGTTTTGTTTTGCTCTTTATGCACCAGGAAAGAAAAAAACTAAATCATGCTCATTTAAACCATGAACATACTTAAAGAAATACTAATAATGATGATTGCCGCACCAAATTCTGTACATCACTCCTTTAAAATCATTAAAATACATACACTGTAAAAAAAAAATGTATCATGTAAAAAGAGACTTGAGCTAAACTAAGCTCCTATTAGTTAATGTTAGTTTCTGTATTAACAAACAATGAGCAATACATGTGTTACAATATTTATAAATTCATTTCCATTTGTTAAGGTCCATTAAATAATTCAGATTCAATTTTTGATTTTAATAATGTATTACTATGTTGAAATTAAATTGAACTAATTTTAATAAATGCTTTACTTTTTTTTACATAACATTCATTATATATGAATTTGCTCTGACATTCATGTGCTTGGAACTTGTAATTACAATATTTCCTACTTGACTTGATACATCTTGAATTGTCCAAGCATTTTCAGGATTGAGTTCCGCTTCCCATACTAATGTGAGAGATTTGTGGAGTTATTTAGGAGTTATTAATCATGAATATTAATGGGGGAAATCTTTCAGTGTTGTTGACATGCATGGATCTGGTGGAAATGCTTGTGTTCATTGTTTTGTGTAATTAAACTTATGTTGGTTGGGTCCAGAAAAGAGTGGTCCAAACAATTGCAGACAGCTGCTGTAAATTTGGTAATCACTAATCATAATGTTTTGCATATCCATTTTTATGTAATATTACTTTTTGTATGCGTAAATATATTGAATAAGATTGACAAGACAGTGAGATCACATGGATGATAAATTCTGCATCACATATCTCTCTTTTTTTCAGAGGCGTAACGGTGTTTTGATGTCACCATACTCAGTGACTTCATCAGTAGGAGAGCGTCGATTGGTTGCATGGTTTCAGGTGGGCGGAGCCCAACGTGGAGAGCAGGACCTCTACCGATGCCTCACTCAGTCAACATATGGAGCTGCAGTGTCAAACTTTGCAGAACTAATCGTCAGAGGTATGAAAAAAAATTATTCAATGTCCTAGTGTGTCTATAAATAACTTAAAATTTGTTACATATGTCTATACCATGGAGCTGTTGAATGCTTAATTCTGATTGATGGATGTTCTAAGGTGTGCAATTATAAAGTATATTTGAGACTATGGATCTGACTCTGACTATATGAGACCATATAGTTCGATTTAATCTCTTTTCTTCGTATGACACATTGACATTTAATGGCTCTTTCTTCATTATCCAGAACATTGTATGAGCATTCATTTCATGTGTCATTGAACAGAAGAAAGACTCTCAGGAGCCTTCTCATAACAATCCATCTACAGGCTTCCATAGACAACCTAAGAAGTCAGGGAATGTCTAGGTTTTTTTAAGTTTCATTACAAGCTGTTCACACATTGACAATGCAAATGATGACAGATATAATATGATAACAATGATGACAGAATTTACATTTTTAGGTCTACTAACCCTTTAAATTGTGCTTTTTTAAATTAAATATTTCATCAATGTCAGATTCCCCAGTAGAAGGTTCTCTACTAGAATAATGAACAATAAATTCCAGACTTTATACTTCACAAAAGAAAAGCTTTTGGCCAATGCCAATAATTACAAGATTCCAGATACCGTTCGTTTTATCATGCTAGCAGTCAGCCATTATTCTTTGCTGTCGCCAGGTTATCTTCTTAAAGCTCAGAGCGTTCTGGAGTCTTCTGATCCCTCTGAACTTCCAATCGAACACAACACCTAAGTGTGTCTCTCTGATTTACTGTAACATCACGTCCCCACCTAGAGATCTCTTTAGCAAAAGGCTGAGTAAGTTGTAACCTCTTTGACTAGAGCACTCGAGAGTACCGGCGGGCTGATTACGGTCATAACCACCAATCAGAGACATATCTCACCCCAAAATAACAGAATTTCTGGTGCAATCAGCCATGCAAATTACCCCATGCTGCCTCTTTATGGCCCTAGTAATGATTCTGCTCCCTACAAGTGCCTCTCGTGATGGTGGCATGATTGAAAGAGTGAATGAGTCATGTTTCTACTGGAACTGAGGTAATGTCAATGAAAATCCCCTAAACAAAAGGAGTTATCGCTATTGTTGTGTTCTGTTTGGATGGGGTGAATTGTGTACTTCAAATTGACTATGTTTTATTATTTAACTTCCGTTATTAGCTTCTGAAGTGTGCTGTATTTACGTCACAGTATTTTATCACACACACACACAAACACACACACACACGACTAAAAGAGCAACAGGCCAAATCAAATTACAGATGTGCTGCACTGCTCCATTCAGGCAATTTCCTGTCTATCAAAAGACAAACTGGCATGACGCTTTACTTACAATATGAATACTCAAATTATGATTTGCTTAACACACTTTGAACTGCAGTGTGTGTAGAGTAGGATCAGCTTTATACTGAACACAAAATTTGGCATCATTTTTATACATTTTCCAGATTTGCCAAGCCAAGATGTTCCTCCGGTTATACCTTGTATTGCGCAATATATACAGTAACAGATTCATCAAGTTCTGAACATCTCGTCCACCTCGACTGGAAGAAAAAGGGTTTATTAAAGCAACACTAAGTAGGATTTTTTACCTTCAAATAATGTTTCCAAAATCGTTTCAGTGGTTCATAAAGTCGTGACATGGTGAAATGCACTTATGCCACCACTTTGCGGTCCTTTATTTGGTATATCCACGCTATGTAAGATTGCCAGATCGGGTCGCGTTTCTGTAGTTCTAATGAGGACAATTCTGCTTCCAACCTGTAGGGCGACCGCAGAGGAAAAGTTCCTTGGTGTTGCTTTAAGGGTCTATTAACCCCACTTTCCAATAGGGTTAAATATGCCCAGTGGCTTTGCAATTGTGTGACTATTATCAGCTGGCAAGAGTGAGGTGCAGATACTTCTTACCCATTCTCATTGTGGAATGAATTTGAAACTCGCCAGAAACCCGTCTGGTAATAGAACTCTGTGTTCAGGCATGTTTATCTGCATCTGTGCTCCCATTAACATGTTGATTCATTCCTTTATATGGAAGTCAAGGTTTCACAGTCATACTGTTACTGATAGAATCTCATGCAGGGATGATGATTCATTTAAATTGAGAGATTAGAAAAACTAAGCAATCAGGAAACAAGTTTAATTCATTTGAATGTGACAGTGACACTCTCAGATATGAGTAAAAAAAAAAAAGAAGAAGCTGTCACCGATTGAATTAGAAATATGCTTTTAATGCATACAAGCTGCTTCTGTCTGACCTTCCACTTCTCATTTCCTTTAACCTGAGATCATTTCATTAACACTTTCTATGACCATGCTCATAATGAAATAAATTTTGATATATATATATATATATATATATATAATACGTATTTATAGGTTAAGTATTAACCACATCAAGACATATACATCATTATAATAACAGTTTATATTATTTTCATGATTACTAACGTGATGCATTTGTTTTGAAGCAAGGGTGTAGAGTTACATTCAAGCTATTTTATGGCATGGATAAATTATTTTCACAGAAAAAAAAACCTTTTAATAATTTTGATGATCATAGATAAGTTTTAAGGGATACAGTTATTGACTGCAGGTGGTCTTTAAAGCCAACAATGAATCATTTACGCAGGTTAGGTACTTTATTTTCTCAGTATTTAAGACAACTCAACAAGGATAATAACAACAATATAAAACAATTCACTTATTTGACATTGAAATAAATCTGTATTACTAATATTTTGTTGAAACTATAATATAACATGTCGCATTTAAAAAACAACAACATTTAAACAGGTAATTCAAAATTTTGTCAGTAAACTATACTTTATTATACTATACTATACTATATTTTTTATGTTCGTCTTTACACTTGATTTATTATTATTATTATTATTATTATTATTACAAACTCATAATTATAATAGGTTATAATAGATTCTGACTGCAAATAATCCACTTTAAGATTAAGATTTAGAAAATATCACATTTATTTTATATCTTGTGACAAAGGAGTTCAACATGCAATAAATATATCCAGCCTGTTCTCACGTAAATGCGTCTCTATAGCACGCATTGTGTATTATCATGCAATTTATACGCGAAAATGATTTTTTACGTGCATATGATACGCAGTTTTCGCGTGCATTTGATACGCAGTTCATTTGCGTGTAATACACACGCACCCCACACCACTAATTCTACCCAAACATATAATACACACGCACCCCACACCACTACTAAACCTACCCTAACCAACTCATGCGTATCCTATGCACGTAAAAACTCATTTCCGTGTATAAATGACACTATAAACACACTGCGTGCTATAGAGACGCATTTAGTGTGATCGGGTTGATATATCAGTTTCAAAACTTGCTCCGCAGTCAAAAAATAGCTTTTATTAAAACTAAACTGCAACAAGTATGTTCAGAAACGTGGCTCATCTAGTCACAGTAATGTAATGTAATTTGGATAGATACTATCAATCCTAAACACTAGAAATATTGTTGACATAAGAGTTAAATGTGCTAACGTCAAACCCTGTCAAACCTTGTGTTGGTTCTTTCTGTGTGGAATGCTCTGCAGGTCCTGAAGAACATTAGAAACAAACACCTGAAGTTTGTTTTAAACAAGATCCATTATCATTTCAGTCTGATTTCATTCTGGGTTATTTATTTATTTGTTCAAAATAAAGGGTGATTCCTGTCCAAATGCATTCTGATTCAAACTTTTTTCCTTTCTTCTCCTGTACTCTTTTGTAGTCCCGCCCACACCGATAGCTCCACCCCAGCTGCTGCGCTCTGGCCCCACATATCTGATCATCCAACTCAACACTAACTCTATAGTGGGCGATGGGCCGGTGATCCGCAGAGAGATTGTGTACAGGGCCAGTCATTCGCCATGGTCTGAAACACACGGAGTCAACTCACTAACGTATAAAGTCTGGCACCTGGAACCTGATACAGAGTATCGCATCAGTGTTCTTCTCACCCGGCCTGGAGAGGGTGGAACCGGCCCGCCAGGACCCCCGCTGGTCAGCAGAACCAAGTGTGCAGGTAAATGGAGCCATTGAGACTATGCTTGTTCAGGGTTTATATCTCAGACAGCTGACAGATTCATGTTTACTGCATTAAATCTGATGAAATGAATTTTTGCACACAAATATTCGTTATTTTTTTCATGACGTTTCATCCTTGAAACTTATTTGAAACTGTATCAACTTATTGTCGTTGTATATTTTAACACAACCGGAGCACTGTATTGACCAATCAGCATCTAGACCAGAACTATACATTCTATATTTTTATTACACGGCTCTGTGGAATACTTGATTCGGATTGGTCAATAGCGCCATCCAGCGGTTTGTTATTCCAACAACCGAATAACAACGAACAACAACCGCTCAAAGCAGAAAACGCAGGCTCATCCGGGTCACTGAAGTCAGCAGTGCTTTACGCCTGCTAGGAACTGTTTTTCTTTGTGGAAGTTTTGCGTTTGGTGAGCTAATAAAATATAAAAACTCAGTCGAATCAATATTTTGCAGTTATTTAATTATGCCATCCAGTATCGTGGACTCGCTCTCTCGTTTCATACAAATGCAGCTGCTGCCGTTTTGTGACTATTGTTTTGTACAATGTTGGATTATATACAAACAGGTACGATTTTAAAACAGTTTAATCTGAAATCAATATATCTTATCCCCATAATTATTTATGTGGCGAAATGTGGTTATTTTGAGAGAACCACCGGCTGGATGTACATTATCCCTTACTGAATGCATCTACATAGTTACTTAGATGCACTGCTCAGTTGTTCCTTTATACAAAAATAATCATTATATAAAATGGCATCTTTTTTATTAGCTACTCTTTTCTTCTCACTTTAATTCATTTTTGAAAGTGAAATTAAAAGTAATAGTATTAAAATGTATTTGAGACAACTCAAGGGCAGATTTTAAGCTGTTATAACTAGCTAGTTGTTTTCATACGTAATGTTTACCCAACGCTATCTCACGACCAATTGTACGAGTAAGTACGAGGTGGCTAATTCGTACGAATTCGTACAACCTCACTTGTACGAATTTGTTCGATTTGTCCAAACCCCAGTGATGGGTAGGTTTAGGGGTGGGGTCAGGGGTAGGTCATTCGTACAAATTCATACAAATTGGGCAACTCGTAAAACATGTACGGTTTTAACGAAAATCGTACAAAATCATACAAGTGAGGTCGTATGAATTTGTACGAATTGGCCACCTCGCAAAATACGTACGAATTGCCATGAGATCGGGTTGGTTTGCCACCTATTTAGTGACTACAATGATATTGTATCCTGAGAAAGAAAGAATAAATTAATTTACATAGATTAATTAATTTACCCCTTTGAGATGAATGTAATACTTTTACATGTATTCCAGCATATAGATGTGCTCAACGATAACACAAATTTAGTAAAGCCACAAAAATTGAAAACTTTGATTTCATTTATTTCAAGTTGAAATAAGTTAATCCAAACAGAATCAAAGTATAGTCTTGTACTGTACTATATAATCACATTTTGGTTTTATTCTCTGATCCTCTGTTTTTTTTGGGGTTTTTTTTGGTTTAGGGAAACTTAGACCCAACTGTAGTATAAATGTACTTCTGTTACAACCTCGCTTTTGGACTTTGTAATGTATCACTGTCAAAGGTGCACTGAGACTCTATTTATCTTGTTTGTCAGTAGTGGCAGAAGAACAGGGTCCCTAAACTTCACACTGCATACAAGTTGCTAATGTGGCAGATATCTTTATTTTTGATACCCACTGTTGATGATTGTATGTTGGAAAGTCTGTTACTGCTGTGCTTGTTTTTGTACTGTATTATTACTCGATTATTACACTAATTTGATATTTATAACTTTGAATATTTACATTGCATTATAATATGGTATATTTTCCCTCCACTTAAGAAGTTATTTTCATATGTATATTGCTAACATATACATAATAAAGATGAAAAACCGCACTCTCTAGTTGCATCTCATATATATTTATTTATACCATGTCCACACAGACGCGTTTCGCCCTAAGCCATCATCAGTGAGTGTGCATATACATAACCTCATTATAACATATGGAGTAATGCTGAAAATATAATTGATAATATTATGTTATATTATATTATCAGTAATTATTTTACTTATTTAATATTTATTTAAATATATTAAATATTAGGCATTTTGAATACCTTTTTATATTATATATGCATACTTCATTGAAAGTGTTACCAAATTTTGACTACATGTATACGTTTATAATATTCTGGCTGACCCACCAGCGTGAGTTTTTCAAGGCGACCGTTATTTCGAACCTGTCACTTTATTGTTACTTACACAATGTGTATCTGATATGAATACAACCTGTCGTCTAATTATAATGGAAAGGATTATCATTCCGCTTCCATTGATATCAGTGAGTATTTAACAAACTTAAATTCATTGTTTTACTAGTACTTATGTGATTTTAAATGTCTGAAACCTAAAATAAACATTATGTGGTTCAAATCACTGAATAGTTGTGATAACAGCGCTGAGCATGTCTGTCTGCTCAGCTCCAGCCAACGTGTGAAAGCACGTTTGAATTTAGCAGTTGATCACGTGATGCACTGACCGTTCCAATCACACCGGTGTGATAGTACGCTCCAGGGATCAGCCAAGACTGATCACACCGATGTGAACGTGCGAAAGGGTTAAATACTTAATATGAAATATGCTAAATAAAATAAAAAATAGACATCATTCTAACATTGAGATTGTCACAGTTATCTGGACTTAATCATCTTTAGTTTCACTTTCATGGACTTTCAGTTTGTTTTCATTCATCATGTGTTCCTTTGTTTGATTTTCCCGCCACTCATCGGTTGTCATGGACACTCATCAGATCATCACACCTGTTCGTCATCTCCTCATTATCACTGTGTATTTAAGTTCCTCACCTTCACTCTGTGTTGGTCGGTTGTTGTTTGTGTGTCTGTTACACACGCTGTTACTTTCTCTTCGTCGCTGTGGATTACCTGAGTTTGTTTTCATTAAAAAAACAACATTTTGTTTATAGAAACCTTTTTGAACTATCCTTTGTCTTCATCTTCTTCAACTGGTGACAGAGATATTAAAAATCAGCTAGTAGGCTACCTTATTAATATTACATAATATACACCAAAAGCCAGCACACACTATTCATTCTATTATTTTTTTTTCACTGTCTTCATCATTCATTCTGTCTCTTTTGGCAAGGGGGGGGGGGGGGGGGGGATGGGGGGGGGGCTTTTCCCTTGTGCTTTTCTGTAACTGTATCTCTCTCTGAAACAGATTCAATTTATATCAAGGTCAAATTTCAGTTCTCAGAGGATGTGACTTTGTTTGGTGTATGTGTGTGTCATATCCAGCTGTTAGGCCATTCCTCATCAGGCCTGTGGGAGTTTTAGTAGATGTGTCTCATTAATTAGTGTAATCAGGTTGATTTGTCTTGAGGACTCTGAGGGAGGGCATAGGTGGGGGTCTGTATGGTGGTCTGCGGGCATTCACAGCAGGGTTGACTGGGCATTGACTGTTTCAGCTCTGAGTGTAAACACAAAATGTCTCACGAAAACATCAGGGTCTAATTTCACCCCCCAAAAAACAAAATAAATAAACCATGAATAAAATCAAATTTAGCCTGTAGACAAGGAAGCCTAATTTGTAATTTTTTGCATTCAACATTATTTTCATAACAATTCCTCCTAAATTAGCATAGGTTTGAAAGGTAAAAATCACATTTTCGTTACCATAATGCATCCGGGAATTATTTTAATAGTTTGCTTACTATTTTTATATATTTTTTTGTAATTCCCATATTCTCATTATAGTAACAATTGTTTAAGTATTTATAACAAAATAAATAAAACACAGAAGAACAAATACTACCATGATGTTTACACTGATTGATTGATCGGTCGGTCGGTTGCCTTTATATAATGCATTAAAAAAGATTTTGTATTATCATTATTCCTTGTAATGCACCTTAAACTGCATTATATGATCTCATGAATAATTAACAGTTATAATACAGTATTATGCTTATTAAGTATAATGAATTAAAACATGACAAACCAACAATTTGTAAGAATGTAACAAGTAATCTCCAAATATTTAATGAATTTTAACTCTGGTTACATTTATTTCAAAATATAATGCATTATGCATAAATACTTCAGTAAAGTGTTAACAGATTATGTTGCCTTAAAAATCTCAAAGTTTTCTTTAAGGAAAATATAATTTCAGAATTTTTTCTTTTCTTTTTTCTTTTGTGGTGAAATATGACCTGGATATGTTCTTGACAGGACTTTCTTTTCATATCTAGGAGGTGATTTTAGTTTTAAAATATATTTATAGTGTGTTAATTATTCATTGTGCATTTGTTGCAGAGCTACTTATCCTGCAATGCCACGTGCTGTGTCATATTTACAACTCACACACACACACACACACATACAGGACTCACTGGGCTCGTCTCCTGTCTGTCTCTCTCTGGGGTAGAAATACATGTCAGACTTAGTGAGAGGGAATTAAAGTGACAGGAAATAGAGACAAGGACCCCTGCCTTCACATATGACATATGTAATTAGCTCATAGCAGCTCTAATTGGCTCTGCACTGAGAGAGAGAGAGAGAGAGAGAGAGAGAGAGAGAGAGAGAGAGAGAGGGTGGGTGGGGGGGGGGGGGGGGGTAGCAGAGCTATTTGAAATAATAATTTATGTGTAATGATAAATGTTTAAATTACCTAACATACTTTATTGCTCTCTCTGACTGCTTTTTAACCTTAGGTTTCATACTTGTTAGTGAGAAGGGTCAACTGTTCTTTCTCTCTGGTTCCGTCCATCTGTCAGTTCATGAATTGCTTTGTTTTCCGATGGAAAACAATTATTTTATGATTGTATAAAGACCCCATGATATCTAATTCAGAGATTTTTCTTATCATACAAGTATCCTAATATACTTAAAGCTGCAAATTTGTTCTAAACTTTTGTCAACTTAATTAAGACGTGCACAAAGATAAATTGTTTTAACCAAATTCTAAGGTAGCATCACATACTCTTAAAAAACGTTTTTATTACTATTATTATTTACATCTATGGTCTCCATGCAATGGAAATTCACTATATTTAATTGCTAATAAACAGATCTTTTTGGCCACGTATAGACACTGCAGCTAAATCTGGTTGTCAATTCACCTTTTAGAGCTTTAAACTCTAAAAAGTCCAGTAACTGACTGATAATCGCATTGGTCCACAACCAAATTACTCCCAAAAAATACAGGTAGTTACTACTGCGTTTACAAAACAGAACCAAACTGAACAACCAGTTTAATGACGTATTTAAATGCACATTAGAGAGGTGTCTCTCTTCTGTGTGAAAATCACAGGGTATGAGGTAAAGAGGTATGATCCTTTACTCATTTGAGTTGCCAGATCTTGCTAGAAAACCAAAAACCAAACACAAGCCCATAATAAACAAAAGTAAATCCATATGCTTTATATTGAAAACGTCCTCGGGTTACGACTGTAACCCTTGTTCCCTGAGAAGGGAATGAGAACTGCGTCGAATGACACTTTGGGGAACGCCCCTCAGCGTAGCGCCTCTGAAGTATGAATGAAACTGAGCCGATCTCTGATTGGTGCAACGTCATGACGTGATGTGTGACGGCACATAGGCGGAAGCTATAAAAGCAGCCGGCACACATAAGATGTCAGCTTCTGTGATGAAGCAAGCGCTCCCAGGCTCCTCAGGGAACAAGGGTTACAGTCGTAACCCGAGGACGTTCCCTTTCGAGGGAACTCCAACTGCGTCGAATGACACTTTGGGGGAACGAGTACCCACTACGCCACAACGCGCCCTGCCTGCCCTAGTGTGAAGCTGCTCACAGGCACACTTAGGACGCGAGCACAAGAGAGCCGGGTGTAGACGGAATGTCCAAACTATAAAACCTAATAAAGGTATGAGGGGTAGCCCATCCTGCTGCATCGCAGACCTCCTGGATGGGGGCCCCCGCCAGAAAAGGGCTCTAGAGGACGCCATGCCTCTGGTAGAATGAGCCCTCACGGCCAAAGGTGAAGGCATACCGCGCACCTGATAGGCCGTGGAAATCGCTTGGACAATCCAGTTGCTGATGGTCTGCTTTGAGGCGGGAAGCCCCTTTCTGGGCGACCCGAAACACACCAGCAACTGGTCCGACTTCCGCCATGAAGAGGACCTCTGAATGTAAATACTCGGTGCTCTGACAGGGCAGAGCATGTTAAGTCTCTCTTCATTCGCCGTCACGTGAGGTGGAGGATGAAAAGCCTGCAGAACCGTAGGCCGTGCCGCACTGGACGGCACCTTAGGCAAATAGCCGGGCCTAGGGTGAAGAATGGCCTTAATGTTGCCTGGAGCAAACTCCAGGCACTCGTTAGATATGGAGAGCGCCTGGAGATCTCCTACCCTCCTCAGAGAAGTAATGGCCAACAAAAAGACCACCTTCAACGAAAGGTTCTTGGCCTCAGCCGACTCCAATGGTTCGAAGGGGGCCTCGGCCAGCCCTTCGAGAACCATTGCCAGGTCCCAAGTGGGAACCCTGGTACGAGCCGCAGGTCTCATCCTCCAAGCCCCACGGAGGAAACGTACGACCAATTGGTGTCTCCCCAGAGGCCCATCACTCAGAGGAGCGTGGAAAGCCGCAATGGCAGCCACGTACACCTTGAGTGTGGACGGGGTAAGACCAGTGGAAAAGCGATCTTGGAGGAACTCCAGCACTGAAGCCACTGGGCAGTTAACTGGGTCCACCTCACGCTCCCTACACCAAACGGTGAAGACATTCCACTTTAGGCCGTACAATTTCCTCGTGGATGGAGCTCTAGAGCTGAGTATGGTCTCCACTACTCCAGCTGATAGGCCGGCCTCTAGGTACTGTGCCCCCTCAGGGGCCAGACCCACAGTTTCCATAACTCGGGCCGAGGGTGAAATATTGAGCCCTCTGCCTGTGTCAGCAGGTCCCTCCTGATGGGAATCTCCCATGGAGGGCCGTCCAGGAGCAAAATTATGTCGGAGAACCATACTCGGGCCGGCCACAACGGGGCTACCAACAGTAGACTGACCCCGTCGCGACGGACTCTCTCTAGAACTCCCGGGAGCAGAGCGATCGGGGGAAATGCGTACAGACGTAGCCTCGGCCACGTCTGCACCATGGCATCCAACCCCAGCGGGGCTGGATGGGTGAGGGAAAACCACAGTGGACAGTGGGTCGTCTCTCGAGACGCGAACAAGTCCACTTCCACTGGGCCGAACCTCTGAGATATTGACTCCACCACTTCGGGGGGGAGTCTCCACTCCCCGGGCCTCAGCCCCTGTCTCGAAAGGATGTCTGCTCCCTGATTTTGACTCCCCGGGATGAATGTTGCTTTTAGAGACAACAACTTCCCCTGGGACCACAGGAGGATCTGATGCGCCAGTCTGCATAGAGGGCGAGACCTCAGACCCCCCTGATGGTTTATATAGGCCACTACCGACATATTGTCTGACCTCACAAGGACATGATGACCTTTGAGGTCCGGCAGGAAGCTCCTCAGAGCTCGGAACACCGCCAACACCTGTCGTAAAGCGGCCGTCCATGACCGCGCCCCAGCCCGTGAGGGAGGCGTCTGTCGAAACGGTTCTCCGGCGACATGACGCTCCCAACACTGGCCCTTGGGACAGAAACCAAGCTTTCTTCCACATAGATAGGGAACGAAGGCATCTGCGCGTAACCCTGATCATGCGGAACGGGTTTCCCCTCGGGGAGAACCCCTTGGTTTTTAACCACCACTGAAGGGCCCTCATGTGCAGCAGGCCGAATGGAATGACACTGGACGCTGCTGCCATGAGCCCCAACACTCTCTGGAAGTGCTTCACAGTGATGGCTTGGCCTAGCCTTATCCTGGACACTGTGGTCAGGATGGACTCGATCCGCGCGGGAGACAATTGTGCCCACATCGTGACCGAGTCCCACACCACTCCCAGGAACGTAGTTCTCTGGGCTGGTGTCAACACGCTCTTTTTCGTGTTGAGTCTCAACCCCAGGCTCTGGATGTGGGCGAGGACGACATCTCGATGCCGAACCGCCAGCTCCTGTGACTGCGCTAAAATCAGCCAGTCGTCGATATAATTGAGCACCCTGATGCCCTGAAGCCTCAGCGGTGCCAGAGCTGCATCCATACATTTGGTAAATGTGCGAGGGGAGAGAGCTAGGCCGAACGGAAGAACCCGATATTGGTACGCTTCGCCCCCGAAAGCGAACCTCAGGAACTTCCTGTGAGATGGAAGGATGGATATGTGGAAGTATGCGTCCTTTAGATCTATCGTGACAAACCAATCCTCGGACTGAATTTGACTCACGATAATGGGAATTGTGAGCATCTTGAACCTGAATCTCCTCAGAGAACGGTTCAGGTGCCTGAGATCTATTATTGGACGCAACCCCCCATCCTTCTTGGGAACTATGAAGTAGCGGCTGTAAAACCCGGACTCCCTGTCCGGTGGAGGAATACGATCTATAGCCTCCTTTGCCAGCAGGGAGTTTACTTCCTGTTCCAATACCCGACCCTGCACTGGGTCGACTACAGTCCAGACCACCCCGTTGAATCTGGGTGGGCGGGAACTGAACTGCAGCCTGTACCCATTTTGAATGGTGCGCAGGGCCCAAGGAGAAATATTCGCCAGATTTTTCCATGCATCGAAATATTTTACCAAGGGAACCAGGCTCTCGAGCCTGGCTTCGGGTATTAATCGGGATTCGTTCTCGGCCCCCTGAAGCGGATTCCCGGCAGGGCTGAACCGAAAACGATTCTCGATGGGCGGACGCGAATGCTGCCTGACCGCAAGCCTGTGGGGCGGACAGTGCAGCCTGCGTTCGCTGGATACCGATGTGTCCCGAAGCGTGTTTAACGGCGGGAGAGCAACATCGATTTCCTGCGGGCTCCGTGAAGGAGACGACCTCGGTCGTTCCACCACGGGTGGGGCCGCCCGCAGAGATCCTAGAGTAGCTAGGATCTCTTTGACGAAGACTTTTTAGCCTGCAGGACGGCCCTCAGGTCGCCCTGCTTAGGCTGAGGCTTCGTCTGAGAGCGCTGTCTATGCCCCCAAGCTCCTTGAGGGGGGGCTCTAGACGCAACGCTCTGTTTTTGAGCCTGTCTATAGGCGGAGGAGCTGGCTGATGGCTGTGGCTGCGGCTGCCCACTGGGGGCAGACTTCTTGGACACTGAGCGGCGAGGGAGATATTGTTTGAAGGCCGCTGATTGTCTTTTCACCTCCTGAAACCTGTCGACGACGGTATTAACGGCGTCGCCGAACAGGCCAGAAGGCGAAATCGGGGCATCAAGGAGGAAAGCCCTGTCTTTCTCCCTGATGCCAGTAAGATTTAACCATAAATGCCTCTCCGAGACCACCATAGCTGCCATGGAGCGACCGACAGCGCGGGCCGTCTCCTTGGTGACTCGGAGAGACAAATCAGTGACCTTCCTCAACTCCGCAATATCTTCCGGAGTTGGACCCTCGCCCTCATCAATGTCCTTAAGAAGGTCGGCCTGGTACGCCTGGAGCATAGCCATGGTGTGAAGACTCGCACCAGCCCGACCCGCAGCCATATAAGCCCTGCCCACTAGCGCTGATGTGTCTCTACACGGCTTAGTGGGCAGCACCGGGGCTTTAAGGGATGATGCCGACTCAGGCGATAAATAATTCGCCAAAGGCTGTTCAACGCGCGGCATCATCCCATAACCGTTCTCTCGTGCCCCCATGATGTTACTATAATTAATAATAGGGGGATTGGAGACACGAGAAGAGTGTGGTTTTTTCCACGATCTACACAACTCGTTGTGCAGATCGGGAAAGAACGGCAAGCCCCGGTGATGAGGTTGTTCCCTGTGCTGCAGGAAGCGCTCATCCAGTTTGCTTTTAGTTTGCGCTTCCTGCCTCTCTTGTGGCCAGCTGATATTTAAATGAGCCACCGCACGGGAAACAACCTCAACCAGCTCCTCATATGCGGGGACACGGGGCGGCGAGTCGTCCCCGAAATCCCCGCCCTCGATGCTGAGCACGTCAACCTCCTCGGAGGCAGACAGCTCAAACATCGGATCCTCGACTCGCGCAGAAGAAGCCGCGGGGCGGGCTTCTGCGCGAGGCTCGAGGACATCAGAACTGCCCGATGAATCCCGAGAAGGTGCCTCGGCAGCCTCGAGATCCCCGGACAGATCTTTTTGCGAGCCCCATGAAGAGCGTCGCCGCGCTGCCTCAGCGGACGCGGGTCCCGCACCACGGGGCTCGCGAGGCTGACCATCTTCATCAAAGATAGCCAGCCGGGAACGCAGCACACGGATTGTCAACTTTTCACAATCCTCGCAAGCAGCCCCCTCCAGAGCTGCCTGCGCGTGCTGCATTCCCAAACAATGTGTGCACAGTTGGTGTGTGTCCCCGCCCCTGATGTAGCGAGGGCAAGGATGCACACACTTCCTGAAGCTCACACTCGCCATTTCACTCATTCAGTTCACTCAGTAACAGACAACAATAAATAGGACAAACAGTCACAGATAGCGCTTGCTGAAGAACAGAAAGCTGACATCTTATGTGTGCCGGCTGCTTTTATAGCTTCCGCCTATGTGCTGTCACACATCACGTCATGACGTTGCACCAATCAGAGATCGGCTCAGTTTCATTCATACTTCAGAGGCGCTACGCTGAGGGGCGTTCCCCAAAGTGTCATTCGATGCAGTTGGAGTTCCCTCGAAAGGGAACAAGACCAAAATATAATGACCTACACCTGCCACCTTTAACAACTCCAAAAACTGACCGTCTCTCTGGTAATGAAACCAGGACTTCTCCAATGATATCATTTGCTTAAATCCCACTCCTGCAAGCTCAAGTTCATCTACCTTTACTTTTGAGTGCAATGCCCACATCTGAACATCCAATCAACAGCTGAAAAATAGAACCAAGTTTCATTTCTCATTTTTTGATAATCCGTTACAATTGGATGTACGTCACAATACGGAAGAAAAAGATCTGTCGCTACATTCCATTGCACAAAAGGATCTTGTAAAAATATATATTATTTCATTATTAAAAACAAGGTATTTTCAGAACTGTACAGAACTGTTTCTAATGTTCTTCTTGGAGAAGGCAATCTCATAATGCACTGTGACAAGCTCAGTGAAAAAAATAAATAATAATCCAAGATGTTGGACAAGGCAGGAAAAACTATGATTATAGTGAAAACACATTTTTCATTCAATACTGAAAGGTATTTAAAACATTTCTGTTTGGTGTAGTAGTTAATACATATAATATGTTATGTTTGTTTTATAGCTTTAGAGTAAGCGTGTCATTAGCTTAGCAACACGTAACAACAAACTCAAATTCGAGTGAAAATGTGAAATGTACGTAATTGTGTGCATAATTCAGTTCCTCTTTTGTCTCATCCAGAGCCCATGCGTCCCCTCAAAGGTTTGACGGCTTCAGAGATTCAGTCCCGTCAGCTGCTCCTGCAGTGGGAGCCGGTGGGATACAACCTGACGCGCTGTCATACGTACTCCCTGTCGCTGTGCTACCGCTACTCCACTGCTACTGGGGGCGGAGCTGGCGGAAATAACGCCACGGTGAGGGAGTGTCTGTCGGTGGAGGGGAACACCTCCCGCTTCACACTTCGGGATTTACCACCATTCCATGCCGTTCATGTGAGGCTGGCTCTGGCCAATCCAGAGGGCAAGAAAGAGAGCCGAGAAGTGACCTTTCAGACGGAGGAAGACAGTGAGTACTGAATCTTTTTTTTTTCTTTTTTTTTTTCTGTATCCATGAAATCCAAATTTGGTAATACTTAATAATAGGTATACAGTACTAAAGTACTTACAAATCATTTGCAAACCATTAGTTTATAGTTAATTCATAGTTAATATATCGTAGTCTCTACATATATTAACCGGCTATATAAATATTGAGTTCTTCATTTATTATCACTGTAAATAACAAAATTATTAGTGTTTAATTAGCTGATGTAAAGATTTAGATAATGTTGTTGTTGTTTTTTTTACTTATTTATTGTAAATAGTTCTCACTTTAGACTAGGTCACAGGACATATATTAACCATGTAGAGACTACTATATGTAAACTATTAATAAACTATAAACTAATAGTTTGTTAATGATTTGTAAGTACTTTATTACTATACTTATTATAATGTGTTACCCACAAATCTTTTTTTATACCATGAAATCAAAATTCATATTTTTGTGATTTTTGTGATATTTTTCATATTTCATATTCATAATTCCTCCCATCCAGCAATATGTCACTCACATAGCATAGCAATAGCAAACAACAACAAACCCACCAACTATCCAAACCATTACCATTGAACAAAATCAAGCCACACCCTACATTTTTTTTTCTCTAAAGCATGATGCAAATGAAGCATGCCCTCGGTGTCACTATTAAGAAACAAAAGTCACTATATTGACAAACACTATTTTTAAGAATTCTTCATTGAGGACATATATGAGTGGATAAATAGTATTTTATTCTGCTGAAAGTCACAAAATGAAAAACAATGTGGTAGTAAAAATAGACCTAAATGAACAAAAGCCTTTAAAATGACTTAAAATACATATAATAACAATGAGTCATTAATAATTAGTTCAAATAAAGTATCAAAAGCAAGTAATCATATGGTTTTATTGAACAACACTATTAAAATGCATAATGTGTAATATAAACAATCAACTTACATTATGTATTATAAAGGCCTGGTGATTGTTGTTGTTACACTTTACAGCATGATCAAATCCTTGTTTAGTATTGGCCAAACAACATTTAATTCATAATGACCTCTTAATCTTTAATATTTGGCAACATCTTAAAGATATAAATGCTAGATAGAAAAATAGAAACATGTGGATATCAAAACTTGCAAACTCAGAGCGAGGGTATACACTTTTATTTTGGAATCACCATGAGCAACAATTCACAAATTTAGAAACATAGTGATGTATTCTCCTGTGTTGGCGTAGGTTTATAAATCATTATGTTACAAATCTGGTGAAATGGCGCACATTGTGCTCAGAGATGAGCATTATAAGAAACCCAAACTCAAAGCATATGCAGAGCTGCTGAGAAGCGCTCCATGCATATCAATTAATAACAGTGCAACAGCATAAATGTATTTAATTGAATCGCAGTATTTGTGATTTCACACTAGCACTATGCTTTATTATGACTTATGGTTTTAATATATCGTGCACCCTTAGAAAACAGTCTAATAATGCAGTTCATTGATTTTCGTGCAATCGATGATTTTTTTTTTTTTTACATCAATAACTCAGATTGTATCCAGGAATCGTGACAGCACTAAACTAAATCTTGTAATAATTGTCACTTCAGTTTTACTTTCTGAGTATGAATTATATGCAGTAAAAGAAACAAACTCAACTATGCCATGCTGATATTGCGAGACAGTTTTCACCTCAACGAGAAATATCGTTATGTTTTATTATCGCAATCTCGTCACACCCCTAATACGCATCACTGCGTATCTCCACACTTCTCACGCTCCTGAGAATGACTTGCTTCGACCAATCAGAAGCTGACGCTGTTATGATCCGGCGTCCTTTTATAGCTTCCGCATCACCGTCACATGCAACGTCATGAGTGACTTCATGACGCAACACCAATCAAGATTGGACTAGTTCCATACGGGCATCAGACGCGTCACGCTGAAGGCGTTCCCCAAAGTGTCAATTCTCGACGCAGCGTCTCGTTCCCTGAGGGTTACAGTCGTAACCCGAGACGTTTTGTGTAATTTAAGTTACATAATCAATGATTAAGACATTTTAAATATGAAAACCACCCTTTAGCATGCAGGGGAACATTAACACGATTAAATCAAGCACTAAATGAACAGACCTTGCACAGCTACATTCATAAATGTTTTAGTAAGACAATATTGTCTTGATTGAAAGCGCCATCATTTTCACTTCAAGGACTGTTTTGTAAACTCATAAAGCATTTTATCCATTAGGGTGGAAGAACAGTTTTCTTTAGAACAAACTCCCAAACAGCTCAATACGTGATGTAATCAAGTATTTTTGGCTTCCGATGAAGAATCACATCATTATACTTCTTATCTCCATGTTGTTCATAAACTTTCTGAGTTTGATTAAACTTTCATTTGTCCAGAGGGTTTTTTTTTTGTGTGTTTTTTTTGCACGGGTCAGTAGCCATAACTCATCCATCTTTGCAAAGGCATGTATTTATCTGAGCAATTATGATGTGGCGACCGCACCAGGGCCCAGTTTGCCCGCAGTGCTCAAAGCCCAATTATAGCAACAACACAAATATTGACTCACAGAATACCACGCTTCAGCATAATTAAATGGAAGATCATACTTTTAAATGGAAGTATATGAAAAATGAATAAGAAAAGGCCACCAACAAAATGAAATAAAGATTTTTGCTTATTTTTGCATTTTTATTTACATTGTGTGTCAGGCAGCGCATTTTTGCAGGAGGTGCATTCTCATGCAAATGCTTTAAGATGAAACTCTCAGAGGTCAAGTGAAAACCTCGCCATCTGAAAATGAACATGGCTCATAATGAATTCTCTCCATTTATCATTTTCTGTTGGTTTATTTATATATTTTGTACACTGATAGAGCTTGTTTGTGTTTGATGTGTTTGGTTAATTGGAAACAACATCAAGAACTGAAGTTAATGAATGAATTAATTCTGCAAGTAATGTTAAATTACTGGTAGTCAGCATGCTTGCAGAAAGAGACAGAGAGAGTTAATGAGAAATGAGAAGCAGCGATATAAAAACTCTCTGCTGCTTTTCAGCCTGTTCGAGCATCAGTATAGAGATGGGAAATGTATGGAATGTGAGGATTTTTGGTTAGATTCCGAAATATTTTGGACGACTACTCATGTTTACAACTAGTCAGTGTTTACCCTATCTCACCACATGCCGTGTAGCATCAACAGTCTATGATGTTCTATGAAGTCTAGGACATCTTGAATGGCTCCTCCCCCTTTTCAAATAGCCAATAGCGTTTAGTTTACCTCACAGACTGCAATTTGTACTTGACAGCACCATGGAAGCGAATCCGAGCGCAGATGATACGTTTCAATATTCAATAGTAGAGGTGTGAATAAATTCTAGCCATTTCATTCTTAACCAACGTACAGTTGGAAAACGGGATAAAACTCGGGTGTTTAAGCAACCGAACACACATATCCAACCCATATTGCTCCATGACATGTCAACGGTCGGTTTGGGCAGGTGGTATTTATAGCATAGGGGGCGGGACGCTTTAGATTATAGTATTCTTGGTTACAGATTACTTTCAGCTGTCTGTCGTTAAGTTCCCTGTGTATTTATTTCTCTTTCAGTTCATGGTCGGTTCTCGCCAATGTAAATGTTTTCCCCATGCGTTAATCCTGTTTCGGAGTATTTGTTATTAAACCCTGTTTCCTTGAAGTATTCCTCGTCGTAAGAGTTTCTATTTACGACGTTACGTGACAGTTCTCTCACCATTCTTGATTTCTAACACACCCCCACCGCGTCCGGCGTAGTCTTGCGGCTGTCGAAACGAAAGCTGCTGCTCTCCTCCTGTTTTTCCATCGTCACCTGTCGTGTTCATATGTAAATTGCGTGAGCTTATTTTGTCCATTAGGTAGAAAGATCTGAAAAACACTATACATTTTTTAGAACATGCACAAACTGATCAAACTGAAGTCATGCAATCTGTGACTAGCTGGCACAAACCTTACTCTTACAATTCTACTTAATGATTCTTATGGTTCCATTAGCAGTGTAGTAATTCTGTAAAAAACGAATAGACAATCTCTCTTGCAATCATATCATGCATTTTGTTTGTCTGTGAGCCATTTCGTGTACGCCATGTCATTGTGGGGAAAAAAGTCTTTACGGGGCAAAGGAAGCATAGAAGCCTCGTGGCATACATTTTTTTTCCCAAATTGCCAGTATTGATGTTTTTGTGCAGAAATCACAATTGCTATGTACCACAGAACAAACAACTATAGGTTTAATTAGAAGTTGGGCCCATAATTGCTGTTTGCAGCTAATTTTTTTTTTTTAAAGGGAACCAATTCTGCACTAGCTGTTTGCATAGGGAAATCATTTTCCCTTAACTTTCCTCAACACTGCCCAATACTCTGCATTTAAATAGCCTACTGGAAGCCAGACTTCCTATAGCTCATAACACTCAGTATTACATAAGTTTGAGCCCTAATGAGATGATTTCACCCTGTAGCCATGGTGAATGACTTTGGCCTGGATGAAAGTTAGATCCCTTTCTTGCTCTCAAACATAGCATCAAGTGTTCTCTCCCCCCCCCCCCCCCCCCCCCCCCCCCCCATCCCCCCCCCCCCAAACTGTCCTTCTAAAGTTTCCTCCCCTCTAGTCAATAGCATCTCCACCTGTTGCATCTCGACCATCATCTCAGCTGTGTCTGATACTCGTGTTTAGTAAGATGGATCTGACCGTACTCTGATTGTTTTCTTTCTTTTCCTGCAGTCCCAGGAGGAATTGCACCCGAGTCTTTAACCTTCACCCCATTGGATGATATGATCTTTCTGAAGTGGGAGGAGCCTTTGGAGCCCAATGGTCTGATCACACAGTATGAGGTAATGTGTTATTTTAAAAAGCATTGTAAATGGAAACATGTATTCTAAAATTAGTAAGTAACAATTAACAAAAGTGTGTCAGGTTGTAAATGACGTCAAGCTAAATAGTTTTTATTATAACCATGTCAAACTAATATTTAGCCTTCAAACTGCATCTGAGGTGACATTTGTTCAATAAAAAAATGCATAAATGTTTGAATGCAATACAGAGGCAGCTTAGGTATATTTATTTATATCATCAACTTACCTTTTCCTACCCTTGTAAAAAAAGTAGACTTTAAGCATATATTTAAAAAAAAAAATACATACTTACTAACATATTTTAAAGATATAGTGTGACCTAAATGTAATGTTTTGAGACACTTAATTGCATGTTAATGGCAATTAAATTAAAATGTTTTAGAGTTTAAATAAATGCATAGTCTCTTGAAGCTCCCTTAAAGGGTTAGTTCATCCAAAAATTAAAATGATCCTGTAATTTGCTCATCCTCAAGCCATACTAGGTGTATATGACTCTTCTGACTCTTCTAAGCCTTAAAATGGGAGTGAATGGTACCTTAGTTTTTGAAGGCCAAAAAAGGCGCATCCATCCATCATAAAAGTAATACGTCAAACATCGTTTCAGAGGTCACTCTTTGGCCGGATCTCGACTCGCGTACGGACTTTACCGGAAGCCAGTGATTATACTTCATAAAGTTATAAATATGGATATTTGTCTTACAAAAAAGCATCGCTTCACTTCAGAAGGCCTTTATTAACACCCTGGAGCTGTATGGATTACTTTTATGATGGATGGATCCAATTTATTTGGGCTTCAAAATCTAAGTTACTATTCACTCCCATTATAAAGCTTGGAAAAGCCAGGATATATTTTTTTTAAATAACTCCGATTGTGTTTGGCTTAAAGAAGAAAGTCATATACACCTAGGATGGATTGAGGGTGAGCAAATTATGGGATAATTTTCATTTTTGGGTGAACTAACCCTTTAAAGTTTATTACAAGTAATATATTTTATTATCTACATTAAGTACTTGCAATGTACTTCAAATCGAAAAAGTGCAGTTATGTATTATTATTATTTTTTATATACATATATTTTACAAGCACTCATTGAATACAATTAAGCCCACTTCTTTTCCACATGTGAAAAGTCCTTTATGGTCTTTTCTAATGTGTGTCCATTAAAGGGTTCGTTCACTAACTTCACTCAAGAATGAAAATTATTTTTTCAAAAGTTTCTTTCTTCTTTTGAACACAAAAGATATGTTGAAGAATGTTGGTAACCAGTCAGTTGACGGTACCATTGACTTCCATAGTTTTTTTGTTTTTTTTTTCCTACTATGGAAGTCAATGGCTACCGTTAACTGGCTAAAAATGTCTATCCTTTAAAATATCTTCCTTTTAGTTCAACAGAAGAAATCAGCTCATACAGGTTTGAAACAACATAAGCATGAGTAAATGATGACAGCATTTTCATTTTTGGATGAACTAACACTTTAAGTTCCTGTGTGTTTGCAGAGTTCTGACTGCACAGTGAAATGCTGATTATTTAAATTACTTGCTTCATCAGTCATTAAACTGATTAAAATAAGGATCAAATATTGAAGCAATGTTGTGAAAAAATGTATGGTGCATCAGAAGTCCTATTATAATGACAACATCACAGTTTATGCTGCCCTTGATACTGTGGGGTGAGGAACATTATAGTATAGCTAATGCAAGCTGCATTTACTCTGCAAGATAGAGATTTGTTCAGGGGATTGTCTAACTGTTTCAGCAGCCTGGTCTCATTGTTTATACGTAGGTATAAGTATGTAACATTTACAGGGACAAAAACAAACGTTTTGTTCGTTTTTTGATTGATGCTGAAACGTGCAATATGGACATTGGCAACATCTAAAATGTAAACATTTACATATTTACAGCTATAGAGACGCAAGCTATTTATAAATCAATACATGTTATGTGCAAATGCATACAACATTTCATGAGATTGTGTTGGTTTTTAGCAATAGGAGTGCGATCCATTTTCTCTTTTGTTTCTTGCAGGGTTTGTTTTTATCCCTCACTCTCCCTCCCAGTCAGAGAGCCATTAGTGTGTGTAAACTATCTCCAGCCTTCACAGAGTCTAGGTGTTCTTATGCTAATCATGTTGCAGTTCATTCTCCAGGCTTCAATTAGTCGAGGAACAAACATAATTGCTTCTTTGCCTTGCAGAGACTGTCGGATGGGGCAATTGTGTTTAAGTGCTTTAGTCTGGTAATATGTCACTGCTTCAGCCCACTTCAATTACCTCCGCTGTCAGCATATACACATGTAAACTTCTGTTTACACTCAACACTCGTTTGGGAGTGACATGTGTAGCTCTATGTTCACTGCTAATAGTTGTTGTTGATGGGGTAAAGTCTGTTGATGAATTTGGTAACCATTTCTCAGTGGTTGATATGTTGCATTAGCATTTTAATAAAAAGTAGTTGCAAAATGGAGCATGTAATTTATATAAAGTTGATGGATATTGAGAGGGATAACACAGTTAACACTTAAAGGTAGTTGTTTTAAATTCCTAGGTACCTAGAGAGCACGGCCGCATTAACAATAGGGCTAGGCGGGGCTGAAGCCCCGGGGCCCGAACAAGGAGGGGGCCCTTGATTGGCTGTGGAGCAGATGCTACTAGCCATCTGATTGCCATCTGATTGCTAGTAGAGAGGGCAAACATTTTCAAGCTTTCGTGCGAGTACTTTTGCAATATTTGTCTCACTAATTAAGCAAGATAAATTAATCACTCTTTTAGGTGGCTCCTCCAACTTTAAAATTAATATTATAAGAGTATTCCAAAGTGAGGGCGGTAGTGGAGCAGTTTAAGATTCTTCAAACAGCTTGTAATGAAGACTGTAATTTCAAATCTGAGGTGTGACTTACTAGTGCTAAAATATGGGGGTTTCATTACACTTTAAAGTTTGAATAGATATCTATATATAGATGCCGTGCAGGTCTCTTTCACTTTGGCTTCTACAGCTGAGACATACATATTTTTAAAAAAGTACATTTGTATTCATATGTTTTCAATGTATGTATCTTAAAAAAAAAAAGAAAATTCAGACATGTCGATGTAGAATTTGTTAAATATCTTGCTTGTGTCCCATCAAAGATGAATTGATTTAATGGGAAAAAAATGACCCTGTGTGATGACTTCCATGGAAAAATACAAAATATCACACATAGAGACATAATCTATTCAAGAATGTAGCTCTGCAAATATCAAATCAGACTAGAACTGAATTGTTTTTTTGTTTTTTTTTAATGAGAGGATCGATCTAGTTGTGGGTCTACTGAAGTTAAAATGTCCTCTCATTATTACACTATGTCACCATACAATGGAGACAGGTTTAGAAACAGATTATTTTTTTAATCATTGTCATTAGGACCATAAGAATTTACCAAAATAATTTCTTGACTCAATTGGATGAAAACATATATGCCTGCTGAGTTGCATTTTAAATATATTAAATGGTTTATACATTGTGAGTCCTCTTGCATGAAAGAAAATGGAGCAGCAAGATCTCACTGCGGAGTAAATGAGTCTAGAAATATTATGTCTGAATGCACATAGATGTTTAGGGCTTGAAATGACTTGCTTTATACCTCCATACCCTTAACATTCCATGAATGCTACAAATTTTGTTATATTGACAAACAGTTTCTTGCATGAAACAATCTTTGTAGCTTAAAGTGTGCTTTCAAAAAAGTTAATGCAAGGAAAGAAAATTGTTTTTGCTGTGGATCAAGTGAAGCATACAGTAGTTGCTGCAGTCAGACTATAAGACTGCATCACAGGGATTCATCAACACTGTTCCTCCACCGTAAGGTACTACATCATTTCTACTGAACTCACTGTCTGTTATTGGTTTTTAGATCAGCTACCAGAGCATCGAATCGTCCGATCCCAGCATCAACGTTCCTGGCCCACGGCGCACTGTCTCCAAACTAAAGAACGAGACATATCACATGTTCTCCGGGCTTCACCCTGGCACCACATACCTGGTGTCTGTTCGCGCCCGCACCGCTAAGGGCTTTGGCCAGACCGCCCTAACTGAAATCACCACCAATATCTCAGGTGAGGAAATATGCATTGCCACAAGGAATTTATGGGGATATGAGCCATGTCAGCAAACCTACAACTTTCAGCTGTGTCTCTCTGAATCTGAAGTACTTAATTATAATTTCTCCACTAGAAGCTAGATGGGCTTTGGTTTTATCACTGGAATGAATGTGAGATGCCTGCAAGGGCCTTTTAATTGGTTCAGGATTTATTCAGACTTTATTTATATGTAATCTAAGCTAGGCAAAAGCTACTCTTTTGGCAAGATGGACTCTCTGAACAGCAGAAATATTTATAACAAGGTTTACCCAGGCTTAAATCGACAAAGTGAGGGGAGAACAGTGTAAACTGAAGGGAAAATGGAGAAAACCCTTTGAAGAGAACTTTTTTTTCACCAATAAAATTACAGACATGTGATGAAAGTGGCTTTACATTTGGTAGCTCAATAAACCGATAATTAATGAGAAGCTGATTAGTCTACACTCCTTTGGTAGTTATGACCAAACAATGAGCATCAATTGTACAATCCTCTTTAAAAAGCATCATGAAAGGCGTAGTTCACACGAAAATGAAAAGTCACTCCTAACATCTTGGAGCTGCTCATTTATTACCATAGGCTATCAAGCTCCAAAAAGACAGACAAACAAACAAACAAACAAATAAATAAATACATTTCTTCTTTCAGACTAGTGGAAAGAAAATATCTAAAAGACACATTTAAGTGTTTATTATATACTTTATCTATTTCTGTCTGAAGATTTATGCACTGAGCCAGTAATCTCCAATTCAGTAGCACTTAAAAAACAAACTTTGCCATTTTAATCCTATCCATATTTTTACAAAGGAGTTTGTTCATATACTATTCAAATGATTTGTAGCATTTTATTCCTAAAACATTAAGAGATGTGTGTGTGTGTTTCTCACTGATTCATTTTCTGATTAATTGAATGACAAGAAGATAAACCAAAAATCCCTTTTAACTCTAATATGTCAACAAAATGAAAGAATTTTGAACATGACTTAATCTAATTTCCAATTTTTGTTCTGGAAATTTAGTTAGATAATGCAGCATTTACATATTTACACGTAACATTTTAGAAAACTTGTAATACAACACAAATTGAGTGTCAGCTTCAGTTCTGGCAGGCCAGGTAGTCAAGATGCTGCTAACGCTATCGGCCGTCAACACGGTCTCATCAGCGATCTGCTCAGCTGAGCTGCATCAGTGCATCTGCTGTTCATCTCTCCTCGCTGCTAATGACTACGCTCAAATCAGGGCGCCCTATTTAAGCAGATTCAATTCGCTCCTAACTGCTCGCTGCTCGCTCTCTGCAACCCACCTCCTCCCCTGCTCCTCCTTGTGGTGTATAACGTGGATTTGCTTTTCTGTCATCGTTGCTGCTCTGTTCATATGGGGGAATAGTTCTGCTCTCCCAGTACTAAACTGTGAGCTTTCCCTAATGCTGCTGCTGTCCTCTGACTCTCTGCTATTTCATGGTGCTCATGAAAGGTCAGAGGACTCCCTGAACAGAGCCATACTGCCAAATTTTAATTATCAACTTGAATTGCAATTTATTCAAAACAATGTCCTAATCATTTATTGTCATGTGTGTTCTTGACTTAATGGACCTGACAGAATTGTCTTAGTGTACTGTGATTAAATCTGTTGGGGAAGTATGATATTAGTTAAAATTGTAACTCTATTCAACTGTGGTGTCTCACCTTAAAAATCCACACATCTCAGATACTTCAGACTTCCGAAGTCATACAATAGCTTCCCTGCTTTGTGTCAAACAGGTTAAATGGTTAATAATTTTTGCATGTTCCCTTAAATATCCTCTCTCACACACACCCACACACACACACACACACACACACACACACACACACAATAACCCAGCTGTAGGCATGAGCAAAACTTTTCTTATTTGTCTGTTTCTTTTGAGGTTAGTTCCAATAAACATGTCAATCGCAACATCCCACAGTCCTCTTATGAAACAGATCTAACACTAGCACTGTGATGGCAGCTCTCATTCTTTGTACTCTAGATTTTCTGCTTGTTTTAGTATGCTGAAGGCTGAGACATTGACCCGTTTCCCTGTACTAGCGCACTAATTGACTTCAAATAATAAGCGGGAATGGGAGCAGGAGGTCTGTTCTGCGCTCACCCCTCAAGAGACTTTATAAAGGACTGTGGATCGCTCTCATCCGCCTCCATTACTGTTTCATAGCCCTCGTGTAGTGTGCTCTGTCTAGGGCAGGTTTTTGTTCTCTGTGGAGCAAGTGATTTAAATCAGTGGAAAACCAAGACTAATTTGAAAGATTTTTCTGTGTGTTCGAGTTGCTAGGTGTGTGGGAGTGTGTAGTTTTTTATTTTTTTATTTTTTTAAATAGATCAAATATGAAACTTCTGTTGTTATTTACTCATCCTTATGTAATTATAAATGTGTATTTTAAGTCTTTGTTTACTGATAATCTTCCCCTCCAGTGAGCTGTTAACTGAGAAACACTGCAACCGAATCATAGTCAAATCATTCAGTGGAATTTCGCGGACCAGCACAAAATAATGATTTGTTCACTGGTCCAGATCTCAAGTCACTCAGGCGGCATTTATGTTGGCACAAAAATTTTTATTTCTTACTCACATCTGAGACAGATCAGATACTGTTTGCTCTTTCTTTCCCCCTCAGCGCCTGCATTTGATTATGAAGACGTCCCATCTCCACTGAGTGAATCTGAGAGCACCATAACAGTCCTACTGCGTCCAGCCTTGGGGAGAGGAGCACCTGTTAGGTAATAAATCCGATATAATATGAACATTTTGATTTTCTTTTCACAATATTTGCTAAAAATATATATCTGCAGTTGACAAGGCTGTTAGTAGACTTGTTCAATGACAATAATCCAGATGTCCAAACATTAAATGCATATTAGCCCCAATAAAACAAGGTTGTTGTTTCATGTTATGAAAAAAATAACTGTTGAGTAATCATGTTATGACTACTCAACAGTTGAATTATGAGCTAATTGCACAGAAACTAAATTGCTTTTTATATTTTTTTTGCTTGGTTTTGAGTTTTTTAAATCATGTGGCAAATATACTGTTGTATGAGCCTTTTTATACTGTGGTATAGGGTATTTTTGGTTGCACATGAGGCCATGATTCTATCAAGGACTGCAAATACAGTTTAGTACACTCCAGAACAGTTCAGAGTTTAACGACCGTTATATCTTCCTCTACAGCACCTATCATGTGGTTGTGGTGGAGGAGGACAGCTCCAGACAGGTGAGGCGGAGGGAGTTGGGTCACATGGAGTGTTTCCCTGCTCCTTCCTCCCATGGGGAGACTCCAGGGGGAGGAGGAGGGGCAAGTGGTGCATCACCTCATTACTACACCGCTGAACTCCCACCCAGCAGCTTGCCCGAGGCTACGCCCTTCACCGTGGGGGACAACCACACCTACAACGGCTACTGGAACACACCTCTTGACCCCAGCAAGAATTATATAATCTACTTCCAGGCCTCCAGTAACTTCAGAGGGGTGAGTGATCCCATCTGCCCAATAAATGCTCATAAGGAACTCATGTATGCATGTATGTTGGAGAAGAAATGGGAAAAGTTTAGAGAAACTGTTTTATTCCAAATATCTTGTCATGTAGAGAGAAGACAGTGTCTTTTAAGACTATTACCACTGGATATTACATTGTTGACCATCCCATCAAATCTTAGCATGTATTAGCAAACATAATGTTTTGTTGGAACTAAAAAAAGAATCAAAGGTATAGTGGAAATAATAAGTTTGTGATGCCTTTGAAAATATGTTTATTTTTAATCGAAGCTTATGGGTAGCGATATTCAATTTGAAATATTTAAAATGGCAATGTACTGTATTTCTGTATTTAAATGTACATTTTCCATACCAAATGTGTAACGTTTGGAGCAAAATGCTAATTCAAATTCAATAACATCATTTCTATTTTCTATTTCCTATACTAGTTTTAACAATCATATATATTTAATATCATTTAAATAACATATAATTGGCATTTTCCTCCAAACGTTTGGTATGGAAAATACATTGCCATTTTACATATTTCAAATTGAATGTCACTACCAATAGGCTTCCATAAATTTATGCATTGCTTACTCATAAAATGTGGTCTGATCTAAGACAAAATTTGACTTAACTGATAGCACACAAACAGATGTACATTTCAGAATATTACTGGATACATTGAGTGATCATTGACAGGGCAGGCTGGAAAAAGTAAGTCAACCTCTGTGTTGCAACATATAGGGAGATTAGGGGGAAGTATGGATTGCCCAGGTGCCCTTTCCTATAAAGGCACACAATACATGGTACTAACAAATCTTTTCTTGAATGTCGATGTGAACCATGCCTCTCCCAAAAGCTTTCACAGGACCTTAAAAACACATTACGGAGATGCACAAATCTGGCAAAGGCTTGGATAGATACCCTGATACCCTGAATACAAATTCTGGACTGGTGGTACTCTACCCTGGAGCTGGCATCCGAAAATCACTCTAAGAACACAACAGACAATCCCGAAAGAGAGAAAGAACCCAAGGATAACAGTAGAAGACCTCCAAAAATATCTATAAACAAAATGAAAACAATGAAACACACTGGACTGTGTTGCACTTCAACGAAAGAAGCACACTATTTAGTGGAGGTCCTGAAACTAAAATAATGCCTTGATGTCAGCTGCAATAATGCTACAATAACGACGGAGGAAAAGTTACTTTCTAGTCATGAATAGGTTGAAATGTAGGAATCTTATATACAGAAGAGTCCCCCAAGCTGTGTAACACCTGGTTCATTCTGAGACTTCTTGCGCATCATCACAAATCAACTTTTCCCAGCACTGCTGTCATCACTGTTGGTGTCACTTACTGTACATAAATAACTTAATAATATGACTACCGTGGATCTGTACTTGACCCCAGAGGCATCTTCTCTGGTCCTTGCCATGGATGTAGAAGCTTCAGCCACCAAGAAATAGCTTTTTCTGACATTTCCCAGTTGCTTCGCTTGCATTGCCTCAAGAAGATACAAATTTCCTATGAATTCATTACTATCAATGGTTGACAATTTATCAGCTTCTTCAGTAGTGCAAGCAATGTACCTTTTCTGTCCTATTACAAGTAATTGCAGGCAAGAGTCTTTGACAATATGTTGTTGACCCTTTGACAAGATTCATTTGATCTGAATCATATAGGTGTCATACCTATTTGAAAATGGCCAGTTCGTTCTGTGGGTAATAAAGAGGTAGAGGTATGTCCCTCAGTTCATTTCAAAAGAGCTTTAACAGTTGAATGGGTCATCTTCTCTTTCATCTTTAGTGCTTTCAGACCAGGTCTTATTTAAGTCTATTCAGCTCTTGAACTCTTTGCAAGGCAACACATTACCTCATCTTCAGTTCATCAGCTATTTGAGACTAAACTGATGGTTCTTTCATTGAGTTCTCATCAGATCATTTTTCATTTGATTTTCTCACTTGAGACATTAGCCCATGAACCTGTCTCAGACATCTCACCTCTCTTGGAAGTTCCGGGAGTTCCCTGCAAATTGAACTCAGCTCCCTGACGCCCCCAAAATACATACAATAATATTGGAAACCAAGCGAGCGAGATAGAAACCCTGTTTCCGTCTGGAATTAAGATCAGTGATCAAATCACAAGTGGTCAACTGAGACAAATGGCTGTTTCCACTTGAGAATAAGAAGCATCTCCCGTGACCACTCCCCTTTTAATTGATCACACTCTTGAAGCACAGAGTGTGTCACGCAGATACTATACAGATAAATACAGATTTGCGCTATGGCACTGAATTGATTATTAGGTGTGTTTAGTTTGGGCTAGAGCTAAACTCTGCTGGAAGGTGTCCCTCCAGGTCTAGGACTTTACAAGTTCAGCAGTATCAATACTTCTTTAAGCCTGCTTAATGCACCGTAACCTGTTCTTCATTTGCAGTTAACTTTGATGTTGGGTGGAGATTTGGGAAATAGACAGCAGACAAGAAAATCATATACAGTAATAAATTATGTATGCTTATGTAATTAATGAGTATAAATAACTACCACTGAAGATGTAATTTGCTTCCGTAGAAACCTTGGAAAGCTAATAAAGGACATGAATCATTTGAGCACAGCATAGCATCCTATTTACTGCTATTAAGATGCTGCTTATTTTGTTGTGGTGCTTTTGGTCTGATGTATTGAGGTGATCAAGATTGCGGTACATGAAAGTTTTCACTGCGAGAGCAATAGAGAGAAGCATTTGATCATCAATTGTCATTTTAATGAGGCCTGTGGAGTTTTCTGTATTCTGTCTCCTTGTCACAGAGATGACTCTGTAGTGTCTCTGTTGTAAAATGGAGGGTTATAGATTTAGAGAACAAGACAAACACACTCCTTTTGACTCATGTTGGCTAGCTGTCTCATCATTACAAACAAAACAAAGGTACCATTGTATCCAATAATAGGATTGTGCTGAAAATACCTCCTCTAATGGGATGTAATGAATACATAATTGACCATAAACAGTAGCGTCAACCACTCACGCTGTCTGACACTCACCATTGAAAGTGAGTTTATTCTAGCACAAGACGAGTCAAATTCATTTAGGTTTTTGTTTATCTGACCCACACACATTTCCATCTCAATCAGCCTAAATAAATCTTTTTAACATGAGTGACGCTAAATGCTCGGCTTTGCTGGTGCTTATTATTTTGTCAATTATTCCTGATAATTAGGTGCAGGTTCTCTCTATTAGACTTGGCCTAAATTTAAACAGTAATTACTCTGACTAAAGTGGCTTACTGCAGCTCTATGGGTAAAAGAGACAAATACATTTTAGAATAAAACAGAAATTATTAGTAGGAAAGGTGCACTTCAATATTACTGTTGCTCCATACCCCTAATTCCCCTGATAAGTTTTAAACCTCATTACATAACTCATCCCGCACCATTTGTGCTATAGACTTGAGTGAGACCTCAAATTTTGCAGCTTACAGACCTTATACGCCAGAGAAACAAGCGCGCAGCCATCTTTAGAATTTTGTGTTTTAACTTCTGTTTTTGCGGTAGCTCTGTATATTTCTATGGCATCGCTGTCGAAGAGTAATTAGCTGGTGAAGTGGATTTACTTATTGTTATGTTGGAAGTCAAAAGTCATAACAAATGTCAGTAGACCAGGAAGATTTAAAAACAAGCAGTTCATTCATAAATCTGTAAGAGCTCTCCTGCTGTGGAAATACAAACCGCAAGACAGAAAACAACGTGGCTACTTAAGGTGATCACATTTTTGCCAGTTGGACAAGCATCTCAAAAACTTAGATTGAAGGAGCACTCTAAAAAACAATGGGTTAAAAACATCTCAATTTGGGTTGTTTTCAATCCAAGGGCTGGGTAAATATAGGACAGAACACATGTTTGGTTAATTTCACCCATAAAATTGAGTTATTTATTTAACCCAGCATAATGGGTTAAAAGCAATGGGTTAAACAATGGGTTAACAATGGGTTAAAAACATCTCAATTTGGGTTGTTTTCAACTCAAGGGCTGGGTAAATATAGGACAGAACACATGTTTGGTTAATTTCACCCATACAATTGAGTTATTTATTTAACCCAGCATAATGGGTTGATTTAACCCAGCATAGTTGATACATTTTTACTATAATAATTTTTTTTTTTTTTTTTTTTTTTTTTTACTTCATACATGAATTAATGTCTACGGATTAACTTAAATCCTCTAAACTTTTTTTTTAAATACTCGATACAACCACTGGCTTGCATGATAATTCCTTTATTTTCAGTTATTTTACAGTATAGTATTTTCATATATACTTTTAATACATACTGACAATGTTTAAGATCGTTTAACAAATATTAGAAGTAAAAATTAAACATTTATAAGTAATTCAAGTGTAGTAGACCAGTCTATGTTGTCCCATTTCCACCGTAACGGTGCTGGATCTCGTGCTGGAGCTTGTGTCATGTTCAGCGTGGGAACTTCTAACTCCAGACCGCCGCCCTGCGTTTCACTCGTAGCCGAAATATGTGGTGACAGGCTCCATAACCTGTCCATAAACAATCAGTGTACATTTCTGAAAACATATTTTAACATCATACGTATTTATATTCTGTATCTTTTTTAATAAAATCATAAAATTTTATGCAAAGCATCAGCCGTTTCCATCATGCAAAAATATCGACACGACACTCGTTTAGGTGACTCACATCGCGGCCCTGTATGTTGCTTTGCATAAAATTAAACTATATACAGCACAATACCGAATTTATAGATAAAATAAAATGTACTCAAACCTGTATTTTACCGAAGACATGCACCATTTTGACGGAGCTGCACCGCTCTCCACTGAAGAGGTCGCAAAAATCCCGCGATAAATTACTCAATCCCTTGGTTTTTATGTCTGACCCAAGATCTGGGTAACACAAGAAAACTATCCAAACACTGGGTTGTTATGTCTGACCCAGGAGCTGGGTAACACAAAAACTAGCCAAATACTGAAAAAATTACCAAAAAAATTACCCAAAAGGTTCAACCCAGGATTTGGGCAGAAAAAATAACCCAAGATTTTTTAGAGTGAGGAATTCAAAACATGAAAACCACCCAAAACCCAATACCTCACTCAAAACCACTCGGAATGCCATAGCAACCCTATATCAACGTCCTGAACGACTCCCTGCCCAGCATTACACCAGCAACTTTTGCACTAAAAATCTACTCTGACATTTTTTTTCAGTGAATTATTAATTTAGTGGCTGTTAAATCATCCCAGACAAATTTCCACAGACGCGTACGAGTCAGTCACATTTGTGGGTGTGACAGACAGACACTTTTTCATTCTGAATATTGACCATATTTTAAATGCCACTTGTAAAGCAGCTTTAAGTGTGACCTGCGTATTATACCATATATCATCTGACAGTGATTAATTTTAACGCTGCCCTTCAGTGCTGCCTCACAACCTCAACCTAGGGCTGTGGAACACATGTTTTAATGACGTTAAAATGTGGTGGTAAATATGTCACATCTGCCCCGGTGAAAGAGAGGAGAAAGCAACTCGAAGCTGATTTTCAATTTAAAAGGCAATTTACTGGCAGTTTAGGTGAGAAAGGTCTTGACTCTAATCTAGGTAGATGAATTTGCATAATTGGCACATAAAACTGCAATTTGTACCTGTAAATCCTAATTTGATAATATGTCTCTATAGCTCATCCTTTGTGTGTGGGGGGGCGGGGCGGGGTGGGGGGGGGGGAGTTTTTGAGTTTTACAAACATGTTATTAAACAATTATTTCCCCCCTAAAAACACAACAACACACTGCATAATTTAAACTACCTTAATTCATAAGAAAAAAACTCATTAAGTACAGAACACATACCGACTTCACAAAACCATTCAATCTTAAAAACATTGATTGCATTCATCAGTTTGTAATAATTTAAATCTACAAGAATTCTTGATTTGAACACATTCTTAAAAACTGATACAATGTGCTGTCCATTTCTCTGTTCTATTTTATTTCTTCTGGAAATATAAATCGCCAGTTTGGCTTGACCAACAATAAAGTTCATTAATTGACATCCATATTTCTGTACATTACTATACTTAAAACCCAGTATAAAACATTGATTTGTAAAAAAAAAAACATCCCTAATAAAGAAAATAAAAAGTCTAAGAGATTAAAGAGTGGAGAAAGTCTGTCACAATTCATAAAACAATGGAATATTGTTTCTCTCTCTGAACAGAAAGGATAATTATCATTTAAAGTGGGATTAATTTCCATAAAAAAAAAAAAAACATTGCACCATGCAAAATTCTCCTGCCCTTTTAGTCAATGGTGGTTTGTATAGTACTCTTCACTCTGGTTTAATTCCCTCTACCACTTCTAATTTGTTTCTACACACTCTGTCAGCTCTGTATTTTTACGCATGTTAATTATTAACGAAGATAATTAATCAATATTTTTATAGAACCTTTTCTTTAACTGTACAAAAATCTTAATTTTAATTTGTTTAAACACAACACTGGACTGTTTTAAGTGGATTTTTCCAGATCAGGTATAATTCTGATGTCTGGGAAAAAGTAATTAGCATTAGGGGAAATATCACCCATTCTGTATCTCTCAAGTAGAGTTGTGTTCTTTGGAGTTTAAAACCCCATCCAGTTTGTCCAGAAACTTTCTAGCAAATCTCACTGATCTTATAACCAGATGTGCAGCAACAGTTTCTGCATTTTTCAGTCCAGGTCCTGCTTTGTCAACAATATCTTTCAATTGTTGTAATTTCTTTGACAAGTATTTTTAGCCTTGGGATGTCATCTCCTGACACATCAAGGTGACTCCCCAAAACCACAGGTTCCTCAAGCAACCAAAAAAAAAAAGAGATGTAGCTGACTCTGTCCACTGATGTTTCAAAAGTATCCACACTTTAAAATAAAAAGAGGGCAGTTCCAGTCAAATCCAGAAAAGTATGATCCATTAAGAAAAGTGCAGCATGAAGTCCCATTCCATTCACACCTCGTAAAATGGTTTGAGCTAATGGCTTCCACACTAGACTTTGAGGTCCCATCAGTAACCGCTGAATGAACTGTAACCGATAAGTTGCTCCTTTGCTGATAAGATTAAACAAGCCTTGACCTCCTTCATCTCTTGGCAGAAAAAGAACACTGTGAGGTGTCAAGTGCAAATTGTTCCAGAAAAGCTAACCATCTCTCCTTGAAGCTTTGGTAAAAGTCCAACAGGCGGATCAACACAGTTTATGCCATAGAGAAGACCCCACCAGGTTATTGATTATAAGCCCGCGACCTCTATAAGACAGTTGGGGACGTAGCCACTTCCATTTTTGTAAACGTCCTTTGATTTTTTCTAAAATACAATCACAATTCTTTTGAACAAAATCATAATTGCCTAAAAAAATTCCAAGGTATTTGAATCCACCTTTCTTCCATATTAAACCTCCAGCTAAGTTGGTAGGTCCTCTATTCCCAATCACCCATTAAAAGGGCCTCACTTTTCCCCCAGTTGACTTTTGCAGCAGAATTTTCTTTTTTAAACGGTTAACAATAATCTCAGATTTTTTAACATGATCACCAGCAATTACATATAAAACAATTACATCATCAGCATAAGCAGAAAGGTGCTTATAATTTATGAAGTAGAGGTTAAATGGCCAGGGAGTATAACATTCCTGACATAGCACATCCTTGCCTAACTCCCCTCTGAACTTCAAAAGGAGCACTCAAACCACCATTGACTTTGAGTATACTCTGAATGTTATGATACATGGCCTCAATCATATTTATAAAACTCTGACTAAAAACAAAAGCTTCTAAAACATCTCTCAAATATGAATATTCTACATGGTCAAAGGCTTTTTCCTGGTCTAACGAAATCAGACCACATTTAACAACTGATAGTCTTGCAACCTCTAGAACATCTCTGACCAATTATATATTGTCGACGATTGACCTCTTGTGTATAAAATTATTTATCAGAATGTATTACTTGACTCAAAACTTTGCTTAACCTTGTAGCTAGAGCCTTTGATAATATTTAATAACCTGCACATAAAAGAGATATTGGTCTCCAGTTATTTATGTTTTGAAGATCCCCCTTCTTAGTCAACAGAGTGATAACAGCTCTTCTACAGCTTAGCGGTAACAGTCTTTTGTTTAAACTATCATTAAGAACCAAAAAAGAAAAATTCCCCAATCACTGGCCATAAAATCTCATAAAAATCAACAGAAATCCCATCAATACCAGGAGTCTTTTGATTTTCGATACTCATCATAGCTGTGTATAATTCATTTTGTGACAGAGATTGTTAAAGCATAATATTAGACTCCTCATCAATCTTTGGAAGATCATTAAAAAAAGTAGTCTCTTCTTTTTCCGATTTACTGTTTTCAAAATAATCACCATCACCTGTAGAAGCTGTTGTACTCAAAAGTTCTACTGTTTCATTTTCTAACTTCTTCATTGACTGGGCCATTTCCTTATAGTCCAGTCATTTTATGAAAAAAGGTTGAACAAATTGCAACAGAAGCAAACTCAACTGATTTTGTATCCTCAATATGTCCTGAGTAAGGAAAAAAAGCCCCGAAGAATCCCATTAGGGGAAAGTTTAGAAAAAGACCCAAATATATCCCATTCATACGCCTATTCATTCTTTTTCTCACGTGAAAAGGGTAAAATTTTTAACCTTTAGATATCATCATGGAAATCACTGAGTTGATTACTTACATCAAGACAAACAAAAAATGTATTACAAGTTTTTTTTAATTGTTTGTTAACATGGACAAATGGTGCATAATATAATTACGTATTAGCTAATTTGCATAATTACCCAAACAGATCTAAACATTGGGTATAGCAGGTGAAAATGTTTTTTTTTTAATCGTGTTGACCATAACAGTAAAAGACTTAATGTTAAGGTCTGAATGGAACCCATTTAGGCTACCCATGAACATTAATACAGGAAGAAGTACTTTAGAAACCAGCCTTTATTAATTATTTTTGCAGAGATGGGGTTTGGGCATTGAGTGCATTGTGTACGTAATTAGATTTTTTGATCCAGACACTTTTTATTTCACCTACCTTTTGTCTTCTGCATTCTCCTTACCCATGTCTCCTGTTCTTCCCTCAGACTCATCCCCCAGAAACAGTCCCACTGACCCAGCCCCAAACCCCATCTCTGCCATAATAATTCATAAAAGGCTGGTTTCTAAAGTACTTCTTCCTGCATTAATGTTCATGGATAGCCTAAATGGGTTCCACCATTTGTCCATGTTAACAAACATTTGCAAAAAACGTGTAATACATTTTTTGTTTGTCTTGATGTAAGTAATCAACTCAGTGATTTTCATGATGATATCTAAAGGTTACAATTTTTACCCTTTTCACGTAAGAAAAAGAATGAATAGCACTGATTCTTGAGAGTCGGGACAAAACATGTCCCACATAGAAAAGTCTAATTTATAGCAAAAATTAAGAAATTCATCATGCATGACATACTTACAAAGTTAAATCTAAAGGAATTGTATATACCTAACTGATTTTTAGAATAAACTTGTTTATCTTTTTGGGGAAAAGTTGTTTAAATGTATGGTCTGTGGTTAGATGGTCCATGTTATTGCACTTGTCCTCAGCAAGAGGTTACAATATTAACCATCCCAAAAAACTTTAAAAAAGCTTTACAATTGTGAAAACATACATTTCAAATAAAAAATAAGGGGTATAAATATAAAAAACAATGCATGAAGTGAACATCAAACAATATTTTCCATAATTATCTGCCTATTAAAGTTGTGTCCTCAGTTTCTGTCAACCCCGTCAGATTTTTTCATAAAGCTCTTTAAATCAGGAAATAGCATGGTCAGCTATATCCTTGAGGACCCCTTTTCATCTCCCTGTCTGTGGTGAATGCAGCACTACCACACATGCTCTGGAACGTTTTACATTTTTTTATATTTTAGACAAACAATGTCAATATTCCTATGGTCACAGCTGGACCATGTCAATACCATCTTTCTGTTAAGATACTTTTTTTAAACCATAGTGGATTGAATTTAAGCATTTTAGTGAGGTTATTGGGACAGCTAGCAACTGAGGAAAAACTACCTAGCTGCAGTGTACAATACATGTTTTGGCGGGAAAATACATGCCCTTACGTCAACTCTGTCAGACGTCAACTCCGTCAGGTTCTATGTCTGACGGAGTTGACCTGTAAGCTGACGGAGTTGACAAATCCACCAATAACCTCTTAATGTGCGAATATAATATTATTTGTGAATATAGTGAAGGGTTAAACTGTTATTTCAGGGTTTTATTTACACATAAATGCACATACATAGCATGCATTACATTATTTAACCATACGCATGTCCGACGCCTGCTGCTCAAGGCATAAGCGCAGGTTAGACAAAAATGAAATCTTAAGTAAGCTAATTGAACCTGATTCTAAGCTACAGATTATGTGTTACAGTATTGTTGTCAAGGAATGTCAATTTAAGATCACACCCAGTATAAAGTAGGCAGTGCAGGGCAATCACACATCCAACACACCCAACACACACATACGCACACACACACACACACACACACACACACACACACACACACACACACACACACACACACACACACACACACACACAAACACACACACACACACACACACACACACACAAACACACGCCACTTTAAAGTAAATGGCTACTTACAAAGGAGGAAAAGAAGAGGAGAAGAGGTGGATGAGAAAAAGGAGAGCAGGAAGTGGTATAGGGGAGGTAGATGAAAACAGAGGGGGAGGAGGGCCCCTGGTTTCCCTTATTGTTTTTTTTTTATAGTTAGAAACGGTGTAATTTATAATAGTTGGAAACGGTGTATGTGCAATATGTTTATTATAGTTTGCTTTACAGTAAGTTCAATACTCTAATAACAAGGAGTAGTTTTAGTAGTAGTTTAAAGAGCACATCTGAGCACATCACAATGCACACATATTTTTTGTCAACACCGTCAGATCTTAATCAACACCGTCAGTTTTTCATCAACACCGTCAGGTTTTCATCAACACCGTCATATCTTCATCAACAGCGTTGGATGTATGTTTTTGTTTTTGTTAATTTTTTGGGGGAAAAAATGTTCTTCCTTCAGTTTATGTTGTTTTTGTAATAAAGGACCATCTGATCTACATCTTCTTATGTTTTATTTATTTAAGAAATTTGTTTTTACAATATTGAAATTAAAATCAAAGTTTGAAAATGCAAATATTTAGAAATCTGAGTTTTCAGAATAGTGTGAAATCACAACTTAAGTTTATATATTGTATTTTTTTTACATATCAGAGTAACTAAACACTATTACAATATACTTCAGAACTTTAGATTCTTGTTGGATTGGAAGAATTAAAATTGTATACTTTTTAGTGTGTCTGACGGAGTTGACACAAATTCAGTTCTGAAGGGAAACGTGTTTATTTGTTAAAAATGTGTTTTTATTTAGAACCTGTTCCTTTACATGGTTAAATAGCTAAGACCTTTCTCTGCAGAAACATACAACTCTAATTGATATAGTGTGTATTTAAAAAAAAGTTTTTTTAAAACGTGTTTTGTCCCGACTCTCAAGAATCAGTGAAGGCGTATGAATGGGATATATTTGGGTCTTTTTCTAAACTTTCCCCTAATGGGATTCTTCTGGGCTTTTTTTTCTCCTTACTCAGGACATATTGAGGATACAAAATCAATTGAGTTTGCTTCTGTTGCAATTTGTTCACCCCCATTTTGGCTTAAAATGACTGGACTATTAGTAACATTAAGAGTGTATTCTTGACAATTGTTTAATATGGACTTTGCCACAATCGTTGTAAGGAAGTATAAAACTGTTTTTGTTCCTTGAAATTTTCCCAAAACAAATAAAAAATCTCAAACTTTTTATCATTTAAAAGTAACATATTAAAATGCCAATAAGCACTCTTTAAATTCACAGAATGAATACAAATACACATATACATATATATATATATATACTAGTGCTGTCAAACGATTAAAATATTTAATCGCGATTAATCGCATTAATGTCATATTTAACTCGCGATTAATCGCACATTTTTATCTATTCTAAATGTCTCTTGATTTCTTTTTGTCCCATTATTTTTTCTCATTTTAATGCTCTTATCAACATGAAAAAGTGCATCGGCTTGCTTTGTGCAAATGTTTTTTATTGAAAACAACATTGACAATCCTGTGTTCAATTTCACACTAACATTCTCACTTGGAGCAAATAATCTCTCACACAATGTAACACTGTCCATCAATAAAAGGGTGAAAGAAATACTGACAAGGTCCTGATATTGACGAGAGGCGGAGAATTCGCATCAGCTGTGTGTGTGTGTGTGTGTGTGTGTGTGTGTTTGGCCATCATCAAGTGGTATTTCAGACTGGACGTGCTGCGATGATGATAGCCCAGTTCACAACGACAAAATACACAGATCACTTTGGTCTTGTCAATGGAACCATTTGGCAACTTTTTAAAAGTAAACTTTCAATTCAGAATCTTATTGGCATCCATTTCGGCGTCTCGCGCTCGTCATCCACTCAAAACGTAACGTTAACCAACTATTTGGCCGGGTCGCAAGCCCAAACAAGTGTGTGCGGTGTGCCTGCTGTTTTGTTTCCGGTCTAGATCCGCTTGCGCTTTGGTCGACGAATCAACAAAACGTCCTCACGCGGCGCAAGCATAGACAGTAAAAGGGGCGAAAGCCATTGAAATGAATGGGTTTCAAAGCGCAGCCGCGCATACCGCGTCCTGTTGCAAAAGCATGTGAAAAAAAACTGCAAAGTTTGCTAGGCCAAAGACCGTTAATCGCGCGATAAAAAAATTAACGCCGTTAAAATGGGTTTGCGTTAACGCCGTTAATAACGCGTTTAACTGACAGCCCTAATATATATATATATATATATATATATATATATATATTATACATACATGTATATACACATTATATATATATATACATTTTATATACGTATACATTATTTATATATATATGTATATACACACTCACCTAAAGGATTATTAGGAACACCTGTTCAATTTCTCATTAATGCAATTATCTAATCAACCAATCACATGGCAGTTGCTTCAATGCATTTAGGGGTGTGGTCCTGGTCAAGACAATCTCCTGAACTCCAAACTGAATGTCAGAATGGGAAAGAAAGGTGATTTAAGCAATTTTGAGCGTGGCATGGTTGTTGGTGCCAGACGGGCCGGTCTGAGTATTTCACAATCTGCTCAGTTACTGGGATTTTCACGCACAACCATTTCTAGGGTTTACAAAGAATGGTGTGAAAAGGGAAAAACATCCAGTATGCGGCAGTCCTGTGGGCGAAAATGCCTTGTTGATGCTAGAGGTCAGAAGAGAATGGGCCAACTGATTCAAGCTGATAGAAGAGCAACTTTGACTGAAATAACCACTCGTTACAACCAAGGTATGGAGCAAAGCATTTGTGAAGCCACAACATGCACAACCTTGAGCCAGATGGGCTACAACAGCAGAAGACCCCACCGGGTACCACTCATCTCCACTACAAATAGGAAAAGGAGGCTACAATTTGCAAGAGCTCACCAAAATTGGACAGTTGAAGACTGGAAAAATGTTGCCTGGTCTGATGAGTCTCGATTTCTGTTGAGACATTCAGATGGTAGAGTCAGAATTTGGCGTAAACAGAATGAGAACATGGATCCATCATGCCTTGTTACCACTGTGCAGGCTGGTGGTGGTGGTGTAATGGTGTGGGAGATGTTTTCTTGGCACACTTTAGGCCCCTTAGTGCCAATTGGCCATCGTTTAAATGCCACGGCCTACCTGAGCATTGTTTCTGACCATGTCCATCCCTTTATGGCCACCATGTACCCATCCTCTGATGGCTACTTCCAGCAGGATAATGCACCATGTCACAAAGCTCGAATCATTTCAAATTGGTTTCTTGAACATGACAATGAGTTCACTGTACTAAAATGGCCCCCACAGTCACCAGATCTCAACCCAATAGAGCATCTTTGGAATGTGGTGGAACGGGAGCTTCGTGCCCTGGATGTGCATCCCACAAATCTCCATCAACTGCAAGATGCTATCCTATCAATATGGGCCAACATTTCTAAAGAATGCTTTCAGCACCTTGTTGAATCAATGCCACGTAGAATTAAGGCAGTTCTGAAGGCGAAAGGGGGTCAAACACAGTATTAGTATGGTGTTCCTAATAATCCTTTGGGTGAGTGTATATACACATTATATATATTTATATATATACACACATTGGGTCTCATTCATGAAACATTCGTAAATATACGAGTAAATATGCGAGTGATTTGCGCGTAAAGAGACCTTCCCGAAAACTCTTCTCCTGATTCACAAATACTTCGTAAACGTCAGATGTGATAGTGAAATGTGTGTGTGTTAATGAATTCCAATCAGTCGTAAATGGGATGCGCGTGCACGTTCATTCTCAATTACCATAAATCCCGCCCATTAAATCCGACTGACAACTATATATGGGCATCATATTATGACATGAATGCGAATGAAAAAAAAATTCTCAGATGCAGAAATTGAAGTTTTATTATCAGAAGTTCATTCAAAACGCCACATTTTATTTTCAAGCGTACATAGTGGCGTATCGGGTCCTAAAAAAAAAGGAAGCTTGGCAGCATATTACAGATGCAGTTAATGGAGTTTCATCTGTTAATCGAACATTCCCAGAAGTGAGAAGAAAATGGTTCGACATTAAGCTTGAGAGCAAAAAACGAATTAGTTCACTTCGGAAAAATAGTATTCAAACTGGAGAAGGACCACCATCGCAGATGCTATTACTGGCTCTCATAATAAGGAAAAACGTATGTAATTACTATATATAATATTTTTTCAAAATGCTGTGCAAATATGTAACCGATTAAGGTGAATTAAAATGCAGCCTTATTAATGAGCAAAACGTTCGGGTGTTAAGCGCACTATTTACGCGTGGCTGGGAGCAGGTGTAGATTACTTGTGTACCAACTAACATTTGGAAAATACGAACATTTTAATGAATCCGAAAATTTACGCCAGAACCACTTTACACACGATTTACACAAAAATTCGTTCTGCTCGTGTTTCATGAATGAGACCCAATATATATATATATATATATATATATATATATATACATACACACACACACACACATTATATATATATATATATATATATGTATATATATATACACACACACATTATATATATATATGCACACATTATATATATATAATACAAATATTACACATAATTTAACAGTGATCAGAAAAACCAACTGGAATTGTGATACATGTTTTTATGAATGTACTTATTGTACATTCTCTAGCGAGAATTGCCTGAAAATGAAACACATAAAGCCTATCCAGCCTGGCCATAGAAATAAGGTTATCTCTATGTGCCCAAGTATATTGTCTGTTCTTGTGATCTACATTCCTCCTGTCACAAGGTGGTTGCAGCAGAGATGAAACAGGATCTAAGTGCAGCAGCTTTTTTTTTTTTCAAAAAACAAACTCAAATCTTCATAAAACAGAATCAATGAACAGAACAACTAACTTTATGCAACATAGAACTGACAAAGAACTAAAAGAAACACGAGGCTTAAATAGACAGCAAACAGAGGAACTAATGAGACTAATTAACAAGACACACCTGAACTGAAACTCAAATCAAATCAGTTACCATGGATACAAACAGGCAGGGGACGGAGAAAAACTGAACTAAACACACTGACAGCAAAACAGAAATACAAACATTCAAAACACTCAACACATGAGAGTATGAACCTTTTAGGAGTAAATAAGGTATCATGATGTCTGACGCTGCATGTTTTTATGTGAGAAATGCTGTTTGTTTGTTCGACTATGTAAAGGATTTCAAATTTTTCACTTATGATGTTTTATTTAATTTAGGATGCTGACTTTGTGCTCATTGGACTGAGCCTTCATGTCCAGCATATGTTCTCATTCATTTGCTAGTAGATGTCATCAATTTAGGCATTTCAATTTATTCCTGACTGCCTGTGGGATTTCTAGTCAGATATTCACATAAATCACACACACACACACACACACACACACACACACACACTCTCTCTCTCTCTCCTCTCACTCTCAGATAGCCCTTATAACACATACTCTCTGTTTTACCCTCAGGAGACCAGGATCAACTGCATTCGGATCGCTCGTAAAGGTAATTCATTCTTTATCTGCACTGTTTACACGCTTAAGGGCATGTCTCAATGACAGTGCATATACATCAATGCTAACTAAATGTCCCTGTTGCGGACTCACTCACACTTTGACAAGCGATGAAAGCATATTTGTTACCCTAATATGGCAGTCTCTCAAAACGCAAGTGGTGACAGTTGGGCACAATCCACCCAGAATTGTGATTCAAATATTACATAATCATTTCTCATTCAAGCTTGGCATAGTAAGCCAACATAATATGAACAGACCGACAACTAAGATAAAGCTAAAAGCTCAGGGAAGGCCCTGTTCCAAAACATGGTGATCTACCTACCCAGACATTTTTAAGCATCATAGATGCACTTACAAAATGTAGGCATCGACATACTAAAATATTTCATTTTGGCTAAAGTCTAACACCAGTTTCACACATACTCAGTTTGTAGTGCATACTGTACAGTTTTCCTTGCTTTACCCTGGGCAAAAAGCCATGTTTTTACTATGAAATAGTCGAGTTTAAATTGTATGCTTTTATGATGAAATACATTTACGTGTCAATCTATGTTTATATTTATGCGAACAATGCGCTGAAATGCACCACATATGCACTGCAAACGAAGTATGTGTGAACCTGGCGTAAGATAACATTTCATGTACAATGCACTGATAAGGTAATATCATGATGCATTGCGATGCTGGTTATGAATAGTATAGTAACATTTGATTTTTTGATTTTTTTTATCTAAAGCTACTTACATTGCATTCAAAATATGCATTTTTATAAGTGCATGGTGTACTGCTGCTTGTGTAGGCAGTAATTGGGGAAGGTCACATTAACAGTATAATAATGCTCATCATGTGAAGCACCTGAATACATGGCTAAGGCTGTATTGTTGTCAATAGATCATTTTTAAACTTTTTTTCTAGAAATACTTTATCACTGATTGCACCACGGGCTGTTGAATACATTGGGTGATGAACGTTCAAATGTGTGTAATTATTTTTTTAGGACACGTGACACATGAAGTAGAAGTTCCAAAGCCTCTTTAAACTGAATTTCCCAGGTTAGCAAAAAATAGCATAGTGCAGCTTTATACTGGCAGGGAAACAAGATGTCTTTTTTATGGATGTCAATGGAGGAAAGGCTTCAGTATGCTTTTGTGAGGAAACAACTTCTTTCATTAACAGCCTATTTTTGCTGATATTTAATCTATTTGACGTTTAAAAAAATATTTTGAAGTGAGCAGTATTTGATTTCCATTACACGAGAGTAGATGTTAAAACTTCATGCTGATTTGTACTCGGCTTTCGCCAAGATAAGCAACACTAAGAAGTAGCTTTACAGTAAACTATGCTTCATCCATTTACGCTTCTTTCCATATGGTGGTGTGACTCCCCTTCTGTCCGGCGTTAACGGCTGCAGTGTACTTGGCGCGTCAGCACACACGACGGCTGCAACTACAGTGTGGTCTCCCTAGTGGACCAGCACGACAACCGTCTGGATTGAGCCGAGTAGGGGACATCTCTAGGGTCTTCAAGTGGGCACCTTCTGTCCTCAGTGTTTCGTCGACTAGCCCATGACACCTCAAGAGGGCTCGACAGTGACTCTGGTGTCCCAGAGTCACCCCCCTCCGTCCCCCACTCAACTCAGCCCAGCTTACTGACCTCTACATCCCTCCTGCTGCTGAGACCTAACCACAATCTCACAATCTCTCCGCAACCCAACCATACGCGCCAACCTGTTTGACTAAGGCTGTCGAGCCCCACTGGTGCGTTAATGCAGTTTCAGTGGCAACGGTTCCGTATGGCATACCACCTACCGCAAAACACAATATCTGCCCAACCACCCGTCATTCACGCAGTATACACAGGAACGTAATGACTGTAAATATTAAACAACCTATACAAATAAACCAACAGACTCTTCAAGTATTCAAGAATTCTACTAAACCGTAGCGTGGCGGCTTGTACACAGCCAGCTAGAATCTTTCCGTCTCAACCACAGCCAGTTGCTGCACCTTTCTGCTGCTTCAGATAAGTTTTTTACTGTGCGACGGAACTCTTGGCCACTGAATCATTTGACTTTGTAAAAATGAGCATTTTAGACAGAAGCAATCAAGAATATGGTTGTAATAAAATGAAACTACGGATACAGAATTCTACATTTAAACCCGGGATACATGTATGTACAGTAAACAGTAAAACTAACGAGACAAACGAATAACAACGGGAGTGAGAGAGAGAGAGTGAGAGAGAGTGAGAGGGAGAGAGAGAGAGAGTAAGAGGATGAGAAAGTGAAACTAAAGGTCAGGATTAGAGATTGCAGTACGGCACAAACCACAGACAAAATGAACCTTGAGAGACACAAAGATCAAATCCCCTGAATGGGGTAAACAGATCTTAAAGCATTTAGATCGATAGGAATTACGATACTTGCATGATTCTTCGTGTGGCTGAGAACGAAAGCGTGTGTGTGTGTGTCTGTCCTCGTGTCACGCGTTCACGTGGTCTTTCAGAGCGAGGGAGCGCGTTAGTTTGAATGTCCTTTGAGGTGCAGTTGCTGGTTGGTTCAAAGAGTCTCTTTAAAGTTGAAGTTGCCGATTACGTTCATTTCACTGAAACTGAAAGTAGGAAAGTCCGAAGACGAAAATAAAGAAAGATTAAAGAAAAAGGAGAAACAAGGCGTAAAGCTCCCTAAGGAGCCATGGAACCGGAAACCTCTCACAGGGAAAAAGCTCTCTATAGGAACTTCCTGGGGTCAGTCTTTTATGGAAAAACTGGGTTCACGCCTCTGTTTGCGCGAACCACCCATGACCATCCGAGAATCTGAAGCGGACAAAGTTTTCTTTGTCCTTTGGAGGATGCCCACTGGACTGAGAAGATTGTGTTGAGCCGTTCGGCTCCAGCACTATGAAATGTGTAAAAGAATGCACATTACTGCATTCTGCCATCCGAATTCGGCTCCGTTAGATTGATAGAATTACAGAGATATCAAACACGTCACATGAAGATTATAGGAATACAGAGTTACATAAGATATGCATTTTATAAGCATTTAGTTCCTTCAAAGCAAGTTTGTTCCTTCGAACAAACGTCATACACGCAGTGAATATAAACTGAGAAACACACAGGAGTATAGGAAACATTGACATGCTTATATTCTAAGTTTAATGTTCAAAGTTCGTGTATGTGTGTGCGTTAATGTGTGATTGTCCTTCAGCGTTCAGGCAGCTTTGTGGACTCTTGCCCTTTCGGGGGGGGGGGGGGGGGGGGGGGGGGGGGGGGGGGGGAATGGGTGACCACAACGCTTGGCTTGTTTTCAATGTGTCATGTGCCAGGGAGGTCCCAGTCATAGTGGCGTCCCCCTGCTGGTCAACATACCCCAAGGGGGTCGTACACAGAATGCTCTTTGTTTACTCACAAAGAACTGAGCTTTGTTTGCAAATCAGGCTTTGCTAATTCCGAACATCTGCCGGATACCCTATCAATGTCGTTACATGCTCTTGTCGTCTAACTTCTGCCACTCGAACTGTGTCCTTTAGATCCCCATCGTACCATCTCTCAAAACTATTCACTGGCTTCTCAGAAACTGTTGGTATTGCCTCACCATTAATGAAGAATGTTTTATCTACTACCTTTCCTTTAACTATCGAGATGCTCCTTGATTTAGAGGGCTTAAATTGCATTGGTGCCCATTCAATATTATATGTTTGGAGTTCTTTGCGGCAACAACAACAATGTTGTTTTATATAAGTTTTTGTGACTAGTAGGATTCAGGATTCAGTACTTCTGAGGCAGCATATGGTCTAATGATCAACAACAACAAAAAGAGAGAGAGCTTTGTTGAAAGTGAATAATTAATTACCATAATACTAACTGAAGAAAAAACAAAAACAGCCGCAACTTTCAGACACCTTTTTTTTTTTACAGAATCACACACACAGAATAGTGTGATATCATTAGCATACTCACACACATGGAAACACGTGCACAGAAACCTGTTGTCACTGCTTCCCCACATCTTTATCGATAAAATAGTTTTGCAACTACAAAGCTTCAGTACATTACATTTCTCTGTAGCAAGGTGGTAACATCGCTGTTTTTAAAGCAGCTAAACTTACAGCTTGGCTATTAGTAAAGACGCTGCTGCCAAACACTGTTGAGAGCCTTAGGTAATTCACACACTTAATTTCTCTCCGTCTCTCAAATAGCCGCAAATCAATTGCACAAGTCACCATTACTCTAAACACCATTACCATTCAGCTCTAAAATGACATTTCAGCAATGGACGCTTGGAATGAGATATTAAAGAAATCAGTTTTACACAAATTCTAAGGACAAAAACCTGACAAACATCTTGATGTCTCAAGGTGTGATAATTATGGTGTAAGCAGAATCATTGATGATGGGCCATTGAATTATTGTAGAATAATGCACACCAAGGCAATAATGCGGCCATGAAGCAGAGTGGTCATACACCTCACATAAGTATTATAATCAATATAAGAGTATTTATAAGAGCAATATAAGAGCATTTCCCAGCATATTTCTATTTATTGCAATTTTTCTTTTCTTTTTTCCCCCTTATGTTATGAGGTTTTGTAATGCATTCTGTGTATCCTAATGTGTGAAGGATAAATGCTATGCTGCCTTCAATCTGGATAATGAGAAAGCTTAGAAGACAACCTCATTTTGAAAATGCTTGACATCCAAAGCGTGCATATGATGCATAAATGTTTTCTAGGCTTTGCAACAGAGATGTCTCTGACCTTTTACTGCTCTTCTCTGCGAGGAAACAACAAAAATGGCAGTAATGTACAAAAATGTACAGTAGAATGTCAAAATACAGTGAAGTAAATATAAGACTCACGCTTTTATTCAGGGCTATTGCTCTGCACTGTTAGCGGTTGAGCGAGTGTCAATTTTACGAAAGTTCTAATTACTTCATTATATTGTTAATTAGTTTGTGAGTTCATCTTTATGAAGATACTGAAGAATCGAAGTACATGGCAATAAAAGAATGTGTTGCCATTACTGGATATACTATACTATATAGCCCATCAGCAGAATGTCTCTTTAGACTCTTTGTTTTATGTCATATTCTGTTATTTAGGTATTTATTTAGTCAATGATATTGTAATTAATGTCCGTATCGCAGATGGTATAATGATGCACTTCCATCCCTGTGATTTTTCAAATGGCAATTTCTGCTTTTGGAGGCACCGCAGGGGCTTAAATTAATCGAGAGAGAGATTTCATGCTGTTCTCTGGAGCTGTTTGGAAATTGACTGCATTTATAAGTAGAGAAAATGGAGACACAGAGACCCATAAAATCTGAGGAACACGTTCAACATGTCCGCCAGTTTTAGTTTGTGACATTCTTTCTCAAGTTGGTGACCAGTAGGCGCAGCTGTCATCACTGGACACTGAAGTGGTCAAATGCTGTGTTCACTGAAATGTTGAAAGATCCTTTCTGATGTGCAGGCAGTTTTGTTCCTGGTTGAATCAAAAAAAAAAAAAAACTGTTGTTTTTGCCCAAACTTTTTGGAATGAGATGTCCAACTTCAAGACTGGGCAAACTTTTAAAAATGTGGTGCTTTTAAGACACTAGACAGCGGCACTGCATGTTCTAGACTGCTACCATATCATTTTAGAGCTGAAATTATGTCAGTTTTGGCTAAATCAGTGCTATTTCCAAGGAACAGGAAGCCCATATGGCATAATATTTGTGAAAGGAGACATTCAGTCATGAAATTGGCTGTAAAAAGTGGGTTTTAAAAGTTCTAACGTAGGACCACCATTCTTAGCTTTAGGAGCTGGACCTCTCAGAATCTAACCATGAACAGCACAATTGCATCTCTGACCTGACCCCAATTTGCCAAAGACCCGGTCTGCTCTCGCTCTAAGGGCACCCCGGGTTGAGCTTCTTCCCCTGTGGCTTGTTCATATGCTGCTTGATGCAGATAAACTGTCTCTTCATCTCCCTCCAACCCATGCGATACCTTTAGCAGATTAACATGCAGTAGTGTGCCAGCATTACCTGGCTACAGTTGTTATAATGCTCTTATAATCCTCATCTGCTGGTTGAGATAATGTGGTGTGCTGTAGTATTAGGTATAGACTGGGCAAATTACATCCTAATATTTTTTAGAGTTTTGAAGATATTCAAATGTATATTTGGATATTTATGTATTTGCTCTGAAATTACTTAAAATAGTGATATTTATTTTTTGAGGAATAAATATTTCAGCCACTGTTGCCGGGCGGATATAGTACTGTTACAGATATGCACTAAAGTTTTTGGTCAGTACAATTTTATTTATGTTTTTGAAAGAAGTATCATATGCTCACAAAGACTTCATTTATCAAAAATACAGTAAAAAAAAAACAGTAACATTGTGAAATTGTATTACAATTTAAAGTTTTCTATTTTAATAATGTATTCCTAATGTATGTCAAATCGGAATTTTCAGCAGCCATTAATTCAGTATTTAGTGTCACATGATCCTTCTGAAATCATTCTAATTTGCTGATTTGGAGTTCAGGAAAAAAGAAAATCCTTATTAATGTTGAAAACAACTGCCGAATATATTTGTGGAAAATATAAGAACAAAATGTAACGGGACGGGGGACTTGTGTGATGACACAAAAGAACTGATCTACTAAAATGGTTTAACTTCCCAAATATGCCACTGATATTTGCATTGGAGATTCTATTAAAACATATCTTTCTTAGCGTTCTCCTACTAATGAGTCAAAACATAACTACTAGTAAAGCACGGATTTACTTTTATGTATGATGTTAATTTTATTTATATTGAATATATAAATTATATATAAAATATTTGACATTTTACCCAAATTAGCAGTGTTGTTATCTTAAAATAGTGCTTGAGTAGATTCTTATTTATGTAGATTTACAGTATTACTGATATTCAGCAAATTGATCTGATGTAATTTGATTTTATCTCACAAGCATTCATTACATTTTTGTCTTCACTCTCAGTTGCCTGCAAGGACCATAAGCATGCTCTGGAGGTGTCCCAGCATGCCGAGGATATGGGGCTGATTCTGGGAGCCTGTGCTGGGGGGCTGGTTGTTCTCATCCTCCTGCTGGGAGCCATCGTGGTTATTGTCAAGAAAGGGTGAGCATGTGAACACTCAGATCCATTTAAAATCAAATCCAATTCTATATTTTCTTCACAGTGTCAAATTACACCAACCGCTGCATCGTCCAGACACAGTCAAAAACAGTGCAGAAAACGCTTTAACACATCTTCAAAGGTTTAACTGATTGAATTAGAGCTGGCTCCAAACTCACAGCTGAAATATTTGCTCAGACATGACAAACATATTCCTCTGTTGCATAACTACATTATCCACTTTTATTACATTTCTCCCTGGAATACTTCAATGTGATTGGTCAATCGCTGCATTCTGCAGCTGTGTAATAAGTGTTATAATTAACAGTCAACCGGTCATTAAAACGTAGTATGTAAGTAGCCAGTACTATGCAGTATAAACAAGTAAAATCACAGTGCTGGGGTTTATTTAGCTATAATGACTGACTGAAAGTGTGAAAATAGGTTATTGCTGGGCTATAATTTAATGAGTGGGGGAGGGGTGTATTGTTTAAAAGGTCTGTGACATTGACCCAGCCACTAACCCAACAGCTGGGTAACACAAAAACGACCCAACCCTGGGAAAAATTACCCCCAAAAAAGGATCCAACAAGCTTAGCCCTGCGTTTGGGTAGAAGAAAAAAAACTCTAAAAATACATTTTAGAGTGTAGACATCGCGATGCACAGTATACAAAGAGAGAATTTGAGCCAATAACAAAGTTCCAAAAAAAGGAGCCAACACAATTACTTAATATCATTAACAAATACGAGACTCAAAAATAACATACAATTGCACATTCGGATAAAATAATATATGAAATTATATTTAGATTCAAATATGCGCCTCGACTACCCTACTATACCTACTACAGTATATTACCAGCAAATTATTTTAGAGAGTTGTAGTAAAGCCAAGTAGTGAAGGCAGTTGTGAAACAATGTGTTTTTGTATTTGTAATAAACTGGCATGAAGCTACAGACAGATCTTTATCTCAATATATTTTAGTAATAAGCATATTAAAGCGTCTAAAATGGATAACTATAATTTATGGCGGAATACCATAGCAAGTGCTTGGGAGCACTTCGACTCGGCGCAGCGAATATCTTCACTCCGGAGAGGGAGAGGGGGAGAGGATTTTTCAGGAGTGACGATATTACTGCGCCGAGTCGAAGTGCTCCCAAGCACTCGCTATGGTATTCCGCCATACATTATAGTTATCCATTTTACACGCTTAGAAAAGCGCCACGTTTTATTTTGTGTCACCATTCTTGGTCGAGTTACACTACTCGTGTAACTGTATTTAAATAGGGAAAATGTGGAGGTGTTTGGTCGCTTCTCTGCTTGAATCCTAATGAATGAACTGGGCTAAGCTAAGTGCTAACAAAGTATCGCCGCAAGACAGAGCGATTTAGTGCACGCACTGAGACGAGAGAGGTATGCATCAACTCGTCTTAGTTAAGGGAATAACATAGTTTAATATGAAAAAACGGTGTAGTATCCCTTTAACATGCCTGATCACTTGCCTTCCTGCTAAAACAATAGAGAATAGTGCTAGCAACAGGAATGCATGCCTTTAAAACATGTATAGTTTGAGTTACTTTGTATAATCTACAAAATGCATAAATGTACTAGAAGCCAGGCTAACATACTGCATATGTCTCTCTCTCTCTCTCTCTCTCTCTCTCTCTCTCTCTCTCTCTCTCTCTCTCTCTCTCTCTCTCTCTCTCTCTCTCTCTCTCTCTCTCTCTCTCTCTCTCTCATGCTCTCATGCTCTCATGCTCTCCAGAAGGGACATCTATTCATACCCTTACTACCCGTAAGTCATTCTCTCTTCAGGTTCCATTATTTTCCCATCAGTCTCTGTTGTTTAGCTTTGATATGTTAGAGATGAACTCTCTAAACTCTCCAAACTATATTTTAGCATTCTCTCTCTTGTTCTCTCACTTTCTCTTTCTCTACTGTTATATTTAAATTTATGTGTGATTGCTCAAATAATGCAGCCTACGGAGAGGTGTGCTATTTGCTACATTTTTCCCTTCAATTAAATTAAAAAAAAAAAAAAAAAAAAACCCTAGGCTTACATTGGAGGAAGGAGCCAATCTAGAGACCAGAACATCATAGAGACTTTGGCCTCTTTTCAACTTTTCCCTAGCAACTGGGAATTGTTGCTAGGCATTGCATTGTTTATTATGTATTTTCTCTTTTCCTTTTTTTCATTTACAGTCTTCTTTCTGTAGTCTCACTCTTGTCTTTAATACTTTGCAGCAGGAAGAAGGTGAACCTAAACAAAGCTGTCATGACATATCGTCAAGAGAAGACGCGTAAGCTGGGATCACTGGACTGCAGTACGACAGAGCACAGTACACTGCAACAGGATGATCGTACCACGCACACCTTCATGGATTCACATAACTGCACTGCCAAGAGTGAGTATACAAACATATATTATAATATTGCAAATAATCCAGTGGCAGTAACTGGTTGACACTTCAACATAGTAGGTGGCACTATTGCACCTTAACGACTGTTGCCACCTGTCATTAAACAGAAAAAAGAAGATGATGATTCAGTGCGTAGTTTGTATTGTTGCACAAAATCATGAAGTATGAAAGCGAGACGCTGGAAAAAAGTTTGCTCGTCAGTGTGGGAGTTTTTGTTTACTCTTTAAAAATGACATCTCAGTCTGCATGTGCTGATCAACAGTGAGCTTTTGTACAGCCATGGTTAAAGGGTTAGTTTTAAAAATGTTAAATTTACTCACCCTCAAGCCATTCTTGGTGTATATGACTTCTTTCAGCCAAACACGATAGGAGATGTATCAAAAAATACCCTGGCTCTTCCAAGCTTTATAATGGTAGTGAATAGTAACTTAGATTTTGAAGCCCAGAAATAGCACATCCATCCATAAAAGTAATCCATACAGCTCCAGGGTGTTAATAAAGATCCATATTTATAACTTTATAAAACTATAATCACTGGCTTCAGGTTATGGCCATACGAAGAGGGAACTCTCAGCCAGAACTAGACTCGTGTACGGCCGTTATTTTTTTTAATAACGTTATGTTTTGTAATTTTTCTTGAAAAAATGCATCGATTCTCTTCAGACGGCCTTTTTTAAACCCCCTTGAGCATTAGGGTAAATAATGGCGCAAACTACCAGTAAATTGACTAACGCAAAGCTTAGTAAATCATCAATGATTCATTTAAAAACTCTAATCCTGTACATTTTGCGTCTGAAAGGGAAACTCCTACAAATGCATGAACAATAAGGTCAGCCACATAAATAACTGTATCCACGCTTTTTCACAGCTAATTTTCACTGCATATCTTTAGTAAATCCTGACAGTAGTTTTTAATGCCAAAAGAGAGTTTGCACTGGTGCAAGCTGTTGGTAAATCTGTCTCTATATATTCTATCCCCTAACTCTTACCCCACCCCTAAACCTTCCCATCACAGAAAACTTTCAGCATTTTCACATTTTCAAAAAAAAACAAAAAACTAAAAAAAAACATCACTTACTATGATTTATAAGCTGTGTACCTCATGGGGACCAAAAAGTGTCCCGACAAGGATTTTGGATATTGCCTTTTTTGTGGGGACAAAGCGTTGGGTTACCTGAACCACACACACACACACACACACACACACACACACACACACACACACACACACACACACACACACACATCACATGAAATGCATATTGGATAAGGGGTGAAACAAGTTGTTGAGATGCTTACAGTCACAGTAGAAACTTAACACTGTTTGTCTACAGCAGTCATTATTTGCATATGGATCACTATAATCTATCTCCATATATTAAACATCCCCCCATTCATCAATGAGTCTTGAGTCGGTGTGCTTATCTGTCCTCTGGAACAGATGAGTTTTGTTGTGTGCCAGTAAAGTAAAAGTGCTGGCTAACTGTCTGTCTCCAGATGTCTGTGCTTATGGTGTACTTTGCTTTGTAGTGTTGAACAATTCTATTCTATTCTATTAAAATTTGTTTGCCTTCAAATCTCTCACTTGAAAGCAAACTAGCTGTCATCTGGAACAGTATTAAGCCAGTTTGCTGGTAATAAATGTTGCTAATTCTAACACTATATGGCCGCTATTGTGGAAATGTTGCATGAAAGTAGTGGAAACAGTAGGGTGCATTAGTGCTTGTCCACTTTTTCAGTGTCGTTTGTTCTGGAAGTTAAGTAACTGGAAGTTACTTTGTATCTGATAGGCTTGATTCTTGGATTATAACACTTTTAACAAAGCAAATTGCAACATTACAAACTTATTTAAAGCAAAAGAAAAAAAGGTAGTACTTAGCGTCTGGGGAAAGAACTGCAATCCCATGAAGCATTGCAAATGACATAATTGAAATAAAACAATGAAATATAAAACTATTCATTTAATGTTGCCGATTATATCTGTAGAAACAATATAGTTTATGTTTAATGTAAAATAAATCATTTGACAACAGCAATGGTGTACCTTGCTCATGGAAGAGATGAGTTTTCAGGTTTCTTGAATATCGCAAAGGATTTGGCAGTTCGGATAGGGTTTGGAAGATCATTCCATCGGAAAGGAACAGTTAATAAAAATGTTCTTGAAAGTGATTTTGTGATTCTGTGATGGTACCACGAGGCGCCTGAGGGAAGGGTATGGAGCCTGTGGCCGTTCTGTATTCAATCATCAATGTCTTGAACTTGGTGCGAGCCCCAACTAGTGGCCAGTGCAGAGAGATAAACAGAGGTGTGACGTAGGATTTTTCATTATCAGAGAAAATGATTATAGGGTCAGTATACAATAATCTACTCGGTTACTATCGTAACCTCAGTTCCCTGAGAGAGGGAACGAGTATTGCGTAGCTATACGCAGTGGGGAAACTCCTTTTCCTCGATTTACTGAAACCTATATGTAAAACGCATTTGCAGCTGCACAGCCAGCACACTGAGCGTCTGGCACGCTCATAGGCTGTGCTGCCGCAACTGCACAACCAATGGCGCGGGCGACTCTGACCTGCAGCCAATGAGCTAGCTCAACGTCAGAGCCCGTCAAGGGGGTGTGGCTTAGCCTATAAAACACCCCCGAATTCGCCATTATAGCAGGTTTAAACGACTGAAGCGACAACTTCACCAGTTACTAAATGCGGCCGGCTACGCAATACTCGTTCCCTCTCTCAGGGAACTGAGGTTACGATAGTAACCGAGTAGTTCCCTTTCGAACGGTCACTTCGTATTGCGTAGCTATACGCAGTGGGGACGCCCTGTAAAACGCTGCACCCTTAGTAACTGGTTGCACTGCAACTCAGGCCCCCTGAGCTAACAGAACAAGCCAGAACCCAATATATAAATATATATATAACAGACCAGACACTGTCAGGCCTGAATAATATATAAGAGTCAGTAACAACCAACAGAATATGCTAACAAACCCCGACACTGTCGGGATTATTAGTACAATTCATAACCGGCCTAAGCGGGTTTTATATATGTATGTATGTGATTATGCACAGTAATTTTTTGTAGACAAGACCAGACAGCATCGAGTCTTAATCATACTGAAAGAACCTTCGCCTGCAGGGAAGGCACCTCCATATTATAGAACTTCATAAATGTGGAAGGCGAGGACCAGCCGGCCGCATCACAAATATCTTGAATGGGAAACCCAGATGACCACGCCCATGACGAGGCCATGCCTCTAGTCGAATGGGCCCTGACACCTATAGGGCAAACCTGACCCACTAAAGTATAAGCCATAGAAATGGCATCCACTATCCATCTAGACAGTCTTTGCTTGGTAACTGGACCACCCTTAGATCGGCCACCAAAGCAGACAAACAGCTGTTCTGACTGTCTAAAAGACGCAGAACGCTCCAGATAGACCCTCAGCGCCCTAACAGGGCAGAGAAGATTAACCTCCCCATCCTCAGCAGAAGGGGGAAGGGCTAATAGCGTGATAACTTGCGCTCTAAACGGCGTTGAGAGCACCTTGGGTATGTAACCATGCCTGGGTTTGAGAATGAGTCTGGAGTCATCCGCTCCAAACTCCAAACATGCCGGACTCACAGAAAGGGCCTGCAGATCTCCCACTCGCTTGATAGATGCCAATGCCAACAGGAGAGCAGTCTTAAGCGAGAGTGGTTTTAGATCCACCGACCGGAGCGGTTCAAAAGGCGGTCCCTTCAGGGCCCTGAGGACCATGGAGAGGTCCCAGGGAGGTACTGATGGGGGCCTGGAGGGGTTAATTCTCCTAGCGCCCTTCAGAAATCTTACCACCAGGTCATTTCTTCCCAGTGATTGACCAGCCCCCAACGCATGATGCGCTGCGATGGCTGCCACATAAACTTTGAGCGTGGACGGGGTGCGGCCCGCGTCCAGTAGCTCCTGCAGGAAGGAGAGTACCACCGATACCTCACATGACTCTGGGTCAACTCGATTTTTCGAGCACCAGCTGGAAAAACCCGACCACTTTTCAAAGCATAAAGACGCCTAGTAGACGGGGCCCTTGCTTCAGAGATAGTGCTTAAGACCTTGTCAGGAAGGCCCCCGGGTACCCGTTTAGGGGCCACACATGGAGGGCCCATAAATCGGGTCGGGGGTGCCATATCGTCCCTTTGGCCTGTGTGAGGAGGTCCCTCCTCATTGGAACGGGCCAGGGGACCGTGTCTGACAGCTGAACCAGCTCCGGAAACCATGGTCTGGATTTCCAGAGAGGAGCCACCAGAAGGACTGGGCATCCGCTCTCCCTGACCCGTTCGATGACTTGTGGGACCATCGAGATGGGGGGGAAAGCATAAAGGGGGCGGTTGGGCCAGGGATGGGCCAGCGCGTCCCTGTTCTTCTAGAAAAACACCCTGCAGTGGGTGTTGGCTCTCGAGGCGAAAAGGTCGATTTCGGCCTCGCCGAATCTCTCCCATATCAGACTGACCGTCTGAGGGTTCAGAGACCACTCGCTTAGGGGAGTGTTGCCCCGTGAGAGCATATCCTCGCCCAGATTTTGGACGCCCCGGATGTGCGCTGCTCTCAGGGAGCTCAGGTTGGCCTGTGCCCATAGGAGGAGGTCCCTCGCCATAGCATGCAGGTTGCCCGACCTGATGCCACCCTAGCGATTTATGTAGGCCACCACTGACATGTTGTCCGTACGGACCAGGACATGGTGACCCCTGAGGTTTAACAGAAATGCTTTCAGGGCCAAACCAACTGCTTTCATTTCCAGACAGTTGATATGTAAGCTCTGCTCCGTGCTCGACCAGAGGCCGGAGGCAGGCCTGCCCTCGTGCAGCGCTCCCCAACCCAGGTTGGATGCGTCTGTAAAAACCACCTTCCTCCTGGAAACTACCCCCATGGTCACCCCCTCGCGGTACCAGTCCTGAGCCCGCCAGTGAATCAGTGTTCTTAAACACCCGTGATTCACCATAATGCGCAGGCTGCCTGACTGCCATGCATGGGTTGGCACACGGCGTTTCAGCCAGTGCTGCAGCGGGCGCATGCGCAGTAATCCCATGTGGAGTACTGATGATGCGGCTGCCATTAGACCAAGCAGTTTCTGAAACCTCTTCAGAGGCGCGCGCTCGCGCGCCCTGAACGCGGCTGCCAGTGTCTGCACAGATAGCGCGCGCTCTTGAGTGAGCCGCGCTTTCATTGTCACCGAGTCCAAAACCGTGCCCAGAAAGACCACAGTCTGGCTGGGGTTCAGTTCGCTTTTGGCAACATTGATTGTGAGACCCAGGCATTTTAAATGGCCGAGAATCAAATCCCTGTGAATTATTAGTTCGTCTCTCGACTGCGCTAGCACCAGCCAGTCGTCGAGATAATTCAGCACACGCACTCCCTGGCTTTTTAGCGGGGAGAGCGCTGCATCCATACATTTCGTGAATGTACGGGGTGCCAGACACAGACCGAACGGCAGAACGGTGTATTGATATGCCCTCCCCTCGAAGGCGAATATCAAGAATGGCCTGTGACGAGGGTCGATCTGAATATGAAAGTATGCATCTTTCAGATCCATTGAAACAAACCAATCCCGGGGCGAACTTGCGCGAGAATTTGTTTGAGTGTTAACATTCTGAAAGGCCGTCTCATGAGAGCCCTGTTCAAACGTCTCAGATCTAGTATGGGTCTGAGCCCGCCGTCTTTCTTTGGAATTAGAAAATAGCGGCTGTAAAACCCCGAATACATTAGCACGGGAGGGACTGACTCTATCGCTCCTTTTGCTAATAAATTCTGAACTTCGGTGCGAAGCACGTGACCCACGCCGCTTCTCACCGATGTCTCGATAACCGCCTGGAATTTCGGGGGTCTGCGAGCGAATTGGAGCGAGTAGCCTCGCTTTATAGTGTTTATGACCCAACTCGACACACCAGGGATGGCTTGCCAGGCCAACGCCCGTGCGGCTAGGGCTTGACACACTGAATGGGGGGGACCGCCTAACATAGGGGGACCTGATACCCTTACACTGTGATTTGTGCACATACTGAGTGTTTGACTGATTATACCGGCTTTTGCCCGGGGGGATTTCAGTCTTACAACAGGGCGGGGGCCGCCTAGTGAAGGGGGACCGTGAACCCGTGTGATGTGATTGTGAAACATACTCTTTTTGTGCTTTATTTGGGTCGCCGTGAAAACAGCGTTTGTTTGCAAAGACGCGCTCACTGCTGCGGGCCTGTTTACAATAATAAAATCCCCAGCCGCCTGAACTGAACAGGGAGCTGTGGGAAGTTTTGCCGGTTTTTTCGAGGGTGGTCTGGCTAGCGCGAGACACGAGCCCTCTCTCTTTCCTCTCCGTGCTAGGACGACTTCGGAGGCACCTGGTCGGCCGCGGCGCTGGGTCGAGGGCCTTGACGCCTGGGGAGCGGGTAGCGCTTCGCGGGCCTTGGTTGGCGTTGGCTATCAGCCGCAGGGCGGGGCTGAGAGGCCTGTTTCACCGGCTTGGCTGGATGAGGCGAAGGCGGCGGCTTGGGCTTGCTGGTCGCGGAGCTCGAACGTTTCGGCAAGAAGTGTCGCATGGCCTGGGACGCTTTCTGTGCCTCTGTGTACCTCTCCGAGAATCCTTTCACCGCCGGGCCGAAGAGCCCGGAGCTGGACACCGGGGCGTCGAGAAACCTCGTTCTGTCGGCGTCCTTAATCTCGGTGAGGTTAAGCCATAGATGGCGCTCGAGCACGACCAAGCTCGCCATGTTTCTTCCGATGGCCTGTGCTGTAGCCTTAGTAGCACGCAGCGCTAAGTCTGTAGCACTCCTCAGGTCTCGAAAGGTCTCCGGGTCCGGGCCAGTCTCGTCCATGGACCGGAGGAGTTTGGCCTGGTAGACCTGCAACACGGCCATCGTGTGCAGGGCCGATGCAGCCTGACCGGAGGCGGAGTACGCGCGTCCAGCGAGGGCTGAGGTGTTTCGGCAGGGTTTGTTGGGATGAGCGGCTCTAGCTCGCCAGCTAGCTGCAGTGCTCGGGCAAAGATGAGCTGCCACGGCCTCTTCGAGGGGCGGCAAAGACTCATAACCCTTTTCCGCTGCGCCATCCACGGAGGAGAGCGTCGCGGAAACTGCAGATCCCACACGTGCTGAGTATGGAGCGCGCCAGGCCTTGGTTAGCTCCTCGTGGACCTCGGGGAAAAATGGCGCCGGTTTGTGACGCGGGGCCTGCTGGCGCCCCTCCAGAAACCATCCATCCAGCCGACTACGAGGCGGCTCCTCGGGCGAGGCCCACTCTAGCTCGAGGTCCGCGACGGCCTTCGTCAGGATCCGAAGCATTTCGGCGTCGGAGTTTGTCCTGGTCGCTAATCCACTGGCCACAGATTGAGAAGCGGAGACGGGGTCGAGAGAGCCCGGCCATTCGTCCTCAGAAGCGGCGATGGATATGCTGTCGTTGCGCTCGAGAGATCCGCCGAAGGAGACGAGGCCCGCCACGTGTGGGGGGGGGGGGGGGGGGCGCTGGTCTCCTGTGAACAGGACCGGTGATGGCGTTTGAGTCAGAGAAAGTGAAGCACGCGGGGACGCGGCCGGCGTGCGTTCACCAATCTCCATACCCTCCGGTTGCCGTTGGCTGCGACGCTTCTTCTTCCTCGGAATGGGAAGCGTGGTTGAAGCGGCATCGCCGTCTCTCTCGAGAGAGCTAGCCGATTGCGCAGCACGGAGATAGGCATGCAGTCGCAGGCCGCACATCCGCCGACAGAGAGTGCATTCTCCGTGTGGTCGACACCCAAGCAGGAAACGCAGCTCTCGTGTTGGTCTGCCTCGTGCAGACGGCCTCCGCACGTGGCGCAGGATGAACGAGGCATTCTGAAACAAACACAATAATAGAAAGGATATAGGATGTCGCCGGATAGCCACAGGTGAGACGGCGTCAGGAGACGACGGCGTGCAGGCGAAGTCTGCTGAAGAGAAGCTCGCTCAGGCTGAAAGGCTTGTTCGACGGCGAATTCACAGTAAAAGGCTCAGGGACATGTATACTGTCGCTGAAGGAGTAAAATCTGCTATAATGGCAAATTCGGGGGTCTTTTATAGGCTAAGCCACACCCCCTTGACGGGCTCTGACGTTGAGCTAGCTCATTGGCTGCAGGTCAGAGTCGCCCGCGCCATTGGTTGTGCAGTTGCGGCAGCACAGCCTATGAGCGTGCCAGACGCTCAGTGTGCTGGCTGTGCAGCTGCAAATGCGTTTTACATATAGGTTTCAGTAAATCGAGGAAAAGGAGTTTCCCCACTGCGTATAGCTACGCAATACGAAGTGACCGTTCGAAAGGGAACTCCATTAACAGACAAGAATTTATCAAGAAAACTTTCCTGGGGAACAGAGGTATTTCACTTGGGCTCGTGCTCACACTCACTGCGATTCACAGTATCAGGAAGACAACTCCCTCGGCTGTTACGGTCCACACCATCAGTAAAACAACTCCCACTGCAATTTGCAATTTACCTTTGAGTGCACTGTAGCTTCTTCTTTGCTCCACAGTCTGTTTGTGTTTATCTTTCTCTCTATTCTTTCTCACACTTCTCAGATGAGCAGCGCAGCTCTGTAAACGAGTCCAGCAGCCTGCTGGGTGGTTCTCCCAGAAGGCATTGCAGGAGAAAAAGTTCTCCATACCACACAGGGCAGCTCCACCCGGCTGTGAGAGTGGCAGACCTGCTCCAGCACATCAACCAGATGAAGACAGGAGAGGGGTATGGATTCAAACAGGAGTATGAGGTGAGGGTCCGTTGAGGTTATATATGGGATTTGACAAGCAATTCAACAAATATATGCCTACTGGGTTCGATTTAAAAGGCAATGGCATATAGTAATGGGAAACGGACTAATGAGTTTTATAACTTGAAGCAGAACTGTTATTAGCAAACTGCACAGCTCTATTATCTTAGAAGTTATTTGAAGAACCTATTGCCTCCAAAGTGACATTAAATACATCTATAATGTCAACAAAGATTTGTATATGTTTCCACAAAAATATTAAACAGTACAACCATTTTCAACATTGATATTAACAAGAATCCTGAGCACCTAATCAGCATATTATAATGATTTCTGAATGATCACGTGACACTGAAGACTGGAGTATTAATAAAATTCAGCTTTTCCATAACATAACATGTAACAGTTATTTTTAATTGTAATAATATTTGACTATTACCATTTTTACATTTTTTGGGGCAAATAAATGCAGCCTGGGTGAAAAAAAAAGTAGAAAAACAACTTGTAAACTGTAGGCTCGCTCTTAGCACTCATGCTAAGAAGTGTGTTTACAAAAATATGGATAGCTGCAGACTATGACTCATACACTCATGTCAGAATGTGACTCCAGAGTGTGAGCAAAGTGTTCATATCAGCCCTTCAAAATTCAAAATATTCCACTTATGTATTAATAATACCTCCAGTTCTTCTTTGCTCTCACCATGCTTTCTCAATGGAATATATATATTATTTTTGAGTCATTAATCTGAGCTCACAAGGCACATGAATTTCTCCTCCAGAATCCATGCTTCTGGCTTTTTATCTTTATTTTGGACCTGAAAAGGGACAGTGGCTGCTAGACGCTTGGGCCTCAATTTCTTAGAAGGGTGAAGAAGCCTCTGAATGGTTGCTGTGGCTGTGTCATGTGCTTCTGCTAAAAAAACCTATTCAGTGTTTCTGCTAATGATATATTCCATGGTACTTGCTGATGGTAAGGTCATAGTTGGCTGTATGATTTGTCTGATGCTCTAATGCATACTACGTCCACTGCAGCTAAAGTCGAGTACAGCTTATCACTCTTTGATATTTTAAGTCTGTGACTAGTCTGCAACAACATATGTAGAATCACAGCCAACTTGCAGCACAAGCTCGTCGCCCACACTCCTCTAGTATGCGCACCTGTGAGGCACAGCGAGTATCTGACAGCTCATCTCAGCATCCATGTTTGGATTCGTGTTTTTTTTTTGTTTTTTTTTGTTTTTTACAGCCACAAGAATTCAGAGCATTGGTTTTCACTGTCAACTATCGTGAGTTCAGGAGTGACTTTCCCAAATTTGAATATGTGGCCCAGCATTCCCTTGTGAAAAAGACATGTGTGTGAAAGTACACCCTTTTGAATTCTATGGTTTTACTTATCAGGATATAATAAAAAATATAATCTGGTCTTTAGCAGAATTAGGTAAATACAACCTCAGATGAACAACAACACATGACATATTATATATACAATGTCATGGTTTCTTTAACAAAAACTAGTCCAACATGGAGAAACCATGAGTGACAATCTAAGTTACTTCTTCCATAGGAATTAAGAGGGTAAGTAGCAGTCAGACGCACCTAAGTAAATGCTTTTGATTAATTGTTAATCAGTAAGCGTGACCAACTCTATACAAGCAGAGGTTTTGACAGAATGCTTGAGCATTCAGGTGTGTTAACAAAATGCCAAAAAGGAAAGATGTCAGCAATGATCTTAGAGAAGCTATTTTTGCTGCCCATCAATCTAGTAAGGTTTATAAGGCCATTGCCAAATAATTTGAAGTCCTTCATTCTACCGTGAGAAAGATTATTCACAAAACATTCGAGACAGTTCAAAATCGTCCCAGGAGTGGACATCTCAGCAAATTCACCCCAAGGTCAGACTGTGCACTGCTCAGAGAAACGAAAAACAAAAACAAAGAGCTACATCTTAGACTCTACAGACCTCTGTTAGCATGTTAAATTGCCCCTATTATGCTATTTTAAAGGCTCCTAATTTTGTTTTTGGAGGTCTCCTACAACCGGTTTACATGCGGTCAAAAAACAGTTTCATTTTCTCAAAATATACATTGCACATCACCACATTTTTCAATGATTCTCAAACGACTCGACAGATGAATCGGTCTCTCTAAATCCCTCCTTTCCGTGAGCCTACTCTGCTCTGATTGGCTAGACGGCCCAGTCTGTTGTGATTGGTCTACCGCTTACAGCTCGTATCGGAAGCTAAACACCCATTACCATAACGGAACTTCAGCTCCGCCCGGAGCCTTATTAAAGCTCAGCGATTGTACACACTGACTGTAAAGACAGTAACGATGACGTCGACTTTACCATATCAATCCGAGTGCGAGTCCGATGATGAAACATCGGAAGAACTAGTTATTTAACCCGAACCTCCATCGCAAAGACGACTTGAGCAGGACGTTTCTCAGTTAAACATTACTCATTTTGAGGTACATTATGAGATGTTGCAAATGTTAATTCCTCACCATCAGCATTAACAAGAGTATGTCCATTAAGAAACCTATGTGTACTATATTCAAATTTATTGCGATGCACATGTATCAATCAACTGTATCAATAACAGTGCATCAGTTAGCCCAGCACTAACGTGAATGACTGATGTATCATTAAAGTTAGCAAAACAGATCTTGATCTGTCCTTTATCTTTACTTAAAGTAGTAAGAATGACAGACAATCTGCATGAATAGACCCAGTTTTAGGTAATAGAGGGCCCACAGCTGCTTAGCAGAACTATTTCAGTAAGAAAATACATAATATAAAACCCAAAACTATGTATTTTGAACACCCAGTCCAAATAAACTGGGCACTGACCCATCTTTCAAGAGCAAGTATTTTGTGAATCGCTCGTTGAACTCAGAGGTTTGAGAATAAGTCATAAGTAAAATGACGCTTAAGAGTGGGTCAAGTTGTTCGCAGACAACATAGGCAGGCATTATGCAAATGTATTTCTAGTGATGTAGAACCGTCACGCAGTGGGATTCCAATTACAAACGACTTGTATAGGCGATTCTTTGTTTTGGGATGCAATAACTCTATTTATCATGTACTTTCGACTTTACAACTTTGTAGAATGTTTACATTCACAAACAGCTATATTACACACTGCATGAAACACATAATAGGGGCACTTCAAATGTAAAGTTCATGGCAGTAAAATTAGAAAAAGTATTGCTTGTTTAGAAGAGTTGCCAGGAGAAAGCCTCTTACCTCTAAAAAGAACATGGCAGCATTGCTTAGGTTTGCAAAGTTGCATCTGAATAAACCACAATACTTTTGGAACAAAGTCATTTGAACAGATGAGATCAAAGTGGAGATGTTTGGCTATAATGCACAGCGCCATTTTTGCCAAAAACCAAACACAGCATAGCAGCATAAACACCTCATTCCAACTGTCAAGCATGGTGGTGGAGGGGTGATGATTTGGGCTTGTTTTGCAGCCGCAGGAACTGGGCACCTTGTAGTCATTGAGTCGACCATGAACTCCTCTGCATACCAAAGTATTTTTGAGTCATATGTGAAGCCATCTGTCCGACACCTAAAGCTTGGCTTAAATAGGGTCATGCAACAGGACTATGATCCCAAGCACGTCGGCAAATCTACAACAGAATGGCTGAAAAAGAAAAGAAAAGTGTTGCACTGGCCCAGTCAAAGCTCAGACCTCAACTCAGTTGCAGGGCCTTAAGAGAGCTGTGCATAAACAAATGCCCATTGCCCACAAAACGCAATGAACTGAAGCAACGTTGTAACGAAGAGCGGGCCATTCCTGGTTTTCGGCATGATAGGCACAGTTTCATAATTTAAAACGGGAAACTAAAAGAGCTAGGACTATGGGTATACAAACCGAAGACAAAACAGAACATGCTATATTAAATGAAAACATCACAGATCAGACGAAAATGGAAAATGAGAAGATCATTCTGTGTGCCCTCTTGATTTCGTTGTTTGCTTGTTTTTATCATTTCTGTTTTTCTTCTTGTGCACTGGTTTGCAAAGCTGAATGTCCAATCAGAGTGATCTCCTCCACCAATTGAACATGCCCAGTCAGCTGAAAAGCTGCCGACGGGGGTCCGACTATTGCCAACGATGTGGAACACACCACAAAAATGAGGGCGACAGACATTCAGCAATGGCTGACCATCACCTTGGTATCGGCTTTAGGGTGCTTTCACATGTGATTCGATTGCTTGGTCCGAACCAGAGTTCGATTGCATCATTAAAGAGGCAACATTTTACACCTGTTGCTAGGTAATGGCTATGCAGAAGAATTCTGCTAAATGGATAGTGTTGCTCATCCTTGCTTTTGTATTTTGTTTTTTTTAATGTTTGGTTTTGTTTCCAAAGGATCATCACAGAACAGCCACCTTTTTAAGCAGACTTGGGTAAGGTTCATGGGTGCGCACCTGAGCTTTAATGTCAAACGAATGTGAGTGTGCTCTAAAAATTCTAGTGTGAAAGCACGCTTCGTGGATTTAGAAATTTAGAAATATACATCAATTCAAAGAGTGATATGATAGTAGAACTGCATTATACTTGCCCAAAATCGAAAGTTATTGAAAGTAATTGAAAATACAGAAATCAGAAAAATACAAAACTGTGTCCTTTCCAGGCACAAAGTATTCATCATTTTTTGCGTGTGAAGTGCTATGTGAAACAACAATCACTACCAATCAGAAAAGTGTAATATCTTATACAGCTGTGGCTCTGGCCCAAATGCTGCCCTTGCAGACTGTGCAAAAGGGTGCATCATAATGTGGGACACCCTATAGGCCGCAAGTACACATCACACTAACTAGTACACCACTGTGCCATTTGGGAAAGCCCAATGTGACATGGAATTTTGGAATAAATACGGTCTCTCTCAGAGACAACTCTCTGGCTCCTTCTACAATATCTTTTAGTGCCCTTGAGGTCAAAGAACATAATTTAAATGAACTAAACTAATGTTTAGAGGCAGCAGGTCCTGACCAGTATCTCCAGCTTCATTAAAGACAATATATATACAGTAGATATACATATGCATATTATTTGTATAACTAACAAATACATATATTGTAAATATAGACCTAAATATGTATTGAGCGTGGATCCAATCTTCACAGACATTGTCAACCAATCTGTCTGTGAACAGTACAAAACTTTTTGAAACTTTGTATTGTACCAGTTATAAAAAAAAAAAAAAAACTCTCCAGTTACACTAATTTGAATACTTTTTTCTACATATCTGAAATCAGTCACTTCTGCTCATTTGGATCCACAGCAGTTTGATAAGGAGGCCAGCAAATCAGTCTGTGATGTTGGTTAAAATGGCCTTAAGCTGTATCATGCAGCATCTGGATCTAAGAGAAGCACAGAATATTGCTTGTGGACTTTAGCTCAGCGTTTTATACGACCATCCCAGATCTTTTATTGAGCAAACTCATGGGCATGAATGTCTTTCTGACAAATTAGAAGCGGTATCTTCCGAAGAATTACTGAATGATTTCTAAAGGATCATGTGACTCTGAAGAGATAGAGATAGAATAGATAGATAGATAGATAGATAGATAGATAGATAGATAGATAGATAGATAGATAGATAGACAGATAGACAGACAGCTAGATAGATAGACAGACAGACAGATAGATAGACAGACAGACAGACAGACAGATTGATAGAGAGATAGAATAGATAGAGAGAGAGAGAGAGAGAGAGAGAGAGAGAGACAGACAGATAGACAGACAGATAGATAGACAGACAGATAGATAGATAGATAGACAGACAGATAGATAGATAGATAGATAGATAGACAGACAGACAGACAGATAGATAGATAGAGAGATAGACAGACAGACAGACAGACACAGACAGACAGATAGATAGATAGATAGATAGATAGATAGATAGATAGATAGATAGATAGATAGATAGATAGATAGATAGATAGATAGATAGATAGATAGATAGATAGATAGATAGATAGATAGATAAATAGATAGAGAGACAGAAAGACAGATAGATAGACTGGCATAATGGCTGTTGACAATTCAGCTCTGTCATCAAAGGAATAAAATAAATTTTAAAATATACTAAGACAGTTATTTTAAATTGTAATAGTATTTCACAATATTAGTGTTTTAACTATATATATATATATATATATATATATAAATTTTTTTTTATAATAAATTAAATAAATGCAGCCTTGGTGAGCATAAGAGACTTCTTTCAAAAACATATTTTCTTTCCCCAAAATTCAGTGCAGTTACAGCGGGAATGAAGGCTTACATAATTCTTAAAATTATGTAAGGACAGCTACAGGTAATGACACAATAAGCCAACAGAGTAAACTTGTTAATCCATCTTAATTGGAGGATGCAATGAGCGGAATCCCAGAACATAAACAGTTCTGACCAATTTAGGACAGATTTACTCGCATGCAACTTGCATAAACAGTTTGGTACACAACACTTTGAAATGTTGCCTTGTGAAAGCGTATTGATCCAAGAAGAAACTGCAACATTGTAACAATTTAAGTCTGTTTCAGAACAATGCAAATGATCTATGTGTCTGACAATGTCCTAAGACTTTTGAAAACATCATTGATTTCAGGAAACACACCCCAGCACTACCCTCTGAGGTGATCAGAGATTCTTCAGTCAATGTAGAACTAATTCTGCAAATTATTCTTCTCATCTCACTCTCAGATGTGATTAAAAAAAGAACATTACTTCTGTCAGAAAGCACATCAATGCATGTACTTCCTCAGATACAATCTTGTCTCATACAGTTCCTCAGAGACACCACTGAAATTGTAATCGCTTCTTCTGTCATTGTTTGACTCTGCTAAAAGTGGTTCAAAAAACATACAGCATATTATTTGGTGTCCTGATAAAGCAAACACTGCAATATTCCCTCTCTGGCTGAGCTCTACATGGCCAGAACAGTGAACCAGGCCACAAAGATTGTTGAAGATTATTTTCCGCCCTGGTAACTGCTTGTTTTAACAGCTTCCCTCTGGCAGGCAATCCAACTAACTAAGACCAGACACTGGCACAGCTTCTTTCACAACACGGTTTCCCCACAGATGCACCTCCGTTACAGTAGTGTCTCCCTGAACTCTGTTCATATAGATTCTATAATGTAGTGGGTAGACTTTTTAGTAACGTGTAACCTGTATTATGTTCACATTAGGGACTGTTCGTTTTTTATTTAAGGGGCTACCGGAGGAGTTTTGAGATCTATAGTCAAAATAGACTTGACCCTCCATTCACCAGCAATACATTTTTTCTATGACCCTCCAAAATGATTGTGAAAAAAGGCACCCTCCCTGATAATTTATTGATTACTTCTGTACTGGTTTGCGCTTGGCAAAGATGTTCAGATATCTCTATGCCTAGTAGACCTACACCAAACGTTCATTAAAAAGGGTCCTATACAGGGCTGTACAGTGAGACATATATCTACGATAAGATTGGTCTGTGCGATGAATAAATGCATCACTGTAGCACGCGTGCGATACAGTTTTGTAAACTCCGTTACTTGTGTTTGTTTTCAGACATGATAACAGTCCTACTTGTGCTTATGCGATATCACGATTTTTGATCGTGGATGATTTAATGTCTCCACATTCTGCTTTTGAAGAAATATGGTAGTATCGTGCTACAGCGCACATTCTATCAGCTGCAGTTCTGGCGCCTCAAGCTTGGTTTATGCCGCGTAAGCACGAGCGCGAAGGTGCGCAAGGGCCCATTTCACTTGGCGGTGTGTGCACATAGACATAATACATACATAGACGCCCTATTGGCCAACTTTCCCATACTTCGCATAACGAGAATTCAATTCAATTCAAATTTATTTGTATAGCGCTTTTCACAATACATATTGTTTCAAAGCAGCTTTACAGAAAGTGCATTTCAGAAATGTACATAGAAGAATATAGTTAGTTAGTCATCATGTACTAATTTAGGGCATAACATATCGCCGGCGTTGAGTCGTCTCTTCACAGGCGTCGAGTCGTCTCATCGCAGGCGTTGGGGCATCGGAAGTCTCCGTGAGAGGCTGGATACAAACTGGAGCTGGCGAACGCTATTTACCTCGGGACTAGCGTCCCGAGATAACAGCAGGAAAGCAGATGGGAAATAATTAGCGTAGCTGCTGTTCATAATATTAATGCATTCGATCTGATTCAACAGTGGTATAAAAGGTAAGCATCATGTGAATGCTTGGCTGAAGAGATGCATCTTTAATCTAGTTTTGAACTGGGAGAGCGAGTCTGAGCCACGAACAGTATCAGGAAGGCTATTCCAGAGTTTAGGAGCTAAATGTGAGAACGCCCTCCCTCCTTTAGTGGACTTAGATATCCTAGGAATGACCAGAAGCCTCGAATTTAGGGATCTTAAAGAACGCGATGGATTGTAGGGCGATAGAAGGTCCATTAAATACACAGGAGCTAAACCATTTAGGGCTTTATAGGTCAGTAGTAGTACTTTGTAATTGATACGGAACTTAATAGGTAATCAGTGCAGAGATGATAGAATCGGTGTTATATGATCATATTTTCTTGACCTAGTAAGAACTCTAGCGGCTGCATTTTGGACTAACTGTAGCTTGTTTATTGAGGATGCAGGACAACCAGCTAATAAAGCATTACAGTAATCTAGTCTCGAGGTCATGAATGCATGAACTAACTTTTCTGCATCAGAAACGGATAGCATGTTACGTAATTTAGCAATGTTTCTAAGGTGGAAAAAGGCAGTTCTTGTAACATATGAAATATGATTTTCGAAAGACAAGTTGCGGTCTAGTATAACACCCAGGTCTTTGACTGTAGTCGATAAGGTAACAGGACATCCTTCTAAATTAAAGTTGTATTGTAAGAGATTTTGTGGGTAGTTTTTTGGACCAATAAGTAATACCTCCGTTTTATCTGGATTTAATAGCAGGAAATTACACGTCATCCAGCATTTTATATCTTTAAGACATTCTGTCAATTTAGATAAGTTAGTGTTTTCATCTGGTCGTGATGAAATATATAATTGAGTGTCATCAGCATAGCAGTGGAAATTAATTCCATGTTTTCTTATAATATTGCCAAGTGGCAGCATATATATTGAGAATAGCAGAGGGCCTAACACCGATCCTTGCGGCACTCCATAGTCTACTGACGTTATCTTAGATTTTTCCCCATTTAAACAAACAAAATGGTAACGGTCCGATAAGTACGATCTGAACCAGCTTAATGCCTGTCCCTGAACACCAGTGTAGTTTTGTAGTCGATCCAAGAGTATTTTGTGATCTATAGTGTCGAACGCAGTGCTAAGATCGAGTAGAACTAGTATTGAGATACAGCCTTGGTCAGAAGCTAAAAGTAAATCATTTGTAATTTTAACTAGCGCAGTTTCTGTGCTATGATGCGGTCTGAATTGAGAAAAACGTCTCGGTTACGGATGTAACCCTCGTTCCCTAAATAGGGAACGGAGACGTTCCGTCGGATGACGACGAATGGGGTTTCGCTTAGAAAGCCTATCGACTTTGAGTATACAAAAACGAGCCAATGGCAAAGAAATGCCATGGGTCTGCGGAATTTGCCTAGCGTAACTCCGCCTCACCACGTGGGTATTTAAGGAGAACGCTCCAGCAAATAGGCATGTTTCTTCGCTGAGGAGCCAAGACTGAGCTCAGGCGATCCCCGCGGTACAGCGGAAAGTGACAGGAAGACGGAACGTCTCCGTTCCCTACTCAGGGAACGAGGGTTACATCCGTAACCGAGACGTTCCCTTTCGTTGTCACTCCGAGTTCCGTCGGATGACGACGAATGGGGATCCAGTCTAATCACGCCACCTTCTCGGCTGTCTTCCAGTGCCCTGCGTAAATCTGAGATCCCTGTCGTGAGACTAGCACGGACGAAGGACTCCTATTTAGCACAGGAATACCAAGGTACACTGAGGAGCATATCCCAGATTTGGGGGAATATGCAATTACTGCCAACCCAGAGGGGGGGACTTAAGAATACACATATGACCCGAGGGATGTATATGGGGAATCACTGGGGTGTCCAGCCGCAGGTGGAATATTTCAACCCCAGGGGTGGCAAGGTGGCTTGCCAAGGGAAAGACACATGCTCAGAGAGGCTTACAGTGGAAATACACATGTGGGGGTAGCTCAGAGGAGGTACCATGCACACGGAAGGCACCTAGCCGACGCACAGGCAATAGACACTGGCGCCAGCGTCAGCAGTGCTGGAGGAACTCAGGGCTTTCGGGGAAGCTCACCTGAGGAGAATATCGCACGTATCCAGTCCGTGGAGTGGAATGGCGAGCAAGCGAAGACACCTGAGCAGGTCCGGCACTAGCTGGTTGAAGCGAGTACATGAGAGGACACTGGCTCCACTCGGAGATTGTAGAATCTGGCGAATGTGTTAGGTGTCGCCCAGCCTGCAGCTCTGCAGATGTCTGTTAGCGAGGCGCCATGCGCTAGAGCCCAAGAGGACGCCACACTCCGGGTGGAGTGTGTGGTCACACCAAGGGGGCACAGTCGACCTTGCTGCTGGTATGCCAAAGCAATGGCGTCCACTATCCAGTGAGACAACCTTTGCTTGGAGAGAGCCTTTCCCTTCAGCTTCCCACCATAACAGACAAAGAGCTGGTCTGAGGTCCTGAAACACTGCGTTCTGTCTACATAGATGCGAAGAGCACGTACTGGACAGAGCAGTGCCAAGGCTGGGTCTGCCTCCTCCGGGGCAGCGCTTGCAGGTTCACCACCTGGTCCCGGAAGGGAGTGGTAGGAACCTTGGGCACATATCCAGGCCGGGGTCTCAGGATCACGTGAGAGTAAGCCGGCCCGAATTCCAAAGCACGCTTCGTCAACGGAGAATGCGTGCAGGTCCCCTACCCTCTTAATGGAGGCCAATGCAGTCAGAAGCGCTGACTTCATTGACAGGAAGTTAAGCTCGACCGACTGCAAAGGCTCAAGGGAGCGCTGCGCAGGGCAGTTAAGACCACTGCGAGGTCCCAAGAGGGTACGAGAGGAGGCCGAGGATGATTCAGTCTCTTTGCTCCTCTCAGGAACCTGACGATCAGGTCGTGCTTCCCCACCGACTTACCTTCTATAAGATCATGCTGTGCGGCAATAGCGGCGACATAGACCTTGAGGGTGGAGGGAGACAACCTTCGCTCCAACCCTTCTTGAAGAAAGGAAAGCACGACACTGATCGAACATCTCCGGGGGTCTTCTCGGTGAGAAGAGCACCAGTTGACGAAGAGGTTCCACTTCAACGCATAGACGTGTCACGTGGACGACGCTCTAGCGGAAGTGATGGTAGCTACCACCACTGGTGGTAGGGTACTCAAACCTGCCTCGTCCCGTCCAGGAGCCACACGTGGAGGTTCTAAAGATCAGGACGAGGGTGCCATAGGGTGCCCCGTCCCTGAGAGAGGAGATCCTTCCTCAGGGGAATCGGCCAAGGAGGTGCTGTCGCGAGGAGTATGAGTTCGGAGAACCAGGTCCGGGTGGGCCAGTACGGCGCGACCAGAGTGACCTGCTCCTCGTCCTCCCTGACCTTGCGCAGGAATTGCGCAAGAAGGCTCACTGGGGGAAAAGCATATTTGCGGCCCCGCGGCCAGCTGTGCGCCAGTGCATCCGTGCCGAGCGTGCCCTCGGTCAGGGAATAATACAGGGCGCAATGGGTCGAGTCGTGAGAGGCAAACAGATCTATCTGTGCGTCCCCGAACTGGTCCCAAATCAGCTGAACCGACTGGGGATGGAGTCGCCAATCTCCCGGGAGGGGCTGAAGCCGTGAGAGCTCGTCGGCTGCACAGTTCAGGGCTCCGGGGATATAAATGGCACGAAGCGACCTCAGATGCTTCTGACTCCATAAGAGGAGGTGGCGGGCGAGTTGTGACATACGGCGGGAGCGCAGACCACCTTGACGGTTGATGTACGCTACGGTCGCAGTATTGTCTGAACGGACTAGTACATGCTGGCCCCTGAGCACGGCTCGGAAGCGGCGCAGGGCGAGCTGTACAGCCAGCAACTCGAGGCAATTGACGTGCCATAGGCGGTGGGGTCCTGTCCAGGAGCCCGCGGCAGCACGTCCATTGCACATGGCACCCTAGCCCGTGGTAGAGGCATCTGTCGTTACAACAATATGCCGGGAAGCTCGTTCCAGGGGCACTCCGGCCCGTAGAAAACTGAGGTTCGACCACGGGGTGAAGGTCTGACGGCAGGTCGGAGTAACTGGTACTCGGAGAGTGCCGTGTTGCCATGCCAACCTCGGGACTCGGTCGCGAAGCCAAAGCTGAAGCGGTCTCATATGAAGTAATCCGAGCGGTGTTGCCACAGCTGCGGATGCCATATGCCCCAGGAGCCTCTGAAAAAGTTTCAGTGGAACCGCACTCTTGCCCTCGAACTGTCTCAGGCAAGTCAGCAGTGACTGCGCGCGCTCGCTCGTAAGCTGCGCGGACATGGCGACCGAGTCGATCTGGGATATGGGGGTGTCAAGCAGATGGGTCCGCCCGACATCCTGCACATCAGACAGGTTCAGCCACAGAATGGTGGACATCACCTGACCCAGGGAGCGTACGGCCACTTTCGTCGCTCGGAGAGCAAGGTCAGTGGCGGCGCACAGCTCATTGAAGAGCCCTGGGTCAGTCCCGCCCTCGTGCATGTCCGTGAGCATCCGGGTCTGGTAGACCAGCAGAATGGCCATGGCATGCAGTGAGGCGGCTGCCTGTCCTGTAGCGCTATAGGAATTCGCCACAAGTGTAGACGAAAAACTACAGGCTTTGGACGGGTGCTTAGGATCGCGCCGAGAGGAAGCACTCTGAGGACACAGTAGCATCGCAACAGAGCGTTCAACCGGGGGGACCCCAGTGTACCCATGGGCAGCGGCCCCGTCGAAGGAAGGAAGGGCGGAGGAGATCAACGAGGGATCGCTGGAAGACATGGGGGTCTTCGAGGATTTCGAGATCTCCTGATGCACATTCGGGAAGAAAGGCATTGGAGTGGACGCCAACAGGAGTCAGCGGCCACACCCAAAACCAATCGTCCAGCAGCGAGCGCTCGGACAGGGTGAAAGGTTCCACTCTAGTCCGATGCTCGCAGCGGCCCGGGAAAGCATGGCCGTCATCTCAGGTTCTGACTCGACAAATGCCATATGCACACCCGAAAGTGGCAGCACTGTCGAATCTTCACTTCCTGAAGATTCTAGCCCGCCCTGTGATGCTGCGATGGACAACAGATCCGATTCTGGAGCGTCAAGCGAAACCCGCGGGGCATCCGAAAATAGACCCGGGGAATCCCCTGAATACCCGTCACTGAATCCCCTGAATACTCGTCACTGCGTCACTGAAGAGGGGGGCGTGGTCCACGGACAAACAGTCGGCGGATTTGTTCCACACTCACACCCTCAGGTCACCCTGGCCACCAGCTGAAGTAGCACCTCACGTGGAGAGTGTTAGATCGGGGTGTGGATGAGGGGACTCTCTCTCTAACGAGATCATTGAGTCTCGACCGTAATGACGCGATGGTCACGTTCCCGCGGGGAGAACGTGAGTCATCCACAAACGCTGCTCTAGCGTGATCAAGACCAAGCACGCAGAGCAGAGAATGTGCCCATCAAAATCGGAAATGAGTCGACCGCAACCAGAAATGCACGGGCGAGCCGTCTTTAAAAAGACGTGCCGCGTGCGAGTTCTTTTATGAGAGGAGAAAAAAACTCCGCGATGTTGAAGCGAGCAGGGAGAAACACACTTATTGGCAGATCACTGCACAGATCAGCAGGCAATGTGAACTCGCTGCAGATCGCCGTCACACCAACACCGGAGAGAGTGGCTCGTCTCGTAGAGTGAAGTCAGAAATGGCTATGGAGTGAAGAGATACTCTTGGCTCCGAAGCGAAAACCTGCCTATTTACTGGAGCGTTCTCCTTAAATACCCACGAGGTGAGGCGGAGTAACGCTAGGCAAATTCCGCAGACCCATGGCATTTCTTTGCCATTGGCTCGTTTTTGTATACTCGAAGTCGATAGGCTTTCTAAGCGAAACCCCATTCGTCGTCATCCGACGGAACTCGGAGTGACAACGAAAGGGAATGCCTGTTTCGTGTACTGCTTGGGGCTGTACAAATCGCCACAAAACTGAAAACTGGTCTCGAGGAATTATCTTTCACAAGCAAGACTGAACATTTGTTTCTGGTTGTATTTGGTCATGATATAATTAGTTATAGTAACGTTCAAAGGAGAAAGGCTGCGAAATTTAAAAAATAATACTGTTATTGTGTCACGAAATGTAGTTTTAATAGTTTTTCAGTCGACAATGTAGTTGTTTAAAGCTCAAATCTGTGGTTTATTTATAAAGATAGCGCCTATTTAAAAATTTGATCTGGCGTTTTCGGAGTTGTGAGATCCAGGCGATCACCGGGCGTTCAGTGCTCATGTACCCCGCCTGGAACAGCCTTACCTCGGCTAGTGCTTTTGACGTTTGCCGCTGGTTCTGATGTCTCTAGTCTAGTGGTTAAACATGAGATATAATTCGTCTTGTGTATATATAACGGGCGATCTTTGGTCTCACAAAAAGAGACAGGGCTGTGACATTTTATTTTAGATAGCCTATGTAAGAATATTTTAAAATATATGAATTATTTTATATATACATTCTCTTCACTGTATGTACTTATGATATTATATAATTATACTATTCATTACTATTTAATTTGCTGTATACTTTTTTTGCTTTTTTATTGACTAAACTATTTACTATTACTTCTCTCTTTATCTTATATTTACTATTTGCATTGCACTGTTGTTGCACCATATCATATGTATTACCATAAAGGATCCATCAGTTATCTTTGTTATTGCTCAAATCGGGTCAATCACAGAAAATGCTTTCCCCACAATAAGAAAACTTTATTTAATTCAATGTGAAAATAAATTATATCTCAGCATTGGGGACTTCACAATTCTTATCCAAGAATAAAAAGCCAGATACATGACAAGCCTGAGCTTTGACAATTCGTTATTAAAAAAAAAAAATGTATAAGTCTATCGAGATTTTAAATAACTAGAGATGGAACTTTTTGTACACCATGTACAAACCACTGAAATCGGTTGATAAATGTATTTTTTGTTTTGTTTTTATGCAGAAAAACCGCAGCTCACCGTTTACTTGCATTTGATTACAGTGCAGTCTTGCCCTCCGCAAAATGGCGGACGTGTTGACGTATCGCAGCAATGTTCCAAAGCGGCCAATAGGGCGTCTATGTATTTATTATGTCTATGTGTGTGCACGGCAGATTTTATAACTGCGCGCACGGCTCCGCATCCGCAGATGCACGACTTAGAATCCAATCTGGCCGAGCATATACGTCTCGTCACACCGGTGTTTTGCCGAATTTCGACCCCCTGCTAAATTATTACCCCCCTCGTTGAAGTCAGTACCTGATTGCCTAATCCCAACCCCGCACCTAATCCTAACCCCTCCCCCACAACTAATCCTAAACCTACCAATGCTAGGGGGGTAATAATTTGGCAGGGGGTCAAAATTAGGCACAACACCGGCACCCAGTTTGTGCGTCTAGTTGAAGTGTACTAAAATAAACATTCACCTGTGTACCACCTTCTCACTGCTGATTCCTGGTGGTTTAGAGGGCAATTACTCCAAATCTCCTCCTGTCGTTTCACAGAATAGTACAACGGCGAGCACGTCAAATATAAATGCCTCGTCCGTTTGGGTAGGTGCCCGCGCAGGCCGCGGAGGCTCGCGCTGCGGAGCCAGGCGAAAGTATAAACAAGGCAGTCCCAATACTGTACAACTCGACGTACATTCACATCACATGTTAATGCAGGGGTAGAGTTACACTCACAGGACACTGCACCTACAATCGCAATCACAAAAGTTCATTATTTGCTCGTACTTTAAAGCTTTGCCGGGTAAACATTTCATTGTCGTTCTGTTCTGACATGATGCACTGTCAAACAGCGCCAAACTGGACTTTATCTTTCGCGTTTGATTTGTGTTGGGTCAGACCAATCTGCTAGCGATGGGGGGCCGATACTGAGAGAGCTACATGGAAAAATATGCACCAAACAAGCCACTTTGAAATGTTGCTGTTTTCATGGTGTATATGCACCAAACAAGCCACTTTGAAATGTTGCTGTTTTCATGGTGTGTCTTGGTGTGTCTCTAGAGTCAGACCTTAGTTTCAGTAGTCATGTCAAAGCAATAACTAAATCAACATACTATCATTTGAAAAATATTGCAAGAATTAGATGCTTTGTTTCCAGTCAAGACTTAGAGAAACTTGTGCATGCTTTCATCACCAGCAGGGTGGATTATTGTAATGGACTCCTCACTGGCCTTCCTAAAAAGACCATAAGACAGTTGCAGCTCATACAGAACGCTGCTGCCAGGATTCTGAGCAGAACCAGAAAATTTGAACATATCACACCAGTCCTCAGGTCTTTACACTGGCTCCCAGTTACATTTAGGATTGATTTTAAAGTATTATTACTGGTATATAAATCATTCAATGGGCTAGGACCTCAATATATTGCAGATATGCTCACTGATTATAAACCCAACAGATCACTCAGATCATTAGGATCACATCAGTTAGAAATACCAAGGGTTCACTCTAAGCAATGAGAGTCTGCTTTTAGCTATTATGCCAGCCGCAGCTGGAACCAGCTTCCAGAAGAGATCAGATGTGCTCCTACAGTAGTCACATTCAAAGCCAGACTCAAAACACATCTGTTTAGCTATGCATTTACTGAATGAGCACTGTGCCAATGTTCGTCCGACTGTTTTTACTGTACTTTATTTTATTTTTTATTCTAAACTGTTTTAATTATTTCCTCCTATGTAAAGCACTTTGAATTACCATTGTGTATGAAATGTGCTATAAAAATAAACTTGCCTTGCTTTGCCTTGCCTTTCATGAATACAAAAGTTGGGTGACCCTCCCCCTAGACTAAAAAAAGTTGGATGACCCTCCCTTCTACAAAGAATAAAAATACATGACCCTCCTCTATTTTCCTCCGGTGGTCTATTCCATAAATACCGAACGGTCCAGAAACAGAAATTAATGTGACTGAGGTAACGGCTTATTTCTCACTGCAGCTGCGACTGGTTAGCACAAAACCTCAGGAAGGAACTACAATTTTAGATAACCTTTTAGAATGATTGTAATTTTAACTGTACAAATGCTACGGTAAAACCTGTTAACCGATCAACAGTGCCCTTACTCTATACAGTGAAAAAATGTAATGGGTCTAATTGTGCTGCATAACACACAAGAATGAACTTCATTGGTTCTTGCAGAGGCTCAAACGTGCTGCATAACACATGAGAATGAACCTCATTGGTTCTTGCATGTCAAGAGAACATGCTTTGGCTTCCGTTTACCATTATTGATTGTCTTTTATGGAATGAATATCAATATATTTATAATTACTTTTTCTCTCACTTCTGCCTCCATCTTTATTTTTGTTTTAGAACAAAGCAAATCTCAAATCTCATTTTCAAATACTCCTGAAAAAAAAGTGCTGCGCCCAACAGGAAATTAACATCTGCATCCTGATTATGCATCTGCTTCGTAAACTGCATCTGACTTGATAAAATGCGAGAGCGAAGGGGACTTAATGGACGAGTGGGAAAACGTGACTTGCACTTATTTTGGGGGGTCTTTTTTAAATTACAGTCATTTAGACATAATTGCCAGGTGCTACACTTCACCTGCTTTCGGGGTGGAATGTGTGCTAAACAGCTGTCACACATTAGCTCAAAAACTATGCGGCATTAGAAAGCACTTAGACAGCTGGGATACGTTGGCAGGGCTCACAGCTTTCTGTGTACATGCACAAACAGAAGGTATACTGAAAACTATGAGCTACTTGCTTGTCTTGAATTTGACACTAAGAAAGTTCAATGCTTTTCCTACACAAAAGGGAGATAAATGTGTTATCAAATTCAAAATAGATGACTAAACAATACCTGCAAAAGTGACAGGAATGCAAAGCTATATCTGGTGCCCATCTCACAATGGGTGCCGTTAAATATGTGCTGTACAATTTCAAATCAAGACCCCAGTGAATGAAGAAGAAAACATTCATTAAGAATGATTTGCACACTGATAGCTTAATTTATTTGCATGTGTTATCCGTGTTGTTTTACCAGCTTCACTAAGGAATTATGCAAATGAGGTAATACTACAAACATGGCCCCAAATTTAGTGCTGATCGCAATTTGCATGAAGCGTTTGCCCAGCGTGGAGAGTGATTCTGAGTGCTAGGTTGTATAGGATGCTCTTATATAATGCTCTTCTTTATCATTTGATCATCATATGATGAAACGCATGCTGCCATGAATGCAAATAAATGTACATAAACATCCATTTTAAATAAAATAATAATAATAATAATAATGAGAAAGACTTTAAAAATTCTACGATAAAAACCTGTTAAATAGTTAATGGGAAATTCACTTACTCTATACAGTGAAAAACTGCAATACATCTAGCAAGACATTTCATGTAATTTTACAGTTTTTGGAAGTGAAAAAGAACATGTCATCTTATAATTTACAGTGAAAAAAAACAAACAAACAGAAATTGGCATTCCCACAATTCTCTTTGGCAGCTCACATTTAATGATTTTGCAATGACATGACTGTTTCTTAGTTCTTTCTTATCAGTTATGTACATTCATGTTTATTGCTGCTTAATATTTTTGTGTGGAAACCATGATAAAAATTTTTTTAGGATTCTTTGAGAAATACAAAGTTCAGAAGAGCAATATTTATTTGAAATATAAATCTTTTGTAACATTATTATGTCTTTAATGTCACTTTTGATCAATTTATGGCCACAAACTTTTTATTGATAGTAGGCTATATATAGCTGATGTGATGTCCAACACACTACAATCATTTGAATATCTCTGCTTGTGTTTGTAGAGTTTTTTCGATGGCTGGGACATAAATGAAAAGAAAGACAAGACCAAGGGCCGACATGACACCCTTTTGGGCCGTAAGTGTTGTTCATAGTAATGATTATAGTATAGTTTGATGTTATAGTTATATATAGTTTCCTGTTAGCACATGTTGCTAAGATAATGGCTCGGTACTTTATTATGCATAATATACATAACATACACAAATATTGGGTACCTTGTTTGTTAAAAATAGAGCAGAGTTATCATGTCAAAGATGTTGCCAAGTTGTAGCCAAGGTTGCCAAGGTGGCTGACCAGGTTTTGAAACTGAGCATTATTATTATTTTTATTACTGACTAGCTTTGTTCTTAATTTTTCTTATCCCAAACAGAAGACCGCCACCGTGTCAAAATGCATTCTCTCCTGGCTGATCCTAACTCGGACTATGTCAATGCAAACTACATTGATGTAAGTTTTTCTGTTTTCCTCTTTGCGCTCCTTTCTTCACGCCTCCATCTCTATACATGTGTTTCTCTCACTCCTGCTTTCATTAAACAAAGGTTACACACAACACGTTTATATCGCAATTCGTTTTCTCGCTGAGAGCGCTGCACATTGATGAATTTGCTGTCTAGTTTTGACACTTGTTGTTTTATTTCAGTATTTCAGCTATTGGTTACGATCCCATATGACTGCATTGTCCTGCCTTCCTAAAAGCCTGTCAAACATTTGAATTTAGTGCAGATGTGTCTTTTCTTTCCCCAGAAAGTTTCGTTAGCACACATCTTAAACACAATTCACTTTCCTGTCATGCAGAATCTGAACACTTTGCTCTTAATTTTAACCATTTGATAGATAAAGACTTTCAAACATGTCTCTGTACCACACAAGAAGCATCAATTTTATAACTATCTGTGCTAGAGTCTCAGGGAATCCATTTTGTGTCGTCTTTTAGTTGGAAGGTTATCCATTGGAATTGAGCAATCAAAACCTCTGCAGTTTGAAAAAGTCTAAAGACATCAGGACTAACGTTTAGGTGTTCTGTCAATTTTTTTTTAACGCTCTGAGTTTTTATTATGGTTTTGAATTGCATGTATTTCTATTCAAGGCTGAAGCCACTTTAGTTATGACCAGCACTTGCAAAATGAACAGACCTGAATTGCTCTTTCTGGTTGGATTGTACTTGAGTCAGGTTTTGGGTGATGAAAAAGAGTGCCTGATTATAGAGGTTTGTGTACTAGAATGCAAATCTTTGTCACTACACTTTTATAAGAACCAGATATCTTGATTTTCTTCTACTCCTCAATAGTGATTTGCACTCAAGAATCAAAAAGTCAATCCACATATGATTACTAAAAATATGGATTGACTTTTTGATTCTTGAATGCGAATCAATATTGACGCTTTGATGCAAGTTAAATTCACACAACAAATAAGACTACAGGAGACGAGAGAGAACAGTGTAAACTTTCTCTACTGTCATATATATATATATATATATATATATATATATATATATATATACATATACAGTATCTCACGAAAGTCACCTTAAAGGGAAAGTTCACCCAAAAATGAATATTCTGTCATCATTTACTCAACCTCTAGGTTGTTCCAAACCTATATGAATTTCTTTGTTCTGCTGAACACAAAAGAAGATATTTTGAAGAATGTCAATTGATGGGCCCCATTGACTTCCATATTGTTTGCTTACCCAAATTCTTCAAAATATCTTATTTTGTGTTCAGCAGAAGAAAGAAACGCATACATGTTTGGAACAACTTGAGGGTGAGTAAATGATGACAGAATTTAAATTTTTGGGTGTACTATCCCTTTAACTCATCAAATATTTGCACCCCTGGGCTTCTAAAAATTTAGAAGCATTGATAATAGTTTTAAAATTGTATTGTGGGTCCCTGAATTGAAATGTAATATTTCAAATCGTTAGCCCCCTAAACTTGCCCACCCTTAGGCTGCATGAAATAGAAATATGATACACTAAATGACAAAATAACTTTTTACACCTGTTTATTAACTGTGTGCCTAAAACAGATACATTTAAAAATTAAAGAGCTGAAGAAGAGACTATATGCAGATTTTTTTCTGGGACAATGCATGGCAAGTCATCTGAACTGTAATTTCCAGTTAGTTTGAAGTGATTTCCTCACTGCAGGTGGTTAGTATGGAGTCTTTATTATTTCCTCTTTTTCTAATCATCTTAATTAGCCTGTTTCTCTTTCTCTCTTCTTTCACCCATTTCTCTTTCTCTGTGTCTGGGATCTCTTAGATTCGGATAAACAGGGAAGTAAGTACTTGTATTTTTCCTGTCTTCCTATCATCTGTCCATGACTCATTTATTCTACTATCATAGCTCTGTGCTCAGACCTTTTCTGTCTCAAGCCCTTTTTTTCTGTCTATGTTGCTTGAGTTTATTGTGGCTTTAATGATCTCATTGCATCATCCCCTGTAACTCACAACCTTACAAGCTTAAGCTTTAAACAACCCCTGGAATTGTTTTACAAACACAGATTTTTGTTTTTGTTGACATTTCTGATTGAAACAAAAAGTTACGCCATGAGAGTGATTTTAAAGACCCCATGAAATCAAGTTCAAGTTCAAATCTAGTTTGTATTACCTTCATAACAGCTTAATCAGATTCACTTCCCAGCAAGCAATAGCCGTCATTTCACCGTCTAGGTTAACTATAGACCCAATATAGTCTATGAGCTATGAGTACCCACTTCTAGCCAAAATAACCTTGAATTTGGCTACATGTCGTTTTTGCCAAAATAACTTGTGAGACGTATGATATTCCATCATGTAAGCAAAGTAAACAATGATTACAATGTGTTTGGTTTCTTTCTTCACTCATTTAATTTCTTTATCTAATTGATGGTTGGTCTATTATTGGGCTAGGGTTTAGATGTCTTTTAAATTTTCACTGACAGCTAGGGTTGCCAACTTCAGAAAAGAAAAATGCGGGACAATCGTGGTTCTTTACAGGAAAATAAGGGACACTCAAAATATTTGTACTGTAGCCTATCACACAGTATGTCATTTCAGGTTCATATGTGTTTAAAAGGTTCTCAGACAAACACATTTGTTTTGCTTAACCTATTTATGTACAATTTAATTCTAAAACGAATTTTAAGGTCACACAAACCATAGTTCAAAATAATAGCATTTATCTGATATAGAAAGCTTTTGTAACATTATACACTAGAAATTAAAGAAAGTAATAGCCTCCCTTTATTCAGCAAGGGCGCATTAAAGTAATCAAAAATGACAGTAAAGACATTTATAATGTTACAAAAGCTTTTTTTTATTTCGGATAAATCTACTTTGAATCTTCTATTCATCAAAGAATCCTGACTTTTTTTTTTTTTAAACATTAATAATATTCAGAAATATTTCTTGGACAGCAAATCACATCAGCATATTATTCCCTCAGGAAGATTGCATGTTTTCTTGCATGGCCGGATGTTGGACTCATGAACAATAATCACGTTGTTTGAATTCACCAAAACTGATTTGCCGAAATCAAAACCCGGCCGGAGAGTGAAAGGGATTTGCTGATAGTGCGAGTCCGGATTGAACCGGGAGCGACCAGACAGCAGAGGATTCTGTTCGCAAATCAAACAAGGATTTGTCCCAAAAGAATAATTAATTCTCAATGTAGAGTTTGTTTTTCGTATGGTCTGATGCGCGTGAGTGGGGGCTATGATTAGATGATGTCGTGATCATTCTCAATTGTCGTGTTGCTGTTGTATCAATCAGTGTTAGATCAGCGTAGCAGTCTATTTAATTGGGACAAGGGAGGTCCCGTATGGGACAAATATATTAGGCCCAAAATACGGGACGTCCCGGCTAATTTGGGACAGTTGGCAACCCTACTGACAGCCCAAATTTTGCTTTGTTTGAGCCTAGACGTCTGGGCTGTGTTTGGATGGCTATTAGACATCTTTTAAATGCAAAATTGCTTGTTGGGTTTCTTTGTTATTCACACATTACTTTTCTTTGTGATTTTATTTCTGCACAAATAAAAGGAAAGGGAAATCAAGGAAATTAATGTTGAAATATTCAGCATTGCGGCTTTCTCCTAAGACTGTAGATAGAATACAGCTAGGAGGTCTGACATTTCTCTAAATCTTTTCTTTACATTTTTTTCTTCTGAAAGAGTTTTGTGTTAGGCTATCTCTTTTTTCTTGTTGCTTTGTCCTTGTCATTTTCTACAGCTTTTGCTGCCATTCATTTTCTCTGTTTCTTGGGGTTGAATAGATTAATCTCTGTCAAATTGTCTGCATTGCACCAGACGCTTGTTTCAATCTGATCATGGGTATTTTTAGTATGTTGTAGTGTCAGTGCATTTTAGTGTTCAGTTAAAGTACAAACTACTTCTAATGGGCTTCTTGGTTTTCTATCAAACCAATTGTAATGTCTTGATTATGACTGTAACCCTGGTTCCCTGAGAAGGGAACGAGACACTGTGTCAGAATGTTGACACTATGGGGAACACTTCTGCGTGACTCCATCTGAAGAGCGGGTGAACTCACTCCAATATCATTGGTGAGATGTTGTCCTTTGACGGATGACTGCATGACAGCGTCTTGTTCCTCTCTCAGGGAACCAGGGTAACAGTCATAACCGAGACTTTCGCTTTTGAGGGAACTGAATGCTTCATCAGAATGTTGATGGGAATGTTCATACCCAGTATGCCATACTGAACAAATGCCCGACTATGTGTGAATCATAGCGAGCACATACTAAGGTCTTAACCCTCTGGGGTCTGAGGTGTTTTTGGGGCCCTTGAGATGTTTTGACATGCCCTGACATTTGTGCTTTTTTCAGCTACTTAAAACATACCATTTGCCAACATATAAATTTGCTGTATTCAGCACAAACTCTGCTACAATAATATGTGAGCAAAATGGATGTACATGTTTGCATTTTATAGAAAAAAAATATTATGCGTGGTTAGTATGTTTTGGGGAAAAAAATGTCACCGCAATAAGGCCATTTAACAAATACTGAATAGTTGTCCACAAGACTTTTGAGTTACTATTCTTGTAGGCTAGAATTTTTACTTCAAAATGAAGTGAAAATCATTCTGACCACTCTTTCACAAACAACAATATAACGATTTAAATTTCTTACGTCAGTTTTTGGGTCAGCACTGCTGTATGCGTGGGAGTGTGAATGGCCATGAATATTAATGTGATTTACTCCTGGGGAAGACTAAAGACACTCCCCCAATGGCCCATCAAGGTGCTGTGAGGCAGCCTGAACTAAGTATGATTCACTGATGAATAAAAAGTTAAAAAGAACAGCATTTATTCAAAATAGAAATCTTTCCTAAGAACGTAAAGACTTAAAGTCATTACTATCACTTAACACATCCTTTCAAAAAAACAAACATAAAAAGACCAAACTTGTTTTTTTTTTATAAAAAAAAATGTATTCAAAGAATCACAGGTTAAAAGAAATTAAGCAGCACAACTGTTTCCAACAGTGATTTTAAAAAAATCATATCAGAATGATTTCTGAAGGCTGATGGTTAGTTAGTTAGTTAGTTATGTAGCGGTACATCTCACTGATGCTGACATCTGTCCATCTATATTTGCAGCCTTTTGCAGTTGCCTTGGCAGCCTGAGCATTGGTGTTGTGGCACAGAGTTGACACAGCACTTTCTGAAAAAAATTGTTTGAATAGCGAATGGGCGAATGCGAGTCTACAGAGCTCAGTTGCGGTCCAGTTTCCCGTGCAGGAAGGAATCACAGTGTCTGTGGAACCATGTCAACATCAGTCTCTGTTTTCCACGACAGCGTGGACTGCCTGTTGCTCGTCTGCTTGTTTGCCTTGCCTCTCTTCGGAACTGCTTGGACATGTTCATTGTCACATCTGTTATAAAAAAGAAGAAAGAAAAAGTGTGAGCATGCTGATAACACAATCAAAGAAACTGTATTATTATCATTATCAATCACTAATTGCCATGGATAAAAAAATATAAGTTTTTTGTAATTTCACACAAGAATATGAACTTTTACATTATGACGATGTAACCACAATTAGGCTACATTACATCTGTAAAGTATTACATCTATGCACTTACTCAGTATGATTCTCGATCGCACTGAGAACTGAACGACACCTGCTGGAGAAGGAGAGCATGATGCAGCCACATTCCTAAAAAACAAAACAAAAAAACTGTTAGCACATTATCCAAAGTAAACTGATGGACAATTAATGGGTATGGATGCACAATGTATGTATATATCTGTTGATGGACGGAGAAACATCTATTGATGGGCCGTATAGGCCGCGTCACCGCGAGTATCTGTTTATGGCCCATATAGACGCACGCATTTACTGATACTCTCAATGAACGGATCGTTCGCGAACGACACATCACTACATTTCAAACATGTGCACATCTATTCACAAACATCTGTGCATAAGGCAGTATTTACGCGTGATAAGTAGTGTCATAGGCTAACCAAAACTGAACATTTATATATAAAAAATATATTGTATTTAGACAGTATCACACATTTTATCGGAGGCTGAAACATATTTCACTAAATCATTATATAACCTAAGCAGTTATTCGCAAACAAAATACATTACGCATAAGGCAGTATTTTAGCATGATAATCAGTGTCATAAACTAATCTCAAAACTGAGTGAAATATATGTAGTAGGCTAATATCACATTTAAAAAGTTTACACGATCGTATAGGCCTACACGAATGTTAGATATTGTGAGGTAATCTTTCCTATGTCAAAAGCTAGCCAAAACTAGGCAAAATATAGTCTGAAAATTCATTTGAGCTCTATGATCAGAAAAGGAATTATATAACACTAAACAACTTACTCCGAGCTTGTATCCTCGGCGGGGTCAATTCGTTCTTCAAAATGCAGCCGTTCGTCGTCCGAGTTTCAAATTCCTCTGAGGAAAAGGTGACCGCTGTCCAGAATCATCTGAAGGGCCTCTTTGTCAGAGTAGCGTGCTGCCATCCTCAAAACCTCAGAAACTTCGTGTTGTTATGGCATTGATCGGGGGGCGTGTGCGATGCGTAACGTTAGATCACCTATTTACCATGTGAAAAGCGCTGGGGGCGTGGCGGTCTCAGCTCATTAAAGATAATCAAGGGAGAACGAAAAAAACTGAACCTCTCCTTGGTTTCAAACGGATTACATAAACTGGAAATATTTTTTTTTAAAATAAATTACTTCATTTAAAAGAAGAGAATTTCAGCTTACATTTACATTTACATTTATTCATTTAGCTGACGCTTTTATCCAAAGCGACTTACAATTGCTATATATGTCAGAGGTCGCACGCCTCTGGAGCAACTAGGGGTTAAGTGTCTTGCTCAGGGACACATTGGTGTCTCACAGTGGATCCGAACCCGGGTCTCTCACACCAAAGGCATGTGTCTTATCCACTGCGCCATCACCACCACCATATCGATATCCAGCTTCATATAGAGAAATCTCTCGTATCTCTGTGACAAGTATTGACTGAGTTACAGTTAATTTTTCGGACGCGTTTCAGAATGGACCTCACTGACAGAGAGAAGGCAAAACGCGCATCATGTTTATTTTTCTTTATTTGACGAAAAGCACAACACTTTGTTTTTATTGTGAGTACCCACAAAAAAAATTGACACTTAACAGGATCTAATGATGTACAACACTTATATGTAAGATCAAAATCAACAGAGTAATTTGATTCTCTTTTGCACTGATAAGGAAAAAATCGAGCTTGTCGCGCTGGCGCGACGGCCGACCCCAGAGGGTTAAGGTCTTAAGCACTTTGGATCCTGAAGTGGACTCTATATCCTGGCTATACAATCTGATGAAGCTGTGTGGAAAGGTCCAGCTTGCTGCATCACAAACCTTCTGAAAGGAAACCCCTGATAACAATGCCTTAAAGGCAGCCATAATCCTAGTAGAGTGGGCTCTAATAACTAGGGCGAAGGAAGACCACACACCTCGTAAGCCACAGAGATAGCCTCTACAATCCACTTGCTTATGCTTTGCTTAGATGCCGAGGAACCCCATCTGGGTGATTTATAACAGCCAACAATTGGTCAGATTTACACCACTTAGAAGAGCGGTAGACGTAACAATTAAGAGCCCTAACTCGCCAAAGCAAGTTGACCGTCTCTTTGTATGCCGTCTGAAAGGATGAAGGGCAAGATGCCTTAGGCACACAACACAGTCTAGAATGAATAAAAGCTTTTACCATGCCTGGAGCAAACTCTAGGCAGGAGGAGACAACAGACAGGGCCTGCAGATCTCCTACACTTTTTAGTGAAATAAGAACACCATCTTAAGAGATCTTAAATTTCCCTGAAGCTGACTCAATAGGCTCAAAGGTTGCTATTGACAAATCCTCTAAAACAATGGCCAAATCCCAGGTCGGAACTCTTGAATAAATTGCAGGCCTCAGCCTCATAGCACCACATAGGAAAATGGACACTAGAGGGTGTCTCCGCAATGAATCACTACCTAAAGGTTTATGGTAAGCAGCAATGGCTGCCACATAAACTTTCAAAGTGGAGTGGGATAACCCAGCAGAAAGGCAGTCCTGAAAGAACTCCACCACTGAACCAATTGGGACGTTAAGTCGGTCCAACTAGCGCTCTCTGTACCATAAAGTGAAGAACTCTGGAGTTTAGAATTGTCTCAACAACCTCAGTTGAGAGAACATAGTTCAAGGGTTGGTTCCCCTCAGGGGCCAAACCCACAGTTTCCATATCTCTTTTTGGAGGTGATAAATGTTGCCCCCTACTTGAGATAGAAGATCCCTCCTAACGGGAATCTCCCATTGAGAGCCGTCCAGGAGAGACATGATGTTTTCATGATGGTCTCGTGTACAAAAGGCCATTTGAATCATGTTGGAGGCAGCTGCCATGAGTCTTTGGACCTGGTTTACAGTGACAGTTTGGCCTAGCCTGATCTTGCCTACAGCTGATAGAATCGACTCGATACGAGCATGAGGCAGACATGCCTGCATTGTAGTCGAGTCCCATATCACTCCTAGAAAAGTGGTTCTTTGTAGTGGAGAAAGTAAAATATTATTGGAGTTCAGTCTTTACCCCAAGCACCTCGTGAGCGAGGACAACATGGCAAATATGGGACAAAATATATACAGTATCTCTGCATATATACACCCCTCACATTTCAGCAAACATTTTAGTATATCTGCTCAAGGGACAATACTATAGAAATTAAACTTGGATATATTTTAGAGTAGTCAATGTGCTGCTTGTATAGCAGTATATATTTACTGTCCTCTGAAAGTAACTCAACATACAGCCATTATTGTCAAAATAGCTGGCAACAAAAGTGAGTACACCCTAAGTGAACATGTCAAAACTGTGTCCAAAGTGTCAATATTTTGTGTGAGCACTATTGTTATCTAGCACTGCCATAATCCTCCTAGGCATGGAATTCACCAGAGCTGCACAGGTTGTTGCTGGGATCCTCTTCCACTCCTCCATAATGACATCACAGAGCTGCTGGATGTTAGACACATGGCGCCTCTCCACCTTCCGCTTGAGGATGCCCCACAGGTGCTCAATAGGTTTCAGGTCTGGAGACATACTTGGCCAGTCCATCACCTTCACCTTCAGCTTCCTAAGCAAGGCAGTTGTCATCTTGGCGGTGTGTTTGGGGTTGTTACCATGCTGTTCAGCCCAGTTTCTGAAGGGAGGGCATCCTGTTCTGCTTCAGAATGTCACAGTACATGTTGGAATCCATGTTTCCCTCAATGAAGCACAGCTCCCCAGTACCAGCAGCACTCATGCAGCCCCAGACCATGAGGCTACTACCACCATGCTTGACTGTAGGCAAGACACAATTTTCTTGGTACTCCTCACCAGGGTGTCACCACACATGTTGGACACCATCTGAGCCAAACAAGTTTATCTTAGTCTCATCAGACCACAGGACATGGTTCCAGTAATTCATGCTCTTGGACAGGTTGCTTTCAGCAAACTGTTTGTGGGCTTTCTTGTGAGCCAGCTTCAGAAGAGGCTTCCTTCTGGGACGACAGCCATGCAAACCGACTTGTTGCAGTGTGCAGCGTATGGTCTGAGCACTGACAAGCTGATTTTCCGCTTCTGCAACCTCTGAAGCAATGCTGGCAGCACTCATGCGTCTGTTTTTTGAAGCCAACTTCTGCACCTGATGCACAGCACGAGGACTCAACTTATTTGATTGACCCTTGTGAGGCCTGTTCCTATTGTATCCCGTCTTGAAAACCTCTGTATGACCCTGGCCACTGTACTGCAACTCAGTTTCAGGGTGTTACCAATCTTCTTATAGCCTAGGCCATCTTTGTGGAGAGCAACAATTCTAATTCTCAAATTCTTAGAGAGTTCTTTGCCATGAGGTGCCATGTTGAACATCCAGTGGTCAGTATAAGAGAATTGTACTCGAAGCACAAATTTTAACTGCTCTAATACAAGATACAAAAATTTGTATGGTCCTGTCAAGCAGATAAAAACATGAAAATGATGAATAGGACATGTGACTTTTTTTGCCAGCTATTTTGACAATAATGGCTATATGTTGAGTTATTTTCAGAGGACAGTAAATACTGCTATACAAGCAGCACATTGACTACTCTAAAATATTATCTAAAATGATATATGTATTATACATGTATATTATATATGTATATTATATATAAATTATATATGTATTCTGTATATATATATTATATATATGAGAAAATTATATATATATATATTATATATATATATGAGATAAAATTATATATATATTATATATATGAGATAAAATTATATATATATATATATATATGAGATATACTAAAATGTTTGCTGAAATGTGAGGGGTGTACTCACTTTTGTGAGATACTGTGTATCTATAAAAAAGATATATATATATATATATATATATAAAAAAAGAATATATGTGTAACGTCAACGGGTGGATGAAGAGATCAGGCGAGGATACAAAATAACAATGTCTTTATTAAAGATCCGGAAGAACACGAAACAGTGTGCGTGTGCACAAACAATAACCAGCAATGACAAGGAGTGAGAGGGGAACTTAAATACACAGATAATGACAAAGACAACAGGTGACGATGATGATGATGATGATAAGGGTGATGAGGAGCAGGTGCAGGTGATGATGACAACCGGGAATGCTGGGAAGTGTAGTGAAGACACAGATGAAGGAGGTGAATGTGACATAAGCAGGACATGGGCGTGGCCACTGCGGAGCAGACGAACCCTCGGGCGTCCATGGCGGAGCTGTTGGACCCTCGGGCGTCCAGGGCGGAGCAGGCTGTGGGCGTGACCACGACAGTGAGGACCCTTCGGGCGACCACGGCGGTGAGGACCCTTCGGGCGACCATGGCGGTGAAGACCCTTCGGGCGGCCATGGCGGTGACGGATAGCCCCCCCCCCCCCCCCCCCCCCCAAAATTTTTTCTTGGGGAGAACGGACACCGGTTCAGGAACGGGAACAACCTCTTGCTCGGCAGGTTTGACGTGAACAGTCTCTGTGCTGGATTGGACCAGCGGTGAAGGAAGCTCTGGGCTGGACGGAACCAGCGATGAAGGAAGCTCTGAGCTGGACGGAACCAGCGGCGAAAAGGGCTTTGAGCTGGGCAGGACCAGCTGTGAAGAGGGCTTTGAGCTGGGCAGGACCAGCTGTTAAGAGGGCTTTGAGCTGGGCAGGACCAGCTGTGAAGAGGGCTTTGAGCTGGGCAGGACCAGCTGTGAAGAGGGCTTTGAGCTGGGCGGAACCAGCGGTGAAGAGGGCTTTGAGCTGGGCGGAACCAGCGGTGAAGAGGGCTTTGAGCTGGGCGGAACCAGCGGTGAAGAGGGCTTTGAGCTGGACTGAACCAGCGGCAAAGACTTTAAGCTGGGCGGGACCAGCGGTAAAGAAGGCTCCTGCCTGGACGGGACCAGTGGCGAAGAGGGCTTTGGGCTGGACGGGACCAGCGGCGAAGGCGGCTCTTGCCTGGACAGGACCAGTGGCAAAGAGGGCTTTGGACTGGACGAATGGCCCATGATCGTTGTGTGTGTAGCCCACACACACACAAGATCGCCGTAATCAGCACTGTATCTTCCAGAGCTGGCTGGACGGTCTCGGGCTGGACGGTCTCTGGCTGGACGTGGCTGACGTGAAGCTCTGGCTGGACATGGCTGACGTGAAGCTCTGGCTGGACATGGCTGACGTGAAGCTCTGGCTGGATGTGGCTGGCGTGAAGCTCTGGCTGGACGTGGCTGACGTGAAGCTCTGGCTGGACGGGCTCTGGCGCAGGATCAGCGGGCTCTGGCGCAGGATCAGCGGGCTCTGGCGCAGGATCAGCGGGCTCTGGCGCAGGATCAGCGGGCTCTGGCGCAGGATCAGCGGGCTCTGGATCGGCTGGTGCTACAGTAAGGGAGGAGCCACAAACCCAAAGAGACAGATTTAACTCTTCGAGCAGCAGAATCTGGGCTAGAGGATCATCGAGTCCTCTCCAGAACCGTTGCTTTAAAAACTCCTCCTCCCAATAAACATCCTGATACAGATGCAGGTAGATTCCAACAAATTCCTCCAATGAACTTCCATTCTGATTAAACAGAAACTCATCCATTGCATCCTCCTCCATTACCTTTTAGGCTGGTTATTCTGTAACGTCAACGGGTGGATGAAGATGGAGATCAGGCGAGGATACAAAATAACAATGTCTTTATTAAAGATCCGGAAGAACACGAAACAGTGTGCGTGTGCACAAACAATAACCAGCAATGACAAGGAGTGAGAGGGGAACTTACATACACAGATAATGACAAAGACAACAGGTGACGGTGATGATGATGATGAGGGTGATGAGGAGCAGGTGCAGGTGATGATGACAACCGGGAATGCTGGGAAGTGTAGTGAAGACACAGATGAAGGAGGTGAATGTGACAATATGTATATATATATATATATATATACATATATTCTTTTATATATATATATATATATATATATATATATATATATATATATATATATAGTTTCCTTAATCTGAGCGGTACTAGACTTGGCTACTTTTCCTAAGTTTGCCACCTGAACACATACAAAAAATGTTGGACTTGATTCAGCAATTTTAAGTGGTTGAAAATAAAAACTCCTTATTTGGTCCTTCGTGGAAAAAAGTGGGCACCCATAGGAAATGAATGAGTGAGACTATAATTCAGAGCATTTTTTTTTATTTGTCCAATAAAAATCAATAAATCCTACACAATGCAGATCATACACATAAATGAAGGGGTGAGCCTATACAACATTCTCAATGTGCCCCACACTAATGTGAATAAGGGACCCCCTTTGTCACATTATGTTTGTAGGGCTGTCGGTTTAAAGTGTGAGTTGATGAGTGGAAAAAGTTCTTAGTTATAAACATTTCAGGGGTGGGCGGTATAACCAAAGTTTAAAACAAAATACACAAACTGATTCATTTTTTTTTATCATAGTAGAAGTATCAGATCATGATATTATTTTAGATGGATTTTTTTTAAATAAAAAAATAGCACAATGCCAGTTTTGGATGTATAGTAATTTTATGTACAGTAACAATTTACAAATGAAAGGCTCTTTATTATTTTCTTTGTAACTACAAACCCAAACCAAAAGATTGATTATTCATTAACGATAAGAAATGGTAAACCTGGCTTCAGTGCGAAAACAAACAAACAAAAACTTAAAATCAGTAATACTAACATTATAAAACAGGTAGTTTCAACTCTGATTGGATGACCTGTGTTATAAGCCATCGGAAATTAGTACACACACCACAACTTTTTGAGACATACACATTTCACTTAATTATTAATACAGCAAGTTGTGACATTGCTTTGCAACCATAAACAACTAAACTCTTAATGTTGTGCTTCACAAACACCCCGTTTTCAACAGATTATTCTTTGTCTTGACTTGTAAGGACCCATCCAGCGTTGTATTTTCACATTCATCGATATTACCACGTCAATATCATGTGTAAATATCCTGAAGCAGTTAGCCACAGCCATCTCTCAGAGTGAAGTATTGAAAAGTCTACCAATTTCTATCATTACATGGTCCATAGCGTTGAGGCTCACATAGACATTGCATTTATAGCCAGTTTACACTTTGACTATTGGACAATGAACTTGGGCATAACTTTTGAGACTAAGCTTTCCAACCCTAAAAGCAAAGACCAACCGCACACATTCACACACACAGGGGCAGAGGTGCAGTGTGGGCGAGTGAGCAGATTAATTTCTCAAGAGCAGATAAAGGTTCATTATACTTACTGTATAAAGCCGCCCTGCTCCTTATAGAAAAATCATCTATTGATTTCTGACAACAGCAAGACATTGCAAGCACTTGTAGCTTGTAATAAAATCAACCATAAACTTTCTGAACACAGGTTTTAAGAATAGAAGATAACATGTTTCAGTTATACGTTATTTTCCGAACACTGCTGTCTAAACAAGCAGCCTAGCTTCTAAGGCAGAATCCTAACTGTCTTGGGACCATAAAAGTGACTGAGGGGGCAGCAGTCTTCTGGCACTTCTTCCTACTAGTCATGATAGTCTAGTGGTATAATTTTGTTAATGCATAGGGGTTGGTTTCAAATCCTGATATACTGATATATAATATAATTATATTCGTATATTGAGCCAAGCAAAATTGCAACTGATCTTGACTGCCAGAGAACGCCCTGCTTTTCCCTGTATGGAAAACAGCAGAACTGAGTTTGTGTTTGCAGTAGAACACTGTTTGTGTTTCATGGTAAAATCCCAACCCCAAATAAAAATAACTATTATTATAGTCAAGTCACATTTAATTGCATAGCACTTTATACAAGACAGATTGTTTCAAGTCTGATTTACATTAATAAACGAAAATAACACAGTGCTCCAGAAAAAAAAAAAAAAAAAAAAAAAAAAAAATCAAGGAGCCATTGCGTCCTGTAAGAAAAAATAGGCATTATAAGCATAAAAAGTTGTTTTATTTTAAATAAAAACACGTAATTTCTGTCATCCTGTAGTGTTTACATTTGCCCTCCTTTTACAGCGTCAGCTGGAAATAAGGTTCACTTAAAGTGGCAACTGAACATTTTTTACAACTTGAGAATTATATACAGTTACAAATTGATCTTTACACAGAATCTGAGCCATTGTCACAGACCATAATTATGTCAGCCTCACTTGGCCATTGAGTGTAGTTTGGTCTCCTTCTCAATGCATAAGTGTTTTCACATCTTGCAGACATCCAGGTTAAGTAATCATGTAGACAACAGGTTATGTAAAAATATTATGATATTTAGCAAGAATGTTCATCTCTATAGTTAATTTTTTTCTAGCTGACTACTAAACTACCTTTTACTAGTTTATGGACATTTTATGGCTATTCTGAGGTAAATGTAACATTATGTGACATTGTTTACAAGCTGTTTTATTTACATCTTTTTGCGGTTGAAAGAATAATTGAGAGATTGCATGATGCATCATACATTTCAGTAAGTTGTACTGTATCTTTCAACATACCTTCTGATGGTCATTCATGTTTATTTCAACTAGTAGTAAAGAGAAAGAGATGATCGGTTCATGTGTCGCTTGGACTGATGCGGCTACAGAGATTTGTAAGAGCCACAAAGCCACGTTTTGTTTGAATTTCATTATAAAATTTACATAATTTGAAAGCTGAGACTTTGTTTATTAAAAGCAACAAACATTAAAAGTAACATATTAAAAGTCACAAAGCTTATTGTGATTATTGGATGGCAGGTGCTCTAAAAATGACGTGGTTCCTGCATCAGCCGAAAACAGCATAGACTGAAAGATCATGAGAATAAGAATCAGTATCGATTAAAAAAGGAGAATTGTTAACAACAATCTTAGTGTCCAAACAGCTGACATGTTTACATGTAGTATACACGTTATGTGCACAAATCCATACATTGCCTTTCTGCACTTATACTTGGGTGTTCATTCATTGACACGGACAGATGATCCTCTGTGTCCCTTTCGTTTTCTATCTCTCATGCTGGGACAACTGGAGCCTGCTTTTTTATTAGCAGATGTGCCGTCAGGTGTTCGACAGAGATGAGGACTGTTTGAAAAAGTCTGATATTTTGTTGTTTTGACGTGTTTTTCTGAAAGCTGATCCTTGCTTTCCCTGTGCTATTTTGGTGCTTGAACTCAGTGAGAGAAGTTTTTTTTTTTTTTTTTGTTATTCTTTTTTTTTTTTACAATAACTTTGATGTGCATCATCTTATTTTATTACACTGATAGGCTACTCATCACAGAATACGCAGATAAAAAGGCATTACATGGAAATTTTATGAACCATAACATGTACATTTATATTGTTACCAGTGGCAAAAATATCACTCGCAAATTAATGTGTGGTCGCAAATACGACCTTTCTAGGCGCAGTTTGGAGCCCTGTAACAATATTAATGTTGCAAAGTAGTTCAAGGTGTAAAGCAGCTCTTAAAAGAAAGTATCATAATTCAGCTCAATTTAGTTCAATGTTGATTTTATTTAGTTCAATAACAGTGTGAATGTTGCAAAGTGTATTAGTTAATCAAACTCAGTTCACCTATAAAGCAGCTAAAGTTAATCAAATTATGAAAGAAGCTTACTTCAGCTCTAAGCTGCTTTACAGAAGGCAATAGTGCTTCAATTCAGCTCAATGAAGTTTAAGTTTTGTGTCAGTTTTGCAGCGTTCATTTATTTTGAAACTAATTTGATTTATAAAGCAGAAGACAATTGTCATTCTGATTGTCACGCTTAGAGAGCCTGTCATCTTCGAGTACTATTAAAATGAGCCAATGTAATTGGCGTGCGTGAAATGCATTACACACTCCACCCCCGCGGCGCGGGTATAAATACGGAAGTGGATGCACGCACTAGTTGTCTTTCACTTCGGAGCTGATCGTTTGATGTCTCTGAAGAGTGCTGTTGTTTACAACGAGCGAGTGTGTCGGTGTTCTTCTGAAAAACTCTCCCAGTGCTGGTGGTTTCTACAGCGTGAGTGCAGCGGTGATCGCGAGCTTTGAGCTCTCAACTACTGTATTAACAGCAACAAATTCTAAAGGTTTGTGTGTGTTGACGGCTGGTTAGAGGGCGGAAAAGTGAGTGCTTCACTGTTTCAGTTCACTGTTCAGTGTTGCCGCGATCATTCCCCTGTGTGCTCCGGCACTGGTGATGGGTCCTGTTTCCTGATAGAGCAACACGGATGCGTTTGCGTCTTTAAAAAAAAAAAAAAAAAAAATGTAATTCCACCTGTGCGTTTCTGGATGCGGTCGTTCCCTTTTCCTCTCTGACGGTCACAATTGTTGCATCACGTGTTTGGGTTTACAGCATGCTGAAGCAGCTTTTGTGGGCGGTACATGTTCCCATTGCGGGAATATGACTGTCGCGGTGTTGAGATCGAGACTCGCCTTCGTCCGTGAAGCGCGAGTCCCCATTACCATGCCCCACCCCCGGGTGCCGTGTGGGATGGGTGAACGGAGGATCGTGATGGAGGTCTCGCCCGGTAACCATTCCCTGTGGGCTCCTCACTCCTCCATCACACTGCAGCCGATGGAATTCCTGTTGAACGTGCTGGTCCCTCTGTAATGGACCGATCAGCCGTTTCAATTGGGGTTCCCCCAGAGTATAAGATGTCGATAGCAGCATCGGAGGGTGAGCTGGCCTCTGGAGATGACGACTCGCCTGAGTTTTCTCCCTCTGGGAGTTTAACATTGCCCGAGCCAGATCCAGAAATGTCAGCTATGCTGAAACGGGCTGCCGGGCTCGAGTGGAACTCTCCACCGTGTCCCGTTCAGTCTCGGTTGGAGGATTGGTATCTCGGGGCGGGCCGCGCTGGTTCTCAGCTCGCCGCCCCAGTGCCTTTCTTTCCCGAAGTGCATGGAGAGCTTACCAGGTTGTGGATGACACCTTTCTCTGCCAGAAACTGCCTGAAAAGCTTTTCCCCCTCACTACCCTTGATGGAGGAGCGGTGAAGGGTTGCGAGGTTATCCCTCCAGTGGAGCGGTTTGTCGCGACACAGGTGCACCTGTGTCCGGTGGCCGCTGCTTTTTGGGGGGATCCTCGTCTCCCCCCTAAGGCCTGTGAGTTCTCGTCCATTCCGATGGGCAGAGCTTACAAAGCCTGTGGGCAATCCGCCGCCTCTTGCGTGCCATGGCGCTGCTACAGGTCTGTCAGGCCAGGGCACCCATGGACATGCACGAGGGTAGCCCAGACCGTGCGCTCATAGGTGAGCAATTGCACTGCATCTGACCTCGCCCTCCGGGCACAAGTGTCGTGGCATGCGCGATCGGTCTGGCAGTGTCCACCTTAGTGGTCCAGGAGCGCCATCGTTGGCTCAGCCTGGTTGATATGGCGGATGCGGACAAGGTTCGGTTCCTGGTCTCCCCAATTTCCCAGGTTGGGCTGGTCGGCAACGCGGCGGAGAACTACGACCAACAGTTCATGGAGCCGGCCGCAGTAGGGACGCCCAGCCCGCTCCAGGCGCTGCCAAGCCAGGTGGCAAGCCACAGCGAAAGCATTGCGGAGCGGGCCGCTCAGGGATGGAGGAGGATGCTCTGGGAGTCGGTCACAGATCCACTCCCTCCCCCCGGGTCAGGGCCGGGTGGAGTCTTTGTGTGTGTGTCTGTTCCTCTGCTGCTCCCAAAAGAAGCAGAGCAAGCGGTACCCACACTCCAAAGAAAGAGCAAATTCCTCTGTTCCTGGGTCCCAAGAGGGCGAGTCTGGCGGTGTGCGACCCTGTAAGCCTTGCACCCCTCAGCCCCCTCTTGTTCGCCAGCACGGCAGCTGGGTGCAGTTCGAGGACCCGGTCATCCGCCTTCTCACGCATCCCTGGCCGTCTCGTGGAGACAGGTAAGTGTCGTACACCACACTCAGACCCTGCTTCGGGCCGCCTCCAGGCCTTCCGAGCCGGGTCCCTGTCCTCCACCTCGCTGCCGCACCTCAAATACGTCTGTGGTTCCCTGGCCCCTGGCACGGTGTGTGTAAGCCTGAAGATGCTTCCTACCGCTCCAGCTGGCCCCGAAACTACCAGCAGACTCGGCTTGTGATTCACTTCACCCTGGCTCAGTGATATTCATCATACCTAGGTGTTGAGCTGAGATGCTCCTAATATTAGTGATATTTATCACACCTACGTGTTGAGCGCTGCTCCTGTCCTGTGTGCGCATGTCGCAGTCCTACTGGCGAAGGACGCGATGTAGCCTCTCATCCAGCCGATATGAAGACAGGTTTCTATAAACTTCATTGTACCCTAGATATGTGGTGGGTTATGGCCATCTTGGACCTGTTTCAATTGAAACGGGCCCTTTTTCGAAAGCCTCCGTTCAATTACTACACAGAAATGCATTTTCAAATGCTCCGTCCCCAAGGTTGGCCTGCAGCGTTCGACCTGAAGGAGTACTGTCCTTCAGGTCGAACTACGTCCAACAGTTCTCTGCCGCCCAAGCGCAGACGGAGGCCATCTGGCACATCAGATCTCTATCCTTCCGCTCCACAGACCATTCTGTGTTCTGGTGTCGAGGGTACAAGGTATCAGTACAAGTCCTACCCTTTGAGTGCTCCATAGCCAGTTGGGTCTTCAAGTCAACTGGGAGAGAGTAATCTCACCCATGTGCTGAGTATCTCTTTTTCAGTTCAGGAGAAGGACTCGGTCCAACATGTCTCTTCAAGAAGAGTGTGTTAGGCTAGTGCTAGAAGTGAGAAAGGGTCCCACTGAAAATTTCAGAGGCTCCTGGGGCATATGGCAGACGCAGCCGCTTGGCTTCCTCCATATGAAGACCGCTTCAGCACTAGTTTTATGATTGAGTCCTGAGGTGACCGTGGCAGAGCGGCACGCCCTGTGAGATAAAAGATCACCCCGGCCTGCCACCAAACTCTCAGCCCGTGTTCAGACCTTCAGGTCCACTAACATCGACTGAGGGGCCATGTACAAAGGGCATGCTTTAACGGAGCCCTGGGCGACCTCCGACTGCATTGGTATTCGTTACCTCGAGTTGGCAGTTCACCTCGCTTTGAGCCACCGCTGCTCAGCAAGCTGGTACTGGTCTGAAAAAACAACATTGCGACCGTTGCGCTAAGCTTCCCTCGCATGTCACAACTCGCCCGTCACCTCCTCCTTGGAGTCTGAAGCTTCTGAGGTCGCTTCATTCTACTATAAAATTCTTCCGGCCTGCTCAATCGTGCCGCCAACGAGCCTCACGACAGCTATGGCCAGGGAGAGTGGAGACTCCAATCCCCTGGCGGTCCAGCTGGGCAGGGACCACTTCGGGGCCGCACAGTTACATCTGTTGCCCCTCCGGACTCGTCCCTCTGCCAGTTGTGTTTCTGTCTGAGCGGACATCCCTTGGATAGACACTGGCTCTCAGCTGACCCCGGGGCCCCGCAGAAATGCGTTCCCCAGTGAGCCTTCTAAGAAAGCGGCTATTCGATTCATTATCGCTTGCCGCTGCTCAAGTTCAGTGATGTTCATCACACTCAGGTGTTGAGCAGAAATGCTCCTGAAGCTCAGTGAATTATCACATCTAGTGTTGAGCAGTGCTCCTGTCTTGTGCGTGCATGTCGCTTGCACCTACTGTGCTAAGTCAGGAGTGGAACAGGTCTTGATAGTTGCTCCTTTTTGGCCCAACCAGATCTAGTTCCCTCGACAGCCTTCCTGACTTCCCCTGAATACATTTCAGGGACGGGTCATGATGGCACCCGTGTTCAAAGAACTGGACGGGGAGGTTCAGGTCGCTATCACAAGGATATGTGGTAGTGACCATCCCTTCTGCAAGCACCCCCTTAAGATAAGGCAGTTGTGCTTCGCTAGTTAGGAGTGGAACCTATTCGTTGAATGAGTCTTCTCTCCGTGAGGAGACCCTGAGAGCGTTCGGTCATTTCAGTGCTCTCTTTCCTGCAAGTTGGGTTGGACTAGGCTGTTCCTTCACCCTCAATATGATACAAATATCATATGCAGAAGTATGGGAAGCACGTCCTGATCGTCAGGTTCCTGAGTGAGCAAGGGTCAACCCTGCGCCCCTCTTTATCCTCTTGGGCCTATCTCTGGTGCCACTGCAATACAGAGACCGCCCCTGAGCCACTGCAGGCAGTGAGTTAAAAATTATGTTTTTTAACAGTTCTCCTGCTCGCATGGTCTCTACTAGAGGGTAGGGACTTGCTCGCTTTCAGTCAACGACTTGTGCCTGGAATTCAGGCCGGCTATCTCTCACGAGCTGAGATATGTGCCCAAGGTTCCTACCTCTCCCTTAAACTGGGACCAGGTGGTGAGCCTGCAAGCGCTGCCTGGAGGAGGCAGACCCAGCCCTGGCTTTCTCTGTCCGTCCGCTTCATTGCGGTTTTATGTGCACAGAACGCAAGCCTTAGGACCTCAGACTAGCTCTTAAGGAAATCAGCAGAGAGGGAAGCCTGTTTCCAAGCGAGGTTGTTCCCTTCGGCAACGGACATGGCGGAACGTACGAAGCCAGGCCTATCACTCGTATGCACTGGTGGAACCTGTGTTAGGCTGGGTCCATATGCTGTGATCCCTGCGGGGAGCCCGTGTCTTCCCTTGGCAGAGCCTGCTCTGCCGTCACTGTTCGGTTGAGTCTCCCCCTGTTTAGGCTGGAGCCACCCCAGTGACATTCCATATGTTGTACTGCCCGGTCATCCGCCCAGTTCATATGTGTATTCTCCACATGTTACCTCCCTTCGGGCAGGATGTGGCTTCCGCAGCATCCCTTCCTTCCATGTTCAGGGAACACTTTCCCAGTGGTCCTGTAGGAACAGCAGTGACTTCCCTGGCCTAAGCCCTGTCCCTTCCCCGTCTTAATTGCGGGGGGATCTGGAGGCTTTTGTCTAGGCACTGGAAGGCGGCAGCACTAGATGGCGTTTTAATTGGGATCCCAATCAGTCGACACGTCGAACGTGAGCGACTGAAAGGGAACGTCTAAATTACGTATGTAACCCTCGTTCCCTGAAGGAGGGAATGGAGACGTAGTCCCGTCGCCACTATTTGCTGGACCACCGCTAACTCCGAGTTACGCTCGGCTCCTCAGCGAAAAACAACTAGTGCGTGCATCCACTTCCGTATTTATACCCGCGCCGTGGGGGCGGAGTGTGTAATGCATTTCACGCACGCCAATTACATTGGCTCGTTTTAATAGTACTCGAAGATGACAGGCTCTCTAAGCGTGATCCCAATCAGTCGACACGTCGACTACGTCTCCGTTCCCTCCTTCAGGGAACGAGGGTTACATACGTAACCGAGACGTTATCCAGCTCAGTGTAATTTAAGTTTTCACCAGAACCTCATCAGGTGACAGTATTGGAAATAATAATTAATAATAGTAATAAAACTTACAGTGAATAAGAGGCTGTTCTAGTCATTTAATTCATTCAATTCAATTCAAATTTATTTGTATAGCGCTTTTCACAATACATATTGTTTCAAAGCAGCTTTTAGAGAAATGTGACACCACAGATTCCCTAGCCTTCACTGAGTTTATCTACAAACAATTGTTAAGTTGTTTTCACAAAAGGCTGATACATACACTACCGTTCAAAAGTTTGGGGTCGGTACGATTTTAAATACTTTTAAAAGAATACTCTTCTGCTAACCATGGCTGCGCTTATTTGATTAAAAATACAACAAAAATCAGTTATAGTATTAAATATTATTCCAGTGTAAATCAGCTGTTTTCTGTGTGAATATATAGTAAAGTGTAATTTATTCCTGTGATCAAAGCTGAATTTTCAGCATCACCAGTGTCAGTGTCTTCAGTGTCAAATGATCCTTCACAAATCAGTATAATATGAGGATTTGATGCTCAAGAAACATTTATTATTATTATCAATGTTGAAACAGTTGTTGGTCTGTCAGTTGTACAGTTTCTTTTTTTTTTTTTTTAGGATTCTTTGATGAATAGGAAGTTCAAAAGACTTTTGTAACATTATAAATGTCTTCACTGTCACTTTCGATCAAATTAATAATTACTTGATAAATAAAAGTATTGATTTCTTTCCTCCAAAAAATAAAAATAAAATTCTCACTGACCCCAAACTTTTGAACGGTAGTGTATCTCATTAAATGCTAAAACCTTTTAGTTGTGTTGGGTTGACAGATTCCCCCAGCCACCCAAACAAAAATGAACATTGGTTCTACACAAATCACTTAAACTAAATGCTTAATTTTGGCTTAAAAACATTGAAATTCACCCTCCCCCCAATAAAAAAAAATCTCTAATCTCTAATATCTCTAATAATCATGGAATCTGGTCTGTCAGGTCTGGTTAACCTATAGTTTTACATCACAGGTGACCCAAGAGCTGGTCTCCCAAGTAGAAGGTGACGTTCCCGCGACCATGGGTAACGTTTCCTAAAAGTTTTCTAAAGGTGACGTACATTCCGAACCTTTACAGAACATTAGGGACGTTCCTGAAACGTCCTCTTTTGGTAATGAAAGTGCTGCAATTCAACGTTCCTTAAATGACTTTAGGGGGACGTTCCGTAATGGTAATCTTATGGTCACATAACAACGTTACAAAGAGGACGTAATCAAAACGTTCTCATATGGGTCTAAGTTGGACCTATTATAACGTTCCTTATAGGACTTTAGGGGGACGTTCCGTAATGGTAATCTTATGGTCACATAACAACGTTACAAAGAGGACGTAATCAAAACGTTCTCATATGGGTCTAAGTTGGTCCTATTATAACGTTTCTTATGTGACTTTAGGGGAACGTTCCATATTGGTTATTTTATGGTCACATAGCAACATTACAAAGAGGACATAATAAGGACGTTCCCATATGGTTCTCTGTTGACCATATGAGAACGTTTTGTGACTAACTTAATGAGAACATTCTCATATACATCCCGTTCAACTTCCGTCAACTTCTGTCACGTTTATCTGGTTTGTCTGCGGGCTGGACCCTTCTCGGACGGACACCTGACGACGGTCTTTTTCCTGTTTTCTTCACCGACAGCGAGCCAGAAAAAGCCAATGTGATTCAGTGTTTCCCCTCGGATTTTTTTTTTTGGGGGGACTGCTAGTGTTGCGGAGCGGGCGTGTTACGGATACATGGTGTAATTTTTTTAGCAATCAAAAAGAGTGTCTAATTAATTGAAATAGTGTATTATGAATCATTAAACTTATACAACATTTTTTAAAAAAAATGAAATATTTTTTCACTAACTCTGTTGTGTTTTTTTCTGGTAATAAAATGAAGACATAAAAAATTTTTTTTTATCATTTATCATCAATTTGAATCATATGAAATTAAATAAACTTTTTGTCAAATAACGTGCTGCACAATGAGCTTTACTGTTAAAATTAAAACATGGATTATTTCTTAAATTCAGTTTTGTTGATAATTTATTTGGATTAGTGTTAGTATTATTACATTGGGACATATCTAAATTCTACTGTACAACGGTAATATATTTCTGTCAAGTTAAACCGGACTTTTATTTTGACGGGTTGCCGTGAAGACCTTTTTGAGTTTCTGTGTGTTTATGTCATGATGATAGTTTTTCTCAAATGAAGCAGTTAAATGATCACGAAGTGACTTTCGGAGTGGATCTAGTATGGAGCCAGATCAGACTCATTAATAATTCACGCAAAAAATACGATTCACACATGCGTAGACAATTTCACATGCGTGAAACCTAATTCACGTACACACAAAAAAAATTCACGTGCGTGAAAAAAATATATATTTACAAAAAGCAATTCACATGCGCAAAATAAAATTATATATTCATAAAATACATTTCACAAATGCAAAACACAATTCGCAGATATACAACTGTGCACAAAAACCTTTGAATGTTTAAAATATACGTGTGTCCTTGAATTTGAATGTGCAAATCGTCATTCACGTACGAATCGCCTTGCATACATGTGTGTGTGTGTATTTTTGAGACTTTCCTGGCAGCGCTTTACTCGTAATACAGAGCAGTCGTACTCTTCAGCCAATCAGATTTAAGCTCATCAATCGACCAATCAGTATCACGTGAGGGCGGGCCTACCTGCATGTTACGTCATCAGCTTTCGACCAGTTCATGGCTGAGCAGAGGTAAGTGCAGTTACTTGTTCATTTCGGTGTTAACTGAAGTTTGAGATCAGTTGAAGCAATAGTTTATTGACTGCTGTTTAGTCCACGTGAACATAAACATTTATTTTTGGTATTGATGGATTTTCATGTCCTGTCCACCACACATTCAACTGATGATAATGTATGTAATGACATGCATATATAGGTTACATGTTTTGTTTTAAGCATCATATATTATGTAGTTTTATTGTTTCAGATTTCCGAGACAGATGATGTATGAAGTTGCAGACAACCAGTACTGTGATCTTACCATTCCTACTGTAAATCTTTGAAAACAGTCCTGTTGCAAGCCATCCATTTTGACAGTTGTTTCAACAAGAGGTTGAAAGTGATGCATTGTTACTGTATTAATTTGTCTCCTGCGGACTATATGTACACGCTCTAGGAATACAGCCCTGCTATGCATGCATTATTAAGTGTTCTCGTCAGAATGAAAAGATTCAAAGACATGGTTCAATTTGATGTACACGTTTTATTAATTTGAAAGTTTCCGAAATCCTTTGGGAATAAAATATATATAAAATGACTTGATCATGATGTTCCTGTTACATATGAAGATCATGAACATTCAGTACAGAGAAATATACGTCTCTTCCAGAGTTGTGAGATCCAGTCAGAGTCTACTTTGCTTTTAAAGTATATAAATATAAGTGCAATACATCAAGTGAAAATTGAACAAATGAATGGTGTTCAATCCAGTCGTCAGTAGACCTCTCTGTTAGGAGATAAGATCTTGTCCTGATATTTAAAATAGTAAAAACCTATAGTACAAGAGGTGCTGACAGAGGACGTGGGAAATTAAGTGATGGTATTTGAATAGAGTTTTCTGAGTAATCTTAGTCGCATAATCTTAATTGCCTCTCTATGATAAGTACCTTTGCCTTATCAGCACAAAATCAGATTTGCCTATTTTTCTAAGCAAAGTAAAATTAATGCTTCACAATATTGTCCTGTGAGACCTTAAGATGACAATAAAAAACCTTATTTAAAAACCTTGAGATGACAATACAGCACAAAACATAAGGAAATGCATGTTGAATATATTGGTAACACTCTACAATATGGTACAATAACATTACTTATGTATTAACTAACCATGAGCAATACATTTTTTGCGGTGTTTGATAATCTTTGTTAACGTTAGTTAAAAATACAGCTGTTTATTGTTAGTTTACAGTGCATTAACTAATGTTAACAAGATTTTAATTAAGTATTAGTAAATGCTGAAATTAACATTAACAAAAAATAATTAAAGGCTGTTTACGTGCAGTTCATTATTAGTTCATGTTAACTAATGAAACGTTATAGTAAAGTGTAACCAATTAAGACATTAAAACAAAACAAAAAAGTATAAAAGAGAATAAAGAAACAACATGAATTAAGATGTTTGTGACTGCTATCCAGATGTCACACCAAAGGTGAGTAGTCCTGAAAAATGCAGGGAAACAAGTGTTAATAATAATTTAACAACATACACAAATAGCAAATAACCACTGGGTGCTCATTAAATAGGTCTATTCACCATTATAAGAACAATCTCGATGAGGCCAGTGCTGAGAGAGCTAGGGTGGGTATTGACCACAGATGATTGTTTTGCAATCATTAGCGTGATGATTGTAGCTGAGAGCTGTCTAAAATACAACAAAACAAGCATCATCCTTCTTCATTTTTGACAGATATGGGACATCTGATTACAACAACACTTGCTTACATCAGTTAATAGTTCATAAACTATTGCTTCAACTGATCTCTAACTTCAGTTAACACAGAAATGAACGAGTAACTGCACTTACCTCTGCTCAGCCATGAACTGGTCGAAAGCTGATGACGTACCATGCAGGTAGGCCCGCCCTCACGTGATACTGATTGGTCGATTGATGAGCTGATTGGTTCATCAAAGTCTCAAAAATACACACACACAGATGCAAGGCGATTCATACGTGAATGACGATTTGCACATTCAAATTCAAGGACACACACGTACATTTTAAACATTCAAAGGTTTTTGTGCACAGTTGTATATCTACGAATTGTGTTTTGCATTTGTGAAATGTATTTTATGAATATATAATTTTATTTTGCGCATGTGAATTGCTTTTTGTGAATATGTTTTTTTTTCACGCACGTGAATTTTTTTTGTGTGTACGTGAATTAGGTTTCACGCATGTGAAATTGTCTACGCATGTGTGAATCGTATTTTTTGCGTGAATTATTAATGAGTCTGATCTGGCTCCATAATCTAGAGCCTGGAGAGGAAGTTCATGCATTTGTGTCTTCATAGGCAAAAAAACAGCGCAAGCCTTACACGTGCTTCAGTGTGTGTGTGTGTGTGTGGTAAATGAAACTGCGCGTCGGCTGCACCATTCATTCACACAGAACAAGCAGGATTCGTATTTAAACGGTCGCCCCCCTAAAACAATGGTAGGGGAAACACTGTGATTATCATGTAAAGTTGAACCATTCTCGCGTGGATGGTCAGGCTATATTGGCTTTTTTTTTTTAGATAAACAAGCTAACGTATACGCTAGGCCTATTCCAATTTGCTTATTTTAACTCTTGTTTACGTAGTCTGCAGGGTCTCCTCACGAAATCTAAGCGGCATAAAGTTCAATGCGAGGGTCTTTAGAATATGTTTGTATTATTTTTGACTCTTTTCTTTTATTGTAATTTTTTCCTATTATTTGGTAAAGGCTACACAACTTTTCCATGGGAAAAAAGTTGTGGTGATCCCGTTATTTGGCTCGTTGATATAAAACAGTCTTTTACAATTGTTATTATAAAATCAAGAATGCAGACGTTTTAAGCTCAGCAACAATGGCAGCAAAATGTACACAGTATATTAAAAAAAAACTCCTGTCACACACACACAGAGCCTGCAGATCAGGTTGAAGCGGAGAAGCATCAGCTTCTTATTCTTTAAATATAACAGAAGACCTTAATAGGACAAAAAAAAATATTGTCCTCTAAACGTTCCCAGAACATCCTGAATGTTCCCTGAAGGTCCTCCAAATAACGTCCCCAAACCCTTTAAAGAACTCCACATCGTGTCTGTCTGGGAACATTGTGGGAACATTACCAAGCGACATTCCTGACACCAGCGGGACGTTCTCAGAATATTTTGGAAACATTGGATTTCTGAATTAAATATTGTCCTCTAAACGTTCCCAGAACATCCTGAATGTTCCCTGAAGGTCCTCCAAATAACGTCCCCAAACCCTTTAAAGAACTCCACATCGTGACTGTCTGGGAACGTTGTGGGAACATTACCAAGCGACATTCCTGACACCAGCGGGACGTTCTCAGAATGTTTTGGAAACATTGGATTTCTGAATTAAATATGGTCCTCTAAACGTTCCCAGAACATCCTGAATGTTCCCTGAAGGTCCTCCAAATAACGTCCCCAAACCCTTTAAAGAACTCCACATCGTGACTGTCTGGGAATGTTGTGGGAACATTACCAAGCGACATTCCTGACACCAGCTGGACGTTCTCAGAATGTTTTGGAAACATTGGATTTCTGAATTAAATATTGTCCTCTAAACGTTCCCAGAACATCCTGAATGTTCCCTGAAGGTCCTCCAAATAACGTCCCCAAACCCTTTAAAGAACTCCACATCGTGACTGTCTGGGAATGTTGTGGGAACGTTACCAGGCGACGTCCTTGACACCAGCGGGACGTTCTCAAAATGTTTTGGAAACATTGGATTTCTGAATTAAATATTGTCCTCTAAACGTTCCCAGAACATCCTGAATGTTCCCTGAGGGTCCTCCAAATAACGTCCCCAAACCCTTTAAAGAACTCCACATCGTGACTGTCTGGGAACGTTGTGGGAACGTTACCAGGCGACGTCCTTGACACCAGCGGGGACGTTCTCAGAACGTTCTGGGAACGTAAAATTTCTAGCTGGGCTTCTTCTCTCTAATGCTGTGATAAGTGGCATTTCATGCTTTTCATTTCGTGTTTGGCATTTATAGTGCAGTATGTTTGAAAGGAGATAACATTTTCTAGGATTTCTATACATGAGTAAATTCAATTCTTAAAGCTTAATATTAGATGATACATACATGGACACACTACAGATACGTGTGAATATTTGCTTGTTTAATCAAATGTCAAGTATAAACGCTTTCATTTTTTGAGATACAGAGATGCATGTTCTGCTGTCACATTCTCAGCCACACTTAAAAAGGTTTTTTTCCCCTTTATGTGATTTTGTGTTTCTGTCAGAGATTACATTTTGGCCTTGAGGTTGGGAAATATTATCATCCATCTCTACGCTGTGTTTTTATTTTTTTTATTTGTTTCATTTTATTAAAGAAATATTTAACATATTCAGTAACAGTAGAGTCGCTTGCTCATAATGGTGTGGATAGCGTTTTACAGGATAGCTTAATCATTTCTTTCTCCTATCTCAGCTTAATGTGCAGAGTCAACTGCAACAATGGCGTGAGTTTGGAGACAACAATGGCGTGAGTCTGGGACAACTTTATCTGTTTGTCTGACCAGTGGAGGACAGGGGGAGTGTTTGGGAAACCAGTCATTGTTTTTTTGTTTTTTATGTGTATTTTTTTTTTCTTTTGGTGATGCTAGTGGCACAGAAATTACTCACTTCATCTTTAAATGGGATAAGTCAGAATATAATACATTAATTTTGTTCAAATGCATTTAACATAACACATTTAACATAACACAATTGATTGATAATAATTTCTCTCTCTCTCTCTCTCTCTCTCTCTCTCTCTCTCTCTCTCTCTCTCTCTCTCTCTCTCTCTCTCTCTCTCTCTCTCTCTCTCTCTCTCTCTCTCCCTCTCTCTCTATATATATTTATCTCAGGGGTATCAGCGCTCCAATCATTTCATTGCAACACAAGGTAAGTCTATACTTCTGCTACTTTAAAATCACTTGTGTTTTTTGTATTGTGTATTTGTTGATTAAAAAATGTTAATTTAAACATGTGTGTGTGTGTTTGTGTGCCCCAATTCTTCTACAATGGATTGAATGATTCATATGCTGATATTGTTTTTGCTGTTGTATCTTATTTTCTCTCTTGGCACACAACAGCACTATAGAATACTATAACTCTATTGAGAAAAAAAGTATATGATTGTATCATACATGGGCTGGAAATGGCTGAGATTCATTGGGGGACTCTATTTTGGAAGATTTTTTTATTATTATTTTTTATCTTTTTTTTAATCACTTTACAATTGAAATATAAAATCTTATATAATCTATGATAACATCAACATATTTCATGTTTCCTCCAAACAATGTTTTCTTAAGTATCAACACGGCCACATGAAAGGTCAATTGAACAACATTTATGAATTGTGTGTGTGGCACAAACTCTTCATTCAACAGAATCTCTGCTTGGAGATAATTACCTGCTTAATTTTGGCCAAATCAAAGATGCATTGTGTAAGAATCTGCATATGTGGTGCATGTAGAATTTAACAGGTCACACAAACATAAAAAAAAAAACAAAAAAAAACATTTGTCCTCAGGTTGGATGGCAATCTCTCATTTTAGTGCTTTGAAATCAACCATTATTAAACACATCTAACGGTGAATCCAGTTTAATGGGAAATTGAAGCTAATATGCATTCTAAAAATCTAAATAATTTTGATAATGTATCTATATAATAACATTGGTTCATCTATTTTCTTAAAACATGAGTAACCTATTGATCTCCCCCTCATTCCACAACAGTTTCATCACAACAGTTTCATCACATGAGATTATGGCGCTGTTTTTACTCAGTGAGCTGCAAGGTTCATTGTTATTTGTTTATTTTTTTAGAGATCACAGTTCTCCCACGATTCTGACTAGACAACTAAACAAAATAACATGTAATTTACTAGAGGTTCTGATAAAAAACCTCCCAGTACTTCTGTGATAATCTGAGTTATTGTAAGACAGAAATAATGATACTGTGTGGTTGAAAAGACTGTTTGTGAAGCTGTGTCATACATGACAACTGCTTTCTCTGGATCAGAACACAGATCTGAATGTTCCCTTTCGAGGGAACTCGCGATGCGTCACTTGACGCTTTGGGAACGCCCCCAACTAGTCCAATGCAAAGAATGCGCGTCACGGGCGGGTGACGTCATGACCAGGAAGGGATAAAGGCTCACCCGGTGAAACGCGGCATTAGCTTCTGTGTCTCAGCAAGCGATCTGTGTCATTTTGTCTCTGTCTATTTACTGTTGTCTGTTGCGGAAAAGGATGGAAACTAAACAAGTGTACAAACAGTGTGCTTCTCCCTGCCCGCGTTATTTAACGGGTGGGGACACACACGAGCTTTGTGTCGTTTGTTTGGGAGTGGAGCATGCGGTCTCAGCCTTCGAGGGGGCTGAGTGCCAGCATTGTGAGATGTTACCGCTTCGCATGCTCCGCTCTCGCCTGTCAGAGAGAGTGGGCAGGCTCGCGATCCACAGGGATCAGGACCCGCGTCTGCTGAGGCAGCGCGGAGAATGCATTCCTGGGGATCGCAAAAGGATCTTTCGGAGGGGTTGGAGACGGGTCCGAGGGCTCTTTCTCCTTCCTTACCCGAGAGATCCAGTGCTCTCTCCCCGGTGTCGGAAGCACGCTCTGTGGTTTCTTCCGCCCGGGGAGAGAGCCCTCCATTACTTTATTGCTCTTCCTCCGAGGAGGTTGATGCGATGAGTTTGGAGAGTGAAAGCACACACATGGGGGAAAGAGATTCACAATTTATTTCCCCAGCATATGATGAGCTGGTGGATGTTATGTCGCGGGCTGTAGAGAAATTAAATATTGAATGGCCATCTGAGAAGAAGGGCGCTCGTCCTAAAAGCAAATTAGATGAGCGCTTTTTATCTTCCACCACATTATCTCCACCACAAGGGCTTCCATTTTTTCCCGATTTGCACAATGAAATATCTAAATCGTGGAATAAACCTTACTCGTCACGTCTTTTCAGCCCTCAAGTTAACACTTATTCGAGAATAAGAGGGCTGAAAGAGTATGGTTATGAGGCGATGCCCCAGGCGGAAGAGAATTTAGCCAGTTATCTTTCCCCTGGTCCCGCATCGTCTCTGAAAGCCTCGGCTTTGCCCACTAGACCGCTCAAAGCCACTTCGGTGTTAGTGGGCAAAGCTTATACGGCAGCAGGTCAAGCTGGAGCATGTCTACATACTATGGCAGTGCTCCAGGCTTATCAAGCTGACCTGCTGGGGGATCTGGATAGAAGTGAGGGAGTCAGTCATGACGATATTCGTGAACTTCGTCGGGCTACCGATCTTTCTCTCAGGGCTACTAAGAAGACCGCCAGAGCAATTGGGCGGTCTATGGCAGCCTTGGTAGCTACTGAGAGACATTTGTGGTTAAATTTATCTGAAATTAAAGAAAAAGATCGAGCTTTTTTATTAGATGCTCCGCTTGAACCTTCTGGTCTCTTCGGCGACGCAGTCCATGCGGTCGTCGAGAGATTTCAGGAGTCAAAGAAACAAGCTGACGTTTTTAAAAAGTTTATCCCTCGCCGGGTCCAGGCCCCTGGGGCTGCTGGGTGTCAGCAGCCCCAGACGTCGAGCTCATCATATCGTGTGCATCAGAAAGAGAGTGTTGCGTCTCGTGCACCTCCACGTAGAGACTGGAGACGGACGCAACCCTCTCAACCGAAGTCGAAGCCGGATCTGAGGACCGTTCTTCAGGCGAAGAAGACTTCGGTTAAAAAAAAAAAAAAAAAGGTCCTGATGTTCTTGCATCAGGCCTGTGAGGACAGCCCCGACCGAAGTGGAGCGGTGTACACCTCATTATACGGTGCCCGTTCCATTTCGGGGTCCTCACGAGACCGTTCTGCCAACCCTGCCACCCTCGGTGCTTCAGGGCGCAGCGGTCTCCAGCGAGTCGCTGATGCTATGCTGCGGCACAGCATCGGTTTCGCGCCCTCTGAGGGGGGCCTTAGAGCGGCCAGTTCAGGTAGTTCCTGCCATTATGTTTCAGGCTCCGGAATTGGCTGTCTCGATAACACCAGAGACCAGCCTCGAGAGGCTGGTTCCCTTAGTAAATTTTCTGGCAGCGTGGAAGCTTCTGCCGAATATTTCTCATTGGGTCCTGCAGATTGTAGAGAAAGGATACAGAATCCAGTTTGGTTCTCGTCCTCCTCGTTACAACGGGGTGCTGCCCACAGTGGTGCATCCCGAGCAGGCTCTGGTAATGGAGCAAGAGGTAAAGGCCCTGTTAGCAAAGGAAGCTATAGAACAGGTGTACTCACCCGACAGAGGGTCGGGTTTTTACAGCCGTTATTTCATTGTTCCAAAAAAGGATGGGGGGTTGCGTCCCATTTTAGATCTTCGTCTGTTGAATCGTTCAGTACAGAAACTCAAGTTCAAGATGCTGACACTCAAACAGATCGTGACTCAAATCAGATCCGAGGACTGGTTTGTCACGATAGATCTGAAGGACGCCTACTTCCATATCTCCATCCTCCCTCAGCACAGGAAGTTCCTAAGGTTTTCTTTCGGGGGCAAAGAATACCAATATCGGGTTCTTCCTTTCGGTCTAGCTTCATCACCCCGCACGTTCACGAAATGCGTGGATGCAGCTCTAGCCCCTCTCAGGCTTCAGTGCATACGTATTCTAAACTACATCGACGACTGGCTGATTCTGGCGGAATCAGAGCAGTTGGCGGTTCGGCACCGAGGTGTCGTTCTCGCCCATATGCAGATGTTGGGGTTGAGGCTCAACGCCAAGAAGAGTGTTCTTTCTCCAGTACAGAGAACCACTTTCCTTGGTGTGGTATGGGATTCAGTGACGATGCGGGCCACTCTATCGCCCGTTCGTGTAGCTGCTATCCTGACAGCCACCAAAGAGCTAAAGCTAGGCCAGTCACGCACTGTGAAACAGTTTGAGAGACTGTTGGGTCTCTTGGCGGCAGCGTCCAACGTGATTCCTTTTGGCCTGCTGTACATGAGACCTTTACAGTGGTGGCTAAGGACCAGAGGGTTCTCCCCGAGGGAAAACCCACTTCGTATGATCAAGATCACGCGGCGGTGCCTTCGTGCCTTAATTATATGGAGGAAACATTGGTTCTTAACCCAGGGTCCGGTATTGGGAGCTCTTTGCCATCGTGTTACGATCTCGACAGATGCTTCCCTCACCGGCTGGGGAACGGTAATGGAAGGCCGCTCGGTTCAGGGTCTGTGGAAAAGTCATCATCTTTCGTGGCACATCAATTGCCTAGAGATGATGGCTGTCTTCAATGCGTTGGGACAGTTTCTCCCAGACCTCAGGGGCCATCATGTGCTTGTACGAACGGACAACACATCAGTGGTCTCTTATCTGAACCGTCAGGGGGGTCTGCGGTCGCGTCCGCTCTGCAAACTGGCGCACCAGATCCTCCTGTGGTCTCTGGGGAAGGTACTCTCCCTGAGGGCAGTGTATATTCCTGGGGACCAGAATGTGGGGGCAGACATCCTGTCGAGGCAGGAGCTGAGGCCAGGGGACTGGAGACTCCACCCCGAGGCGGTGGAGAAAATTTGGGAGTTTTACGGCCAAGCAGAGGTGGATCTGTTTGCGTCTCAGCACACGACGCACTGTCCACTTTGGTTCTCCCTTACTCACCCGGCCCCCCTGGGGCTGGATGCTATGGTGCAGACGTGGCCGAGGCTACGTCTGTACGCATTTCCCCCTGTTGCTCTGCTCCCAGGAGTTCTGGAACGAGTCCGCCAGTACGGAATAAGCCTACTGCTTGTAGCACCACGCTGGCCGAGTCGGATCTGGTTTGCGGACCTGATCCATCTCTTAGACGGTCCTCCCTTGGAGATCCCGATCAGGAGAGACCTTCTGTCTCAGGCCGGGGGCACAATATTTCACCCTCGACCAGAGATTTGGAACCTGTGGGTTTGGCCTCTGAGGGGGCCCAACTCATAGAGAGTGGTCTCTCAGCTGAGGCTGCTGAGACCATCCTAAGCTCCAGAGCTCCAGCTACTAGGAAACTATATGCGCTGAAATGGAAAGTTTTTTCTGTATGGTGTCACCGACATCAGTTGGATCCGGTTAACTGTTCTGTGAACACAGTACTCGAGTTCTTGCAGGAGCGCTTTACGTCAGGTTTATGTCCTTCCATACTTAAGGTTTACGTGGCGGCCATTGCGGCTTACCACGCCCTGGTTGGGGGTACATCGTTGGGTCGAGACCCCCTGATTACACGTTTCCTTCGTGGCACATTGAGGCTGAGGCCAGCATCTCGCACTAGGGTGCCAGCTTGGGATTTGGCAATAGTACTAGAAGGCCTGTCTAGGGCTCCATTCGAGCCCTTAGATTCGGTTTCAGAGAAATTTCTTACCCTTAAGACTATCTTTCTGCTAGCTATTTCGTCCCTTAAGAGAGTTGGAGACCTTCAGGCCCTTTCGGTTTCCCCCACTTGCCTTGAGTTTGCACCGGGGATGGTCAAGGCATTCTTATATCCAAAACAGGGATACGTCCCTAAGGTGCCGACCTTGATTCCGAGGCCTATCGTGCTGCAGGCTTTCTGTCCTCCTCCTTTTACATCTGCGGACCAGGAAAGGCTGAACCTCTTGTGTCCAGTGCGAGCACTGGATACTTATGTTCATCGGACATCTTCTATGAGGAAGTCCGACCAGTTATTTATTTGCTTTGGATCACCTAAGAAGGGTCTTCCTGCTTCTAAACAGACGGTTAGCAAGTGGATAGTCGAGGCTATCTCACTTGCATACGAGTACTCTGACCATCCGTGTCCCTTGGTGGTCAGAGCTCACTCAACGAGGGGTATGGCGGCCTCTAAAGCCTTGTTATTTGGGGTTTCTCTCCAAGACGTTTGTGATGCGGCAGGCTGGTCTTCACCGCTCACATTCGTCAGGTTTTACAGTTTGGACCTGGATGCTGCCCCAGGTTCTCAGGTGCTTAGTGCTTAGTTCCAACAGACTGACACTCAGGCACTTGGAATTCTGGCGTTTTGGGTATTCTCGTTCCCAAAGCGTCAAGTGACGCATCGCGAGTTCCCTCGAAAGGGAACGTCTCAGGTTACTACTGTAACCATAGTTCCCTGAGAAAGGGAACGAGATGATGCGTCACCCTGCCATACTTCCTGCATCCCTGTGATCGGCTTGCTTCGACTTTTTTGAAGCTAATGCCGCGTTTCACCGGGTGAGCCTTTATCCCTTCCTGGTCATGACGTCACCCGCCCGTGACGCTCATTCTTTCCATTGGACTAGTTGACATTGATGCTCAGACGCATGCACGCTGAGCGTCAAGTGACGCATCGTCTCGTTCCCTTTCTCAGGGAACTATGGTTACAGTAGTAACCTGAGACGTTCGCTGTGATCGAACTTGTCAAAGGTTTAACAGACATAGAGCCAAATCGCTGTCATTTAGAAGTAAGATCGCATGGGTGTTTGAAACGAGTGTTTCAAAGCAGCACAACTATTTCCAACATTGATAATAATAAGAAAGATTTCTTGAGAACCAAATCAGCATTTTAGAAAGATTCATGAAGGATCACGTGACACTAAAGATGGGAGAAATGCCTGTTGAATGATCAGCTTTGTAATCATATATAAATTACAGTTGTGGTCAGAATTATTGGCACCCCTGGTAAATATGATCAAAGATGGCTGTAAAAATAAATCTGCATTGTTTATCTTTTTGAAATTTCATAAAAAAATAAAAAAAATAAACACCTAACCTTTCATTGAAGTAAAAGAATTGAAAGTGGGGGGTAAATCATATTTTGAAATAAATGCTTTTCTCAAAAACACGCTGGCCATAATTATTGGCTCCCTTTTATTACTTTTATTACTTTTTGGTATCTCCTTTTGCCAAAAAGCTCTTTTTTTTGTTTCAGCTGACCATAGAATATGGTGCGTTTTGAAGTTCCAGTCGTGTCTGACAACTGATTTGTTTGCAAATCTACATCTGTGATCCTTGGAGAGTCTTTGGCCACTCGAACGGTCCTCCTCGCCGTCCATTAGGACAATATAGACACACGGCCTCTTCCAGGCAGATTCGTAACATCTTTAGTTGATTGGGACTTCTTAATTATTGCCCTGATTGTGGAAATGAGAATTTTCAATGTTTTAGCCATTTTTTATAGTATTAGTCATAGCTAGACAATTTCATGTTCCTAGTCACCCTGGTTTGCTAAAATAATGCAAATATGAATGGGAATATATTTCAGAGATATTTTACTCATAAAAAAAAATTCTAGGGGTGGCAATAATTGTGGTCAACATGTTTTGGAGAAAAACATTTATTTCATAATGTGATTTTCCCCCCACTTGCAATTATTTTACTTCAATGAAAGGTTAGATTTTTGCAGTTTTTTGAATAAAAGACCAAAAGGACAAACAATGCAGATTTATTTTTACAGCCATGTTTGATCATATTACCAGGGGTGCCAATAATTCTGACCACAACTGTATATGAAAATAGAAACTGTTATTATTAATTTTAAGAATATTTCACTATATTGCTGTTTTTACTATTATTATTTTAATGCAGCCTCGGGAGCATAAGATGCTTCTTTCAAAAACATTTTAAAAATCTTACCTTATCTTATAAATTTGATCGGTGGTGTAACTGATTATAAAGTTATACTGCTGTCTGTCGTTTTGTCAATGTGGGTCTCAGTTGCTCCTCAGTTCCAGCATGCTTGCAGCAGAAAACTGCACACACTTACTCACACATCTCATTTAATCTGCTCTCTCTCTCATGTTAGCCGTAAACACGCCGGGACCACTGATCAACACAGACTCTCTCCAAACACAAACACACACCCGGCACTGCTGTGCTTTGTTTGAGCAGGTGTACACACACTCATGTGTGGGGTTTGCTAGGCTTGTTCTCTATCTGGAGGTTTAAACAGGCTTTAGGTCCTGAGATCTTGCTAGCTGGTGGAGCTGTGAAGGCCATCGGCATGTCCACATCGTAACAGCGCGGCATACAGATGTGCTCAAGGCTCAATGAGCTTTTATACAAATCTAAACGATCAGCCCTGCAGCTGCAGCCCCAAACCTTTAAAATCTATATAATAGCAACTGGAATATTACTAGATTTTTGGAAAAAAAATGGGACTGGCCCATCCAAAACTTAACATGTTACAATGATCTAGTGATTTGGGTGTTGCTTTTCATTTTGTTTGGTTGTTCTCCATGGTTTTGGTGCATTTTTGTGTGGTAGTCTCATTTAGGGTGGTTGCCAGATACCTGGCCTGTGGAATTTTTTTTTTTTAGCAATGTGATTGCTAAAGGTTTGCTATTATGCATTATTTGTGGTTGCTAGACTGTTCTGGGTGGTTGCCAGGGGTTTAATGTGGTTGGTAAGGTGTTCTGGGCAGTTTTATGGCATTGCTATGTGGCTGCTAACAACAAACTGCTATACAGATGTTCTGAACGTTTTTAACATGTCACTGTAATGTTTTGTGGTTAGCCAAACACATTCTTATGGGAATTCTTAACTGTTATTTTACATTTTACCAAATTGGTGGCTGATTCATATGAATTTGTTTGATTTCTAGGGATGTGCCTGAAGCTGAATACTATGTTCGGAAAGGAAATTACATATTCTACAGAGCCCCTAAAGGGACATAATATGAGATGGGAGGAAAAAATATATATTTTTGCGTCCTCTCGTAATTAGATTGTAATTTCTGGGCATCAGAGAGCCACCAGCAATATGCGGGGTACGGAAATTGCATTTGAATATGCGCCCGCTTTTTGCTTTCACTTTTCAATTTGCGATCATGCTCTGTGTATAAGGAGTGGCGGTACTGACCACACAATGTACAAGATAACATATTTGTCAATGACACGTAGGGATCTGTTGTTCTCCAAATCCTCCGACATTGTCTTGTCAGTCATCTCTCCTTACTATCTTCACGTGACAAGTGAAATCTGATATACTGTAATGCAACCGACTACCGCATCAAGCATAACCATGTCCCTTTAGGGGCCCCATAGAATGCGTTATTCATTTTATGTGCCTTTCTGAATTTGGACTTATGCTTTGGGTACATCCCTAATGATTTAATGCAAATGTTTTTCGTACAGACAAAAAGGCCACCTTGTAAAATTATATTTACATTTTCAGTACATTTTCTCATGAGCTTGAGTTGGTTTGCCTGGGTATTATCAACGCATTCTCATCCTTTGGCGTCATATAGGTGACGCCATATGACATTTCGTCGAAATCTTACGCACATGGCATCCTTTAGCGTCAATATAACACGCACTGTTATGGGTAGGTTTAGGTCTGGGGTCGGGTTACAGTTATGACGCCTTGGGATCTGCGTCTCATATTCACGCTAAACGATGCCATGTGCGTTGGATTTACACGCGCGTCACCTGTATGACGCCTTGGGATCTGCGTCTCATATTGATGCTAAAGGATGCCATGTGCGTAAGATTTCAACGAAATGTACAAGCGTCACATGTATGACGCCAAAGGATGAGAACGGGCTGGTATTATGGGTGGTTTCCAACGTGTTACTGTACTCTGTGGTGGGCAATTTTAGTGCATTTCTATTTGGTGTCTAACAGCTCTGATGTGCGGTTGCTTATGTTTTTTTTTTTTTTTAAAGAGAGGCTCAGAAGACCTAAGGAAATATGAAAGTTGTTTGTTGTCTGCTCATAACAGCAGTTTTCTCCTGGCAGAGGTGCTTTGATTAACCCGGGCTGGATGTGTTCTGATACTGTCAGCTGGGAAATGGCATTTCAATATGCCCACAAACACATAGCTGTAGAACAAATGTCTCCTCGCCATATATTTAAACCTCTAAAACTTTCCTGTTTTAACATTATTATGTCTCATGAATAACCTCAGCTTCATCCTGGCTGTAGAGCAGAACGTTCAAATGTGATTTTTAGAAGATGTAGCTGCAGGCGATATTGGGAAAGCTGCATAGGAAGTGTGGCACCTGTTGTTGGCTGTAATTGTTTAAACAGGTAGAGAAGATAACAGACTCCTAGCCTGAGGGCAGAGTGCTCACAGCATTGACAGAGTCAGGGCAGATATAAACCTTCAGCAGCTTTCCTTTAATGTCCGGAGCGCTGCTTTAATCTTGCCATGTGTGTGCGTTTCTGCATGTGTAGAGAAAAATGCACGAGGAAGAAAAGAAAGAGACAAGAGTGAGCAAGATAGAGGTTCAGCTCATGTTATTAATAGTAAATATCTTATTAGAGGTGTTTGCTAAGGCAAGCGTCACTATTGCTATTGCTCGTCCCTCAACGATAGTGTTAAAGGTGTAGTTTAACCCCCAAAAAAATTTAATTCATCAATTACTCACAATCATGTGAGTAAAAGATCATGTGAGTAAAATATATTTTTAATGAAACTTTTTTGTATCCCTCCATTGAAAGTCCACACAGTCACACATCAAGGGCTAGATTTACTAACAGCTTGCGTCCGCGCAAACCCTCTATTGGTGTTAAAAACCTACTGTTAGGACACGCAGTGAAAAATTAGCGCTGAAAAGGTGTGGGCAGGGTTATTTTTGCAGCTGACCTTATTGCATATGCAATTGTTGGAGTTTCCCTTTCAGACACAAAATGTATGGGAGGAGAGTATATAAATGAATCATGTAAGGTGATTTACTAAGGTTTGTGCTAGTCAATTTACTGGTATTTGCGCCATTATTTACCGCCCCCAAAAAAGCATGTCTTATACCAGATGCTAATTTGCGCTGCTCTTGGTAGATTGTGTTGGTCATTATGGAAAAGATCTGGCTGTGTCTGTGTTCTTTAATGTGCGTCAGTAGATCACATGCAGAACCTTCCACTCCTATTGCCACTTTTATGGAATTGCGCTCCCACGCTAATTTGCCCTGTTTAGTAAATCTGGCCCCAACACTTTTTTTGATGCTTCAAAATGTTCAACAAATTATACAAGTAATCCATATGAATCTAGCAGCATCTCGGTTCTTGCTCGTTAATCAAGCATGTTTACACTGTTGACCATATTTGATTGTGGTTTTTGTATGTGCGTTGATCAATGTATTTTGTGAATTAAAGCCAACATTAAGTCTGTTCATCATAAAATGTAATCGTATCTGTTCCATAGACTTGGATTAAACCGTTCAATTAATATGGATTACTTTTACAATGTCTTTATGAACTTTTTGAAGCGTCAAAGTTTAGGTTGTGTGGACTTTAATTGGATGAACAGAAATCTCTCAGTCTTATCAGTTTGGAATGAGAGTGCCATGAGATTGAGCATCCCATAGATTTACTTTGTCTCAAAATTATATTTACACTATTCTATAGATAATACCATAGAAATATCTAGAGTTTTTTTGACATGGTCAAGTAAGAAACTATTTGGAACACCCTAGCAGCCACCAAAGGACCACTCTAGCACCTCTAGCATCTACAACAAATAGAATACATTAGCAACTGCATAAAAAAAATCTAAAAACCTTAGCAGCTGCATAGAAACAAAATAGAAAAGATCCAAACAACGTAACAACAGCATAGAAACACACTAAAGTCCACCCAGAATGCAACAGCTTCAATATTCCCAGGACAATATTCCCTTAATTACGGCCTTCCACCATAGCATTCAAATTAGCGTCACACACACACACACACACACACACACACACACACACACACTCATAACATCTTAATAACCACTAACACACATAGCAGTAAAAACACTTTCCTCAGTAACTACATTGCAATGCAACGCCATAGCATCTTGGAACTACTCACAATGTCTTTAGAAAATGTAGAAATCTAGTTTCTTGCTGATATTACTCACTCGATTTTCACTGCAAACTGTTTCTCTATTCACTATGAACTGATAGCTCTTCCAGCCTAGCAGCCTGCCATTTCTCTTTCCTTATGTAATCCTCATCAAAGTGGTGATCCGCTATTTCACAAAACCACCTCTATCCTCTCTTTATCCTCCATTCAAATCATTCACCTCCCACAATTCTCCATGAAACCTTATTCTTCTCTCTCTCCGCAGGGCCCAAGCAGGACATGATCTATGACTTCTGGCGCATGGTTTGGCAGGAGAACTGCTACAGCATCGTGATGATCACCAAACTGGTGGAGGTGGGGAGAGTGAGTAGAATAACTCTACCTCTGCCTCCGGCTACTCGGCCGCCCCCTCCGCCCACTAATGGACACCATCTATTACTAAACACTGACCACTGCAGTCCACAGCTGAGCATTACTGAAGATAAACTTTATCAAGACACCCCATTAGCCAGAGAACATTCCATCTGATGAATGATTTTATCGCCCCAGCCATCTTCCATTTAATTGCACTTTCCTTTGTCCCATTTCCTCTAAAATACCATGGTTACTACAGTTGTTTGTACTGTAACATCATAGTAAATTAGTATGATCTCTTTTTAAGAAGCTGATTTATTTATTTATTGGTTTCAACCAAGTTACCACAGTTTTATTGTAGTATTACAGTTTTATGTGGTAGTAACTATGATATTTTGGCAGAATCTATATTTAACCAATTTTAAATGTTTTTTTTTTTTATTATTATCAAAATGTGGCAAATTAGCATGCCTCAACGTGCAGCTATTATATATTATACACCTTATTAGATTCTAATAATTAGTTCCCCTTTTAAACATGTTGATAGTATATTGAAAAAAGTGAAGCGACCATGTAATTTATTTATATTTAAAGTGCATTTTTATATTGGTCTAATTGAAAATCACAGTTTTTGGTTTAAACCCTTTTTTATATATATATAAATATATGTGTGGTTTGTTGATGTACAGAACACACACTGGCTAGTTTTACTGACTGCAGAATGAACTAAATGGTTTTAGTTTTTTCTTAAGTATTAGCTTTTGTTTATTATGAGTTTAAGTTATAAAAAGGCAAATGTTGACCTACAATATTTATTTACCTGCAATGCATAACATTTTGGCTTGTGTCTAAAGAACACTGATTAAAGACACAGTATGTACGTTTCTCCGCTAGGGGTCGCTTATTCAAAGCAATAACAAAGGCGTAGCTTGATGATCCAAGTGTGTCCAACTGCAAAATTTCAATCCAAAATTCTTACATATTGTGCCTTTAAGTATGTTAATGTCTTTATAATTATGAATCTTTTTACTTTGTATGCATGTATTTGTCTTTGGAAAAATTCATATTTGTGATTACCATTAAATACAAATTCAAGGATTTTTTAACCAAATTGTAAATATGATTTGAGAAATATGATTTGTTTTGTTCAGATGAAGTGCTGTAAATACTGGCCAGATGAAAGTGAGCTCTATGGAGACATTAAAATCACTCTACTGAAAACCGAATCGCTGGCAGAATACACTGTACGCACCTTTGCCATGGAGCGGGTAAGAGTGTTGAGATGTTTGTCAATGGTTTGCTATGTTTTTGTCATGAAATGTAAATTTGTTAATGGAGCTATTTCCCATTTGGTATTCTGATAAAATGCTAAAATATATATAGGAAGAAGTAAAAAATGATTATATATATATATATTTTTTTTTGTTGTTGTTCTCTATTAGCGGGGTTACCCAGCCAAGCATGAAGTCTGCCAATTCCACTTTACATCGTGGCCAGAGCACGGTGTCCCGTTTCATGCCACAGGACTGCTGGCCTTCCTCCGGCGGGTCAAAGCCTCCACACCATCTGATGCTGGGCCAGTGGTTGTCCACTGCAGGTAATCAAGCATCACTTTCTGTACTTGCAGTCTGACATGTTTTTCTGCACACTTTTGATTGACAGCATATACTCTGCACTGATCATCGGCTGTTTTTAAATAATTGGCCAATGGTCGGTAGTGAAAATAATAGTGTTTATCGGCTGATACTGATTATTGGCCTATACATCGGTGCATCTCCATGTGATTGTTTTATACTGCATACTGTTTGAAAATAAAAATAAGTGGCATACAGTATATACTATCCAATAAGTAGAAAACAGAAGAATTCAGTTACAGAGTTTATTTTTTAATGAACAATTCTAACCACTCCAACTGTTAGTTAAGCAGTCTCTTATGGGTTTTAGTGCCTCCACTTCACCTTTAAAAAAATACATTTATTGTCTCAAGGCAATGTCACTTCTTTTAGATCTCAAATATGAAAGCATGTTCTTGCTTTTGATGAAATACAGTTGTTTGATATTTTCCATGCATCTGCTATCCGCTATAAAGAGAAAAATGCTTGCACCTGCAGTTCACCAGTCCAAGGACGTATTTGTATCCGCCAGTCTCATTTATTTATACAAAAGACATTCATGAATCTGATCCAACTAAATTGGACAGAAAACCAATTCGATGAATCATCCCTGAACATTGTTGAAATGTTCATATAAGCATCACATGTGAAATTTATACTCAAGTGATAGCATTATCGACCGCGTTTGCAGTTAGCATACGTCTCCTAAGTCTCATTGGCCCACATTTATCCTGAAAATGTAACATTTTGTGCAAGTCAAATGTTGCAATGTGCCCCTCAGTTTATCTCTCCACTTGTATGTGCTTTAAAGGGTCATGAAACCCCCCTCTATCAGCTCAAGTCTAGCTCATAATCTTTTTGAAAAATGCAACTTAAATGGGCGTGGATGGCTGTGAGAAGAAGGGAGGGAGTGGGTGTGGCACGGCAGGGGAGAGGGGGAACTGTCATCAGCCAGCAGTGTTGCCAGATGTACGATAATTATCGTATTTGTACAATAATTTTGACCTCTGTACAATGTACGATCAATAATGAACAATAATCTCAGAGTTTTCAGTCGTTCGTCCAAACACACATCCTACCGCTTCTCCCCCCGACCCCGAATCATTTCGCAGGCTCGCCTGCCTGCACGTACACACACACACACAACACGGTGTCGCCCGGCCCGCACGTCAACACTACACATTCACAAGTCTCCCGCATTAAGCATACAATTGATATATTATCGAAATATCTAAAATGTTCATAACGACCGCTTATTTAACAAAATGCAAGTAAAATGACCAGGGTTACATTTTAGACACACACTCTGAAGGGATAGAAAAGTCCTCAGGACTTGGTACCGCATTACTCGCAAGACATAACTTGCATTGGTCATCGACAAGGCCGAAGTCCACCATTCTCCAATTCTCGAAGCTCTCTCGGGTAAAATGTTTGCGGCACTTGCGTCCCATGATGGTCTCTCTCCTTTACTACGCGATATCACAGTTTGACATGTCTGTGGAAAGATCCACGTGGTGTCATGAATAATTAAGAGACCGTGTCTTCTCATAGGATATAAAAACTCAGTCTCATTAATAATTATGAGAGACCGATGAGTCATCAACGCACTACACTGTGCACTGCCACGTCACAGCCTGCGATGAAGATTTTAAACCCGGAAGACGAAAATAGCTGGAAAAAAACTAAAATTTAACCATTTTCGCCCTACTATTAAATCTAACAGATGCTAACATTGTCTTCAATGTTGTTCAACACAGATACCTCTGTTAAAATCTCAGAAAATTTGGTTTAGGGTTTCATGACCCTTTAAAGGTACACTGTGTAGGAATTCCTCCCATCTCGCGGTGAAATTGTATTTTGCATTCAAACGAATAGTGCTCTCTAGCACCTCGCTTTTTCAAATGCGTGTTGCAACTACGGTAGCCGTTATGTACCAAGAAGCTATGACAACATGTCTGCACTTCATCGAGTTTAACTATACATGTTCTACTGTTATGCTGCCTATATAATGAATTACACAACCAATCAATGAAAAAAAAGCTTGTAACTTAGACCGTAACATTGACTTACCTGTCCAGAAGAAAGCAGGCAACTTCAGCGTCCCTTTCAAAGTCTTTCTCCTTCATTATCTCTTTCCACCTGGGAAAAGCTATCCCGGTATTTACCCTTGTTTTTTTTAATTCGCCGGTCACGTTTCCTTTTAAATTAAATGTTTTGCTTTTTTGACGACAAGGATTCCTTCTCCTGTGGCTCTCGGCATAAGTATGATCCTGCATTATGAAGTACCGTGCAGTGCAGCCTTTCAAATTTGCCGAGCAGTGACAAGCGTCTGGTTTCAGTCATGTGACGCTGGCTCTGAATGAAAACGCGTTGTGGAAACGCATTTAGGTAGGCTAGTCCTTTTTGTCCCTCTCTGCTATTATTCTTTTTCAAGATGGCGGAACGACATGGAAGCCTCCATGGACTTACCCGTCATGTAATTAAAGATAAGAAATTCTTCGCTTACGAGGATGAGTCAGATCATTGGCAGAGGTAATTTTACACCAATGAGGACATATTTATAAATAAAGACATTGATTTTAGCTGATAAAATACTTAAAAAACTACACAGTGTACCTTTAACGCTTTGAGTGCCTAGAAAAGCGCTATATAAATGTAATGAATTATTATTATTATTATTATTTAACACCATTGCTTCATCTTTTAATTCAACTAAAGGATAGCTTCATTTAAGATTTTCTAGGATACTTCTGAAGTATGCCTCACTGCCATGAAGGCCAATCCAGCCCACATTACAATTTCTTACTGCACAAAGCACCGGTAATATCATGTTTTTAGACATTAACTGGACAGTAGTGCCAATGAATTCTTTGAAATACATTTGAGTCATTTTTAAATAACATATAAAATATGCTAATAATCATTCAGCACCAGTAATTTGTAAGCGATTCAGAACTTTTACTAGCCTAAATAAATAAACTGTACTTCAAGAATGAATAAAGTGTTCTGTAGATACTCATAGAAAACAATGTGTTTGAATTTTAAAAGATGTGGCACTTCTCATCCAGTGTGCACTTTATTTGTGAATTAGAGGCTCCTGGTGGGTGGACATCATTTATGAATCAACCCAACTAATTGGCTAGAGAGTTAATAGGTTTTACCCGCCACAGCTGATTGTCACCCGCATTTGTTGGGTTGCCAGTGTTAAGTAAATATAAAAGTAACATTGTTTTACCAACTGATAATATCACTGTATCATGGTACCACCACAGTTATAAGGTTGGAGAGTCCGCTCAAGTTTAAGCTTCAAGATTATTCAGGTTGGAATCTGATTTAAGGTTAATTGACAGTGGCAGCAGCAGGTTGTTCACCCCTTGAATGTTCTGCTTGAAAGAGCTGTGGTAGTTTTATCCAACCCTGTAAGTAATCAGGAATTGACTGAAAGCAATTTGTGAAGTACCTCTACTGTCAATTTACGAGTGTGTACCCAGAGCTACATTAGTGCATTGACATTATTCCTTCAGCCATCTTTTTGTCTGTCTGCAGTATGGGCGCTGGCCGCACCGGCTGTTACATAGTTTTGGACGTTATGCTGGATATGGCGGAGTGTGAGGGTGTGGTGGACATCTATAACTGTGTGAAGACACTCTGCTCACGACGTATTAATATGATCCAGACTGAGGTAAGATCAGAAACAAAAGAATGGCTCACATTAATCAAGTAGTCATCCAAATAATCTAAGTTGGCTATTTTATCTAGATTTTTTACTCTAGTACTCTTGGTGCTTACCATGTCAGAGATTGGTTCATTTGGATGTTGTGAACGCTGTTTCTCAAACTCAGGTGTGCATCTTTGAACCATACGGAGTCGGCTAAAAAGGTAATCTGGGGTACTGTTGATATGAAACACAATAGTCCTGAATCACAGAAGTTGCTGTATGATTTGGTCAAATCATACGTATGGCAAGAAAATGTACACCGGATGTATGTCCACATTCTTTGGAACCTTTGCAATACACTGTTAAAAAAATAGTTTTCAAAGTTTTACATAAAACAAAGATTATAAGAATACGTTTCACAATAAAATACCATTTCAGTCTTTCTACTTCAAAATTTCACATCTAATTCAATGTATTACTTGACATTTCTTTGTAATTTCATTTCTAAATCACATTTCTGTGTAATTTATTAGCAATGTCTGAGTGAAAATCTTCTGTGGAAGTCTCAGGACTAAAAAAAATGTCATCCTTTTCGGTCCGAATGCAATGATAGGACGTCATACCATGCACCCTGCTCGTGCAGACAAAACACATCATCAGTGTTCCATGAGGCTAAGCAGAGTTTCTACTTGGAGCTGTTCATGTCCTCGGACTCGGAATTATGCGTTTCTATGGCACCACTATCAATCCCAAAATGAATATGCAGCAGTCAGGTGATATAAGTCAGAATTCTCAGAAAAGTCTTGAGTTTACAAATTGTAATTATGAGTTCTACGAGGATGCAAATGCAGTCAAAACCACTTTGAATTCTAACAATAACCTTAAATAAGTTGTTGTCGGTCATTATTATTGTAATGTTGCGCTTTGAGTTATGAGGCAATGATGCTTTGCAGACTTTTCTTTGCTGGTGTGTTCATGTATTTTGAAGGAGGCATGGCTTTGGAGAGAACTCTGAAGGGAGGGTGGGATATTTTCCCGTTATGCTTTCAAAGCTAGTTTGCTATTGCTAGCTTCTATGAAACTGCACATCCTAGCTTTAATGGCTAAATTTACTTACTTACTTACTTTATTTGTATATGTCCCCGAAGGGCAATTGATTTTAATTGATTGATTGCAACTTGAACTAAGAAATTCATGATTGATAAAATCAAGCCCTTTTTTCACTGAATATGCCATTTCACTTGGACATACAGATTACAGAAGTCAAATGAGCTGAGAATGGCAATTCATGTTGCTTTTAGATGTTCATATCTATCATGCAAGTATAGTAGTACGTTGAATGCTACGTTTTATTAAATATTTAATGGCAAATTCCAGTTTTCTATTTTGCTTTGTTTTTAACTTCTCTATATTCTTTACAGAAAAAAATGGGCTAGAAAGTTTATCTGAGGTTGCTTGGTAAAATAGATTTAGACATTAAAATTGTGTTACTTTTGAATAATTTATATTCTCATTTTATTATTTCCCCTCAAATTCATTCAGTTATGAAAGACAGAGAATGAGTTGGTGAGCTGCATGTTAATAAGCTGATGGACAAAAGTAGCTGTAGATATTTTTCTATTCAAGTGAACCCTCAAGAGGCTGGACAACAAAGAAGAAACCATAATTTAATGTATAATCACTGTTTGCTTAATATCACAAGAACACTTTTAAAGACAAAAGCAAGGCCATGAAACCCATCTTGCTTTCTAGACTGCTTTATAATGCAAAAGAGATCTCTGCCCTCACTTTTACACAGTGCTGCTTATGACATATGAATTGACTACAGCAAGCTGAAGGCCAATCTAGTGTACTCCCTCAAAAGAGATCAAACAAAAAACTCATGCATGACATTTAATGGGACACTTCACCCATTTGCATTAAGCTTTGTATCGTTAAAAACCCAGTCATATTTTTGAATGGTCGTGCATTATTCCCTCATTTTTCCCTGAGACGGGAGAAGTAAGGATTTCAGTGTTGCAGTTCCTGCTTATAATGATGTAAAAATCGTCATTTTGCGTCATTCTAAGCAGGAAGTCCCATATCTTGGTAGAGTGGTTGAGACTACAAACACTCGTTCCTTATTTTCCCAGGGGGTGGTGGGGGTGTGGGGCACCCACGCACGCACGCACGCTACAGACCTATTACAGATCAGTGGGTGGGACTTCACTTTCTGAAACTAAAAACAATATCCTCCATCTTGTTTGGAAGCTAAGCTAACAGGCGCTGTGGAGCCAGATGTAAAGTTACGACAATGGCGAAATGTACTCAATATGATATGGAAGAAGAGGATTTTGAAAGTCTGATGCTCGAATCAGATGTTCGTGGCTACTTTTACGAGCCGCAATATAGCGAAGAGCAGCTGAGGCTGATGAAGGAACAGGAGGCGGCTGCCTGTCGCGGACGAGGAGCCCAGACTGGCTCGAGCTGGGCGGACTGGTGGTGCCTGTGCTCTTACTGTGCGCCTACGGACACATAGATAGAGTCCGTCTGCTGCAAAGAATTTCAACGTTGCCAATTTCTCCTGGACGAAATCTTTGAATCTGACGAGGACACGGACGTTTGTGTTGTCAACCATCCTGGTTTTGCACCGCATATGTTCTGACTTAACATCCCGGTATCATGCAGTAATTCACCATTTCGAAAGAAACACAAACGAGGAGTAATTCACTAATGAGTTCGCCAACTAACTAGAAATTTTGCGTTTAAATGAATTTCAAGCTCTGATGGTAGCTAGCCTTGTAGACGGATGAGCGATTTCTCTGATAGGCGGATACCTCATAGGCAGTGTTCTGGAATAGTGGGAGTGGCTTGCGGAGCTGTGCAATGTGGTGCATTGTGGGAGTTGTTGTCTTTCATACAAATGCGCTCTAAAGTTACTTTATGTCTTTTCTCGGTCAAGAAGGCACCAAATTCTAAATTTATTTTACATTTCGACTACACATATGGCCCACTTTCAATAAAGATTAATGTTCCCACAGGTGAAATGCTCCTTTAACCCTCTGATTTAAAGAGTAAACCAGAATCAAAATAAAATAATTTAGCGATCTAATTAAGGACGTCTACTGTCTAATGCTTGTTTGATAAGGCATTATGATGCATCAAACCAGCTCCATATGTACAGTATGGCTGTACCTTGTAACTTGCTTGATAGCTCACCAGGTAAAGATTTGTAGAAGCAAGCTAAAATTACATGCTTGCCTTAGCACAAAGTGTTTTTATCTCATGTTTGCTTTTGTTAACGTTATCGGTTAGGTTTAGTGTAGGTGGTAGGTTATTTTCAAATGCGACAGAGCATTAACCTTTTAGCGCCACTCACCGGGAATTTAATTTCCGGACTATTGTGATACGTACAATAACCAACTAAATAAAATGTTGCCAGATTCACATTAATCTGTTTTAGATAAAATGGAACACTTTTTTTTAGCTCTACTCACTGGACATTTCATTTTGAAAATGTTGCAAAATATGCAAGAAGCAACGTAATATAAATGTGCAGATATGTCTCCACAGGCATGTTTTTCCAATGAGCATGGGCTACCACCCGAACACCCTAGAAACCACATACACTCTAAACACTTTAACTGCCCCATTGCAATACTCTGGGAACCATCCAGAAAACCCGTAAAGCCATGGCAGCTTGTATGCATGGGCAAGGATCGCTCAAATTATCTTCAGAAAATTTCTATAATTATTTCTAGGATCTCTATAGACAACTATTGTCATGTACCACAATTTCTGGAGTCTCAATTCATTCCGCCGATGGCCATTTGTAGATGACTGCAAAAGTTTTGTACATCTTTACGTGGGACTATACTGTAGATTTGATTGACTTTGACATTTCCCTCCTACACTGCTAAATTAAGCTAATATTTGCCCCCTCGATTAATCTCTCTGACATTTTGTCACATCGTTTTTAATTAAAGCCAGATAAAAGCAAATAATTGGACACTGCATTGTGCATGTTTTGACATGGCCTCATTTTTTTTAAGCAGTTTTCTGTCGTAGTCTGACCTGAACTGACTCTTTCTGTGTCAATCTCTCTCTGGGGTTTTAGGAGCAGTATATATTCATTCATGATGCCATACTAGAGGCCTGTCTGTGCGGAGAGACCGCCATCCCTATCAGTGAGTTTATGCTCACTTATAAGGACATGTTGAGTGTGGATTCTCAGACCAACACCTCTCAACTTCGAGAAGAGTTTCAGGTAAGTCATATTTAGGAGTGAATGAACTGAGGACATTGACTGAAAAAATTACTTTTTATGTTGGGTTTGAAGTGGTTAATGGTTTGACACTAACCAGTGTGCATTGGAATATCAGCATCTAAAATGAAACTTACATAAGACTGATTTTAGTGGGCAGTTGGTTGCAATTGGCTTGAACCTTGGCATGTTTTTAATTGGTTAGGATTGGTCACATTTTTACGGTGGTTAGCTTATACATATCATATCTTGAAAAAGTCATGTTATATATAACTAGTTCACTAGTTGTAAAATGTGTTTCCTTTCAAAAGCTACAATCGATGCTGCGCTGATCAGCGCATTGGGAACGTCTTTAACGTGACCAGCTGTGAATATGTGTGCAACACGTCAATGGAATTGACCAGGAACTTTTATAGCCTCGGGCGGTGATGTCATCGGAGCGTGTGCAGTGGCCAGATTACACTGATCACAACAAAAAGAGTCCCATAAAACACTCAAAGTTTATAAATTAAGATTGTAAATATATATTATATATATGGGCAGATTCGGCTTGAAGTCGTTCATCCTTGGACGCGTGCACACAGCTAAGTGGAAAAAAAAAGCGTGCACACAGCCAAGCGAAAATGGGGTCTTGCCGGTCTTGCGCACCGAACACGTAATTTTTGCTGCGCGCACCTTCGCGCTCGTGCGGACGCGTCGAGTATAAATAAGGCTTTACTCCGTGTCAGCGCGTTCTCTGATCGGTAAAGGGGCAGAGATTTCAGACCTCCGTTTATTAAGGAGATCTCCAAGATTTCTCTTCTTGTGAGGGGGTGCACAGACCCTCCCGAATCATCTCCAGCAGTAGCAGCCTCCGAAGCACCACTAACTCCGCCTCCGTTTTCCTCGTAAGCTGATATTAGTATTTAAACATTCTCTATGATAAAAAATGTTTGTGAAAAAAAAATATTTTAATAACATGGTTTTGCCGGTTATAGAGTTCTAATGACGGTGTTCAACTATAACCGTCATACCCCTAGTTCCGTCGCTGTGCTGTCGTCATCGTGTAAAGCCCGCCCCAACGTTTCTGATTGGTGCGGCGATTTCGACGGATTAGAAATGGGCTTGAATGAGCTCTTTGCCAGACTAACTTGCAGAGCAAATTTAAATTTGCCGGAAGTTGTCTGGGTTTTCCCAGGCTATTGTCTGGCTGTTCTTTGGCCACATTTAATTCTGAGGAATTAAATATTGAAAAAGCCATCTAAAAAATGATGGAATTTGAGAGTGCCGCCTCTGAGCACTTCTCTCGTTATGATAAAGCGTGTGAGAGGTTACTCGAGGTGGTGACTCGTGCAGTGGCCAGGTTACAGCTAGACTGCCCTCCTTGAGGATCTCCATGACGCTAACTCGTTCATGGGGAAAACCTTATTCTTCGCGCGTCTTTGTGCCCTCAACGTCAACCTATTAGACTATCGTGGGTGCAGGTGTGTGTGGTTATACGATGATGCGCCAGTCCGAAGAGACGCTCGCGGGCTATATCTTCTCTGGGGCTCATCGTCATTTAAGGAGTCAGCACTCCCCACCAAGCCGTGTATAATAACATCCACGCTGGTGGGGGTTAGACCAGACTGGTGTTGCTCTGCACACTTTGGCACCCTCACAAAACCACTGTAATATCCCCACCACCTCTGGTGATTTGGGGGGCAGTGGTTTCCAGCGAAATGTTGAATGGTCTGTTGTTTCCTGTTATCGCCCAGGACACAGAACATTTAACATTCCCCCAACAAGGAAGTATTACAATTGGTACCCATTTAAAGAGACTTTGGCAGCGTGAAAGCTACTGCCGGATATCTCTCTTTGCATCCTAAAGACAGTAAAAAGGATACGTTGCCCTCCTCTTTTAACGGCGTGGTTCCCACTAGTAGGCGCATCTGCTGTCACAAAAGAAGAAATGGGCGACTGCGTCCGTTTTTAGATCTTTGAGGCTTGAACCGTTCTGTCAGAAAGCTCAAGTTCAAGATGCAAACTATCAAGAAGATCGCTTTGCAAATTCATCATCACAATTGTTTCTTCACGGTCGATCTTAAAGATGCATATTTTCACATAGAAATATTGCCCCAATATTGGGGTTGAGATGCAACTCCAAGAAGAGCGTTCTATCTCCTGCCAGAGGGTAACGTGTTTGGGGGTTAAATGGGACTCTGTCACCATCGGGGGCACATCTGTCTCCCCCTTGTGTCAAGACCATTTTAGACTCCCTAAGCAACATCTGGCTAGGTCAGGACATTACATAGGTCTCATGGCAGCTGCGTCCACAGTGATCCCTCTGGGCCTTTTGCACATGAGACCACTTCAGTTGTGGCTCAAAACTGGGGGATTTCATCTATACAATCCCTAAAGGCAAATAAGGGCAAGGGCACACGCTGAGTGCTTCGTGTCTTTTCTAAAAATCCATGTTTATGGTAAGTCACGCGCTGATCGCTTCGTGCACTTTCTAAAATCCATGTTTATGGTAAGGGTTACGCACTGCAGCTTTGTTCCCTTTCTATGTGGTTCAGACTCCGGTTCCTTGCCTTGGGTCCCACTCTAGGTGCGTCTTGCCATCGCAGAATGCTAACGACAGATGCCTCCCTGTCGGGCTGGGTAGCGGTCTTAAGTGGTTGTCCAGCCCAAGGGATCTGGGGAGGCATCATCTTGATTGGCACATCAATTGCCTCGGATGGATGGCTGTATTTTTGTGTTGGCGCCTTCTAACAGGCGAGCGCAGTAGGCTCTGCTTTAGGGTCAGGACAAGTTCCTGTCCCTTAGGACAATTTACACCCTTAGGAGTCCTGGCCAATGTTCGTCATCAAGGGTCCTTGCCTCTTACTGATAGCGCCTTGTTGGCTGAACAGAGTTTGGTTCTCGGAAATAATATCTCTCCTCGACGGCTTGCACTGTGCGATACCGAACAGGAGGGAGCTTCAGTCTCAAACGCAGGGGACAATATCCCCAGCCCGAGTTGTGGAACCTTCATGCTTGGCCCCGGAAGGGTTCCAACTGAGGGACACTGGGTTGTCAGTTGATATCATAGAGACCATTCTCAGTGCTAGGGCTCCCTCCACTAGAGGAAGTTATGCCAATAAATTGGGTGTCTTTGAAAGGTGGTGCACTGCACGTAATGCAGATCCAGTTAACTGCCAGATGGCTTCAGTTCTGGACTTCCTGCAGAAGTTTCTGATAAGAAATTATCAGCAGGCACATGCCCCGCCACTCTCAGGGTTTATATGGCCGCTTTATCGGCTTGCCATGCCTTGATTGACGGGGTGACAATTGAGAAACATCCTCTGCTCGCCAGCTTCGTTCGTGGAGCCAGGTGGCTGAGGCCTCCCGTTAAAACCAAGATCCCTTCATGTGACTTAGCTATAGACTGGAGGGTCTGGTTGAGACCTCCTTGGAACCTCTAGGGTCAGCGTCTGATAAACTTCTGACTTTAAGATGGTTTTCGTATGGCTATCACTTCTTTGAAAAGAATCTTGCATCCTCATCCGGACTACCTGCCTAAGGTCCCCTTCTCGACCGTACATCTGGTCACTCTTGAGGCCTTCTGCCCTCCGCCGTTCACAACACCGGATCAGGAGAGACTCAGTCCATACTCTTCAGCCCTACGTCCACCGCTCTAGCCAGTGGCGTAAGTCAGAACAATTATTTGTTTGTCATGGTGGCCGTAACAGAGGTGGCCGCCACAAAAACTGACAATTTCACATTGGGTGAGGGATGCTATTGCCCTTGCCTATGAGGCGAGCGGTTGAGCTTCGCCAGTAGGCATCAGGATTTATTCTACTAGGGGGGGTCACTTCTTCACAAGCCTTGGCGAGGGGTGCTGTAGCATGTTTGTGATGCGGCAGGCTGGTCCTCTCCACACACATTCATAAAATGTATAGTTTGGATGTTCATGCCACTCCGGGCTCTCACATCCTTGAGTCGACATCACAAGCTCATGTCTGAGACCTTCTTGCATTCTTGTGAGCACACACTACACAACCCTAAAGGTCCAGACACCTCCAAGCAGGGTGGTGTGGGTATTCTCGTTCCCAATGCGCTGATCAGCGCAGCATCGATTGTAGCTTTTGAAAGGGAACGTCTCGGGTTACTTGACTGTAACCCTGTTCCCTGAAAATGCGGAACGAGATGCTGCGCTGTATTGCCGTGCTGAAGATGTCCCAGGACTGCTCTTCAGACAAAATATCCTGTCGATGCAGCTGTGGCTCATCTATTTATAGCCTCGTGACACGCACGCGCTCCGATGACGTCACCGACCCAGGCTATAAAAGTTCCTGGTCAATTTCATTGACGTGTTGCACACATATTCACAGCTGGTCACATTAAAGACGTTCCCAATGCGCTGATCAGCGCAGCATCTCGTTCTGCTTTTTCGGGGAACAGGGTTACAGTCAAGTAACCCGAGACGTTATATTTTGCTGCATACATGTTTAGATCTTAGAACAGATATATCTATAACAGTTGAAATGTATAATTTATCATAGTACACTGTACAAAGTTGTAACCTGAATATGTAAGTTTTGTTTTCAACTTGATCTCAACTGTGAGAAGAGTTTCATGTGAGTATGATTCAGGAGAGAACTGGACCAGTTATGCCACACTGTGTTGTGCACACAACCTTTCAACTGAGCAAACTGAGCCAATACACATAATTTTCTATTTTGAATGGCTGTTTCTCAAGTAGTCATTTGTCAATTGTGTTATATAATTGAGAATTAAAGTAGCTGCACCTGTTCCAGGGTCAATGTACTCACAGCATTCTTACAAAACTGACCACAGAACTCTCAAACGGTGAATAGTCACTTATCACATTTTTGCAAATTCACTCTTTTTCTTTTTCTTATTTACCCAATAAATACAAGGATTTTTGTGACCCCTGAGCTGAGAAAACCATTATTATGCCTATTGCCTATTTTTTTTTTAGTAAGTTAATACCCAGTAATATTACTGCTGATGAGAGTCTAATTACAGCCCGGTTTAATTTAGTAGACTCTGGTAATGCACTGTGGATAGTGCTTGTTCAAGTACATTGACTACATATGCTTAGACCCAGGAAGAGATTGTGTGGTGAGATTGGTCACATTGTGTGGTGTCGCTGAAACACACTGACAAATTAAAATGCATATACGCTCAAAAAATTACCCAAAGCATAGTATACTGTATGAACACTTCTGAGCACATAAAGAGACCAAACTGAATAAATTCATGACCGTTTAAGTGAAAAATTTGTGTGTAATTGGAGTAGACTTTTGGAAAATTAGGAGAACTGATTGAAGCGAGAGATTAAAAATCTCATATTATTATTATTATTATTATTTTCCTTCTTTTTACAATGGACTGAAAGAACATGTAATCTGCAGTTTTTACCCTAAAGAGCTATTTCTGATTTAACCCCAATAACAAATTGTTTTGTTGATATAAATTAATGTATTTAGGTTTATTCAGTAATGTGAAATAATATTTTTGACTTGAATAAAACCAGTTAATTTAAAAAAAAATCCTACAGACTTGCATTAAAGGAAGGATCAGAGTTGTATTGTTTACTAAAACTACAACCAATAATAATAAATAAATAAAAAATAGTTAATTAAATTAAAGCTGAAATAAAATCTATATAAATATTAGATTAAAAAACCTGACCTTAAAATTTTGAAATGTTGCCTTGGCACCTAAGTGAGATAAAAATAAGTTTAATTTGAAGTACTAAAATTGAAACTGAAACTAAAATTAATTTAAGCTAAATAGAAAATTAAATTAAGAATATATAAAAAATAAGAAGAAAATCATCATAGTATCATATAGACTTAACTTTTCACTTGAACCCTAGCAACCATCCATAGCAACATAGCAACCACACATGACAGAACACTGTGCCTAGCAATACGGTAACATCTGGAAAGCAATACTAGGGAAGTTGGTCAAATCTGCTAGCACAGTCAAGCACCACTCACATTCTCTTGACAAAATGTAGTTTGTTAGAATTGTTTTAATTTTATGGTATTTCCATTAAAATCGCAATGGCTGTTATAATGCATGTACAGCCCCTGGGGTTTATGCAAATCATGTTGTTTTGTTTCATCCAGGTTAAGTGCATACTAGCTCACAACTCAAACTTTGATGAAGTCAACCAGCTGTAGCATTTATTTTCGTTCATTTAGAGAGGGTTTAATGAGGTGTTCCCTCATCTTACAGTTCCGCATGTATGTTTTTACATTAAGCTACTAATGGTGTCATGCCTAACACTCTCAGTGTGTATACCTGTCCCTGTCCTCCTGATAGCACAGCTCTCAAAGCCAATGTAATTCTAATAATCATAATTGCAATGTCCCATTTGTGCCGTCAGAACCAATCAGGATTGAAGTACTTTACCCATCAAGTGTAACAATCTGCATAATTCTCAGTTTGATTCATTCAGCTCAAGGCTCATAGCATAAGTATTCATTTGTGACCAGTCTGCATTTATTTTCAGCCATTAAGCTTTGCAGCCATTCTTTGCCCGAGACAGAATCATCATCACTTCAAATTATTTTCTCTACATCTATCTACAATCGAGGTCATAAGTTGAACTACACCTTGCAGAATCTGCTATCTATCTATCTATCTATCTATCTATCTATCTATCTATCTATCTATCTATCTATCTATCTATCTATCTATCTATCTATCTATCTATCTATCTATCTATCGATCGATCGGTCTGTCTATCCATCGATCGGTCTGTCGGTCTGTCTGTCTGTCTGTCTGTCGGTCTGTCTGTCTACGTACTCTGTTCAATGTTTTAGTGGCTGACGGATTCTAGATGTCATGAAAATGTAATTCTCTATTTTCATAATGTGTTTCCGTTCACAGCATTTTACACGTCTTCCTCTTTTGCTTTGTTGGTCATTTTTGCCTCTAGCTATTGCCTGCATTATTTTACTTCCTCATTCTCTCATTGTCTCACTTAGTTATATCATTCCTTTGCGTGCATTCAGACAGCCTTTGATCCCTTGTCTTTTCTCTTTGTCTGACTTTTTTTCTCTTCAGACTCTAAACTCTGTCACCCCTCACCTGGATGTGGAGGAGTGCAGCGTGTCTCTGCTGCCCCGGAACCGCGAGAAGAACCGGAGCATGGACGTGTTGCCGCCCGACCGTGCCCTCGCGTTTCTCGTGTCCACAGAGGGGGACGGCAACAACTACATAAACGCGGCACTGATGGACAGCTTCCTGCAGCCTGCTGCATTTGTGGTCACCCCTCACCCCCTGCCCACCACCACCGCAGACTTCTGGAGACTTGTATTTGACTATGGTTGTACCTCCATCGTCATGCTTAACCAACTCAACCAGTCCAACTCTGCCTGGGTAAGATAGATAGATTAACAGATCAACAACCCACAATGTGCGTTGATTCTGTGCAAATTACACAATAGGATTTATGGAATTATTCTGGTCAGTTTATACTCTATACTGAACTTTCATGTCCATTACAGTTTTTCACAATAGCTAGGATTAATTTCACAAGAGTTAGGTCACTTCTTCACACAGTAAGCACAACCACAATGGCATACTGTCTGAGTAGGTACTACATTTGATAAAAAAGTTTGTTCTGTATAGTATGCATATGGGTAGTATGAATGAAATTCGGACGTACTACACCCGCATGTTGTTACTGTCAAATGACCTACCAGCTTCAGTTGTGTTGCTTCACTGCCATTCATAAATCCTCTCCTGTGGCCTCGTGGGTTAGTAGAGTGTCCATCGAATGCGCACTTCAGAATCTCGGCGGAAGTAGTAGGTCATCCGGGTACTTTTCACCTACTGTTTTTCAAATACTATGTTTGCGGACATACAGTACTACTCTGTTGGTGTACTGTTTTTCACATACTGTATAGTAGGGAAGTATTCAATTTCGGATGCAACTCGTGTGTTAATCTGTGGATCATTTTCTGTTGCTTTGGCACAAAATACATGACTAGTCACCACTTAAGTTGAGGGGCCACACACATGATGAAGTCATTGATAGATAATGCTTAGTTAATGATGACTACTGTATTTGAATGTCAACAGAATGTGTGTGCTATGAGCTGTGATTGGTCTATTTTGGGGTCTGTCCAATACAGTAGTCATCATTAACCAAGCATTATCTATAAATGACTTCATCATGTGTGTGGCCCCTCAACTATATTGGTGACTAGGTCCTTTGAAACACTGATGAACAATGTGCTATTAATGGTGGCATAACTGTGAACAAAGAAAACAATGATCATGCGTAATAAATCATAATTCATGATGATGTACTCATCTTAGTTAATGTTTTAATTAAGGTGTTGTTCATGCATGAAGTCATGAATGAAAAATGTTGAACTCGTGTTAGTTCCTGATGATTCATGAGATATTAATGCATGAATGAATGCATAATTCCTGCATGAATTAATACATTAATTCATGATAATTCATGTATCCTTACCGTAAAGTGTTACCGTAAATTCTAAACTATAGAGAGGTGTCATTCTTGTCAATTTTACAAAAGAAAGCATTGGTTGATGAAAAATGGCATGAATTCTGACTTTACTCAAACCAAACTTAAATCTGAACTCTGGATTTATTCAAAACATATATTTTACATGTATAACTATGTAAAAATGCATGCACCAGTTACTGTACATTACAAAAATGTATTTCCACATATGAAAGTGGTTCAGATTACAATTAAAAATGTCAGATTTAGTGCAATATTTGTAATGTTTTTGCTTTCTTCCAACACATTTGTGCCACATGTGAGGAGAGAAAAATCAGGTTTAGGCCACAGACAACTGTGGTGTGAATATAACCTTTACATATTTTAAGCCCCCCTACGACCTTTTGTTTTGAAGTCTTTGAGAGTGTGAAAGCTATTTTTTGGTAGGTCAGACCCCCCCGGGACCCCATAATTCTTACTCTGGGTGAACAGCAAACACACAATGTGCCTTTCATTTGAGACTCCCCACATTGATAATGTGTTTGTCTTGTCTAAATTGGCAATGGAAAGGACAAACTCACCAAGACACCAACCTACTCGTGATTTTCACTCTTCTCCCCCTGCAGGGAACCACTGTTACCCATTCTCCATGATAAAGCATTTCTGATGCACATTATTCGACTGAATACACAATTAGAGTGTGTCATCTTTAAGACTCACCTGATAATACATCTGTATTTGTGCTTTTGTATGTGTAAGGTAATCTGCACAAAACTATTTTATAGTTATTTCTGTTTCCTGTCTCCCATTTGATGTGTGCAAATGTTTTTTTTTTTCTAGGGATTATCTCACTTATTCCTCCGACTTTCTAGAAATATCTCTGTTCTCTTTATTTTGCAGTCACCCCTTTCTGATCTGTCTGAGTGTGTTTGTATGAATATGTATCTTCGTCTGCACCATGTCACTATGCTAATATGCATCATTGTGACAAGAATTTATCAATTTCTATCTGATCTATATCAACATCTCTCTATCTCACATTGGAAATACATGGCTGAAGCTGTTTCACGCCTACTCGTTTCAAATAAAAGCATGTTGGATTAGATCTGTCTGCAACAGGCGTGAGTGAAAATTAATTGACACATTGAGCAAATGGTAATCTGGCGGGAGATTGGACTAGAAAATGCAGCCGATATGGAGAAATGAGCAAGGATTATTTATCTTGGTGGGCCGCAATTGGATTTCAGTGCTGATTAGCCTATCTCTGGCGTTTCCTTGACTCCATTATCCTTTCACTGTCTATCTTCACCCTTCGCTTAATCACAAGATGCCCATTTTCTTTATCCGCTATCTATTTTATTTAATACATTCCAAACAGACATTGACTTGAATATCTATCTTCTATGATTGTGGGCATAATGTAAAAGAAAAAAAACATTATGGTGGTACTCCCAAATAAAAAAAAAATAATAAAAAAGCTAAATTATAATAGTTGTTTTGTTTTGTTTTAAAATAGCATTATGCTAATAAGTAACACTTGTTCCATTTCTTAACATTAGTTAGGACCTGAGCTAACACGAACAAAAAATTAACACTTGTATGTAACTAATTTATAACTGGCTAATTTAGTTAAAGGGGTCATTGGATGCAATATTCACTTTTATATGGTGTTGCATATAAATGTGTCTTTGCAGTGTGTGGACACAACCACCATACAATGAAAAAAATCAATTCACTCCTTTTTTTTAATCCTCAAAAAGCCTAAACACTCTCAATAATTAAGCTGTTTGGATTTTCTGAGTAATATGACGTCAAATTGCTTATGCTCCGCCCACGACAACTGACGGACTGTCCCGTATTAGCATATTTACGCTCTCAGCAATTTGTATAGTGTCCACCAAGGCAGCACTTTACGTGTCTTGTGTGGACATGGAGAGGGGTGGGGTGAGCAGTTGCTCATTATCATTTAAAGAGACATGCTCCGAAACGGGTGGCTGTTTTTGAGGAGGTAAAAAGGGTGTTGTTTTACACAAACATTGAGGATTTTTAACCAAAGTATGTTACAAACTAAAGACCCTAAAGAATCATACCAACTTGTGAAAAATGGGCATCCGATGACCCCTTTAAATACACTTGTATTTAACTAATGTGTGTTGCTCATTGTTAAATAATGTTAGATAATGCATTATCTAAAATTAACTAATGGGACATTATTGTAAAGTTTTACCGGATAAGATTGGGGGGGGGGGGGGCGCAGGGTGTCCTTTAGTTTGTCATTTGACAAGAAAAACATAAATCATTTGGATAGAAACATCCACCGCTATAACTTTAGTTTGGCTATCTTACTTCAGAGACATTGCCTTGCTGGAGGGTACTACTGCTAAGCTCAATGGTGCAAAGGACTGGACTATTCAGAGCTGGGCACAAATCACTGAGATGTTGTTAGATAAATGAAAGCCCAAATTTCCTGTTTATTTGACCTATCCAACTACTTTTATTGTAATGTGCATTTTAATTGCATATATTTGTATATAGTTCATTGTAGTTTTGATTCATGTTCCTCGTATGTTTGAATTTTGAATAAAAAATGTGATTAAAAGAAAGAAAGAAAAGAAACCCATAAACAAGAAATAATATCATAGCAAATATCAGATCTTCAGATGAATTTTGTCAGATATCTGTCAAATGGGATAATTGAAAACATTTCATTATATTTTAATATTTTAAAAAATCCATTATGCATTTTTAAATGTTTATTGTCAATGTTATTATAGCTATTATACCAGTCATTCCATTTTATGATCAACAATCTCATCATTGATGTTATTCACCCATAATACTACTCTGTTTATGTTATAGTTATATTATTCTGGTGTATTGCAAGTGTTTTCTTCTTTCTTTTTTTAGTTGCATATATTTAGTTGCTTTTTTAATAATATCAGGCAAGTGGACTGCCAATGAAAATCAGCCTTTAGCTAACTTGGGTACATTTACATCTGTCTGGATGTTGATTAATGTACACTGTCCCTTTCAAAATAATTAAATACATACACATGCATACATACATGTAACATTATTTGCCACTGTTTGTCACTGCCTCTGCGCTAAATGACACTTTTGTATAGGAATTAAATTTAATTTAATTGTACAGCAATTTACATGTGTAATTATTTCCTTCTCTTTCTCAGCCTTGTCTACAATACTGGCCTGAAACAGGGATGCAGCAGTATGGACCCATGACGGTGGAGCTGCTCTCCAGATCCACTGATGACAATGTTGTCACTCGTCTATTCAGGGTGAACAACATCACACGGGTGAGTTTATAATGCCATATACGTCATCTTCAAATATACTCTATCTCCATTGTGACTTACAATCAGTGTTTGTGCTGACATTTATTACAGTACCTCATTAAAATCAGACCTCATTAGACAAATCACCTGTCTTCTAACGTCTGTCTTTTTTAAAAAGAGATTCTCTGAGTTCAGGGCCACTCCAGAAAGGTTAATTAACTGAGAGGCTAATGGCTTAAATGATCTTTTCAGAGACTTGTAGAAAATGAATTCAATACCGATGAAATTAAATCAAAGGTATAAAAGTGTGGTCAGTCTCCATTTCACAAAATAGCACTGACGGACACTACATTGCTATAATTAGACCTGGTAATTTCTCGCTGGATGTGTGTGCGAGAGAGCGATACAGTTGTGTCTCTCTCAGTGTGGTCTGTGCTTCTGATATTGACTTGTCTGGATAAAAAGACACTTTCTCACACCTCTAGCTGACCTTAGTCCTCCCTGATGGCATCATTGTCAACATCCTGTCTCTTTGAAATCTTGTCTCAAGTGTTGCACCTCTCATTGTTCACCCCCTTTAGCACTCGTGACAGCCAGGCTGTCAACCTTTAGCCATATTCCCATCCGTGCCTCTGTCAGTTTGGCTAGCCCCTGTCAGTCCCTATTTCCCCTCTGTCTCTTTGAGACTCTGCAAGCTGGGCAAACACTCCATGTCATTGTCAGAAATTGTCCCATACTGCCTCTTCACAGGACCCCAGAGAGAACCACCCATGTTGGAAAGATGATTCTCACTTCTCCAAAAAGGTACAAGACTGAGGAGTAGAGTGCTATTGATTGATCATGTTGCTAAACGGCGCCAACCCTGGACAAAGAAAAGCCCCGTGACAGAACAATGCTTTAATGATTTGTTACAGACTAATTTAGATGCTAATTAATGCTCAAAGGGTCCAGTCAGTGACTTGCAGATGAGCTGAATATTGTGTGCTGTTTTGAAGTGAGTGTTTGACTTACAGTAGATGTTCCATGAATAGGATACAAAATAGAGTGACATTTTTCAGGCATCAGTGAAAGAAGTTGCTTAACCTTCAGATAATGCTGTTTGTTTATGTCAGGAGGTCAAACTAAATATTATATGATATATATTTTACATTAATTTTGTATGCCATTTCTGGAACCCTGTTACCAAAATGTGGGACATATCCACAATTTGTTTTATTATCACATTTTATTATTATTATTATTATTGTTATTAAAAATATAATTTTCAAGCAATAAATACATTTGGTAACACTTTATTTTACAGTGTCGTTGTTACATATGTTACAGGTACTTACCATAGTAATAAGAGTAAATTATGCATAATTACATGCAACTAACCCTTAACTATATTAAGCAACTACATGCACTTACTATAGGGTTAGGGTAGGATTAGGATTTGGTTGAGGGTTAGTTGCATGTAATTATGCATAATTTACTCTTATTACTTACTCTTATATAAATCATAAAATAAAAAAGTACACTAGAATGAGTAACAGGGTTGCACATTTAAAGTATTACTCAGTAGGGACTAGGTTTGGGATGCTTATTGATTTGTAGTTATTGATTTTATTTCCAATTACAGAACAGTTTTTTTCATTGCAAATTAACTTAATTAAAATACTTTTTTTTTGGTTTACTATAATTCAATTAATATAAGTTTAACAGATTGTTGTCGTGTGGTTTTAATTGTTGGTTTAAATCAAGAAGGTTTAGGTCTCTCATGTGGCACATATGGAGCCCCTAAGGGGACATGGTGAAGGGAAACTTTTATGAAATAGGAGGAAAAATTCGATTTATATGCTTTAATAGAGTTGTGTTTTCCCTTAAAGCTTCTCTGGGAAATCAAACGTTTTGTGAGTGAGTGCAAAATGCAAATTTTCGAGGGGGAATGCAAAAGTTTTGAGAGAGAACGCAAAGGCAAGAGTATATCACCATGTCCCTTTAGAGTCTCCCTATGTGCCACCTTAGAGATCTAAACCCCCTTGATTGAACAGACCATTTTAATTTAATTTTCATGCTATGTTTACAATTATTTTGCTCATTCTTCTGGTCTTGGTCTCTCTGTCTTTATCATTCAGTTGCAGGAAGGTCATCTGGTAGTGCGACATTTCCAGTTCCTGCGCTGGTCGGCTTATCGTGAAATCCCAGACTCTAAGAAGGCCTTTCTCAACCTGCTGGCACAAGTGCAGAAGTGGCAGAGGGAGTGTGGCGACGGTCGCACTATAGTGCACTGCTTGTAAGTTGCATACGGCTCTGCTTCCAAATGCTAATTGGAGAGCAATTACACTTCATTGTGTTGATTATACAATCCAGGTCTCTTTTGCTCCCGTGCTCCTGCAATTTCTGTGGCCACCCAACAGTGAAAATCTGCTTAAAGCGCTTAATCTTCGACTGCTTTTTCATGTCTTCATTTTTTCTCAGTATTTGACTTCTTAGCGCTCTGGCCTCAGGATACGTACCTGCCACCTGCATGTGTCTGTAGTTTAATACATCTATCCTCTATTAATGATAGCATGGTACAGACGCACCATTTCGGACTTCAAAGCATCTGTGCTGGGGTGCCCTTCTTTTATCAGTAGCCCTAGGGAAATGATCTTAGCTCAGTAGGATGTGACATTTTTATTGCATGACTTTTCCCCAGAGCGCACTGGTACTTTCCATTCCTTCATGTTCAAAAGTATTGCAGATATCTGGCAGCCTGTGGTGGCACAAATATGGCTCTTTCACCGCTATCCCCTCCAGACATCTCTAATACAATAATCCACACAAGCTTTGAAAGTGTGCTGCATAGATCCCTCTCCTACATGTGTTACAAGCCACTTCTTTTCTTGAAGATGCTAATGAAACAACGTATTAATGTCTTTAAGGAATGGTGGGGGACGTAGTGGCACTTTCTGTGCATGCACCATGATAATGGAGATGGTGCATCATCACAACATGGTCGATGTGTTCTACGCCGTCAAGACTCTCCGGAACTCCAAGCCCAACATGGTGGAGTCTATGGTTAGTGTGCTAATTATGTGCAGAACTTATTAGTGGTGTTTAGATATGGAATCTTAACTATTGCTAATCCCCATACTTAGACCAATCCCCTAACCAATGTGTAACAGTTTGACATGCAAATAATTTGTTCTGTGAGCATTTTTACTTTACTCTGCAATAGATGATAAAACGATTCTATTGACTTAGATTGAAGGAGGGATACAACTGTATAAATAGCCTGGCCAAGTTCTAGTTTCCACCATTGTTCCTCTGCAAGTAACTTGTAGCTTTATATTTCAACCACTTACAAATTACGTAATCAGATTTTTATTATAGGATTAACGATTCACAAGCAAACATCTCTCACATTTTCTTAAAATGTAAAAATGTAGTTGCATTATGAAATTGATGTAGTTTGTGAATGTCGCCAAAGAAATCGATGTGACCTTGATGTTGTTCACAGGAGCAGTACAGGTTCTGCTACGAGCTGGCTCTGGACTACCTGGACTGCCTGGAGGTCAGATAACACAAGAGCTCAAGACCTCATCAACACTGGCTTCAACCTCTTCACCTTGCGTCCTCTTTTTCCTTTCACTTGGGCCAATCCAGCCCATATGAATGAGCTGTTCTGTCCTCCAGTGAGAATGCATATCTACGTCAAGAGTGGGAATGAAAGACTTGGCACATTTCTTTAACCTTCAACCTCTATTGTCCTCTGTGTACTTTTTGTTTTGGTGTTTTCTCCTCCACTGATTCATTGTGCCAGATATTCCTGCCGAACCCTTGAGGGAATTGATGAGATTTCAACAGCTTTGAGATTTATGACGTACCTCTTTGATCACGTGACTGGCTCTGAGCTCCGCCTATAGGCCTTATACACCATGCAAGAGGAAAACACGCTGAAACCATGTGACTGCAACAGCGACAACATGGGAGATAACATTGTGTTTGTACATTGTGTGTATTGTTAAATTCTGTACGTGGGGCGATCTACTGTGATGATTTTATTGGAAAGCATACCTTGAATGTGAGGGTGTGATAATTGATGGAGTTTTTTATTGAATTATTTAAAGGTGATCTGTATAATTTGTTGATGTTAATCTCCCATCCCAGCTTATTGTGCAGAGACATCTATAAGTGAGCCATTCATAGGTTGATTCTCCTCTAAAGTGTAACACTGTGGCGCTATCAAAACATTGCTCTATTTGTTTGAGCATCCCAACACAGAAACTTTGACTCAACCAGTAGCGTGAGTTTGGGGCAGAACTATGTGTTTGGCTGACCAGTAACAGATGTTTGGGACAGCTGTTTGAAAACAGTGAGTTTTTCTTGCAAATCTATTTGGTGACAGTAGAGGTGCAAAAATGACACTCTTCACCTTTAAATCGGAAAGTGGCACTCGAAAGTTCAGACAGGTCACAAGAATAGCTACAAATATGGTTTCTGGGTTGATTTTTTGTGGGGGTTTCAGTGTGGGTTTTTTTTTTTTGGGGGGGGGGTGTATGTAATATATATTTTGCAAAAAAAAAGTTTCTAGATGTTGTCTTTAATGTGCCAACTCATGTATGTGTGTGTGTGTGTGTGTGTGCGTGCGTGTTCGCGCAAAGAGAATCAATCATGGATCTGCATGCCTGTTTCATGTTTCATTGCAATCCATTGTGACCAGTCTGCTTTGGGTGCCGCTGCTTGCTGTCATTGAGCACAGTAAAACAAAAAGATATACGCAACTATATAAAATAAACAAACATGCTACTGTTGGAATATGGTGAGGCACTCGCCAAAAAAAGTTGCTTTTTATCTTTGTATTTATTGGTTGTTTTATTTTCTAAAAAAAAAATGTAACATTAACGAATAAAACATTCCAATGTTGCTTTTATTTCATTGTCATTATATTGTTGTTCATTTTCTAACCAAGCTTGGTTTTCCTAATTTAAATACAAATAATAGGTCAATTGTCAAATTTGCGGTTCCCGCAAAAATAAAAGCTCCATGGTTTACCTTTTAAAAGCAAATACAAATCAAGACAGCCATTAACATTAGCTTTGTAATGTTACTGCTGTTCTGTAAAACTAAATAATAATATATATTTTTTTAACAGTACAACAGGGGTCGGCTCAGGTTTTCCTTCTTTTTTTAAGTCTCTAGATTCTCAGATTTTCAGATTCTCAGATTCTCAGATTACTTCAATGAAACATGACTGAGATCTTCATTAAGACTTATGAGCCATGAAAGAGCTACACCTGACTAATACCTTTGGGTAGCATTGTGAGTAACCGTGAACAACAAACGAGTAAATTAGAGCAATTACTACTTGACCCATTTGGTCTGTTTGCTTTTCATTACAAGCATATTTATTATACTGATAAACTTATCAGATGGTACTATAGAAAGAACCTGCTTCAGTGAGCTCATTGTTTTCTTACTCTTCATAAGACTGCAGTGTTGTGATAAGTCTCTTCACTATAGTTTCTCTGCTCCATCATGGCCTTCTTTGCTCACATATCTAGCTGTACAGCACTGATATCTCAGAACAAGCCACAATTTGATGGGTCACGACACATCATATAATCCAATTATCCTCTCGCAGCTCAGTTTCAATATAAAAGCGAAATCAATTTGTCTGGTGACTATCACATGCTTCTGTGCCTATACTTGTGTTTGTGTTTGATTATTAGATGGCCTACAATCACTTTATACCAACACACCACCCATGAGGTGGTTACTGCAAATCTTTCCAACCTGTGATTTCATTTGTGCTTATCATTTAATTAGACATGCTTTAATGGACTTTTTATCAAATAGCTGAACAGGCCAGAGGCTTTCAGTGGTGGCGATGGATGACTCTTGCTGTGCATTGATCTCTTTCTTATTTCCCACAATGCTGTTTATTTAGAATTGTCTGATAAGGTTAGATGAATGACTGCATTCTCTGTCTCATCTCACCAGACAACATGTGTCTTTGTTGAAACCCCAACCCCTACATGCAGCTGATTATATGCTAGTTCAGACTAGTTGATCTGTGTTATGATTTGTAATTAGCATGTAAGTTAGAATTTTGATTGCTGCTCAATTGCCTCAGGGCGAATGACATGGAATCTGAATGAAGATGTCTAGGTCCTTTTAAACCTTGAAAGAAATAAGAAATTATATTTTGAAATTATATTTTTAGTTCGGAGCCCCATGATGATGGGCAAAAAATATATATATTGGTGCTTTTGCGAGGAGCAAATGCAAAGTTTCTCGGAATGAGATACTTTTGCAAGAGAACACAAAATGTTTTGAGAGCAGATGCAAAGTTTCTTGGGGGAACAAAATAGATTTATGAACATTCATTTCATGATGCAAAAAAGGGAATAAATTAATAAAAATACTATGAATCTATAATATATAATTAAACATTACATTATTTTGGGATGAATTATTCAAAAGTTTTAAGAAGCTACCAAATTAATGGTTTCTAGTCCACAGTATTCCTTTGTATGTCTTGGAAGGATGCAGTATGAAGTGCACAGCATCTGTTTGAAAGCGATTACAGAACCTGGATGCTCTCTATTGCATCTCACACAATAGCCGCATACACAAGGCCAGGCTTCCATCCTTTCCTGCAGCTACTAATATGAACATTGATGCATTGTCTCGCATGTTCTTGGTAACATCTTTTCATAGTGTTCCACAAGGTTTACACTCACTGACTTTGTTTAGCATAAATCGTTACTTATACTTTTTTTGCACAGGAAGTTTAACAAGAACTTCTGCTTCTTGCTTGCTTCAGTGTAAGCCTTTTATTTCTTTTAAAACAATAAGAATAATTGTCAGACACACTGGTTTAATCCAATGTCATTTGAAAAACAATTGCTTAAATATCTATACATGAGTGTTTCACATGCAGCTGTTTATGATACTAATTCAGTCCATGCATTTTGGTGTAGGAACATTAGACCTATTCGGTTTAGTGTATTCATAATGATAAATCCAATTCATTGGGTGACATCATGAAGTGCTTGAATACAACATTCTAGAATTGTTCTAGAAAAAAACAGTATAGAGATGAATATGAAACATTAAGTGAAAGAATATTACAGGTTTTTAAAGCATTTAATTAGTGCATTAATAGTTGAGTCAGTCACTCACAGAAGAGTTGTGTCTTCGGGCATTTTGAGGGTAGAGAGGGATTCAGTTCTATGGATGGAAGATACACCATACAGGTACAGTGGTACAACAAATATATATGTTGCTAGCATGCATGTTTAAAAATATGTAAAGCTGAAATTTGCGGCTGATGTCACATTTGCTGTGGCAAAGCATTTCAATAAATTACATCATACAACCAGCCAATTACAATGTTTATGTCTTGAGGATGTGAACGCACCAGGAAGAGGTGAAGACATTAAAGGTAGTCATTTATTCAGTAATTGTTTCACCCTCATGTCGCACCAAACCTGTATGACTTTATTTCCTCAAGAAAAACAAAAGGTGATGTTAGCAGTGATGTTAGCAGAATGTTCAAGCTGACATGAGGGTGAGTAGATGATGACAGAATGTTCTTTTTGGATTATTAAAAAGAGTTGCTTTCTGAATGTGTAACCTTCAATCTAGTGTATGTTTGTTTACACAGGAACATCTGAAGTATATATGTATTGACTTTTAACAGATTTTGGTCCCACTTTGGTCCCACCAAAGTGACGCTTCCTTCAAAACACATGAACGTGTACAGCAGGGAGCAAACAAAAGTGTCACAAGAGACGTGTTAAGCAACAATATTTAAATTAACAACAATAGCCATTATAAAAAAATAATAGGAAAAAAAAACACAAGCAAACAATTCAATCAAAATTACAAGCAGCACAGTATTTAAGTGAAATACAGCCTAAATATAAAGTTATGTAACTTAATTTTCCCCTAAACCAAAATCGATTTGCTCTGGGACAAGTAATAGATTAATAAGACCAAAGATTGCCGTTTGATATACCCCAGATAAATTATATCTCATGTTTAACCACTATCTACATAAGAGCCAGTGGCAAATTCCCGAAGGACTGGCCGAGATGACGCTGTTCTCTGCGGGTACATGAGCTTCTGATGTCCTGGAGCTCGCATCTGCGCAAGCGTCTAAACAGATTGTAATATAGGCACTATGATTATATATTAGTCACATATTTGAGGTCTAAATAATAACATTCTCACCTAAAAAACTCTTAAAACTACATTTTGTGCCACAACAAAAGTAAAAAAAAAAAGAGATGGATTTGCTCGACCTCCATGACAGTCGCCACAATGCAAGCTGAGTGATACAAACGGTGAAATGGTTAGAGTGCTGTTACTGTGTGAATATCGCACGGCTGGAAAAGGCTCTCAGCCAATAAGATTCGAGAACAATAAAGAACTGTATATATCAGACATCCCATTTTTCCCGGGACCAGGGCCGTTTGAAGGAATTTGGGGGCCCCAAGCAAAATGGACATGGAGGCCTACAGGAACCACAGTATAGCCATATAGTTTAAGTTCACCCACACTTTATGTAAATAAAAAAGGTTTACAGTGCAAATACTGCTGTTGCATATACTGTGCATAAATAAAAAATGTTATAATGTAATAAAAAAATTATGTCATATTTGCTTAAACTGTCACTACTGTATATCCAGACACTAGCACATTAAGATAAGCTATGAAAAAATCATGTTCCTCTGCCTCTTTCTGGTTAAATAATGTTTATAGATGGGTAAGGTTACAAAGTATTTAACTTTATTAAGTAAAAATACTGTTTGCTAACAGTTAAATGACAATTAACTAAAGATTAAATAACTAACAATTTACCATCTATTAATGATGGTTATTATAAAGTGTTACCGAAAACTTAAAGATATGTTAGCATTTCCATATTTTGATATTAAAAGGGAAGGGATGCAGCTGCTTTCACTACCAATGCTTAAAAACATCCCAAGCTAATGTTTGATTCACAGAATTTATTGTGTGGTTTTCCTAACCCCCATTTGTAAATAGATTATCATGGTGGAATAGTTAGTATAGCATGCTATGCCACTTTCATCAAAACCTATTACAAAGCTATTGCAATGTCATATCATTAAATACGATAAACAGTGATTCTGGAACAGATCTGCGTCTTCCTTATCCCGTTAAAAAACATATTACAGTATGTAACCATATTCTGTCCGTTCGAAAAAAAGGTTGCCCTAACTGTTCGTTACAAGCAGCATTTGCCTTCAGGCAGGTAAGTTAGCTAACATAAACATATTTTTGCTAGCCTACTTGCTGCAAAATTATACCATTTGTACAAGACAAGTAGAGCTATTTTATCCAGTGTAATTTATCACTTTACCACTATCTTGTTTTTTCTTATCCTCCTCTTCCTTTCTCTTCTTTCTTTTCTGGCTTCCTGAAGCATAATTCCGCTTCATGATGACTGCCGAGGAGGTTTGTATTTTGCCGGCAGCAGAGATCACGTGGTTGGCTGGCTGCTGTCAGCGACTACTAAGAGGGGCCCCCTTGAGGGGGATGCCGATAACAGTGTCATTGCACTTTACTGCATTGTCTATCAAAGGGGCGCTCACACAGTTTGTCGTTGCATTTTATTCTTAACCAGTCGTTGTCTTGGGGCCCCAGGCCAGCTCGGGGCCCCAAGCAATTGCTTGGTTTGCTTGCCTTGTCGCGACGGGCCTGCCCGGGACTGTCCCATATTTAAAGTCCCTGTAAAGTCAAAAATAAGTATGTGTTTTGAGTTTGTCACACCACAGAAAAATGTGTTATAAGTCACCCAGCCAAATTTGAATGATAAAAAACGCCAGCAAGTACATAAAATAAGCTATCAAAACCTTGAAAAAATGAGCAGTATTCTCTGCTCTCAAACGCTGGGGGCGTGTCCGCTGGCTGGGCTGAAACCACGCCCACCCTGCGGGAAAACTGCCGTCGCCACACTGAACCATAGACTCAGCGCCGCCGCTCCCACCACGCGCATCACGCGCTGTGCGTAGGGCACCAAGTGCTGAGGGGGCACCAAAAATAGCCTAATGAAAAACCAATCATCAAACTTTTTGTTATAATCAGATTCAGCGCGTTCTTCCTCTTCATTCCGCAGCGGCGCCGAGCAGAGACAGAGACGAGAGCACGTCAGAAACACAGGACAGGGTGTGTGTGTGTGTTCTTCTGAGCCTCATTGGTCTGTCACTGCTCGTCAATGTCAGAATATTTGAGATGACCAATCAAATCAAAGTAGGCGGGCTTTATGTTCACAGACGCTGAGCGCGAATTTTAACAGTGCAACTCGACGCTTCAGTGTACGGGCAAGTGCGAGATAAGATGTAAGTAGCTAAACAACTTTATTTGACAGTTTTTTTTAGGTCATAAATGTTAAACGAATGACAAAAAATAATTAGGCAAACTAATATAGTTTTGTCTAATTTCGCCATTTTTAACTGAAAATAGGCCTATGTAACATGTAGCCTAGTGTAATAGTTTAGGCTACTGTCATTGTGAGGGGACAAGAAACATGAACAAAGCCGTTTTCATCATGTTAGGCACAGGATTTATAATGAATGTGTACATATTGAGAATAAAATACAAATTGTAACCTTTAGTAAATTAAAAAAGCCAACTTTAGGAGGGGAAGAGACAGGGCAAGATAAAAACAAAGAGAAAAAGAGTGTGATGCTGATGAGGAGAGAAAAATAATCAGATGCACACTGACATGGTTTTAAAGCTGTTGTTATCGAATTTTTTTTTTTTTTTTCGCCTTCACAACATCTTAAAATGCACATCTGTAGTTCAGAAAAATCCAAAATTTCCCCCGAACACCCCTAACTAACCTGCCTCAAATTCGGGATCCCAGTGATTATAAAACCATGCCATTGCATGGTAATGCAACTAGTTAATAGTAATCATTAGACGCTAATCTAAAGTGTTACTTTTTAGCTTTTTAATTTTTTTATAAATCATACCCTCATTGGGGGCTTAGCCCCCCTAAATGAAAATACTAAATGAAAATGTTTTTTTTTAGGGGGGGGGGGGGGGGGGGCATCATAAAGGAATTATGCTTAGGGCACCAAAATGGCTAGCAGCGGCACTGCATAGACTGAACTCTAGTCTACAGCCGGAATGGATGCTGGCATGGTGGACACGCACTGCCGATGATGGCACCAGTTGTCGGCGCGACGGGAGGATGATGGCCGAGGCGGGAGTCGGTTCGGCTCCATTCACCAGTAACAGCGGATTATCAGTGAATCCCAGTTGTCTCCGACGAAAGTTTATAAAACTATCCCGTGTAAAATGATCACTTACAGAGGCGGGTGTTAGCGGTGATCCTTCCTCAGCTCTCCATCAAGGTTGGCTCTTCACAAAATGAATCCACTTCTTCTTGATGTAATCGTTTTTTCGGAAATTTAAATAAGGACACCGATCTGTTTTGTACGTGATTCGGTGATCGGATTCAGGTAGTACGCATTTCCGTGACGAAGGCATAGCTAGCTAGCAATCTGTATGCTGTGTTACTAATAATAGTACTGACAGTAACTCGCGATTGAGCGCCAAACTGAAGCGAATGTGCTATATATTGTTAGGGGAGCGCAGCGGACAGCCTCAGTGGCCTCACTGCGTCATCAAGTAGGGGCGTGTCCAGGAGCTCAGGGGCTCCAGTGCGTCATCGAGCCCCGTTTTAGCCCCGCCCAAAAAATCCGGAAAATAGCAATGGTGAAAAAATGTTTAACGGTCTAACTCCACAATTCAGTAATTCACAGTTCACAGTCTTTGTAATATGTTTTAGCAATACATTTCTAACATTTATAATGTGTTTAGAATTTTTTTTTGAAATTGCCTTTACAGGGACTTTAAGCTCTATTTTTAGTGTCCCGACTTTTTATGAAAAAAATCATGTTTTGTTCCATATTTTTCTTTCCTAAATTGTCTTTGCTAGGTGATCATAGTAGCAGTCTTCTGTCATGCGAGAATAGCCTAATCAAAGGTATAGCCAATCTCGTCATAGTACATTTTGCAGAACAACATTTCCAATCACAATTCGTTATCGATTAACATGCAGTTAGTGAAGGTGGGGTATTAGAGACCATGGAGGAGCTCAGACGCAAAGGTGTCAAAGAAGCATGTGTGTAGCTACATTTATCAGGGATCTTCAAAAACAGTTTATCAAGTTATTATGCGCTGTAAGTTGTGAAAAAAGAACTCAATGTATTACCACGCTGAATGACACCAGAAACGCCTTCTCAGACAACGTGCGATCCCGAATTCAATCATGTGGAGTATCTCACGTCGGATATGGCTCAAGTGAACGTAACCATTCTGTCCCATATTCCACCATGAGAAATCTGGTCACCCTACATTATGTAGATAATCGTTTCCTCTTAATTCAATGAACCACAAAATGTTTTTTTTTCTCTCTCTCTCATTCATGCAGCAAAATATTTAATTATCTGTTGTCTATTGACCATATGTGCAGTTGTCTGCAAAAGAGATGGCACTGGGAAAAATAAATGTCCCTAAATCCCTTGCAGTTCTGATAGGATATTGGTTCTTTTCCTCTGCTTGTGGATGACTTATCTGTCATACACTTTGACATGACGCTGTAATTTCATACACCTCAGTCAGGGAGGATTTGTAGAGGATGGTCTGACATGCTGGGAAATTGCTTGGAGTAGCATAAGAATGTGATCTGAGAGTATGTGGAAATGAAAAGGGTCTGTTTACTAAAATGATGAACCAGCAATATATGCACACATCTTTTATTTCTTTAGAATGCCAGGATAGTAGTAATAATAATACTACTAATAAAACATGATTATTCAAAAGCAAATATCTTCCAAATATATTTTTCTCAAACATGTGCTTGGTAGAATACATAGTGTGGCATTAATTTAAAGTGTCGTGAAACCAGCACACATCAGTTCTCACTGTATCTTTTATAATGGAAACCTTGCACAAATGCACAAATTTATGTCATTCATTTCTTTAAAATAGTTCTGTCAAAAAAGTTAAAGCTAGAGCTTCTAAGCAATCGGTTATTTTTGTGTATAATATGCAGTCAGACGGTCAGTAAACAGACTGTGTGTGGTCTGTGATTGTGTACTGATCCAAATCACATCTGATGGTGTTCAATCATTGTCGATTTAAGACTTGGGAGCAGAATGCAACACTGCGTCCCAATGTATATATTATCCATCTTAAATATTTTGTGAGATTAGAGTGTGTAGAGAATTGTGTTCCAAAGCATTGTTTGTTGAACGAGTACTCCAAAAGTCCTTGTATAGTCTACGATTTCTGGTGGATTTCCAGCTGATACTGCCTACAGTCCATTGCTTTTTTGAGGAGCATTCCATTCAAATCTACCTAAATCATTCAAAACATGGCGGATGTGATTGAGACTGAAGGTTAAGTAGAGAAGCCCTAAAACGGGTTTGAGTTATTAATAATCAATATCTAACCTGATGAAAATTTTATTCCATCTGCAATAATAATATTGTGAACTTTTATAAATATGATAAATACTTATCATATGATACAGATTTTATAAATACTTTTATGAATAGCATAATAGGAAAACATATATGTTTGGTCATTGTTATGTCCCAAAGGACGTATGTGTGTTTTATTGCTGTTGTAGTGCTTGTCTCTGTGTATACATAGTTCCTACATGACGTCACAACATACGGGCATTTGCTGACCCGGCGCCATTTCTGTGGGGATGTTGTGGGCAGAATATTAGAAGAAGAAGCTGAAACGAGTTAATTTCGTGATAAAAAGTGAAAATGGCCATCTCCTGCTGGGTCAATGGATGTTCAAATCGTGCCGGAGGTTCAGTTAACCCTCTGGGGTCTGAGGTGTTTTTGGGGTCCTTGAGATGTTCTGGTATGCCCTGACATTTGTGCTTTTTTCAGTTGCTTAGAAACATATGAATGGCACAGGTGTAATTACACTCTATTTAGCACAAACAGGGCTACCATAATATGTTAGCAACATGTATGTACATGTTTGTATTTTTGAGAGAATATTGTTTATGCATGGTTATTGAAAAAACTAAAAAATAAAGTTTCTGAAAAAAGGGCACAAAACACACACTAAATATGTGTCCACAAGACTTTTGACTAATGGATGTTGTCGCCTAGAGTTTAGGCTTCAAAATGATCTGAAAATCATCCTGTCTAATCATTCACATAAAACAATAGATTGTTTTAAATTGTGAAAAACATTTTTTTGTTTGCAAAGGCAATATGCGGATGGGCGTGAACGGCCCAACCCCCTCATGAATAATTTAGTGGTTCTCACCTGAGCAGACAATGACCCTGCATAATAATGAGCATAATAATGACAAACAATCAAAATATAAATGAAAGCCAAAAGTACATTTTTAGTCATACCTGGAAACAAATCCTGGTCAAATAGGCTATATGGGCCATTCTACGGAATTGGTTCAAAGTTTGAGTTGGAAACATCTTGAAAATAAAATTGTCTTTTTCCATAAATGTCTTATAAAGTATTATTTTTTAAAGTAGGCCAATACATTTTATCATAAATATTTCAAAGTTAAGGATTCATTATTTTGATATAGCTTGCATTGGAACAAACAGTTGATTAGTTTATTTGTGACAAAACATACTATATATTTAACATATGAGCAGAAACGGTCTAACAAAAGCTTATTTGATGTCTATTTTATAGCCTAAATACTTTATAATCTATCCAAAATTAGTCAACGAAATGTTGTCATTACAGACACTAGTATATCGTAGGGCTGTAACGATACGCGATATAAAATCGAAATCGCGATACTCAGGTCCACGATCCTGTATCGCGATGTGAGAAGGCAGAATCGCGATCACACCCCTTCCAACTCCCAGAGTTATCCTTCCTGTCCTGAACCAGGGCTCGAATTTCGGCGCGGGTATTGCGCATAATTCTAATCATTCTTCTCATTCTTCTAATCATAATTCAAATCATTCTTTTAACAACTATCTTCCAGACGCAATTTCACAAACAGCGTGAGTGTTCAGCGGTGCCGCGCGTCTTCTATCTCTTCTCATAATGTGTTGTGCAAGGCAGGCATCAAGCGCTGCGGCGATAATACACACTCGCGTTTAGGAGTCGGGACCATAGACTGTAAGGTCGGGACATGACGGAATATTCACTTGCACAATCGGGCCAGCAGTGCATCGTGACTGAAGTCTTTTTAAGTCTTACCAGTTTAAACATTCAAGCGATTTTAAACTAATCAGTGCTCGCGCGCTCTCTGAGATTATTTTCTATGCGCACATTCATAGAAAATCCGCCTCAAAAACACCTGGCCAGTAACTATTTTTTGCGGATTATATTGCTTTAACACGCAAAATTGTCAATTTCGGTCTTTGTGAGTAGGCTATACTCTAAATATAGTCGGTTTGGTCTTTAATAAGCATAAAACGCATGCCAGTATAATGAACACAGGATCCGTGCACTAGCTCTTAAAGTGACGGAAGCCATATGTCTGTCATTAATTTTGTTGTCAAAACAACAAAAGATGGCTTTAAGTTAAAGGAATCAGGTTTAATAGCCTATGTATTTAATTTATTCAGGACTAAAATACTACCCAGTGTTATTTTCCATTTGATTACTTTATTCAGTATCTGTATATGAATACTAGTGTTAGACCTATTCAAAAACTTTTCTCTTTAATTGTCTTTATTTGTATCTTTATTCTATTGTATTTATTTGGGCTACTTTTTTCAATTTAATTAAACAATTTAAATCAAGCTTCCTTGTGATGTGTAAATTCTTAACAACAATATTACCCCATTGTAAAAATGCAATGAGCGCAAACATTTAGGCAAGATAAATGTAATAATTTTCTTTGGAAAAAATGCTCCCCTGTCTCCCCCTCAAACAAAAAAAAATCCCCCCCATGAGAATCATCTAAGGGGGGATTTCCCCCCCCCCCATTTTCCTAAACGAAATTCAGGCCCTGAGAACTACCACATCTTTAAATTACTATTAGTATTATTTCAAGTTAACATTATAAAATACGTAGACCTACACCACAAAACTAGTTGATGATAAATTATTTAAAATTTGGCAATTTCAGCATTATAGACGTGAAATTTGCAGCCAAAACTTGAAATATAAGTTCTCAGAAAGTGCATTAAATTAATCCTCAATTGACCGGCAACACGTCCAACATGCAGATGCATATCCTACGGCACCATCCCGAAATCAATTTAGTTGGAGTACAGAACACAACCCAAAAGCAGCAGCCTACACTGCCTAGTATAGTTTAAAATTTGCATAGTTATATACTTGTTGTTTTGATTGTAAAGTTTGTAATTGTAACTGCTGTCAATTCTTGGCCAGGACACTCCTGTGAAAGAGATTTTTAATCTCAGAGAGATTATCCTGGATAAATAAAGATAAAAAAAATATAGAGAGAGGAAGTAAGGGAAGTGTTTGTCTTTTGATTTATTTTACTTTTGAAGCTAGGTAAGTTATTTCTAAAAACCTTTAGTAAGAATTTATTTTGTTTGTTATTTTGGCCGTTTCCCTTCATGAAGTCCTATCTTTATATCCCACTGAATATGTAAAAATAAAAGTTGTCAAATCTTTTTACTTTACAAACTGGTGTTCCTTGTAATTTGTGCTTGTCCTGGGACCTGGAGACAAGAGTTCTCTCACTCTCTCCCTGCAACTTTTGTTACTTTCCATTTCCTCCCCCTAATTGGTAATTGTTACAATCCTGAAACGGATTGTAACAGTCATTATGCAAAAAAAAAAAAAAAAAAGAATACATAAGCATAGTTCTCGGCATGAATGACACACGACTGGCAGATAAACATGCCACTTTTTTTTCCTCACCAATACAATAGGAAGAACTGTTTGCTTGAAATTTAATTGAATAAAATGTGGTGTGTAAATGAGGATTTAAACTGTGACAGGAAGAATGAAAGGCCGTTTTGCGGTGAAAAAGAAGCATCCTCTCACTTTCAACTGTTTTTATTTCCAGCAAATGTCCTTCCTGTCTCCCTGTAGACTTATCTTACATTGCAGACATTGCAGTTTATTTATCTGGCCACATCTGCAGCCCTCATTCCTCACTTTGTGAACCATTTTGTGGACAAAATGCATTTGGTGGTCCAGACTGTCCCTTTTGTGGATGAAATGCATAAATAAATTATTTTCTTCACAAATTGAATTTGATATTGTAATCATGCTGGGCAGAGTTTGTCCACGTGTTATTTCGTGTTATCCACAAAATTTCAAGAGCTTTCACCAAAAATGGAATGTGCATTTTTAATTAATTTATGTTCATTTCTTAGATGATAAATGCTATATTCAATAGCCCAGACCTATGCGGTATATATGGGGTCTGGGCTAAGCCCTGACCTTGAGCCCCTGACATCCACTTCTGAACTTCCTGGGGCCTTTTTTTTCTTTTGCTCTTCGTAATGGAGGAGCCCACATGCATAATTTTTTGCATACTCTTTTTATTACCGCTGTAATAACTGAATCCAATTGGTAATTAATTATCATGTGAACAAGTAAATCATGGTCACTGATTAGAGACTGACTCATTGTACAGCTAATACCCAGATCTCTGATATGGGCAGGTGCAGACAACTGTTTTTTTTAGAAAGCAATTAGCACTAACTTGACCATTTCCACAGCCTATTTTACACACATCTCTCATTTAATGGAACATTATCATTATAATGGGAGTTCACAGTCTAGCAAGAAGAGGAGCTGATGTCTGCAAAAAAAAAGGAACCATACAAAGATTTTGCTTAACTAGTGTGGAAGAAATTTTAATTTTAACTTTGATTTTAATTAAACACAACTAACATTTATTCTCCTTACATGGATAACATGGATATATGCTTTTGAAAACTGAAACTGAATGTCTCTAAAACTTGGGCCAGAATTACTGTGTGTCTGGAAATAACAAAAGGAGAAATAAAACTTGACAGGTGTCCAGTTTTCAAATCCAACCTTATGATCGAGGTATCCAAATTTGCTTCTACCTACTAACAAAGAATTATATATATGTAAAACCAATTAAGTTGGAGGAAAATTATGTAATGAATCATGTCACCTTTACCATGTTCCTTTTCTTTAAAAAAAAAAAAACGTTTGTGCTCCCTTTGTCAGGGGATTTTCTCTGAAATTGGTCCAAGATCCTCCCGTCCGTGATTAAAGCATATTAAAGACATTGTCTGGAGTCTGTCTATAATTACTGCTGTGCAGTAGGTTAATGGAACACTAAAGTCCTTAATCCCAAGTGTTAGTGTTCAAAAGGGACAAGACATCATTCGACTCGAAGCATGTATCGAAGTGGAGACGCCTAGTAGATTATAAATTTGTAGGTGTCGAAGAGGGGACGAGTGTTGAAGTGCAGATGCCCCCGTTTAGTATTAAAAATGTGTGTAGGAGAATTTCTAGCAAATGTAAGAAACTGGTTAGTTCATCTTGTTAGTTTAAAATAATAATCTCATCTGTGTCTTTACCTAATACACAAAAACTTAAAAAGAAGCCTTTTTAATATCAATGTGTATATTTTAATATCAAATATTGTTTGAAAGAAATTAATACTTTTATTCAAGCAAAGTACTTCACAAGTAGCTTTTTCACAAGTGGAGGTACATAATGTAATCTGCTGACAGTCAGTAACGTCTCGGTTACGGATGTAACCCTCGTTCCCTGAGTAGGGAACGGAGACGTTACGTCGTGACGACGAATGGGGTTTCGCTTAGAAAGCCTATCAACTTTGAGTATTACAAAACGAGCCAATGGCAAAGAATTGCCATGGGTCTGGGGATTTTGCATAGCGTAACTCCGCCCCACCTCGTGGGTATATAAGGAAGTACTCTGGCAACATGCAGTTATGTTACTTGCTGAGGAGCCAAGACTGAACTCAGGCTCCCAGCGGTACAGCGGAAGTGGCAGGGAGAAGTAAATTCTCTGTTCCCTACTCAGGGAACGAGGGTTACATCCGTAACCGAGACGTTCCCTTTTGAAGTCACTACGAGTTACGCCGTGACGACGAATGGGGTTCCCAGTCAAATCACACCACTCGGCTGTCTTCCAGTGCCCTGCGTAAGTCTGAGCTCCCTGTAGTGAGAATAGCACGGACGAAGGACTCCTAGTTAACACAGGAATACCAAGGTACACTGGAGAGCATATCTCAGTGGAAATATGCAATTATTGCCTGCCCGAAGGGGGGGACTTACAGAATACACATATGACCCGGGAAGGGGGCTGCATATGGAAAACACTGGGGTTTCCAGCCCACAGGGTGGAATGTTTCAACCCCAGGGGTGGCAAGGTGGCTTGCCAAGGGAAAGATACATGCTCAGAGAGCAATGTTCCCTCTAAGCTGTGTGCGTGCGCGGCCGCGCACTTCTGAAGCGGCGGCCGCGCAGAAAAGAATAAAATGCCACGCAGAGGACTGACGCGAAATGTGTGGGGAAATCCATTTGATTGTAGTTTAAGTAAGAAATAATTTCAGTGCTCTGGTCAACCGCTATAGAGTGAAAACTGGTGAATGCAGTTTACAGGTTTCATAGAAAGAGAACGATGTTCAGGTTCAGTTCAGGTCTCCCGGGATATAAATGCCTCGAAGCGACCTCAGATGCTTCTGACTCCATATGAGGAGGTGGCAAGCGAGTTGCGACATACGGCGGGAGCGTAGACCACCTTGTCGGTTGATGCACACTACTGTTGCGGTATTGTCTGAACGGCCTAGTACGTGCAGGTTCTTGAGCAACGCATGGAAGCAGTGCAGAGCAAGACGTATTGCCAGCAACTCGAGGCAATTGACATGCCATAGGCGCTGGGGTCCTGTCAAGGAGCCCGCGGCTGCATGTCCATTGCACATGGCACCCCAGCCTGTGGTGGAGGCATCTGTTGAGACAACAACATGCCTGGAAACCCGTTCTAAGGGCACTCCGGCCCGTAGAAAGCTGAGGTTCGTCCACACGGTTAAGGTCTGACGGCAGGTCGGAGTAACTGGTACTCGGAGCGTGCCTTGTTGCCATGCCCACCTCGGGACTCGATCATGAAGCAAGAGCTGAAGTGGTCTCAAAATAAGCAATCCGAGCGGCTTTGCTGCGGCTGCGGATGCCATATGCCCCAGGAGCCTCTGAAATAACTTCAGTGGAACCGCACTCTTGCCCTCGAACTGTCTAAGGCAAGTAAGCAGTGACTGCAGGGCAAACGAGTCGATTTCCATACCAAGAAAAGAGATCCTCTGCACGGGGCAAATTTTGCTCTTCTCCCAGTTGACCCGAAGGCCCAGACAAGCTAGGTGCCGGAGCACTAGGTCCCTGTGTTCGCAAACCTGTTCTCGAGAGTGAGCTAGGATCAGCCAGTCGTCGAGATAGTTCAGGATGTGAACCCCGTGTTGCCGTAGCGGCACCAGGGCTGCCTCGACGACCTTCGTTAAGACGCGAGGAGACAGGGCTAGCCCAAATGGGAGAAACACATACTGGTATGTCCGCCCCTCGAAAGCAATCCGTAGGAACGGTCTGTGTCGAGGAAGAATGGAGACATGGAAGTAGGCGTCTTTCAGGTCGATCGCTGCAAACCAATCCTGTGGCCGCACACATTCGAAAATGAAGTGGGGAGGAGACCGTGCGAACTGAATCGCATAGCCGAGCCTGTTGATTCTCGTGAGCCAGCGGGACAGATAGGAAAGATCCAAAACTGAACCAGCGGGGTCATGTGATCCACAGACGTACCCGCGATGGGGTAGCGAGGCGACCAGCTCAGACGTGGGAGGCGGAGCGTCACGATGTGGGCACATGGTCATATGCCGCATCCTGACAGAGGAGACCACGGAAGGACCAGCGTTCCACAGGGGCCTGCTCTGTCAGGGGTCTGGCGATAGAAGGGGGTGAGAGTGGTGAGGCTCGTAAGCGGCGCGCACTGCCATCCGCGCCCTCTGGGGGCTCAGAGATGAGAATGTCATTTCTTTGGAGAAAAGATTCTCCCCCAGCCCTCCACCGGGGGAAGGAGTGGCCCTACAACCACTTCCTGAAAGAACTGCAACCCATCTCTGAGCTGCCCGTAACGGGAGTGCCGCATCACCTGGCGTTCGGCAGGCTGTGGGACTGGTAAGGGCTGGTGCGCCTTCCTGCGACCACCTCCACGGCATGGCCCGGGTGAAGGCTGCTGCTGGGGCCGGGCGGGAGGGGGCAGAAGTCACAGGAGGGCGCGTTCGGCGGCAAGCGGACTAAGGCGTCTGAGCCGGCGGGTGGGTGGCTGTAGCTGGCCACGGGGTCAGAACATGTTTGATAACCTCAGTCTGCTTCTGGGTGGCTGAGAACTGTTGGGCAGAGTCCTCGACCGCGCCGCCGAAGAGGCCAGCCTGGGATATGGGGGAGTTAAGGGATTCCTTAAAGGGACTCAGCCTCGCGCATATCAACCAGGTTAAGCCACATGACAAAACCAGGAACCTATGCTGCGTTCCAGTCCAAAATTGTCATGCCCTTCACTCACTAACTTCCCTCTGTCTCGTTCACTCGGATGTACGTCATTGCTTACGTTGCATGAGTGCCCACTACTGGCGGAAACTGCAATGGCCTGAATTGGAACGTCCTATGCCCTTGATCACTTGGAATCAGCTATGGAGTTGATTTATGATTATTTTTTTCCCCCTTTAAGAATTTGTTTAATGAAGCATCAAAATGTATATAAATGTGTTTGGGTTGTTTTAAATTAAAAAAAAAATATCATAATTAATATATCATAGAGTTTGTGGTGGTGGTGATTAGACGAGATCTGCGGTGACGTCACAATCGTGTTGCATTGTGGTATTGTTTTGGGCGATCTGCTGCGAAGCTAGAGCGCTTCGGTAAGAAGTGCTTCATAGCCTGTGACGTCTTCTGAACCTCAGCGAATCTATCCGCAAAATCTTTGACGGATGATCCAAAGAGCCCAGCTGGGGAGATGGGCGCGTCGAGGAACGTGGAGCGCTCCGCAACCGGCATCTCAGATAACGTCAGCCATAGGTGTCTCTCAGCAACGGTGAGAGAAGCCATGTTCCGCCCAATGGCCTGTGCAGCGGATTTCGCGGCGCGAAGAGCCAGGTCCGTAGCTCTCCTCAAATCCGGCACGCTGATAGCTTCTGGTCCTTCCTCATCCAGTTTTCTGAGAAGGTCGGCTTGGAAGATCTGCAGTACGGCCATCAAGTGTAATGCCGATACAGCCTGCCCAGCGGCGGTATAAGCGTGGCTGTGCATAGCGGAAGTAGTGCGGCAAGCTTTAGAAGGTAGCGCCGTCTTAGCTCGCTGTCCAGCAGAGGGCGGGCAAAGATGGGCCGCTACAGCTTCTTCTACTAGAGGAAGAGAGCGTTATCCTCTGTCTTTAGCACCGTTTAACACGGAGAATGCTGCTGGGACAGAGGAACGCACTCTGGCTGAGAAGGGGGTGTTCCAAGACTTCGCGACTTCTTCATGAAGTTCAGGAAGAAAAGGCGCGGGCCTAGAAGACGGTGGAGTGCGGCCCCTTTGCAGGAAACATCCATCCAGTCAGTTGTGCGCGAGCTGCGCGGGCTGCGCGGTCGCCGCCCAGTCAAGGCCGACACTCGCCACGGCCTGTGAGAGCAGACGCATCAGCTCGGATTCGATGCTTGCCGTTTCCCTGATGACTCACAGGCAGAGGGGGGGAGGTCCACAGAGCTTGCCCAATCCTCACTGTCCGACGCCAGGATAGAGCAGCTGGCCTCCTCTACAGATGCAGCTATCTCGTCGTCATTAATTCCGGAAGCGGCGGCGGACGGCGGCCGTGAACACACACTCGGCAGAGTAAAAGGATATAAACGCCGGAAAGCGTAGCAGGTACGGCGACTGAAGGCGGCGAAATGAAGGCCAGCAGCTTCAGATGCAAAGGCTCGTCCCGCAGAAAGCTTTTTCTCAGACGGCACGGCTTCTTCACTCCGGATCCAGCGATGCGTGAGCTTCGCTGAAGAGATGAAAAATCAGATTATATCAGCCCATCGAGCTATATTTATAGGCCCAGGCCACGCCTGTCTCGGCGGGACGTGACGTAGTGGGAGCAAAGCGCCCCCATTGGATCTGACGTCACAGAGGGCCTCTCTCGATAGGCTGCTGCAGTTGCCGCAGGACAGCCAATAGGCACGCGAGCATGTCTGCATGCTGCCGCAACGCGTTTTACATTAATTCAAAATTAAGTATAATTTTTGGCTTCAATATTTCGTGGAAAAGAGGTTTTTCCCCTAGCATAAGATATTACGCAGTACGAGAGAACCTCTGACTGCTGAGAGAACCAGAATCTGACTGCTTCACCTCTTACCTGTTATCCTTGCCAACTGTTATTCTCCTCTCCTGCAAATAAACATACCTTTGTGTTTCACTGATATCTGCATTATCCTCTTCTGTTGCTGTGAGGATAATGTTATTCAAATTCTCACTATTAACTACAACTTTTGCCTCACTCCCAATAACTGCTTAGTAATAGTTAGTAAGGTAGTAAAGTTTAGTTTAGGGTCAAATTATCATTATTAACTAGTTACTTATTAGGATGGAAATAAATGTTGTATGAATAATATTCTAGGATATTGTCTGTTTATTGACAATATTCTACATCCCTTAATCTTAACCAATACCTAAACTTAACAACTACCTTTGAAATTACTAATAAGCAGTATTTAGGAGTGAGGTAAACGTCATAGTTAATAGTTAGTTAATAGTGAGAATCGTACCATAATCTAAAGTGTGACCATCAATGCTTTTATTCATCAAAATAAACAGAAAATACTACAAACTTTGTTCAAGTGATTGTTTTGAACAAGTATTAACTTATACATTATTAAAAACATATATATATATATATATATTTTAACTAAAGTATTTGCATAAACATGTGTGTGAGTTAAAAAAGGCCCACCTTGCCACCTCATAGATTTATAAGATTTTTAAATAAACCCCTTTTATAATTTATTTGCACACAAAATATTTTGCCCCCAGCAGTGTTTAATACACACAAGCCTCTTTTTTCTGCAATCATACACTATGGGAGTAGAGAAAAACACATTTTTCTTAATGCTGGGGCTACACCAAATATATATTTAACCCTTTCACGCATACGATCACACCGGTGTGATCAGTCTTGGCTGGTCCCTGGAGCGTACGATCACAACGGTGTGATTAGAACGGTCAGTGCATCACGTGATCAACTGCTAAATTCAAATGTGCTTTCGCGCGTTGGCTGGCGCTGAGCCAGAGACGGACATACTCAGTGCTGTCATATATCACAACTTTTGAGTATTTTAAACCACAAAATGTTTATTTTTATGTTTCAGACATTTAAATACACATAAACTAGCAAAAACAATGATTTTGAGTTCGTAAAATACACACTGATGTCTATGGAAGCGGCAATAATAATCCTTTCCATTATAATAAGACGAAACGTTATCAGATACACATTGTGTAAGTAGCTTTACATTTTACCCTATTCTTCTCCCAGTTCACTGGCCACTTAGTTTCAGGTATTTCGTGAGAAGCAACAGATCCGATTCTCTGAACTGTGAAACAAACTAACATGGCGCCGCCCATCGCGCATACAGCTCAACTAACGCGATCGTTATAAAGGTGTTTAAACAACAAAACACATCCACTTGCACATATTTGACAATCGGAATATCAGTGTTTCATGCTATAGCGAATACATTTGTGAATATTTTCAATAGAAAAGGAAGAAAGACATAAAAGCAGATCATCATTCATTCAGCTCTGTGTTGTCACTGCGCTGTGTCACGTGACAAGCAATGACGCGTCACCATGGAAACATTAAAGTGGCAGGTTCTAAATAACGGTCGCCTTGAAAAACTCACGCTGGGGGGTCAGTTAGATATAATCAGTTAGATTATATCTAGAATATTATCTATATTATTATATCTAGAATATTTTAAACTTACGTGTGAAAGGGTTAAAATCTTATAAGATTTTCAAAATTTGAGAGACCACAAACATGAGGACAACAAATCCTAGATTTAACAGTTTTGCTCCAATAGTGTGTGGTGTGATTTTCAACAGATTTTCAACCAGAGTCCCTACTGTGAACACGGGAAATCGTGCAAAATCTCACATGGCGGACGATAGGCAGGAAGAAATTGCTATGCAATTCTCAACTCTACTCTATGGTATGTTTTTCAGGACACTTGTGCTGTTGCCACAAATCGACAAGCTGATCATCCATCTCTGATGTCTATATGCATTTCACTCTGTGCTTTGCCATGACTGTGGTTGTTATGCTTCCGTCTTCTGTCAGCTTGCTTTCTGATTGGGTATCGTTTCGTTCCACCTGACAAATCAATAGAGTATGTGCGCGTTTGTCCTCAGGGTTCCCCCCACACATCAGGATTTCTGATTGTAAATATTCAACATATTTGATGTTGAAGCTGGCTCCAACGTTCTTCCGAGCAGGTTTGGTCACTCTTAACACACCTCACACACCACAGGAAAATCTGATAAAATAATCTGTAGAAGCATCAAGATAGCCTAATCTGGACTTCATTTAGGATTGTCGGAAGGGGATAAATCAGCCCGAATATCTTGTGATGTGGCCCCAGCATAAGGTGTGACTTTAGCCCCGTTGTACCTTACTTTTTTCAGTTTCCCTCTTGTAACAGTTCAATCTAAATCTGAACAAACTGACAATGTCATGTTCACTGCACACACCTCTGGGTCAGTTACAACCAGACCCTAACTAGGCAGTGCTTTATAAAGATGTCCTGTGTTCCATTTTAATTAAAATGAGAGCTATAATAACATGGTTGTAAGTGCTGCAAGAATATTTTCTGAATTGGAATGATATGATGGAAGAATTTTTTAGTTTTTGGTTGATCCACTCCTATAATATCTGGAAACCAGTATTAGGGGAAATTTACAAATTTAGCCGTTTTTTCTTCTCTTTCTCTGTTATTGTTGTCCTCTCTTGTACTGTTAGTTATTTCAGGTAGATGAAAGGGCTCAGTTTGTCTGACTATGCTTTTTGATTTGAGTTTGTCATTCACATCAGAGCATAAACCCTCCCAAGGACTTAGTGGCCTCTCTCAAGCAGAATACAAATGAAAGTGCCTCTCTTCTCTGTCCATTTCTCTCTCTGCCACAAATCTTAATCAAAGAAAGTGAAATGGCATGGAATTGCACGCCCCCACCAAACAACTCTTGTGACCCCATCTCCGTAGGGCTCTGAAGGTAGAATTAAGAATTTGACCTCTACCCAGCATTTAACTCTCAGTCCTGAGGAGCAGCTATTGGGCTCCTTTTACCCATGAGATTTTATGGAAAAGTCATGGATTATTCTAAAGCTAGCATGCATTCTCTTTTTGTATCTTTTCAGATGATCTTTTTCAAGATCCCTTCAACTCAATTCACAACAGGCTGATATACAAGGTCCAACACACACTCACCTAGTAAAGTCAAGTCACCTTTATTTATATAGCGCTTTATACAATACAGATTGTTTCAAAGCAGCTTTACAGTGATAACAGGAAAATGATTCAATGATGCAAACAGACTTAATTTCGGCTGTTCAGCAGCTCTAAAAGAAAATAGCGTCATTGTTCAGCTGAAGTCAGTTTAGTGTTGATTCAGTTCTGATGTAAAGATCAACAATTATTAAGTTATTTTATTTCAACTATAAACCAATAAACAGTGATGTCATCGTCCAGCTCAGTTCAGTTATCATCCGATAGTGTCTTTGCAAGTAAAACAGAGATAGTAAGAAATATCAAAACTCACATGTTCTCAATTAAAATGTTTAATTACTTTTCTACTATTTTATTCACATGCGGTATAGCTGGGGAAATTTTAAAACACTTAGTGCTAAAAGTTTAAAAAGATTAAGCGTAATTTAAATTGGCAGTGTAACATCACAAAGTCAAATTCCTGCTCCTTCCAATTGGCCTGCCATTAATAATAATACATGATAAATGAATGAATTTGTTTTTGTCCCCGCCAGGGCTGTACAGTGCGACATATATGTTGTACGTGCTACGAAAAAATTGGTCTGTGCGATGAATAAATTTACCACTGTAGCACGCGTGCAATACAGTTTTGCATGTTCATAACACAGCCGCTTAATAGTGTGAAGTGATTGTTGTGCTTATATGCGTGTGAGATTGATGGGGCACGGATATTATACTTGGTAGTTGTAGTCTATATTGTGTTATTAAAACTCGTGTCCCGGCTGCATTGAGTCATTTTGTCCAACTCCATTTCCCACAATTCCTACATAATGACCATAATTTCTACGCAGCTGCTAGTTCAGACGAGAACACTTTGGCAAGTTTACTTGAGTTTATTGAACACAATTTATCTTTGGCGGTATGGTTCCTTATGGGGGTTCTTGCTCCATAACTAACCCTCTGGGGTACTTCGGTCATTTCTGACCGGATTTTTTTAGGGTTAGGGTAAAAAATAAAAAAATGTTAAAAATCGTAGCTTCGTCGGAATGGTACGAAACTTGGTGACTTTTATGGTACTTGGTATACGAACACACAAAAAAATTGGGGACAGGATTTGAAAAGTCTAAGTGGTCATAAAAAAAATAGTCACACTCAGGACCTTCGGGTCAAAAATGACCGGCCATAGGAAATGAATGGGAAATTGGCAAAAATATGAAAATACAGAGTTTATTTGTGTGTACAATCTACAAATCAGCCACGATGCAGGAAAAAAGCACACAACAGTGAAGGGGGGAATCTCTAAAACATCAAGAGTGCAAAACAGACAAATACACTCACACACACACACACACTTATACACACAAAAACACACGCATGTACACAAATTAACGCGTGTCATTGCAAAAGCTAATTTTGGGAAACGTGTGAAATAAAAGCAATTATTCATCAATGTAAGAAATAAAGTGCACAGCAATGAATGCATGAGACTGTAAACAATCAAGGTTGCAAAATACACACACACACACGCACACACACACACACACACACACACATACACATAGGGAAATATGAGACTGGTGAAACTGTAACAGAGAAATGTGAGAATATGTGAAATAAAATCAAGGAATCAAATAAAGGGGAGACATTGGGTCCAAAATGCAAAGGTCACACACTATGTCTCTCTCTCTTGAACACACGCACACACACACACACACACACACACACACACACAGTGTAAGATCAAACGATGGAATTCTTCCTTAGTAACCTCCAGGCCTATTGCAGCAATATGTGCTCTTTTTATGCGTTTTTTAGAGGTTTAATTCAAATCAAATACTGTCAAACCACCCATACTACTTCTGAATAGGATGTCTACTTCATAAATTGTATGAAAATTATGGAAATACATGGTTCAGATCACTCAAAACATATATGAAAATGGAGGTGCCCTTATATGGTCAGTAAGGAAGCTTGGCTTTCCATCTAGTGAAAAAGTTTGGTATGCGCCAAAATAAAATCTTGACTGAAAGCTTATTTTTTGAGATATCAACCTAAAATTTGGAACACAACTTCTTAAGATTTTTGGCTTTCATTTTCTTGCAGTTTTAGAGTAAAATATATTTTGTAATATATATATTTTATATAAAATATAAATAATAAAATTTTTACATTGTTCATTTTCATTAACTCAAACTTACATAACTTTTTTTCTGTTTCACTTTCATGATTATTTTCACTTCTACAATAATCTGGCAAATGTCTTCTTTAAAACAAGACCAACCATAGGTCTATATTCCAAAGCATTCTTGACTTACAACCATTTAAGTTTGGATAGTGATTTTCATGTCTATGCGAAAATAATATAATTTTTATTTTATAAAAAAAAAAAAAAAAAAAAAAAAAAAAACTTGACAAAAATAGTCTTTGAGAATAACTTATTATAAATTAAAATCCACAACCTGAAAAAAATAGGCAAATATGTGCAAAAACAACTAGAATTCACAAGCCTTTCTACAGAGGCTGTAAATCCATCTAGTGGTTAAAATATGATATTGCATGATAATTATGCTCACTACATCCACCAGATGGCTCCAATGTGATTTAAAAAAATGTTTTCTATAGGCCAAGGATCCACTTTAACCTGAAATACAGCGTTAATTAAAAAATAATACAAATAATATATATATATAAATTTTCTATTATATTCAATGGGAAAAAATTGATCATAATTATTGCATAAATATTAATTATTTTCATAAAATTCTCTCAAAACACCAAAAAAAAGAGAAAAGATATTATTGAACAAAAATAAATTTCATTGATTTTTCTGAAAAAAAATAAACATTGATTTCAGGGGTCCGGTCACTTTTGACCGCGAAGGTCCTGAGTGTGTCTGGAAAACGAAGAACCCCAGAGGGATAAATACATGCATAGCTTTAGCATTAACCCCCCTATGGAACCATTGGCTTGAGCAATATACAGATGATTAAGACGGTTTAGTAATGTCTTTAAGCCGTGGTTTAACATGTAGATGCATCAGTGAAGTCCGGGACGTCTATGCTGTAGCTTGCTATGAGGAAGGGTGTGTCTCTCATGATGATGTCCGTGACTCTAGGACTTGGAAGCCTTGATAATCTGAAACAAAGAAGACAACTGCCAAAAGGTGCACAGAAAAATGCTTGATGCTTATAGTGGTCAGGGTGGGGGGGTTGCGAGCAGTTTAAGCATATTTCCCAGGTGGAAGTGCCACGTATATATATCCTTCCGGTCTAATAGGAGAACGGTAGTGGTTGGAGCGGTTTGACAGCTGACCACGTCAGCTGATCGCAGCCTATACCTACGTGGCCTGTCTGAACTAACGCTGTGCTCGATTTCAGACGAGACCACTTTGGCAAGTTTACTTGAGTTTATTGAACACAATTTATCTTTGGCGGTATGGTTCCTTATGGGGGTTCTTGCTCCATAATTAATGACATATGTAGCTTTAGCATTAACCCCCCAAACATAAGGAGGTATTACAGCTCGAAGAAGAACCCCCCCCAAACTATATCCATGTTCCGTTCCTGTAAAAGAGAAAAGACAATATTATTGAAGTATATGCTAATGGATGGTAGAGGGGTATTCTCCCCTCAAGGAGGGGGAGAATAGCAGGCCCTTCTTTTAGTTTAAGCAGCGAGGGGTGTTCGTCCCTCGCTGAGGGATTGAACAGCAGGCCCTACATGTATAGCAGCAAGAGGGGTGTTCTCTCCAGTGGGAGAAGAACAGCGGATCCCCTTCAAAAATTATTCATTTATTTATTTATTTATTTATTTATTTTAAACTGGGGTGTTCATCCCTCGCTGAGGGATTGAACAGCAGGCCCCTGCATGTATAGCAGCAAGAGGGGTGTTCTCTCCAGCGGGTCCCCTTTAATTTTTTTTTATATACGTTAAAAGGTAGGATGGCTGCGTACCCCTGTGGTGTCGTGGAATGCTACTAAATCCGTGCGTTTTTTTTTTTTTTTTGGAAAGATCCGCTTAACCTGTTAACCTTCACCAGTGCGTGGGCGCTCTGAAGCGTTTTTTTTTTAACAGGTTAAAGCTTTTTGGGCTGATATTAAATCCTGAGATCTAGGCCTAATATAACGTTGGTACGCTGATGATGACCACCGACCCATAGTTTTTAGCATGGGTATGGAGACTGTTGAAGCTGCGGTTGTTGCCGCGCCTATGCAAAATAAATGGCTGGTGTAAAGCGCGGGGTCCATGCCGCACTGAAGGCATACAGTCCGGAGACGTGAAGCGAACCAATACTTGGACATAGCTTCTCCTTTATCTGTGAAGAAGAGGGGTTCTGTGTTATCGGATTTGCTGCGTGAGCTTAAAAGCCGGTCCTCTGAGGAATCCGTAAAAGGTGGTAAGGAATACTGCTTCTTAGTGTTGTCATGATACTAGAATTTCTAACTTCGATACGATACCTTGAAAAATATCGATATTCGATACCATTTTCGATACCACAGAGAAAAAAACTGCCACAATATTAAGGGGGTATTTTTATTTTATTTAAAGCTAAATATAACAAGTCTAGAACATGACAATGAGGTATATTTTACATGAACAAAAATGTCCTGAGGTCTATTTGTTAATATTTTTTAATTGGACCAGAGCTAACATGATATTTTATTACCTACTGTTATAAAAATATTAAAATATACTGTAACAAAAAAAGCACTTAACAGTATCAAATTGGAAGATAGAGTGTCAGTAATGTATAATAATACGATTAAACATTCAATTTTCAGTTAAAGGCATTTCATTATTGAATTCAGAGATGCCATTGTCTAGCTGTTTAGTTTAATTAATATCTGTCTAATCAAATTGATGATAATCGCTAATGAAGGCAAACTGCAGAATTAAATAATATTTTTTTAATAAAGTTAAATAGGCACAAGTTCATTTACATTTGACCACAGTTACAATATTTACTTGTCTAAGATTCCTCAGTCAGATTATGTTAACTTTAAGAATCACGGTGAAAAAAAGAGACAACACAGACTCATATCAACAACAATACTAGGCCATCTTGGTTAATGTTTCGGAAAAGTTAAAATGAGAAGAGTTACAGTGTTTCCTTTAGGATTTTTTTTAGCAGTGGGGGCAGGTCTGTCCAAACAACAAACACCCCTGATGCTGAGCATATGCTTGCTAAATGGTACCCCTGGAGCCTGTTCCTTAAGTCTGTTTTCACCTATACAATAATTCAAAAAAATGAGTGATGTGAGGGATTATTGATAGTCAAACAATCTTTTGGGTGCCCGCAGCCCGCTCGCAGTGTGAAGCGCGTGTCCGCGCTATTATCTGACATGCCCGCTCGCGGTGTGTAGCGCGTGTTCGCGCTATTCACCGACTCTGACATGCCCGCTTGCGCTCGCGGTGTGTTTTTTTACGCGTGTCCGCGCTATTCTCAGACATGCCCGCTCGCGTTGTTCTTTATCAATCAACCAAAGCCGGTCGCAGGGGCGCCGCCCTCGCCATCTTTCCATTCACTTCACTTTTGCTATTTAACCAGAGCGAATGAGACGAGTGCGTCACGTGTGGTGTTTGTCAACGCACCTTTGGAGAGAAGTGAAAGTGACCGCTGGCTAGTATCGATACTTCGGGAAATTAGTATTGGTACCGTTCAGATATTTCAGTATCGATATTTATCGAAATATCTATATTTTTGACAACACTACTGCTTCTAGGAGTGAGTTTGCGTGCGGATTAAAAAGCCCTAATCTTAGTTGATTTACCATTGCGTGTACCTGAGAGAGACAGCGGCAATCGTTTATCTGGAGCTGCTGGGTTTTCCTTTTTAAGACCGTTGAGAAGGAGATGTATGTGTCACAGGTGCTGTATGGGTCGACTGAGACCGCGCCCACCCCTAGGACCCAGGACCACCTCAAGGAGCTGACAGAGACCAGACAGACGAGGCAACAGACCGAGTGAAGTGCAAAGTAATCTTTTATTTATTAAAAAGGAAAAGGTCCTAGCTAAAATACCCTTGGGTCTTCCATGTCTCCTGACCAGCAGCAGAAAAATGGGGGGGGGGGGGGTTAATTCCAGGTAATAGGGAGCAGGGGCTTACGGCTGGATGGACGCCCTTCCGCCACGTCAGGTAAGTAGGTTGGTATAGTTCCCTTCTAGAATAACTCTCAAGTGACCAGAGACAAGAACCTGCAGCTGGGTGGGTACACTCAAGCCAGACGAGGTGAGTAGGCCGGTATGGTTCCTCTTTAGACGAACTTCAAGTGACAAAACAGGGGCGTACAGCTGGATGGGCACACTCAAGCCAGACGAGGGGAGTAGGCCGGTATGGTTCCTCTTTAGACGAACTTCAAGTGACAGGACTTACGATTGAATGGACCCGCTCCGGTCAATGAAAGGTGGGGTTTACATTGATCCTCAGCGGACACACCCTCAAGCTGGGCTGGTCTTCTCCATTCCCCTTTGACTGGACAGCACCGTGAGGGTCAGAATTGTGAGCAACAGCAAGGTTGTGTTCCACACAAAACTTCCGTGACACACATAAACTTCAACACTGCACTCCGCACACTGGGTGAAATAAGGCCATCGCTCACACTCTAACCTGACTCATCTGCCACAATCCGTAACGGGGTCTGGGTGTCAGAGGGGTGAACTGGAGACCCAGGAGACACACAATTATGGTTTAATCTTCAGCACTTTGTCCAAGCACACTGGGACAGCGGTCTGGGATAGAGGTGATGCACACACATAAATACTGGGAGAAGAGAGCAAAAGATCATGAGCCAGTTATGCTCAAGACTGGATTTTACGCAGTATTTCTTTCTCCATTAACACATCTTCCATTCCCCATATCCATATAACAGCAGTACTGAAGGCTTGGATAAAGTCAATGAGTACTTATCTTTCTCAAGTGCAACGATGTTTTCCAGTTCACCCAATTCCTCTCCCTCCAATTGGAACAACACTCCTCAATGATCTTCCTTGGAGGTGATGAATAAAAAGTCCAATAGCCAGCCCGTGAATAACAACTCCGACCGCATCGTCCTGTCTCTCCAGCTGAATTGAACTCTCTCTTCAGTCTCAGCGATCCCTTTTTATCAGCCGGATTCCTCATACGTGTCCCAATCATTGATCACGGGGCTCTCGTGCACACCTGTTATGTATTTCCTCATCAATGGCCGCACTTCCGATGACTCGCAAGCGGCCGGAACCAGCCTGGTGTTACACCGGGGCCGTTCCGATGGGGAAACATTTGCCGCGAAATTTTAGTCCCGCTTGTTTCGGGTCAGCCCGTGACATCTGGAGGGATTTTGTAACAGGCTTTAATGTGAAATTGGATGCCTGAAATCATAATCTTGATGGTGGAAGCCTGAAGCTTCCTAGAATCGAAGCAGTGCGCAATAAAAGTGCATATGATGGAGATATTAGCTGGAATTTTAGGCACCGAAAATGCATTGCAGAAATTTGAAAAAGACAACCACGCTAAGTCATATGTTTTAAGTGTCGTCTTTGCTAGCCCTGATCTCATGTGATGAGCGGCTGATTTGAGGTATTTTTTAAATAAAGCATTTAGTCTAGGACTGTGGCTGAAGTCTGCCTGTCGAAAATCGTCCGATGTGCGGAAGCTGAGCACTGTGATTCCAGCGCTTGGATCCTGTTGTCCATGTTGAAGAGGGATCCTTGGATTGCAAGCAGCGCTGAGAAGATCCTGTCATCTCCTTGCTCTGCTGGCGCCTGGGAAGGGTGAGATGATTTTGCCTTTTTTGGAGTTAGATTCGTCTGGTCGGTGGAAGTATTCCTTCTTTTCTATGTGGCTTTACGGCCGGTGGCTCGGGGGAGAGACGGCGCTTCGTTGGTAGAAATGGGCTGCGGGTCTTGGACTTCTTGTAGAAAGTTCCAGAGCTGATCGTGACTCAGATTCAGAGGAGCTTGTATGTTGAGGGAGTACAGGGTGGACAGGATCCTATCTTTGGGCCAATCGTTAAAAGAGGATGGATTCCTTGCTGCTATCCTAGAACTGCGCCTCACTAACTGAGCTGGATCGAGGTCCTCAGTGTGATGATCCTGACTCTCGTCCGGTGAATCGTCAGATATTTGTCCTAGGATGTCTGAAGTGTCCATCGCCAGGAAACAAAAGGTAAGAAGTGATAGAAAAAACGTTGAGTTAAATGTCATGCTGAGGTTAGCTGTATCGCGGTGTTGCGAGCAATTTAAGCATATTTCCCAGGCGGAAGTGCCACGTGTATATATATCCTTCCAGTCTAATAGGAGAACGGTAGTGGTTGGAGCGATTTGACAGCTGACTGCGTCAGCTGATCGCAGTCTATGCCTACTTGGCCTGTCTGAACTAACGCTGTGCTCGATTTGATGAGAAAATGAAGCGCTATCTTCAAGTGATCCACGAAAACCCCAAACGAGCAGTACAAGCACGGCAGGGTTACGCAACACTCGTTCTCTCATCTAGAGAGAACCGAAGTTATGTTAGTAACCGAGTGCGTTCTCTTACGAGAGTACTCTCGTGTTGCGTAAGCTAGCTTACACTATGGGAACCCAATGTAAAACGCTGTGCGTGCTAGGGTACCGTATTTTCCGCACTATAAGGCGCACTTAAAAGCCTTTAATTTTCTCAAAAAATGACAGTGCACCTTATAATCCGGAGCGCCTTATATATGGATGGTGAACACACGTTCACCGAGACGGGGAGACAGCGCCGGGCGACATACGCCACTATCTGCCAATGGATCGTGGATGCCTGGGCTGATATATCAGTCTCAACTGTGATCCGAGCTTTCACGAAGGCAGGAATAATCTCTTTATTCAGCCAGCTCACATACCCGTATTTACTTCCTGTTTTCGGTCGCTGTCCACAGTAGTTGATTGTCGAGTTCGCGCGCGCGATCAAACCTCCTCCGTGTGTTCAACATCTGATTCGGATGAACTATCTATTTGAGCTGATATTCTCAGAACACCACACAGCACCGTCATCGGCTGACAGCTGACAGTCTGAGTCTCAAATGTTGCTTAGTTACCAATGATCGCGCGCGCACACTCGACAATCGACTACTGTACACTTCGACCGAAAACAGGAAGAAAATACGGGTATGTGAGCTGGCTGAATAAACATCATTTTTATTCATATCTTTCACATTTACTGCAGTCAGATTCACCGTGTTCACTCACATGGCTGTGCACTTGTAATGACACATTAAGGTTGTTAAGAGGCTAAAAGCAGGTTTAAAACTTGCCCCGTTTAAGTCAACAGGGTGCGAATTTAAAAAAAAAGGATAACACGGTCGGTTTTTGTCGTTGTTATCTGTACTGACAGCACTCCAAATTTACCAAAAAATTAGCTCAATGTTAAAATTGACCGGAGTTCTCCTTTAACGTTTGAACAACGTTACCATGGGAGTGATCGGAGTTGTCAGAATGCTTAATAAAGTTTGACTTTGTCTGACTGTTTTGTCGAGTCCTGCTTTATTTTGTTATAAGTGGTTTCCCCAGATTTGAAAGTGCTGCACAAACAATTAATATTTGATCTATTGTGCAAAGACTGTTATCATTTCTCCGTTTGACCATACTGACTGGCAGGGTGTTATGCAGAATTCTGAATGTCTTCAGTTTTCCTATGGCCCTTTCCACGTGGATTCTCACTCGGGACATTTTTCTAGAGTGTGTCACCTCTAATCCTGTCAATTGTTTTCTTCCCTTTGTAGATGCTGGTACAAGAAAACAAACACATTTGGTGGCAAAATATTCAGGAAAATTAAAGCCTCGATCAGCCATTACATGGTCTCCTTGTTCAAGAAGGTCAATTAACCCTGAATTTTTTGTTATAACCTTGTCACTAGCACGACCACCCCAGACTTTTGATAAAAATGTAATAGCTCCTGTTGGACTAATGCCAACAAGGAACTTCACAGTATTATGTGATTTGTAGTGGGAGTATGTGACTGCCCATGTTTGCAAACTAGTTGGCCTCTCAATGAACACTTCAGTACAGTCTATTATACATCTAACTTGTTGGAAATCTGTAGTGTTGGAGACTGTGGGGAGATTTCTTCTGATATCTTTCCTGGATGGCCACCGGACAAGGCATTGTAACTCTTTAGCCATTACATCGAGCCATTCATGAAAGATGTTTGAGACAGTTCCACAACTCACTCTGAAGCGAAAAGCGAGGTCTTGATGAGTTAAGCCTAGGCAAAGCTTCATCAGGACCACAATAAACTGCTCGGGAAGGGTAAGTATGGTTGATGATGCGTTCCATGTTGTTGTCGGGTAAGTGAGGAGGGTGAAGAACACAGAAGCAGATGGTAGACCAGTGTAAAAATGAGTGTGCTTGTCATCATTTAAAATAAAATCGGACAGACTGCCAAACATATGATCTTATAGTCGTTTTTCTTGAGATTCCAGTTTCTTCTCCAGTGAAGCCATTTTTCTTTTTAATTCAACATTTTCATTTTGTAGCTGGTCAATGTCTGCCATTGACAGATCTGTACCCACAGCAGTGCATCCTTCTTCAGGGTCGGCAGCATGGGTGACCTCTAAGGAAGGTGAATCCATAGACTCAGGCCCCGTCCACACTACTGCGTTTTCGTTTAAAAACGGAGACCTTTTGCTACGTTTGCACCTCCCGTCCACACTAAAACGGCAAAAACGGAGACCCAAAACGAAGTTTAGAAACGCTGCCGATCCGTTTTTCGTTTTGAATCTCCGGAGGGCGTTTTAGTGTAGACGGGTCAAAACGGAGGACTTTAGAAATGATGACGTAGTAGAGCCTCACGCTCGGCTCTATGATCGGGTGTCATCAGTCATGGCGTATCTTTGCTAGCAGCTGTTGTACAAGTAAATTCTGCATTTTACAACGCTATAACTGCCTACATGCGCCGGAGTCAAGCTATTCGAGCGATCTATGACAATTCCCGTGTGCAGCGGCGGCGTTGACCGTACATGGAGCGTCGGTTTGGGGTTAACCCAGAGCATGGTGGCATAATTTTATCAATGAAGTTGTGTTTACACCGGCACGCGCATGCCCAGTGTTGGTGAATGGTCACGTGATCCGCGTTTTCAGTCGTTTTAATGTGGACGGAGATCAATTCTAATACGCAGCTAAATCGCAGAGATCGTATTCGTTTAATTATCCGTTTCTAAACTAAAATGCAGTAGTGTGGATGGGACCTCAACCACAGATGGTCTCCTCTGTCTCCTCTGGTATTGCTCCAACTTCTGAGAACCATCAATGGTGTTTTTATGAGCGATAATTTATGGAAAATTGATGGAACATCTGGATGGCATGGGTCCACTGATGGCGCACCTAAAATAAAGACAAACAGTGTGTGTTGACAGTATTGCACCTTGCTAAGCATCATACATACATGATTTGCATAATCCATAACTTTTCTGGTTTCATGTGCATTTCTATGATATTGATTACAACTTATTGATTAAAAAAAATATTAGTAGCCTACTAGTACAATGAAATTAGGTAAAAGTCAAATTTATTTCACAATGCACATTGTTTTAAAGCTGCTTTACAGATAAAATATATCAGTGAAAATGTAGTAAAAGTCCATATTTAGTACTTCATTTAAAGCTTCATTACAAGACCTTTATTCGGGATTATTGTATTTATGTCCCCAGGGAACAAGCCTAAGGCGACTGTTATTTGTAAATGTATGTAGGTTATTTGTAAAGCATTGATGAAAAAATCATTGTGGCTCTTATGTTTGATAGATATCAGGTATCATAACGCTAGTTTAAATCATAGCTAAAGCGTATCAACTACAACATTGAGCTAACGTTGCTGTGTAAAATTAATGTATACAATGTTAGCTACGTGTGTAGTAATCAATTTAGTTAATACATAACTATTGCAGGTTTGTTACTGGTCAGCTAGCTATTATCTGTTGCTTATCATGAGTTTGTTACCTGTAACGAAGTGAGTGCTACAGATCCTTGAATTCTTGCCTGGCTCCCAAGCCTCTCTTCGCACAGCGGTGATTCATGCTCGCCGTCTCCCTTCGTTTTTAGGAATCCGAAACATTTTTATTTTCGATAAGGTATTTGTTCCAGAGGTCAGGTTGCATCCCACAGCACAACAATCTGAGCCCAACTTCAGTCTACTCATCACCTTAATTTTAACTGCGTTTGTAGTCGGCGCCATATTACCGACAAAGAGTATAGAAGTAATGTTACTTTGTTACCGATAAACAAACACAGACCGGAAGTTAAAGGGGTCATTTAATGCCATTTTTGTACAAGCTAATATGATTCTTTAGGGTCTAAATTAAAAGTTTGTAATATACTTTAATTAAAAATTCTCATTAGTATTGTCAGAAAACACTTATTTTACCTGGTAAAAAAACAGCTCTGTTTTCAGCACGCCGTTTCAGTGTATATGACTTTAAATGATCATGAGCTTTGCTGACTCCGCCTCTCTGTTCTATGCGTACACCAGAGCCGGCTCTGGCGTACACCGTTTGTAACACAATAACACAATAACCATAACACGTTGTTCAGTATAAACGTGGGATTATGCATTATATTGAGAACGTCATACATAGAAAACATGCCGTAATGTACCCTGAGTGTAAACCTTAGACGCATTCATTGTGAAGCGTGCAGCTAGCGATTTACAAGGATTAATATAAATATTAATATAAAGTTTAATAAAACGTTACACTCACTTCAGTTCTTCTGGAGCAGCTGCAGGAACACGAATAGATGGTACCGATCCTTTCAGGAGCAGCTTCTTAGCAAAACCAGCTTTATACCTCCTCGTTTATAAAGCAGTCTGGTGTGTGAAATGATTCGCACAAACATGAGAGCATTGACGTTGCTCGTGGGGAATATTCCCTTCGAAAACAAACTCAGCCACTGCGTCTTCGGCGGTTCAGATTTAGTAACATTAAAATGACTGCTGTGTTCGTTATTACACCCAAGAACAGAACACCACAATCGCTTAGACGCCATTCTGCTCATAGACAGCGCTCCAGCATATCAACAATGACCGCGCCGGTCCGCGCAGACTATGATTGACACCTAGCTCACGAGCGAGGGCGGGTCTGTGTTGAAACCCTTCTGTCAATCAACAATCGTGGGAGGGGCGTCCGTTTTATTGACGTCACAAAAACGAACGGCTCAATTTGAGGCAGGGGAAAACATATAAGGAGATTAAAACAAAACCACTGGATGGATTTTTATCATTATATGATGGCTGTGTACAGGCACTGCCAACACACATTTCAGTACAATCAACTTGTAAAAGTGCATGTACCATTATATTACCCCTTTAAATTCGGGCCAGCGCGTAACCCTGGCAACGCGCGTGCGTCCGATAAAACCGTCTATATGTTCTTCTACATGGTCTGTCTTTGAACCTGTTTCCCTTGACTCTTTGGTTGAAATTGTTTCAACTTTAAAAACTACTAGCTGCTTTCAAGATGTGATTCCTACTAATTTTTTTAAGCAGGTTCTATGTGCTATCGGTTCGGATTTGTTGTCTTTTATCAACAAATGTCTCTGTACTGGGGTTGTTCCTAACAGCCTGAAACACGCCTTGGCCTTGCCGAAACTTAAGATCCATCAATTCTAAGCAACTATCGCCCAATCTCAAATTTACCCTTTATTTAAATTTTTTTAGAAAAAGTGGTTTTGAGCCAACTCCAGTCTTTTTTAACTGATAGTCTTATTTACGAGAAATTTCAGTCTGGTTTTAAACTACGTCACAGTTCAGAATCTGCACTTCTACGAGTCATGAATGACATTTTGCTCAGTACTGATACAGGGCAATCTGTGGCTCTGGTCCTGTTGGACCTCAGCTCTGGTTTTGACCTGGTCGACCATGATATTTTAATCTCTCGCCTAGAAGCATCTACAGGTTTTAGGGGCATGGTGTTGGAATGGTTCCGCTCATATTTGCTTAACAGAAGCTATTCTGTTCGCATCGGGAAACAGTGCTCATCTAAAATGAAACTTGGGTCTGGCATTCTGCAGGGTTCTATCCTTGGGCCAGAACTATTTCATCTGTATATGTTACCTCTGGGTTCTATTTTAACTAAACATGGGGTTTCTTTTCACCTGTATGCCGATGATACTCAAATTTACTTGCCCCTAAAACGCAATGACAAGTCTGCCTTAAAGCCACTACTGGACTGTATAGATGAACTGAAACTATGGCTTACTGTTAACTTTTTGAGTCTGAATGAAAACAAGACAGAGATTATCCTGTTTGGCCCCAGTGATCGTAGTACACATGTTTGTGACCTACAAACGTTGTCACCTTACAGTACTACCTGTATTCGAAATCTGAGGGTCTGGATTGATAACAATATTAACCTTGAAAAGCAGATAAGTGCTGTGGTAAAATCCTGCTTCTTTCATCTTCGTCTCTTAGCTAAGGTTAAGCCGTTTTTGTCTGGTAAACACTTTGAGATAGCTATGCATGCATTTATAACATCCAGATTGGACTATTGTAATTCTTTATATATTGGAGTTCCTCAGAAACATATCACCCGTCTACAATTAGTCCAAAATGCAGCTGCACGCCTCCTCAAAGGAAAACGTAAATTTGAACATATTACTCCGGTTCTGATCTCGCTTCACTGGCTACCGATTAAATTTTGAATAGATTTTAAAGTTTTGCTTTTTGTTTTTAAATCTTTACAGAATTTAGCTCCCCAGTACCTATCTGAACTGCTTCACCCAAAATTGAAGTCAAGATCACTAAGATTGGGGGAATCGAACTTACTTTCTGTCCCCAGGACCCGATTAAAAAACAGGGGTGACCGTGCTTTCGCAGCTTATGGACCCAAGCTATGGAATAGCCTACCCTCAAATATCAGATCTGCCCAAACTCTGACATTTTTTAAAACTTCTCTGAAAACGCACCTTTTTTCACTAGCTTTTAATGTACTTAGCTTAAGATGTGTCCATCTTTTCTCTTTGACGTGTATTTGTTGGTTTCGTGCATGTATTGTCTACCTTTTATTGCTTTGTTAAGCACTTTGGTCAACGTCAGTTGTTTTTAAATGTGCTATACAAATAAAATTGTATTGTATTGTATTGTATTTAGGCATGGATATGTGAATTGCATAAAATTCCTAAATCACTAGAACAAAGTTATATATTGTTGGCATGTGTACATGCATTATCCCAAATATCTCTAAGAATGTTTGTCAAGAGAAATCCACCAATTTACCCAGTGAAGTGGTCCGTATCATTGAGTCGCCTGTCAATCCTTGTTTTACTTGATTGTCAGTTTTACTTCTGTAGAAACCAAGAACTTGTAACACCCCCTTTGGAAAAATTGGTTAATAACCTTCGCTAACTCGGTTAGCTCAAGGCTTCAAAATGTGAATCAATTTTGATCACTCAGAAATTTTGATAACATTACATTTACATTTAGTCATTTAGCAGACGCTTTTATCCAAAGTGACTTACAACTGAGGACTAAACCAAGCGAGTCATCGTGAAGAGGCAAACACAACGCAAGAAGTGCTAAAAATACAAAGTTCAGACATAGCTCGGAGTAGCATAAGCCAGGCAAGCGAGGATTTAGAGGAAAGGGTTTTTATTTTTTTTATTTTTTATGTTAAGTGCTCCCGGAAGAGATGAGTTTTCAGTTGTCTTTTGAATGCTGTCAGGGATTCTGCATTCCGGATGAGGGTGGGGAGATCATTCCACCAGCATGGAACCGTGAATGAGAATGTTCTGGAGAGTGATTTTGTGCCCCGCTGTGATGGTACCACGAGCCGTCGCTCATTGACCGATCGTAGGCTTCTGGTAGGGATGTAGACTTGTAGTAGTGAGTGGAAGTAGGAGGGAGCTGATCCTTTGGTCAATCTGTAAGCAAGCGTCAAAGCCTTGAACTTGATGCGAGCAGCGAGTGGTAGCCAGTGCAGAGAGATGAACAGAGGAGTGACGTGGGCCCTTTTGGGCTCGTTGAAGACAAGACGAGCTGCAGCATTCTGGATCATTTGTAGAGGTTTAGTTGCACATGATGGAAGTCCAGCCAGAAGACTGAGAAGAGCATTGCAGTAATCAAGCCTAGAAATGACCAGGGCCTGGACGAGAAGTTGTGTTGCATGATCAGTTAGGAAAGGCCTGATCTTTCTGATGTTGTGCATAGCAAACCTGCATGATCGAGCTGTCTTTGTAATGTGGTCTGTGAAGGTCAGCTGATCATCAAAGATTACTCCAAGATTTCTGACCGACCTTGATGGGGTGATTGAGGATGAATCTAGCTGGATAGTGAGGTCGTGCTGTAGAGACTGATTGGCAGGGAGGACGAGAAGCTCAGTCTTTGCCAGGTTGAGCTGCAGGTGATGTTCCTTCATCCATGCCGAGATGTCCGCCAGACAGCTTGAGATCCGTACAGCTACTGTGGGATCATCTGGTTTAAATGAGAGGTAGAGCTGGGTGTCATCAGCATAGCAATGGTAAGAGAAACCATGTGCCTGTATGATGGGTCCCAGTGATGTGGTGTAAATGATAAACCAAATCAATGGCCAATCAGAAGACACAGGGGTCGAAGGAGGCAGAGGCACACACACAGACTTTTCCAGCCACACTTATTTATATAAAAATAATCAATGGAATTAAATAATTAAACAATAAAGACACATTTTTATAGATATGAATCAACAAAGAAAATAAATGTTACATAATTCAGTTGTGACTTAAACTTAGTAACAAATTAAAACAATTACCCAAATTAAATACAAACAATGTTAACAAAAGACAAATGTCAAAGTTTTAGTTCCTTTCTTTTCCCTTTTAGCAAATTGGTTTCTGTTCTGAGTTTCCTTATAATTTAGTGTGTGATGCGGGACGCTGGTCAGCGCCATTTGTTTTCTGTGTTTACATTCTAAAAATAAATCACACATGCATTCGTGTGCTCAAAGTGAGAAGTTGTCTCGGTAACACTTTACAATACGGGTGCACTAATAAGCATTAATTCATGCTTAACTAATGCACAGATAATACTGAATTAATGTGTAACTAGTGATTATCTAAGCTATTCATTAATGATTACCACATTAGGAACTAATTAAAAGTCTGTAAGGTTAATGTATTAGTTCATACATGAATTGTTATTAGTTACATATGTTTTTGTGGATTAATTCCCTAATAACTCATTTTTTAACTAATAGTGTTAATTAATATGTTAATTACCAGAATGAGCCAAAGCCTTGTATTTCAACTTCCAGATAATACAGGTACACTAATATGCATTAATACATGATTGATTACTTCATTGTTAGTACAAATCATGTGTAAATTACTACAATTACTAAATGACTAGTTAATAATGATGTGGCTCAACAAGTAAAGTCATAACATAATGATACATTTGCAAATCATTAGCTAATGATTAATTAAAGCAGTCAACTGGTAGCTGAAGTGCATAGCTTTGACTAATTGTGGTAATTAACACATTAATTTACACTATTAGTTAATACAATATGTTATTAAGGAATTAGTACACAATGACACATTGAATTAATAGCAATTCATATATTACTTAATCCAGTAATCATATAGACTCTTTATTAGTTGCTGATGCAGTAATAATTAATTAATGGTTTAGTTCTTCATGTGTTATACATTAACTCATGATTATCTGTGCATTCATTAAACATGAATTAATGCATATTAGTGCACCCATATTGTAAAGTGTTACCGTTGTCTCTTGCAAATTACTACAATTTCCACACTGGTGACCTCGACATTAGTCTGCTGGACGTATCCAGAGACACGACACGACCATGACCGCGAACACTGTCACCCTCAAACTCCCCGAATTTTGGGAATCGTCGGCATTGGCATGGTTTGCCCAGACTGAAGCGCAGTTTGCGTTGCGTGAGATCACCGCGGATACAGCGAAATACTACTACGTTGTGTCGGCTCTCGGAAATTCAACAGCATCCACAGTGGTGAGCCTTCTTACAAATGCTCCGGCAACTGAGAAGTATGCAGCACTCAAAGCCCACCTGTTGAAAACGTTTGAACTGTCGGACGCTGAGAGAGCCAGCCGGCTTTTCTCACTTCAAGGACTGGGTGACAGCAAACCGTCCGAGCTCATGGACCGTATGCTGGATCTTTTGGGCGAGCACAGACCCGATTTTCTATTCATGCAGCTTTTCCTGCGTCAGCTACCTTCCCAAGTGAGAGCTGCATTATCCAACACCACAATCACAGACTGTCGGAGACTGGCTGAAGAGGCTGATAAACTTTTCCTGGCGAGTCAGGGACATTGTGCGGCCGTGCTCTTTCCCGCGCACATCGCTTCGGTGACGCGGGGCGACTCCACACTCATCGCTGCAACCACTTCTCGTCGGAAGCAGTCTTCTGGCCCCCAACAGCTTTCAGGCTTGTGTTTCTACCATGCAAAGTTTGGAAGTAAGGCTAACAAATGCCGTTCACCATGCAGTTTCGGCGGTTCGGGAAACGCCAGGGCCGACGCTCAGTAGTGGCCATGAGTGTCGGCCGCGTAGGCAGGCTGCTTTTCATCCGTGACAGCATCTCTGGATGCCGTTTTCTGTGCAACATGGGAGCACAGAGGAGCGTCCTGCCTGCATCCCGTTTGGACATGGTGACTGACAGCCACGGCCCCCCTATAGACCAACGCTACTTTTGCGTCATCGAAGGATAACGTCCCCTTTTGGGGGAAAACAAACAGATTCCCCTGAGAACAGAACTCGCTCTAGATCTGCAAAGTTTCTTGATAGCAAAAATGGCACAAACTTAAAGAAGCTACTGGATACGGGGTTACAGAGGAGTCCCTTTGAAATGGTCGAAAACTGGATTAATGACCCCACGCAGTGGCCAAATATGGACTATTCAGACATCTACCACTATCTTGTGGAATCACCAAGTAAGTAGCCCCATTTTTTTTTTTCATTAACACACTCACAGTATGACAAACTAGACGATGAGGCCATGTCACTTGGATCATATTTAACTTGATTTAAGCTATTGACATAGTTTTGTTGTCGACTAGCTATACTAGTTAGAAAGACAAAGCTGCTAGCAGCTAACTTTACGTGATTAGCTCTCACTAGGCACGCTACCTTGGCTGTTAACTGATTTTACTGTTGAAATAGTGGCAGGCTAGGACTAAAGTGGACTTGGCTGGTTTCTGCTTGTGTCTAGAAAGTGCTTTAAGCCTATATGACTTTTCGACGACCACTGCTCTGGGCTACATGTAACAACACGAATGGCAGTAGATCAAGCCTTCTAGGCTAGATAGGATAGCGTAATGTCACAACATCCAATTTGATAGCCCCGTACATACATACATTGGTCCTATACATATTTTGCCGTACACTGTAAACCTTTTTACAACTTTCAAAGTCCTAGCACTTTCTAGACACAAGCAGAAACCAGCCAAGTCCACTTTAGTCCTAGCCTGCCACTATTTCAACAGTATAGTATAGCTAGTCGACAACAAAACTATGTCAATAGCTTAAATCAAGTTAAATATGATCCAAGTGACATGGCCTCATCATCTAGTTTGTCTTACTGTGAGTGTTAATGACAAAAAAAAATAGGCTACTTACTTGGTGATTCCACGAGATAGTGATAACGTTAGATGTCTGAATAGTCCATATTTGGCCACTGCGTGGGGTCATTAATCCAGTTTTTGACCATTTCAAAGGGACACCTCTGTAACCCCTTATCCAGTAGCTTTAAATACCGCTCACGGTCCTCGGCCGGCACTGAGAGTGTGTATGTTTGTGCCATTTTTGCTATCAAGAAACTTAGCAGATCTAGAGCGAGTTCTGTTCTCAGGGTAATCCGTTTGTTTTCCCCAAAAAAGGGGCGTTACCCTTCGATGACGCAAAAGTAGCGTTGGTCTATGGAAGCTGCCAATGGTAGCCCCATCCGCACATATGGAACGAGGTACGTCGAATTGTGTTTCGAAGGGCAGCAGTTCGTAGTTCCTACAGCCCCCATCGCCATCACCTCGGACGCCTCGGATTACGCTGTCGGTGCTGTCTACGAGCAGTGGGTAGGCGGAGCCTGACAGCCGCTGGCTTTCTTTAGCCGTCAGCTGCGCCCCTGTGAGCGGAAGTACAGCACTTTCGACCGGGAGCTACTGGGTCTCTACCTACTTTTGCCATGGCCAAAGTGCCTGAGCCGTGGTCTGCCCGCCAGCAACGACATCTGTCCTACATTTCAGAGTTCACCACGGACTTGCAGCACGTTGCCGGTAAGAACAACCGTGTGGCGGACTGCCTATCACGGGCTGTGGCAGGGGCAGTCCATCTTGGTCTGGATTACAACCGCATGGCGGCGACTCAGACCACAGACCCGGACGTGCAACACCTGAAGTCCTCGACTACAGGGCTGCAGATCGAGGAGGTGGTTTTTGGCAATGCCGGCACCACGCTCCTGTGTGACTTCTCCACAGGTAGCCCTCAGCCGGTCGTTTCCTCGGGATGGAGACGACAAGTTTTTGATGCCATCCATGGTCTCTCCCACCCAGGTTCGAAAGAGTCACAGAGACTGGTGGCAGCAAAGTTTGTTTGGCACGGCCTCAAGAAGGATGTTAGGGACTGGGCTAACACCTGTGTTGAGTGCCAACGGGCCAAAGTACACCACCACACTAAAGCCACGTTAGAGTCGTTCCCGGTTCCGGAGAGGCGTTTTGACCATGTAACGCGGACCTGGACGGTCCTATGCCCTCCTCTCACGGTTTCACATATCTGTTAACCATGCTGGCCTGAGGCTGTGCCACTGACGTCAGTGGCATCTGTCGAGATGACACAGGCATTTATTGGCACCTGGGTTGTCCGTTTCGGCACCCCTTCGGACATATCTTCTGACCGAAGCGCGCAGTTCACGTCTGAGCTGTGGGACGCTGTCGCACAGAGCCTCGGAGTGAAACTTCACCGCACGACCGCATATCATCCGCAGGCTAACGGACTCTGTGAACATTTTCATAGGTCAATGAAGGCTGCCCTGCGTGCCAGCCTCAAAGACAACAACTGGGTCAACAAGCTCCCGTGGGTGATGCTGGGCATCAGGACTGCGCCAAAGGAGGACCTTCAGTCCTCATCCGCGGAGCTTGTTCATGGACAGCCGCTGCGGGTACCAGGGGATTTTGTCCCTAGCACCACGGTTCCCTGGTCTGCTACTCTCCAGCGGTCTACTCTACTGGACAATGCGAGGCTTTTCGCACCTGTCCCTACTTCCCGTCATGGCCTCCCTCAGTCGCACATCCCCGCTGGTCTTCAGACGGCTGACTATGTTTTCATTCGCCACGATGCCCACAGCGGACCGCTACGCCCGCCCTACGAGGGCCCATTCTGAGTTCTGGAGACGGGGGACAAACATTTTGTGGTGGAAAGGGGCGGCAAACCGGAGCGACTCTCCATTGACCGCCTTAAACCGGCTCACTTGGACTTGGCCAGGCCCATTGACCTGGCCCAGCCGCCACGACGTGGACGGCCTCCTGTTCTGCCCCCACCTCTTACTCCTCTCCCTCCCAAGCCTCCCACACTCCATGTCCCACACCCGTGTCATGACGGGACGCCAGCTGCAGTGGGGTCATTGATTTAACCCTCTGGGGTCGGCGGTCTCGCAGGCGATACCAGCTCACTTTTTTCCTTATCAGTGCAAAAGAGACTCAAATTACTGATGTGATTTTGATCTTACATATAAGTGTTGTACATCATTCGATCCTGTTAAGTTTGTATTTTTTTTTGTGGAACCTCACAATAAAAACAAAGTGTTGTTCTTTTCGCCTAATAAAGAAAAATAAACATGATGCGCGTTCTGCGTTCTCTCTGTCAGTGAAGTCCATTCTGAAACGCGTCCGAAAAATGAACTGTAACTCTGCAAATACTCAGTCAAACAGGTATACAGGTACACAGGCATGAAGCCTGAATTATCTTCTTTTAAATGAAGTAGTTTATATAAAAAACAAATTTTCTCATTTTATGTAATCTGTACGAAAAGAGAGAGATGATAGTCGTTCTCGTCTCAGCTCATTAAAGTTAATTTGACCACGCCCACGGAGCGCGCGCTCTATTCAAACACAAACGCTCTGAGGCGATCCACGCCCACATCAGCTGGATAACCCACCGAAAGAGACTCATATTTACGACGCTGTGAGGAATAATACTATCTTAATAATAATCCTGGAAAAAAAATACCTCAGAAGTGCAAGTAGTTTCATTTGGAGGAGCAACGGATCCAGCTGAGAAGGTACATTCTTTATTTTCAAGTGCTTTGTTCTAATCGCGAAATGGAATAGTGTCTGTAAACAAAAAGACTGTTTGAATATGAATCGCATTTTTGTGTGTGAATGAATGAACAGCTTTTGTTGTAATTGTAACCTTTTTATTAAAATAGCAAAAATATATGTAGGCTACATATAAATAAATCTTAGGTAAATCTTAAAAGCTAAATATAAGCCTCCTCTTTAAATTATTTGTATTGTGTTTGATTAGTGACACATTTGGGATATATTCCCAAACTTTCTGTAAGTGTGTGAGTATGAGACAACAACAGTATGAGAATTAACTGCACAATTACTAGAAATGTTTACATTTGATATTATACAATTTGCAAGCACAATTTGAAAAATAAATAAATAATTGGAACTGTGAACCAATTTTGTATTATATATATATATATATATATATATATATATTGTCATTGCATTCTTGTGGCTCAGTGACACACCTGAATGAAAGGGTCATTAGTATGCAGCCCCATTATGCGCTCATTATGCGGGCCCATTGTCTTCTCAGGTGTGAATCACAGCAGGTCACACCCCTGCGCATATTGCCTTTCCAAACGAAAAGTGTCATTTTTAAATTTAAACCAATCTATTGTTTTATGTGAATGATAAGGCAGGATGATTTTCAGATCATTTTGAAGAAAAAACTCTAGGCGACAACATCCATTAGTCAAAAGTCTTGTGGACACATATTTAGTATGTGTTTTGTGGCCTTATTTCAGAAACTTTAAGTTTTAGTTTTTTCAATAACCACGCATAAACAATATTCTCTCAAAAACACATTATGGTAGCCCTGTTTGTGCTAAATAGAGTGTAATTACACCTTTGCCAGTAAATTGTTTATAAGCAACTGAAAAAAGCACAAATGTCATAGTATGTCAAAACATCTCAAGGACCCCAAAAACACCTTGGACCCCAGAGGGTTAAACAATACATTGATTTAAACTTTGTAAGACACGTTTTGTTTGGAAAGGCAATATGTGTGGGGGCGTGAATGATCATGAATAATGCTCTGATTCACACTTGAGAAGACAATGACCTGCATAATGAGCCTTTCAGTCAGATGTGTCACTGGCAGTGGCGATTTCTTTAAGACTGCAAGGGAAGCTCGGCTACCCCTATAATGTCAAAAAAGTAATGGTCAAATGTGTACTGTGTTAACATTTTATTGACTAAAACTGCGTTAGAACACGTTAATCTCTAAGACAAGTTCGTTCGGAATCATATTGCAGGTCGGCTGACTCGATTTCTTTCTCATACATTCCCGAAGCTTCATAGTGCATTTCCCCGTTGAAGCCGAGCGTCCATTGAGTTCAATGGGGCTGCTTTGCACAGTTTTTTTCAGTGCTTCGAAACTTGACGGTCATTGGATAAATGCTGCAATTATGTCCTGCCCACGGACCCTCAGCGTCTCTGGGGGTGAATGGAGGAGTGGGCTTATTAGGATTTGTTTCTGTAAAGAGTGTTGCATAATTAAATGTTAAAAGCATTTGTATGTAATGTTCACTGATATGTGGGCATTTCTATGAATAAAAGTATGTTTTTAATAGCAAGCAATAATCATATGAACTCGTTCATATGAACTCATTTAAAAAAAAATGATTTACAATGATTTGCATGCAAACGGGGCAGTTATCAGCTGTGTAACTGATCTGATTACGACAAAATAATCGAGTATCTGATGTCATGTGACAAGTCAAGTGAGCTCTTCCACTCTTGCAAACAAAGGTAAGTTATGAGGTGTGGAGAGAAATCATGTATCATTGGAACATGAACAGACAGGGACCAATTTGTAATAATTTAAATGAACACAATGCAATCAAAGGAAAAAGTACTGATCTACGTTACAAATGTTGGATGTTACATTATTAAGCATTAAAAGCATGGTAAGTGTTGTGGTTAATATGCATTTACAACAAATATCACTTTAAAACTACCAATACTAAGGTAAAAGCATGGTAAGTTTTGTGATTACTGTCCTTTACTACACCCATCACAGTAAAACAAGGGTTACTGTGGTAAAAGCATGGTAAGTGTTGTGGTTACTGTCCTTTTACCACACCTATCACAGTAAAACAAGGGTTACTGTGGTAAAAGCATGGTAAGTGTTGTGGTTACTGTGCATTTACAATAAGTATCACATTAAAACTACCAAATAGTGTGGTAAAATCATGGTAAGTTTTGTGATTACTGCCTTTTTATTACACTTATTACAGTAAAGATAATGTTACTGTGGTAAAAGCATGGTACGTGTTGTATTAACTGTGCTTCTACTACAAATACAACTTTGGAACTAATTGTACTATTTTAAACCTGATATGAATATGATTAACTGATTTTAGGTCTAGGCCTTTTGCACGTCACGTGACAGACAGTGTTTAATCACCCTGCTTTGAATTAGAAAGCAATGAAACGCAAAGCCTCCGTGGAGATGACAGATATAATGCACTAAACGTGAGCTAATCTGATTAATATCGACAAACAGAAAATACGTTATATTAAACATTATTAGGACAGCGTATTTACGACTACTTACCAACATCTGGCACACGTGAACTCATGCCAAATATCGTGATGTGTTCGGAATGAGACTTCTTCAGCACGATTTCCCTGCTGATAAAATATAATTTTAAAAATATCAATAAACAGCAAAGCAATCCAGCTTCCCTGTCAATCAGACCGAAATAATAACTTTAAAAGAAATACATCTTTTAAACCATGATAAGATCTTGTGAATAAATGTTGATTAAACAGCTTCTCTGCTGCAGCCCGACAGGCAGAAAGAATCGTGCTGTGATCACGAAAGATGCTTCCCATTGAAATACATTAGTTTAAAAACCTGCTGATATCACAAAAATAACGAAATAAATGTGTCTAACGAAATATTACGTGGTACCGTCACGGAACAGGGTGGCCAGAAGTTATCCTAGCGATCAAACGACGACAGAACAATGCAATATCAAGTTAAAATCACTTTAAAAATAAATATTTAAAGTTAAGTATTTTTTAAAGTAAACCCAGAATAAAGCGATACGTTTCCAAATTATAAAACGATGGCAATCGGGGGTGCGCAGGTGTTGGAACAGGGAATCCGTGTGTGGACCACGGATGCTGTTTGTCATTGACTTACATAGGCATCACTTCTGTGTGTCCATCACGGAATTTTCGGCGTTTCCGTGAAACTGCCACAGATTTTGAGTGAGACCAGGTTGGATTTAACGAGTTTAGACAATTCCTCCTCTCCTATAGCAATGAATGAATCGAATTTTTCCTTAGGGAGATTACAATGCACCCCCTGATCCGATGCTGTAGTAGACGGTTGCATAGTTATAATTTTCTCCCTGATATTATCAATCTTATAAGTAAAGAAGTTCATAAAGTCATTACTGTTGTGCTGCTTGGAAACTTCTGGGCTTGAAACTTTATTTTTCGTCAGTTTAGCAACTGTTTCAAATAAATACCTCGGGTTTTGTTTATTTTCTTATAATAGAGTTGAAAAATAAGCAGATCTAGCAGCTTTTAAGGCCTCTCTGTATGCAATCGTGCTCTCCTTTCATGAAATGCGAAATACCTCTAGTTTAGTTTTCTTCCAGTTTCGCTCAATTTTCACTCCAAATCAGACATAATTTACCTGGGTTGTCCCCTAATCGACATCCCTAAACGTCTCCTGATCGACGTTCAATAATACCTGGGTCGTCTACTAATCAACGTCCCTAAACGTCTCCTGATCGACGTTCAATAATATTTATACTCTAACACGTCTCCTAATCGATGTCGGCTGAGTCCACTAACTTGCTACACAGCAATAACCAGACAGACTTCAGCAAATGCCCTTTAAATGCTTTGATCACGTCAGGGAGAGTTCTCAAGCATTTTTCAGAGAATCTCTCGCAAAAAGAAGAATACATCAGGTTTATAGGATAGAGACATACACAACTGTAAGATCAACGTGACTCAAAGGTATTGTAGGTAGGAATTTTATAAAAAACTTTTTTCCAAATTTCTGTATATATCAATGCATAATTAAAATGTATAAAAATCGAGTGACTCTAGACCGTTTAATCTGCACTAAACACAGCTCATTATTTCCATCCGGGACGAAACAAAGGATTGGCTTAGGCGACTGTCACTCTCTCGCAACCATGGCAACCACCCTTTTGCCACACAGGACCTGCCCACTTGCGCGTACCCGTTTGATTTGAGGAATTCAAGAGGCACGGAACCTAGGAATAGCAAAACAATGGCAGAGAAAGACCAATAAAATTCACATATGCAGTTCGCGAAGGCAAACCAGGCAAAAAAAGGAAGACAGTAGGCTAACTTTACTAGAAAAGGTAATGAACAAAAAGTCTTTGGATAAACAACGAAATAAAACGCGTGTCAATATCGGCGTGGCTTTCCAGCGATGGCGATAACTGAGAGACCTCAAGGGGCTGAAAAGTGACGCCTTGTGACGACCTCCTCTGCTTCGCCCTCGACCCCGGATCTGTCCTCGAGCTGACGATGCGGTACTTGTCTCTGGAGTGTAGTCCTCATCAGAGTCAACAATGCTTTTATCATGGAAACTCTTACATGCAGAACACCATATATGTTATGAATGTTACACGAAATTCATCTTCATCACAGTGTAAATGATGGCAATGGAAAAACGTGTATCATGCAACCTGTTTTTAGCTTTGCCTTATAGATAACTAGCTCGTTAGCGAATCAATAAATATATATTTTAAACTTTACTAATATCAATATGCTAGCTTGATAGTGAGTACCAGTGATGGGAACAACGGCGTTATAAATAAACGGCGTTACTAACGGCGTTATCTTTTTCAGTAACGAGTAATCAAACGAATTACTGTTTCGCCCGTTACAACGCAGTTACCGTTACTGACAAAAAAAATGTGGCGTTACTATAATTGAACTCACTGAAGCGGTTTTCATCCGAGTAGGCTCTCTCTCCGCCATAGGACCTGCAACGTTTTTTTTTCTCTGATGTGTGTGTTTATGAGGCGCCGGAGTGGACAAAAGCGAAGCGAACGGCGCGAGCGCGCTCAATGCGCGAGAGAGACCGAGTGTGTCCGAGAGAGCGCTCAACAGTTGCGCAAGAGAGACCGAGGGTGTCATTATATAGTTTGTTTATAAATAAATTACATATTTCAGCATTAGACAGCATTATCTATAGCCTATTGGTATCATCTGCAACGTTAATTAATTGACATGGTTATACAAATAAAATCAAAAAAATTAAATACAGGGAACGTTCTGTTTAGGTTATAAAATAAAACCCGAAAATAACCTGCAGGGAACATTCACAGAAACATATTTGTTTGACCGGTTGTTAACACGTGCGGCAAACATCTCTAGAATTTGGCTTAAATAACCTCTGATGATGACGTTCGTTATAGGTTATAAAAATAAACCCCCAAAATATTATATATATATATTTTTTTTTTATTGTTCAGTATTATATTGAGGGAGTTATGAGGGGTGTGACGTTATTATATAACTGTGAGACCGACGGTTATAGTTGAACACCGTCATTAGATCTCTATAACCGCCAAAACCGTGCTATTAAAATATTTTTTACAAACATTTTTTATCATAGAGAATGTTTAAATACTAATATCATCTTACGAGGGAAACGGAGGCGGAGTTAGTGGTGCGATCGGAGGCTGAATACTGGAGATTATTCGGGAGAGGTCTGTGCACCTTTACCGATCAGAGCGCGCGCTGACACGGAGTAAAGCCTTGTACTCGACGCGTCCGCACGAGCGCGAAGGTGCGGACGGCAAAAAAATGATAGCACTCGGACGGCAAATAGAAGCACTCACTTCCTGAAGCGCACTGCGCATGCTCAAACTGAGCTTGAAGACGTAGTTGTGACGTGAGCAACCTGACAGTTGTACGTCTTCTAGTAGCGGTGCCAAGAGGAATCTGAATCATTCCCTTCCGAATCTTGCAGAGCCGGAGATCGTGAGTATTAGCTGTTCATGAGCTCGCAGCAGGAGCAAATTTATGACTCTCTATGGGCTTTTCCCTTGACTTTATGCCTCCACATCCCCCGATTGCGTGTCAGCTTCTACATCTGTCTTTACGGTCATTTCTCTTCTATGCGACAGAGAGCCGCGTGTTATGACGCAATCGTTAGCCTATTTTTTACAAAAACTGCTTTTACGGGGCCACAACGTAAGATACAAGGTAATGGAGCATTTTATACATTGTCGTCTTTCTTTAGAAATAAATAATGGACAAATGGAGTCTTTAAACGTCTCAGATGTAAAGTTATTCGCTGTCAAAGTGACGCAAAAATGAATGGGAGTCAATGGAATGCTAACAGCAGGTGAAGGCTTGTTAGCCAATGGCGGCACCCGGGGAGACTTCCGTTTCAGGCTGGTGGATTACCCCCTTGGCAAGACCCCATTTTGCTTGGCTGTGTGAACAGCTTTTTTTGTAACAGCTCGCGCGACGCCGCATCCGAGGATGAACGACTACAAGCCGAATCTGTCCGAGCATGTAGGCTACGTCTCACCGCACCGGCACGCAGTTTGCGCGTCTAAATTGCAAAGTTCATTGCAAAGTTTTTTTGTTAAGGTTTTGTTTACTGTGTGTGATTTATTTAAAACAAAGCACGTTCATTGCAACGTTTTTTTTGTGTTAAGGATTCATTTAATGGAAAGCACATTCACTTCTAGTTGTCTTGCTGTTCATTTTAAATAAACGTAGAGCGAGTTGTCCTATAACAGACGAACAGTTATTCAACCGAACGTCTAGCTGCTATCTAAAAGAACAAAAAAAACGGTTCGACTATCAGTCGACTACGGCAAAATCTAACGAATCAGATTCAACTATGAAAATCCTTAGTCGAAAACAGCCCTACTAGTAACTATAACTAATTACTTTTTTTAAGTAACATGCTCAACACTGGTGAGTACTAAAATACATCTTATTTGTTTATCTTCATAATGATAAAGTTAGATTTTTTTATTACATGTGATTCTGACATGATGTCACTACATGCACTGCGCTCCTTCCTCTCCGCTCGTCTCAGGTAAATAATGCGTCTTCAGCTCAGCGGTCAGAGTCGCGCGTTCATGTGTTTTTGGGGCGTGGCTTTGGAAGGAGCCCAGAAGGGAGGGGGTGGAGTGAATGGAAATAATGAGCTGTCTTTAAAACAGTCGTGAGAGGTCTATAGACACTCGATTTTTATACTTTCTTTTTCAGAGTACTTACATTTTAATTATGCATTGATATATACAGAAAGTTTAAACAAATTTGGAAAAAAGTTTTTTTTATAAAATTACTACCTACAATACCTTTAACTCATGTCACCTTCTTTCAAAATGATTAGTTTAATCTGTGCAAAACAAACCCCCACTTCACCCTTTGTTACTGGTAAAACAATTTTAGATCTCAAATCATTAAAACAAATGGAAAAGGTTAGAAGTTCACTTGATTACTCAATATGTTATGAGACTATTCTAGACTGTTATATTTTTGATATTGTCTAGCCAGCACCTCAGAATTTTCCACTGGTTTCGACCAACAATTCTCGGAGTACATTTTGTTCAAGTGTTAGAATGTTAGGCCTACAGGAGAAGTAAGGTTAGATGTTATAATTATGATTAGTTTAAAATACAGTTTACTATTTTATTTATAAAAAAAAAATCATCATAATAGCAAATGTAGCCCACATAAACTGTACAGGGCTGAAGTAATTGCTGTGATTCTCCATTCCCCTAGATGGCGCTGCTTCATGTTTATTGTCTGAGTCACTCTATGTTGCGCAGCTAAAGAAGATTTGCAATATTGAGGGTATGTCACTTTTGAAATACGCTGATGACATGGCTTTGGTGGCCAGCATAAGAAATGAGCAATCCCTGGTCACATATAGACAATATGTTGACTCCATGATCCAAAGGTTTAAAGAAAGTTATCTGGAGTTAAATATAAGTAAGACAAAAGAGTTGTGTTGTGGGAGGTTTAATAAGACCAAAAAGTGTCATTAGTATATTGGGCTTGAGCCTTTATTGTTTTACATAGTGTAAGGCAGGCCTACTTTTTTCCTTGTAACAATTTTAAATTGTGATGTGTGTGTGATTGTATTGTGTATATGTGAGCCTTTTTAACCAAAGACAAATTTCTATCACTGGTTGATAGATAATAAAGTTTTTTGAATTTTGAATTTGAATTTGAAACCCTTGAACAGCACGAGGAGAGACTTATGCGAGTTTTGAACAGACTGAAAGAGTTTGGGCTCAAGTTATCGCCTGAGAAGTGTCATTTTTTCAAGAAGTCGGTAAAGTACTTGGGACATGTTGTCTCGGAGAATGGAGTAGAAACTGACCCTGAAAAGATTTCTGCGCTCACAACTTGGCCCCGACCAAACAATATTAGAGAGCTTAAGTCCTTTCTTGGTTTTACCGTGTATTACAGAAGATTCATCAAGGACTTTTAAAAAATTGCAAAGCCCCTCAACGATCTGACTGCTGGCTACATTCCGGCAAAGCGGAAATGCAAAGCCAAGTCCTTTTCCAGCACCGACCTTAAGTCACCCTTTGGTGAAAAATGGCCAGCTAAGTGCGAAGAAGCATTCAGGGCTCTCATAGGAAAGTTAACAACTGCCCCAATTTTGGGCTTTGCCAATCCTCGACTGCCATACGTTCTCCATACTGATGCTAGTCTTCATGGCCTTGGGGCGGCTCTGTATCAACAGCAGGATGGACAGATGAAAGTTATTGCCTACGCCAGTAGGGGGTTGTCAAACTGTGAGCGGAGATACCCCACACATAAACTGGAATTTCTTGCCCTGAAGTGGGCAATAACTGACACATTTTCTGACTATCTCTATGGAGCCGAGTTCACCGTTGTCACTGACAACAACCCCCTGACTTATATTTTATCATCCGCCAAACTAGATGCTGCTGGCCACCGGTGGCTAGCGGCCCTGTCAAACTTCAACTTCAGCTTCAGCATTCAGTATCGGGCCGGCAAGAGAAATCAAGACGCCAACGGCTTATCCAGGCGTCCACATGACCTTGATGAGACAGATTTGAGTGCCAAAGCTGAAGACGATAGAGTTTTGCAGTTCCTCTCAAAGTTTTTAAAAGAACGGAGTGATACCACTTTTCCAAAAGAAGCAATTAAAGCTGTATGCCAGAGACATGACCTAGATGGAGCTTTCAGTACGGGGGAAGATAGTAATTACTCACCTGTGATTGTTGAATCCCTTGCCATGGATGCAAGTGCTATCCCAGCCGAGTTCACTCATGCTGATATGCTTCCAGGATCCAGCACCCTTCCCATAATGTCACAGTTGGAATGGGCTGTAGAACAGAGAGCTGATCCAGTAATCAGCAGAATCATGGACATACTCACCACAGGAAAGCGCCTCTCCTATCGTGTCAGACAGAAAGAGGACAAAGAAGTCCAACTCATGCTTCGAGTGCAGGATCAACTTGTCATTAACAATGCGGTCCTTTACTGTAAGAGGATGAACAGTGGTGAACCATTTTTCCAGCTGGTTCTTCCCACAAAGTATCGTGAAACAGCTCTAGAAGGTCTCCACGATTCAGTTGGACACATGGGATTCGAGAGGACCATAGACCTTGTCCGTACACGGTTTCATTGGCCAAAAATGTCTACAGACGTAGATAAGAAATTGTGAACCTGTGAGAGATGTATTCGACGCAAAGCAAAAGCTGAGAGGACAGCCCGTCTTGTGAACATTAGGATCAGCAGACCGCTCGAACTAGTCTGCATGGATTACCTGTCTTTGGAACCTGATGGCCGTGGGACAAAGGACATTCTAGTAATAACTGACCATTTTACAAAATATGCTGTTGCAGTACCTACTGCAGACCAGAAGGCCAAGACAGTAGCCAAGACGTTGTGGAACAGTTTCTTTGTTCACTATGGCATACCTGAGCGTCTACATAGCGATCAAGGTCGGGACTTCGAATCTGCTGTAATCAAAGACCTTTGCCTGCTGTTTGGGATCAAGAAAACCAGAACCACCCCTTATCATCCACGCGGCAATCCTGTGGAACGGTTCAATAGAACACTTTTGGAGATGCTTGGGACTCTAGAAGAAGAAAGTAAGGCCAGGTGGCGTGACTATGTGCAGCCTTTGGTGCACGCATACAATTGCACCAGAAATGACACAACAGGCTTTTCTCCTTACCAGCTAATGTTTGGGAGGCAGCCAAACCTCCCTATTGATGTGGCGTTCGGATTACACCCAGAGGGGCAGAGCAGAACCACTCACACTGATTATGTGAAAAGGCTCAAAGAAAATCTGCAGGAGAGCTACCGACTTGCAGTGGAACACAGTGAAAGAATCGCTCAGAAAAACAAACAGAGATATGACATGAAAGTCAGAGAAACCATCTTGGAAGTAGGAGACCATGTTCTCGCTTAGAATGTCGGAGTGCGGGGCAAACACAAGATAGCTGACCGCTGGAGTCGAACTGTGTACAAAGTAGTGAAACACATAAATGATTCTCCTGTCTATGTTGTAGCACCTGTTCATTCTGATGGCCCTGAAAGGACACTGCATCGTGACTTGCTCTTACCTTGTGGCTTCCTGGCTCCATCCATCGAAGCAGAAGTGAATAGGCATAAGCAAAACAAAGCCACAATGCAACCTGCTCAGACTCCAGTGTCTGAAGAGGGAGAACGGCTGGAATCATATGATAGTGAGGAGGAAGTTGATTACGACTATCCAGAGGAAATGCTGGTGACAATTCACCCACCTGTCACTGTTGTCCATGAAATCCCTCAGATTGAACCTAGGGCTTCTTCAGGAGAGGAAAACACCAACACAAGCCCTGAGGAATCAAATCTGAGACCTGAAGCTGAGGTATTTCAGCCAACAGAGGATTGGAGAGAAAAGCTCCACAAAGTGAAAGGGGGTAATGACTTGCCTAATGAGCTAGGAAAGAGGGATGATGAGATGAGTCTTGAAGTTGAGAAAGATGATGTGGTGCAAACCATACCTGAAAAAGAACATGGAGACAAAGAGGAACCTGTGAAGAAAGAAAACAAAAATGAACAATCTGAGCAACATGAACCTGAAGATTTGAGTGTGAATGATGTCCTACAACAAGAAGACGTAGAAGTGCGAAGATCAGTTAGACATAGGGTAGAGCCTGACCGGCTGACTTACCAGACGTTAGGGAACCCCTTGACTCTAGTTATGCACTCCTTGTTGAATGGTCTTGACCAGGCTTTTACAAAAGCTTTGGACTTACATCCCACACTGAAGTTTACTTCTTTAAAAACCGACCAACTGACTACTATTTAAGTAGCTATAGATACATGCAGGGACGCATGCACATTCAGGGGGGGGAGGATGTAGCACATAAACTGTACTGGGCTGAAGTAATTGCTGTGATTCTCCATTCCCCTAGATGGCGCTGCTTCATGTTTATTGTCTGAGTCACTCTATGTTGCGCAGCTAAAGAAGATTTGCGTTTTTTTTTCCTTTTCCTACCCTCTCGTCTAGTGCATCGTGAGATGAAGATGAAGCAGACCACTTAACACACAGGATAAATAATTTTCAATGTTATTAGCTAGTAAAAGCGGAAAGAAGTCTTAGTTATTGTAAACTGCCGTTTACACTTTTGTTTTCCTTGTTTTAAGAATCTTCGGTGAGTACAACAGAAGGGAGAATTTTTGCTAGCATTTCACTTTAAGTTGATTTAAAAATATGAAACTATAATATATTATGTGCACTTTGTTACTTTGTTATTCCTGTTATGTCTTTTGACAATGAAACAAAACCAGTCGGAGATAATTAATTTGTTTATCTTCACTATTCTACTGTTGCTATTTGAAACGCCATTTTGTTGCATATATGTGCGTTATGATGAGATGGCGTAACGTGAATTCATGTATGTTTATTTAGCTACGGGGTTACCCTAAAGGGCTAATGTTTTGAGCCAGTATAAGGGATGTTTGTAACACCTTTTGCCTTCCTATTCGTGGTTATATGATTATAATGAGTTACTTTCTGGATTAGATCTGTTTAAACCTGTAAAATAAGCATTTTGCACTATTCACACATATTCTTACTGACTGTATTCTAAGTCATATTTGAGGTGACATGTTACAGAGTGCATTGTGTTCATGTTTAAACCGAGTGATATAGAATTTGAGTTATATTGATTTTGAATGTTAGTGATGAAGCCATATACAGCTACTAATTTGATGTTTTGCATTTGCTGTATGCAGACTGTTTTTTTTTTGTGTGTGCATATTTTGCCACTGTTGAGAGAGATTCTACGGCGAGCCTGTGATTCAGCGATTCAGTGATTCTGGAGTGTGACTGTAACCAGTGGCCATCAACTCAGTGGCCGCAAACTGCACATTTTCGGATACATCATACAGATAAGATTTAAGAGATCTCCAACGTTATCACACACTGCCGGGTAGTGATTTGAAACAAGGCCTTTTGTTCGACAAACCACATCGGAACTGAATTGAAACTCAACTGAGTTGAACATTGAACTATTTGACTGGACTGAATTTTTTTTTCTTTTAACTGACTGACTATTTTGGGGGAATTTGTTATTATTGTCTCTTATGTGTGTTTCACAATCCCTGTGGAATATTAAAATAAATGTTTTGATACTGCGTTTGCTATTCAAACAGAGGTCGTAGCCAATTCATTTCAAGAGCCGAAACTAATTCTGATTTCTAATAACTTAAATATCACTAAAATAGGTCATTGTGATATTCTCATTGATGTCTTAAGTAACGCTAGTTACACAAACAACTCTTACTGCACGCACTGCAACACAGCAGTTTCTAGTGTACTTATTGAGGCTTACTGAAAGGGGTCATATAATGCCATTTTTGTACAAGCTAATATGATTCTTTAGGGTCTAAATTAAAAGTTTGTAATATACTTTAATTAAAAATTCTCATTAGTATTGTAAGAAAACACTTATTTTACCTGGTCAAAAACAGCTCTGTTTTCAGCACGCCGTTTCAGTGTGTCACACGGTGACAATTTCATATTTTGTCTCCGTGCAAGGCGGAACTAATGTTCGCCCCGATTGCCTCCCGCCGGACTCATAACAATGGAACACCGGGTTAGTTCCGGGTTAGCGGAAAAATCCCGCGAATGGGGTAATTAATCGGGATCGCCGACAGCTGCGCGGAAAAGGAGTGAAGCTCCGCGATTGGGACACGTTGCCCTTAGGGGGAGGATAAGAGGAGAGAGTACAGACTGGAGGGTGGTGTTGTTTTTGGGGGCCGTGATCTCGGAGGAAGCGTGAACATTGGAGCAGAGGAAGTGGGGGCCAACAAACAGGCGTGGCACCGTGAGTTCGGGAGAAAGAGCACGACGACGCAACTGGAACGTGGGAATCACGGGACGATAAGATCGCTTATGAGAGACTGTGAGTAGTTCAAAACAATCTCTATCCTCCTCTTGTATCTACGGGACTCTTTGATGCGAATGCCAGGTCAGAAAATGGGCGACGGCCCTCTATGTGTGTATTTCCCACTGAGTGCTGAGATGAAGTGATGATGAAGTGACGTGATGCACTGTTTTGATGTGTGAAGTGTGAACTTAAACCCGCTGGATGTCCATTGTTTACCTGAGCTTTCTGTCACGTCCTAAATACTGAAGAGGAGGCTAACACTGTTGTACTTTGCAGATGTTGAGTGTATTTTCTGACAGCCTATTGAGAAGAGGATTACGTGCCGTATACTCACCTGTCTGCTTTGCAGCGAAGCTCCCCAGCCGTAAGTTCTCTGTCTGTCATCTATGAAGAAGAGGATTACGTGCCGTATACTCACCTGTCTGCTTTGCAGCGAAGCTCCCCAGCCGTAAGTTCTCTGTCTGTCATCTATGAAGAAGAGGATTACGTGCCGTTTACTCACCTGTCTGCTTTGCAGTGAAGCTCCCCAGCCGTAAGTTCTCTGTCTGCCACCTGTGGAGAAGAGGAGTACGTGCTTGAACACTCACCTGGCTGCTTGGCAGCGAAGCTCCCCAGCCGTAAGTTCTCTGTCTGTCATCTATGAAGAAGAGGATTACGTGCCGTATACTCACCTGTCTGCTTTGCAGTGAAGCTCCCCAGCCGTAAGTTCTCTGCCTGTCACCTGTGGAGAAGAGGAGTACGTGCTTGAACACTCACCTGGCTGCTTGGCAGCGAAGCTCCCCAGCCGTAAGTTCTCTGTCTGTCATCTATGAAGAGGATTACGTGCCGTATACTCACCTGTTCGCTTTGCAGCGAAGCTCCCCAGCCGTAAGTTCCCTGTCTGTCATCTATGAAGAAGAGGATTACGGGCCGTATACTCACCTGTCTGCTTTGCAGTGAAGCTCCCCAGCCGTAAGTTCTCTGTCTGCCACCTGTGGAGGAGAGGAGTACGTGCCTAAACACTCAACTGGCTGCTTGGCAGCGAAGCTCCCCAGCCGTAAGTTCTCTGCCTGTCACCTGTGGAGAAGAGTACGTGCCTGAACGCTCACCTGGCTGCTTGGCAGCGAAACCCTAGTCTCGCGTAGCCAGACCTTCAGACTGACGGCTGAAGGTCTGGAACTCATAGCAGCTTTCTTTGGCCAAGGCCCGCCCATAAGGCCGTTTGACCGACATGTCAAACAACCAATTACAGTTCGTTTCGTTCAGCGTCACGTTTCGGTGCGTGGAAATGTCCCCACAACAACAGACCGGCGTGCAACAAGTCAGTCAGCATAGAAAATCAAAGAAGGAGAAGAAAACTTCAAGGGTCTATGCCGTGAACCTCGCATACTTTTGAGAATCCTACGTTCAGCTGATCTTGATAAATGCTCATTGTCACTCATGTAAACACAACAGTTTTTCTTCCGCAATCACACGTCTGCGCTTTGTTTCCCGGCAGACCGAAAATAAACGCAACACTCGCGCCCCCCGGAAATCCGATAAAATTCAACCAATCAGATGACGACTTCGACATTCCTGAAGTGTTTCCAGTTAAGTGTACCATATGCATCAGACGTTTAGCCAACGTTCCGTGGGCGTGACGTCTGAGGCTGAGACTAGCGAAACCCCATGGCCTGAAGCTCCCCAGCCGCAAGTTCTCTGTCTGCCACCTGTGGAGAAGAGGAGTACGTGCTTGAACCCTCACCTGGCTGCTTGGCAGCGAAGCTCCCCAGCCATAGGTTCTCTGTCTGACACCGTGAAAAGGAGGATTACGTTACCTGCACACTCACTTGTCTGCTCGGCAGCAAAGCTTCTCAGTCGTGAGTTCTCTGTCTGCCATCTGGGGAAGAAGAGGTGGACATACCCGAAACGCACATCAGGATTGTCCTTGGACGGAACGATCCTGTGCAGAAGACTCCACCTCTAAATATTTTATCTCATTTTATATTAAATAAATTATTATTCACTTAAGGTCTTGTTGTCTGTCCTCCTTGCCTGGCCTCTGTCCGACTCCCCAAGGGTGGTACTGGTTCTGAGGGGTGGTGTACCCCGTCTAGCCGCCCCGACTATGCCTTTAAATGATAATGAGCTTTGCTCACCCCGCCTCTCTGTTCTGTGCTACACCGTTTGTAACTCAATAAAACAATAACCATAACGTGTTGTTCAGTATAAACGTGGGATTATGAATTATATTGAGAACGTCATACATACAAAACATGCCGTAATGTATCCTGAGTGTAAACATTAGACGCATTCATTGTGAAGCGTGCAGCTAGCGATTTGCAAAGATTAATATATTAATATAAAGTTTAATAAAACGTTACACTCACTTCCGTTCTTCTGGAGATTCAGCAGGAACATGAATATCTGGTACCGATCAAGCAAATCCAGCTTTATACTGATCCTCGTTTATAAAGCAGTCTGGTGTGTGAAATGATTCGCGCAAACACATGAGAGCATTGACGTTGCTCGTGGGGAATATTCCCTTCGAAAACAAACTCCGCCACTGCGTCTTCAGCGGTTCGGATTTAGGAACATTAAAATGACTGCTGTGTTCGTTATTACACCCAAGAACAGAACACCACAATCACTTAGACGCCATTCTGCTCATAGACAGTGCTCCAGCATATCAACAATGACCGCGCCGGTCCGCGCAGACTATGATTGACAGCTCCCTCATGAGCGAGGGCGGGTCTGTGTTGAAACGCTCCTGTCAATCAACAATCGTGGGAGGGGCTTCCGAGCTTGTGACGTCACAGGCTCGAACGGCTCGATTTGAGGCAGGGGAAAACATATAAGGAGATTAAAACAAAACCACTGGATGGATTTTTATCATTATATGATGGTTGTGTACAGACACTGCCAACACACATTTCAGTACAATCAACTTGTAAAAGTGCATGTACCATTATATATGACCCCTTGAACACTTTATTGAATGATTTATTGAATAGTCTCCCTTATATCAATAACTATGGTCACTGTTGACTTTTATAGCTGTCAAGGTGTTCAGTGTAATATATAAGGACATCCATTCTTTTCTTTTTTCCTTCCCTTTTTTCACTTTCCCAGGCAAATGAAACTCACTTTTGCAGTTTTAGGGCTTTGAAAAATGGATGTAGCTGGGATATTGCATGCATGCCAATTCAATCATGCAAGACTTTGAAAGTCCAGAATAAACTGACACCTTTGGTATTGTCACACTGGATGGAGCAAACACGGAAGATGGACTAAACCGTGGCTTTATTGCAGACAATAGGATCAACAGAGCAAACAGATGAGTATGATGCAATGTAGATAAATAATAGGAACTTAACTGAAGTAATGCAGACAAGGAAGTGAAGCGTGAGCTGGCTAAATTAAAGCATTATTGTGAAGCATACAGTGCTTCATAATCCAAACAGTGTTAAATGAAAACTATGAAGGGAACAGAATTACATAAAAAATGGGTACTTTTAAGAGTTTCCGGCAGATACAAATAATTTTGAGACTCTTACAGAAACAAATGAAGACCTCCGATGCAAAAGCCTCTAAAAGCCACCTCTGTCAAAAATGAGAGAATAATATTGAGTGAATGCTCTCCGCACATAGTATACACTCATCAAATAGTTTCACTTCAAACTCACTAAATCCCAGTCTCAGCCCATTCAGAAATGCCGGTACTTGGGTAGAAACCTATACATAGGAGCCTGATACAAAATGTTAATATTAAACAAAAACTTAACCCTCTCATTATCTTCATTTGGGCCGACACTAGTTATCTTTGGGGTCTCCAGGGACCCCAGACAATAACATTTAATTTTGTAACAGAATAATAGATTTTTTTTTGTGTTTTTTTATAAATTACAAATGTAATTTTACTCTGTTTATGAATGTTTTTAATTAACATTTGTGCAGTTTTGGGAAGATTTATGATATCTTTTAAATTTCTTTTAAAAGGCCTAGATTTTTCATTCATGGGGATAACATGGATAATTTTACATGGTTGAATGTAAGAATTTTGCCCATTTTTTGGAAAATGCAGTTTAAAAAAAAACCCCACTAGATAGCTATAGAGCTCCACTATATGATATTTGACTAACCGAAAGACATCTTTTCACAAGTTGGATTCAGTTGGATTCATATATAAATATTATAAAATCACAATTATAACAAAACTTTGTCAAAGTTTAGCATTTTTTTGTACTGATTTTTTTTTTCAATAATGTTATATTATGATTACAATCAAACCTGAACAAGATGTTACAAAGAGAAATGTTAGTCATTTATCATTTTCATATCATTTTATCATTTATTTCAATAATCTGTTTTTAATATAATTCTACAATTTTAATCAACATTTCAGTTACTAACTGTAACAGAACAATAATGAACAGAAATTAACAGTTATATTACATATTGAGTAAAAATATGACATGAACATCAAAATGCAATGAACTGAACAGCAATAACAAATGAGTTTTGTATAGCCTTACACATGTATTCCTGTGTGTGTGTTTGTGTGTGTGAGTGTGCACATTTTCAATGTGTCAGTGTCACCAATTTATTTTTGTGGTGGTTCTGCATTTTGGTAGCCTGACTTCGTCATACTCAGGCCCTGTTTACACGAGAACGCTTGCGGGTGAAAACGTAAAAAATATTTTATCAGATGTGCCTTTCATTTACACGGCGACGGTGTTTTTGGGGCTTAAAACGCAGAAAAGTGAAACCCCCCTCCAGAGTGTAAAGGGTAAAAACGCAAAAGTCTGCTAGATAGTAAAGGTTGCACGCAGGCGCTGTTGTGTGGCAGTGCTTCACATTGCCACCTAGCCGCCTGGAGTGCATACTACATCGAATTTCACACACTTTTGCGTCACCATATGCACGCGGATTTCCCACCCATAACGCTCGTCTAAACGCAGAATAAAAAGTGATTTTGAAAAAGTGCAAAAGTGGCAACGCCACTTTTGCGTTATAGTCTCAAAAATGTATTCCTCTGTGTGTGTGCGCGTGTGTGTATGTGTGTGTGTATGTGCGCGTGTGGTGAGCATAATAATTGTGCATTGTGGATGTTTTTTTGCATTGTTAGAAGTGTGCCACTTTATTTCTGTCTATGCGTTCTGCGTTGTTTCTGATTTTGATGAATAATTTTGTATATTTACTATGGGGACCGCGAAGACAACGAGTGTCACTATTTTTTTCACTTTAACATAAAAACAGATATCATTCCATTTTTTTTTTTTTTTTTGTAAATCTAGAAAGTGTTGAGAGCCTTAGAAAGTTTCATACCATTTGGACAAAGATAACTTTTTTTATTTTTTTTTTTTGAGCAAAAGTAATTTGCGGGTTAAAAAATACCCCGAAGATAACCAGAACCAGAACATTTTGCTATCTCAACCGTTTTATCATTTCTTTTGCGATTGAGAGGTGTTCATCTTTGATATTTTACTTTCAGATATAATTGTTCTTTGAATAACTCATTCATAATGAAATTTTTGATTGCAGACTTTGATAACTTGGCAAATCTGAGCTAGTACACTTTGACACGTTAACCTCTGAAGAACAAGTCTGGGGTATTTCTCTCAGGATAAAAGTCTTGTGTTCAAAATTTAATTATGTTGTGACTACTGTTTTGAAGTGTCGTGTAATGACGTAGTGTGTGTGTGAGAACAGAAGTGAAATAGTAAAAAAGACGGAAGAAGTTCACTACTCCTGTCTCATGTGTTGCTCTACTTAGTAAGTCCTGACAGACACCACAAGTTCGTTCTCCATTTAATGTCATACTGTCTTGGAAAAAAAGATTCAATATTCTTTTTTTTTAATGATTTTTCTTTCCATAATTGCTGAAATATAAAGTTTAGAGCCATACATTACTTGATTAAAGTAATAAATAAATTTATTGAAAAATCAATTCATTGATTTTATTAAACTAACCTGCTACACTTAACACCAGTTAAGACTGTGAGATTCAGTATTATACATTATACAACATCTGTTTGAATTTCAATCAATGCAGTTTTTTCTTAAATATATGGATGCATGTGGGGTGCTCTAACCGGTTGACACATAACATGACATAGTCATATCAGCACATCTCTCCGGAAGTGCAGCTGCAGTTTTGGGGAGGCTAAAGCAGTGTGCCAGCCCATCAAAAGACTGTGTAAAATGGTAGTGAACGCTCACAATGACCACTATGAATTAGCCTGTGGAGGAATGTTCCTCACCACCCCCAGCTCACACCCACTCAGCTGTCCTCTACTGTTTATTTTCTAGCAAGGATGTGCACATTTTACCCTTTTCCTTCCTACATTCATTGTTTTGATGAGCCAACCAACAGCCTAGGGGGGGCTACTGACATGCTGTTCGCCAGCCTGCATCTTCCAGCCCCTTCATCTCAAAGAGCTTAAGAAGGAATAAAGGAGAGAGGGCTTCTGATAAACTCGCTACGGCAAACATGAGGATGGCATGTAATGTAAAACTGCTGTGCAGGTAACCTTATGGATCATCTCTCTCTGAGGTTTTATTAAATTAATGAGTGGTGTGTGTAATATTTCTTTCTCTTTGTTTGTGTTTTTATGAGTTTTGTGCTGTGAGGGGATAGGTAAGAACAAGCATATTGCTTCCAAACCACATCATGAACTTATAACTGTATAATTTATCTGAATTGGGACCAGCAACAGGAAACAGCAGCACATGTTGCAGTCAATTCATTCTAATCCGTAAAATCCCTGTAAAGGCAATCCTAAAAAAAAATCTAAACACATTATACATGTTAGAAATGTATTGCTAAGAAATGTACAGCAGTTTTACACATTACAAAGACTGTGAAGTGCTGAATTGTGGAGTTAGAACGTTAAACAGTTTTTCACCGTTGTTGTGTTCAGGATTTTTTGGGCGGGGCTAAAATGGTGGCTGGATGACGCACTTTCAAAGTGGCTTTGAAATGACAGGAGGCAACTGAGTAATTGCCCTCTAGCCCATCCAGGAATCAGCGATGAGAAGAAGAAAGGTACACAGGTGAATGTTTATTTTAGTACACTTCACCAAAACCACACTACATCGTGTAAAGCAGTAAACCTTGAGATTATTACTTGTTACATTATAACAAAATAAATGAATTTGAGAACAACTAAATTAACGATAATTTAGTTGTTAATAAATTAATTTGAGAACAACTAAATTAACGATAATTTACATATTTTCTAATTTCACTAAACATTTTCATTTAGTTTCGAGAATTTTTTTTTTATAAAACATGGACTAAAAGGGCTTATGTCTGCTATTGTAGGCTCATTTGGTAAATTTAAGCAACTACTAGATGCACAAACTGGGTGCCGGTGTGATGAGACGTATATGCTCGGCCAGATTCAGCTCGAAGTCCTGCATCTTGAAATGGGCCCTTGTGCACCTTTGTTCTCGTGCGGACGCGGCGAGTATAAACCAAGCTTGAGACGCCAGAACTGCAGCTGATAGATTGTGCGCTGTAGCATGATACTACCATATTTCTTCAAAAGCAGAACGTGGAGACATTATATCATCCACGATCAAAAATCGTGATATCGCATAAGCACAAGTATAAAACGACTGTTATCATGTCTGAAAACAAACTCAAGTAACGGAGTTTACAAAACTGTATCGCACGAGTGCAGCCTGCATTTATTCATCGCACAGACCAATGTTTTCGTAGATATATGTCGCACTGTACAGCCCCGTATAGGACCCTTTTTAATGACCGTTTGGTGTAGGTCTACAAGGTATAGAGATATCTGAACATCTTTGCCAAGCGCAAACCAGTACAGACGTAATCAATAAATTATCGGGGAGGGCCATGCCTTTTTTCCCCATCATTTGGAGGGTCATAGAAAAATGTATTGCTGGCGAAGGGAGGGTCAAGTCTATTTTGACTATAGATCTCAAAACTCCTCCAGTAGCCCCTTAAATAAAAAACGAAGAGTCCATAAATAGGGATGGGAATTGAAAACCGGTTCCACGTTTTACGATCCATCGATATTGTATGCCCTCGACGTTAACGAGTCCTCTTATCGATGCTCCTGCTCTGAGTCAGCCATAGTATGTAGGCTACTGACCGTGAACTCACAACTGTCCCTTTTGTCCTTTATCAAGCACCATAGCACGGCGTCCAAAGCGAATTTTTGTACCGCCAAAGTCTTATTTGATCGGTGAGTAATGTAGATGAACTGCTGCGCTTGTGACAGGGCGCATGTTTAACTGAACGAGCAGAGAGAGAGAGAGAGAGAGCCCCGGTCGCGCGCGCGCGCGCACTCTCTCTCTTCAGAGCAAGGCGGCTTCACCGTCTCAAAACTAAGCGCTGTCTTGCTCTCTCTCCCTCGCACATATTAATCAAAATAAACGACACGATGGTAAGGTCGGGAGACTAAAGTTTCATGTGGAGCATTCGAAGATTTGTTTTTCCTGAATTAGGCTACCGCTGGGTGTGAATTGTGCTAAAATACGTTGCCTTATCTTCTCTGAAAAGCGTTCTGCACATTCAGCTGACATAAACCACACTTTAAATAAACGAAAAAAACTATCCAGTGATGAAATGTTTTCTGTGATGACACATCTTGTGGGATGTCCCAACCACCGGCATACGTCCGATAATGACACGTCCAATTCGCGAACTAATGACTAATTTGAACCGATTCGTTTTAATGAATGGTTAAAACAACTGATCTTTCCAACACTGAACTCACGGTACGTTTAATCGGTGTATAACTAATCGGTAACACTTTACAATAAGGTTCCATTTATTACATAACTTACATAAAAAATACAGTTTGCTTACTCAAGTGTAAGCTTTAAAACAAATTAAACCACTTGGTTTTTTCCCCCCGAAAAAGCATGACTACTTTTTTCCACACAGTGCTATCAGGAATCGATAAGAGAATCGTTAAAGAATCGGATCGATAAGCAGAATCGTTAGTGGCATTGATATTGCTCAAATATTATCAATTCCCATCCCTATCCATAAACAATGTTAACCACAGGTGTGTTGAAGTAATTGTGTGTTTGTCACAGCAGTGAAATCATTGTATATAGATTTAATGTTAGAAGGCTAACAAAAGGTCAAAGAAAGGGTTTGATTGTTATGTGGTATCAAGAGACAAAACAGCACATCAAAAAGTTTTTTTGTGTGAAAAACTGTGAAAAAGCTACCCAAAACGTCTCAGGTTACGACTGTAACCTATGTTCCCTGAGAACAGGGAACTTGCACTGCGTCGAATGACGCTTTGGGGAACGCCTCAGGCGGGACAGGTGTCACAATCACAATCAAATCACGGCAATCACATTGACCGGCGACAGCCCGTGAATCATTAATGTGAATGATTAACATGCGACCTGGAAGTATAAAAGGGCGCCTTGCAAACATGAAATATCCTTTCCTCTGAAGGGACTGTTTGGTAGGCAGGCTCAGAGGCATGGCAAGGAGACGCAGTGTCTCATTCCCTGTTCTCAGGGAACATAGGTTACAGTTGTAACCTGAGACGTTCCCTTTCGAAAGGGAACTTGCACTGTGTCGAAAGACACTTTGGGGAACGATTAACCCACACCGCCATGCTAAGGGGAGTGGATGCCCATTGGCAGTGACAACTGTCTGAACCAGCAATTCAATGAAACGCTAGAACCACTCCCCCTCAAGGTCACACTGGGCTGTCAGTGACAGCATTCCCTACGGTCATAGCCCAAGCTACAGGAAAACCTCCATAAACATAGTTTAACCCTCTGGGGTCTGAGGTGTTTTTGGGGTCCTTGAGATGTTTTGACATGCCCTGACATTTGTGCTTATTTCAGCTACTTAAAACATACCATTTGCCAACATATAAATTTGCTGTATTCAGCACAAACTCTGCTACAATAATATTTGAGCAAAATGGATGTACATGTTTGCATTTTATAGAAAAAAAATATTATGCGTGGTTAGTACGTTTTGGGGAAAAAAATGTCACCGCAATAAGGCCATTTAACACATACTGAATAGTTGTCCACAAGACTTTTGAGTAACTATTCTTGTAGGCTAGAATTTTTACTTCAAAATGAAGTGAAAATCATTCTGACCACTCTTTCACAAACAACAATATAATGATTTAAATTTCTTACGTCAGTTTTTGGTCAGCACTGCTGTATGCGTGGAAGTGTGAATGGCCATGAATATTAATGTCATTTACACCTGGGTGGGAAGACAAGACACTCCCCCAATGGCCCATCAAGGTGCTGTGAGGCAGCCTGAACTAAGGCCCCATCCACACTACTGCGTTTTAGTTTAGAAACGGAGAATTAAAACGAATACGATCTCTGTCCACACCAACGTTTTAGCTGCGTATTAGAATTGATCTCCGTCCACATTAAAACGACTGAAAACGCGGATCACGTGACCATTCACCAACACTGGGCATGCGCGTGCCGGTGTAAACACAACTTCATTGATAAAATTATCCCACCATGCTCTGGGTTAACCCCAAACCGACGCTCCATGTACGGTCAACGCCGCCGCTGCACACGGGAATTGTCACAGATCGCTCGAATAATAGCTTGACTCCGGCGCATGTAGGCAGTTATAGCGTTGTAAAATGCAGAATTTACTTGTACAACAGCTACTAGCAAAGATATACATGTGACTGATGACACCCAATCAAAGAGCCGAGCGGGAGCCTCTACTACGTCATCGTTTCTAAAGTCCTCCGTCTTGACCCGTCTACACTAAAACGCCCTCCGGAGTTTCAAAACGAAAAACGGATCGGCAGCGTTTCTAAACTTCTCCGTTTTGGGTCTCCGTTTTTGCCGTTTTAGTGTGGACGGGAGGTGCAAACGTAGCAAAAGGTCTCCGTTTTTAAACGAAAACGCAGTAGTGTGGACGGGGCCTAAGAATGATTCAAGTCAAGTCAAGTCACATTTATTTATATAGCGCTTTTCACAATACAGATTGCATCAAAGCAGCTTCACAGTGATAACATGAAAGTAGTACAACACAGTTCAATAATATTTTTGAATATTAAATATCCCCAACACTGGTTATACTGGTCACTGATGATTAAAAAGTTAAAAAGAACAGCATTTATTCAAAATAGAAATCTTTCCTAAGAACGTAAATACTTAAAGTCATTACTAACACTTAACACATCCTTTCAAAAAAACAAACATAAAAAGACCAAACTTGTTTTTTTTATATATATAAAAAAGTGGACTGCCTGTTGCTTGCCTGCTTGTTTGCCTTGGGTCTCTTCGGAACTGGTGGATGGACATGTTCATTGTCACATCTGTTATAAAAAAGAAAAAAGCATGAGCATGCTAATAACACAATAAAATAAACTGTATTATTATCATTATCAATCACTAATTGCCATGGATAATTATTATTTTTTGTAATTTCACACAAGAATAGGTAGCCTACTTTTACATTATGACGATGTAAACACAATTAGGCTAAATTTCATCTGTAAAATATTACGTCTGTGCACTTACTCAGTATGATTCTCGATCGCACTGAGAACTGTTAGCATACATTATCCAAAGTAAACTGATGGACAATTAATGGGTATGGATAAGCAGTATGTATATATCTGTTGATGGGCCATGGGACGGAGACATATCTGTTGATGGGCCATATAGACCGCACGCATTTAGTGATAGGACTACACGCAATGAACGGATCGTTCGCGAACGACACATCACTACATTTCAAACATTTACACCTGTATTCAGTTATTTACGCATGATATAGTGTCATAGGCTAACCAAAACTGAACATTTAATTATATTAAAAAATATATTGTATTTAGACCTCTTTTACCGGAGCCTGAAATATATTTCTCGTTATATAACCTAAGCAGTTATTCGCAAACAAAATAGGCTACATTACGCATAAGGCACTATTTTAGCATAAGTAGTGTCATAGGCTAACCAAAACTCAACATTTTTATATAAAAAATATATTGTATTTAGACAGTATCACATATTTTACCGGAGGCTGAAATATATTTCACTAAATCAATAGGCTATACCTAAACATGCAGTTATTCGCAAACAAAATACATAACGCATAAGGCAGTATTTTAGCATGATAATCAGTGTCATAAGCTAATCAAAACTATATATTTAATATACAAATATGTTTAGAGAGTAATATCACATTTAAAAAGTTTACACGAGCGAATGTTAGGGATATTGTGAGGCAATCTTTTCTGTAAGATGTCAAAAGCTATAGGCAAAATATAGTCTGAAAAATTCATTTGAGCTCTATACGATCAGAAAAGAAATTATAAAACACTAAACAACTTACTCTGAACTTGTAGGCCTATCCTCGGCGCGGGATCAATTCGTTCTTCAAAATGCAGCCGTTCCTCATCCAAGTTATAGGCTAATCTTCCTCTGAGGAAAAGTGAATTCTTCCTCGCTGTCCAGAATCATCTGAAGGGCCTCTTTGTCGGAGTACCGTGCCATCCTCAAAACGCAATGAATCTATCAGTGAAGAAACTTCGTGTTTTTATGCCATTGATCGCTGGGCGTGTGCTATGCATAACATTAGATCACCTATTTACCATGTGAAAAGCGCTAGGGGCGTGGCGGCCTCGGCTCATTAAAAATAATGAAGGGAGAACGAAAAAACTGTACCTCTCCTTGGTTTCAAACGGATTACATAAACTGGAAATATTTATTTATTTAATAAATTACTTCATTTAAAAGAAGAGAATACAAGCTTTAAAAAGACACATGTCTCGTGGTTCTGTGATAAATATAGACTTAGTTTCAGTTCATTTTTCGGACGCGTTTAAGAATGGACTTCACTGACAGAGAGAACGCAGAACGCGCATCATGTTTATTTTTCTTTATTAGGCGAAAAGCACAACACTTTGTTTTTATTGTGAGGTTCCACAAAAAAAATACAAACTTAACAGGATCGAATGATGTACAACACACTGTACAACATCCCGGAGAGCATGACTCAGTATAGTGCTTACAACCCTTGCTAGCAAGGGGAGTTTAGTCTGCTCGATCCACGGATCTACCCAGTGCTTATGTTTCAAAGCACTGAGGAGGCCTGAGAAGGCCTTGGAACTGATCTAACTGGGAGGCCTCACGAGAGGCTTACGACCGTCTGACCAGACTCAGGAGTCCGCGTGCTCATAGTGACCCTCAGTGAGGGGAGCACATGGTCACTTTCAGGGAGCTCACTTTCAGGGAGGCCTGGTGAGGCCTAAAACCTGACAGTCACAATATATTTGGGAGCTCACCTTCAGGTGGCCTGGTGAGGCCTACCACCTGATAACCACTGTATGTGGGAACTCAACTTCAGGGAGGACTGGTGAGCCCTACTACCTGACGACCACAAAATGTGGGGGCTCATCTTCAGGGAGGCTTGATGAGGCCTACTACCTGACAACCACAATATGTGGGAGCCCACCTTCAGGGAGGCCTGAAGAGGCCTACTACCTGATAGCAATCTAAACAACTGGATGTTATGAGCCCTCAATCCGGGTGACAGTCCCAGGGCGGCCTGCTAAGGCCAGCTAGTCCTGGGGCCCAGTCTCGGAGTGGCTTGTTTAAGCCAGCCTCCTAAAAGTCTTCTCAAGAGAGAGACTAACTACCACAGACCAGAGGTGTCGGGGACTGAGCTTCATGGTGGCCTGATAAGGCCAACCGCTGCTGGGGACTCGCCTATCAGGGAGGCCTGATCGGGCTTACTAGCTGATAGCAAGTCTATTCTGCTACAACATACACTGTTGGGAACCATACTATTTTAACATATTATTGGGCCCACCCTCAGGAGGCCTAATAAGGCTAGCTAACTGATCGCGGCCATAATGTATGTCCCACAATGTTGGGACCCACCTCCGAGGAGGCCTGTTAAGGCCTACTACCCATCAGGGAGTCTACTGACTGAACTTCTAAGGCCAACCACCTGAGGTAAGCTGGCCTAAAGAGCCCTCTTGGGGGCTGCCCGGTCAAGGAGGCCTGTTGAGGCCTACTACCTAACCACACAGCCTTTGTTGGCAGAAAAGCTGTTTAACAGCGCCTACAGCATCCTGGTACCTAATTACATTGCCAAAGGCAGTGTACTCAGCAACAAAGCAAAACCCTCAAAGCAGGGGAGTACAACATACGCCACTCTGCCTAGTGGAGGCCCCAGATTGAGGGGCTTACCATCTATATGCATGGGCGTCAGCTCATGGCAATGCTCTGGCTACAAGGGAGCGTAATTCAAAAACCAGAATAAAATGAAGTTTAGAACTCTCCGCTCAGCCCGAGCCCTCGTGGTGTGAGGTAGATTGATACAGGGCTGAAAATGGAGTATTCAGAACTACCCCGAGTCAACGGGGGAGTAACACCATCTGCCCCTGATAATTCTAACAGGGTGATGGCCTGCCAGTGGCTCTAGAGGTGACAGGGATTCCCTGCGCCCAGTCTAGGGGAGTGGGGCTTGGTTGCAAGCCAACCGCCTTCAACCCATCGCTAGCGAGCTGAGTGGATCCAACTCTGGAGGCCCAAGTTCCATATACTAGCTCTGTACGGCAGGGTCTGGAAAACGATCTCTTCGCAGAGCGAAAGATGGCCTAACCCTGCCTGAAAGACCCATGGGGTCGACTACAAACTTATATTACTCTTAGCACCCCTGAGTGCAGAGAAGGGGGCGGGCCTTGGCGGAACGACTCCCTAATATGGGAGGAGGCTGTAATCTAGGGAGGAAGGGGACCAAGCTCACATAGTGAATGGCCAGAGGCAGAAATGCTTCAGCAGAACGCCTCCACTATCCCTAGCGTAGCCTAGGCCAGCTACAGAGGCAGCCCTGGTGAGTGCCAGCCTATAAGCATAGATCTACCTAAGGGCTTAGAGGAGCCACAGCCTTACGAAAAAATTAGTATTATTTTTTCGAGGGGCTGCAGAACCGCTCAGCCTACTGAAAACCCAAACAGAGCTCAGGGGGGCGATGTACTCAGGATAAAAAAATGTCAGACGGTCCTGTGGGCCGGACATAACATCTATCTGAAGCACCAGCATCAGTCTATACTCCAAAACAAAACCTTTTGAGAGAGACCAACTACTCTACCCTGAGGTGGCTAATAGCCCGAGGGCTAACACCGGAAGCATAAACATAGTTTACAGCTAGAATGAGCGGTGGCACGCCCCGCATTATATTAAAAGAACAAGGGAAGCCATCATATACTCACAGAAGAAGCCCAAACAACTGGTGCTTCTCTATCGTTCTTAGCTATCTAACAGGGGGACTTCAGGGCCCTAATATTTCCAAGAAATTTCTTCTTACCTTTTGACATGACCCCCTAATTCTATACAGGAAACGAGGTCTGTAGAGAGATAATTTTTAGTGTTAGTTACACACAGAAATTACTCTTAAGAAGACCAGTCAGCTCACCTGCAGCGTGCGGAGTGAAGACTCGCCAGATCGTTTTTATGAACCTGGGCTCCACCACTTTACATGCCTGAAAGAGATGCTCTTACTAACCAAGCCGAGGCGGGCCATCAGAACATGGTTCTCATCATGGGCCCAGCCCCAGGCCTGATGTAAATAACGCCAGGGGAGTCGGGAAGTGAGGAGAGGGCTGTGAAGTATTATGAAGCCCTCCGGGGAGATTATCCACTGGTTCTCTGGCCCTGTCTATGGTCCTCGGACCCCTGTTGTTTTTAGCGGTTTCGATGGCAGGGTTGGAGCTCTCAGTGTCGACGCCCACCCAGACATGAGATAGTTAGGAAACGTCTCGTCAATGGGCGGCATCGACACATACCCATGCTCTCAACATCAGCGAACCTACCCTGCTAATGTCGGTGAATATGGGCAGAGTATGGGCTCTTCCATGCCGCCTTGATCTCCGTATGAAGATCAGGAAGGACTGAAAGGCTCACCTGTGCTGGTGGCCTATGGCCGGGGAGAAACCGATCATCAAGCCGGCCACGAGTGGATTGTCCCCTAGCGGATTCTCCCCTTCTCTCTTCCATAACATCCACCAGCTCTGCATACACGGGCAGGGTGGTTGAGAGGGCTCAGGATCTACCTGATTGTCACCTTCATCAACCATCTCCTGCTCGGCCAGAAGAGCACTCGCTGCAGGAACAGTAGGAGAATAATCCTCGTCATCCACCTGCAGGTCACCCTCGTCAGCCGTCAAATCATCTGAGAGATTTACACCCCTCTCTAGACGATCGGCAAGCTCCATCTGGGAACCCCATGATGCACGTCACCACTATGCCTCTGCACGAGCGGGACCTGAACCATGAGGTACAGATGCTGAGCCCTCTTCACTCGAGAAGAGGGCCAGATGAGAGCGGAGCGTTTTAAAAAAAAATGCTCACAGTTTGCACAGGAAGCTCCCTCGAGAACCTCCTGTGCGTGCTCTTCACCCAAGCAGAAAACACACAGTTCATGTGTGTCACCCGGTGACAAAAACCTTGGGCACGGGTCGGCACACTTCAGAAAACGATCAGCCTTCTCTGTGCGTTTCATATTGAAATTTTTTGAAAATGTTCTCACCGTAAATCCTCCTTGCGATACAGACAAACAGTCCCTGAAGACGCAAAGATATTGACATGTTTGCAAGGTGCCCTTTTATACTTCCAGGTCGCATGTTAATCATTCACATTGACAATTCACAGGGTGTCGCCGGTCAATTTGATTGCCGTGATTTGATTGTAATTTCAGACACCTGTCAGGCCTGAGGTGTTCCCCAAAGCGTCATTCGACGCAGTGCGAGTTCCCTTTCTAAAGGGAACCACAATTATCTGCTTCATTTATTTATTGAGTAAATCTGGCCAAAGAACCACTCATTCCAGCTCAACTCATCAACTCATTTGTTAGGTTTGTTATGAATCACTCATAATACATTTTTGTTTTGTTGAAAAAAAAAATATCCAGAAAGATTGCAGTGGTGAAATTCAAATAGTAAAAAAAAATAAAAATAATGTGAGCTGATACATACTTTTATATTTTATTTTCTTCTTATGTTTGTCTTCTATCTTTGTCGTTTATATTCTAATTTGTCATCTTAAAGGGATAATTCACCCCAAAATGAAAATTTTGTCATTACTTACACTGAAGTTGCTCCAAACCTGTATGAGTGTCTTTCTTCTGTTGAACACAAAAGAAGATATTTTAAAGAATGTTGTGTTGTGAACTTTTTTCTTCTAAAGTGTTTGAAAACTCAGAAGCGAAGACCAGGAGACTCGGGTGTATCTTTTTAAGCAGGGTTCTTTATTGCTGTTGCATCGCTGTAGTCTGCTTCGTCCAAAAATCTTAGCCAAGTCTGACCTAAGCCAAAATACCTTGTGTTCATATTAGGGCTGTCAGTTAAACGCGTTATTAACAGCGTTAACGCAAACCCATTTTAACGGCGTTAATTTTTATTTTTTTATTGCGCGATTAACGGTCTTTTTGGCCTAGCAAACTTTTTAGTTTTTTTCACATGCTTTTGCAACAGGACGCGGCATGCGCTATGAAACCCATTCATCTCAATGGCTTGCGCCGCACGAGGACGTTTTGAAAGCGCAAGCGGATCTAGCTAGACCGGAAACAAAACAACAGGCACGCCGCACACACTTGTTTGGGCTTGCGAGCAGGCCAAATAGTAGGTTAACGTTACGTTTTGGGTGGATGACGAGCGCGAGACGCCGAAATGAATGCCAATAAGATTCTGAATGGAAAGTTTACTTTTAAAAAGTTGCCAAATGGTTCCATTGACAAGACCAAAGTGATCTGTGTGTTTTGTCGTTGTGAACTGAGCTATCATCATCGCAGCACGTCCAGTCTGAAATACCACTTGATGATGGCCAAGCACACACACAGACGATGCGAATTCTCCGCCCCCTCGTCAATATCAATACCTTGTCAGTATTTCTTTCACCCTTTTATTGATGGACAGTGTTACATTGTGTGAGAGATTATTTGCTCCAAGTGAGAATGTTAGTGTGAAATTGAACACTGTATATGCCAATGTTGTTTTCAATAAAAAAAAAAAAAAACATTTGCACAAAGCAAGCCGATCCACTTTTCCACGCTGATAAGAGCATTAAAATGAGAACAAGACAAAAAGAAATCAAGAGACATTTAGAATAGATAAAAATGTGTAATTAATTGCGATTAATCGCGAGTTAACTATGACATTAATGCGATTAATCGCGATTAAATATTTTAATCGTTTGACAGCACTAGTTCATATACCTTTCAAGGGGGAGGGGTTACATAGAGGTGGAGACACTCTGAAACAAAGCATGTTGATTCAGCAGGTTACCTGATTTCATCAGGTAACAGTGTAACTCAGAGCCTTGAGATGCTAATCCAATCAGCCTGATTAGATCAACAAAAGGCCCAGCTGATCTTTGAGAAGTGACAAGAGGTTAATGTCCGACACCTTGATTGCCTCAAAATGGAAAACAGTGTGCAGAACTTTCTCAGTTAAAATACTATTGTATTGGAACCTAAATTAAACATTTAAATAAATTTGTAATCCTACAGTTGGTAACCAGACTGTTGACAACACCCATTGACTTCCATAGAAAAAAATAAATAATACAATAGAAGTCAATGGGTGCCGTCAACTGTCTGGTTACCAACATTCTTTAAAATATATTATTATGTGTTCAACAGAAGAAAGAAACTCATACAGATTTGGAGCAACTTGATGACAAAATATTCATTTTGGGATGAACTATCATTTAAAATTGAAGCTTCTAATGTTAGGCTTGTTTAAGATGAGCAAAATCTGCGCAGAACCGATCACCTGTGATCAGCGCGAGATGCATGCCGGTTAGAAATGTGTCCGAGAGCGGTCCGCCTTGCTCTGATGTCATGCTGACTTATGTCAAAAAACTCTCGCGAACGCAAGGCGCACGTGTCAGATTCTGCAGTCGCGCGCAGTTGCTCTCCCCCGACTGTGCTGATCAAAAGCACGATGGGAAACGGCTTGCTGACGACGCAGCTTAATGCTCATTGGTTTAAACAACTGTGATGTATTGTAAATGTTTGATTTTAAAACTCTGGTATCATGTTTTATCTGTATATGTACATTATGTGTGAATAAACTCTTTGACAGTGCAATATGGGTTATGTGATGTCATTTTTATTAAAAATATATATATATTAAATAAACACATGTCTCTATTAAAGAAAAAAATATTGATAAACACGTATTTGGAATTAAATAACAAGTAGGCTACTCTGTGTGTCTTGTTCATTATATTTATTTTCATATAAAAGCAACAGAACTTAAATTACATCCAGTTTATTAGCAACACCGTGCACGAGCGTGAATCTCGCGATATCCGCTTTTGATCTCACAGGTGTCTGATCCACTGCGAGAAGAGAGATCTGTCCATCTTGCCTGCGCTTTCTTCACTCCTCCTCTCACTACAGCCCCCTACTCTCGCATACATTTCAGGCGAGGCAAGGCGCATCTCAAACAAGCCTGTTGACTTGATAAAAGTGGAAGTCTGAAACCACCCTGAGCTTTAAAATCCCATTTAATTTGTGTAATAAAAGTTTCTGTATAAAATGTAAAGTTATGGCGATAAATGAAGCAGACATATTTTAGAAAATATATTTCTAGATTACTAATTATATAAAAGCAACTTTGTCACATTGAGCATGTTAAGAACATATCGTCATGTTAAGGTCATATTTTCTTGCTCCAATTGAAAATGATCACTGAAAATCAGATGCTTTTTGGAACATTCTCAAATCATGCAGGATCAAATAGATTATTAGGTTTTGTTCATGCTAGCTTGAGTGTTGCGAAAAGACATGAGGGTGAGTTTAGGTGAATTTTTCCTTTAAGACTTGCTAAATAATTTGACCCATGTCTGGTTGATTTACCAACAATGTATGTTTAACAGTCTGGACCTGACTGAAAGTCTGAGACCAAATGAAGTGGAAATGTATGGTTTTGAATAACAGAACAAGGTTCTGAAAATAAGACGATGGATTTTCACTTTTGCTTTCAAATTCATGCACATAACATAAATCAAATTTGTGACGTAAGGTCTCTTTAAACACGAACCATAAATCAGGGGCCAAATGCATCAAGCGATTCACAGTCACAGTCCAAGATCAACTTCCCTGGCCCCTAAACCTGCCCATTTGTATTCAAATAGTAAAAGCTTATCAAAAATAATCCACCTGCCAAACCTGATACACAAAACACCAGCCAACAGTATGAGTCACTGTGTGCTTGCTATACAATTTTAAATGAAGGGGATACATCTCTACTGATGGTGAGCCTATCTAGTGCTACTTAACAAAGCCATCTATACCGTTAAGGTGCATGACCACTAAATTGGATTCTTAAGATGTACTATAAAAGATCCAATTTCAGTTTAGAATGGAACCTCTCTGAGTCTGGTGTCAGACGTTAAATCTTTAGCTTATTTATGTGCTGACATTCATCTCGTGGTTATTATCATAAAATTTCTCCCTGTGCCTCATCCATTCTCCTCATTTTCCCATGTATAAGGTAATAGTTCCCTATCAGTGGTCTGTCTCCAGAGAGTGTTTAGTCCAAGTGCATTAGAAGCAAGAGGTGGTGGTGAATAGGGATGTTCTTTAATCTTTCACTCATAATGGTTTCTTCAAACATTATCACACCTCTCCGCACACAAATTACTGTGATTGATCCACCTCGGGTATCAGGGGTACTTTAAAGTCTCTGCTTTGCAATCACCTGACCTTGTCACCTGCACTGAAAAACAAGCCACACAAAAGCCCTTCATTTGGATGCAGTGCAGCTCAGACTGTTATACCTCTATCAACACATGTTCTCATGTGGAATGAAGTGCTGGAAGTACAGGTGATATTAGCCAAACTTCCACACCCAATTAAAGGCTTCCTCAAAAGAGAAATTTTACCATGAAGTAGACTGTTTAGGAAATTGCAGTCTTTGGGTTTGTCTAATTCCAAATTGCTTACACACAAAATGGGCATAGAAATATCAGGATTCATAAAAAATAAACTAGGCGTAAATATGTGATCGAACAGTCCATTGGCCATTCCAATGACACATTATACTGTACAACCTCTGCTGCACACAGGTGCTGTTGGTGTTGTGCACAGATAGACAGTAGCCTAATGATAACCCCTTTTGAGGTCTTACAAATATGAAAAATACCGTATTTGAAGGATAGAATTTGAAGGAAATGGTAAGATATGCATCTTTTATTTTTAAAATGTTTTGTCATGGTCAGTTGGTAAATACTGAGTCAGACAATTACTTACACTGCAAAAATGCAATAAGGCCTATCTGTTTCCATTAAAAAATAAATAAACATCCTAAAATATATGTTTACCGTATAGTCAAAATTGCATACATTTATTTTGTTTAAAGCAATTAAAAAAATACTATTTGGTCAGTGGAAAAGATTGAGAATAACTTTCACAATAACAGAGGAAGAGACACAGAGATCAGGTATTTAGCAGGTAGATGAACAAACACAGGAAAGTCAGCAGGTGAGTAGTCTTTTGAAGAATGAAATGACAGTCACCCTTATCTAAAACCATCTTCGTCTTTGCAGACAGAGTAGCAGGTGCTCACAAGAATGAAGAATAACTAGTAAAAGCTAGGTAAGTAGTCACTGAAGATAGGTAGTCTGGAAGTTGCCAACACTAGGTTGTGATTGACAAGAACGGACAATGCAGTGCGCAGATGAGTGGGTATTTAAGTTCTTGATGGGATGAGACAGGTGGAACCGGTTAGAAATCAGGTGATTGTGAACATGTGGTTGGAGTTGCAGGACCTGGTCCCAATGGTGGAATCCTCCTCAGTACCCCCCATCAGGCAGATCCTGTTGACCGGGATGGGCAGTGACAAGGATGGCCTCTGCCCCTGGGTGCTGGTTGTTCTGGATGGGCTGCGTGGAATTCCATCAGTAGTGCTGAATCCAGAATGTCATCACGCGGTGCCCAGGATCTTGAGGAAAATTAGTTGGCAGGCAAGCGATCGACTGCTACCAGAATGCAGGTGAAGGTGTCGGATGGTGGTAAATTGGTAATAAAGTCCACTCCCAGGTGGGACCAGGGTCTGTAAGGTGTAGGTAAGGGATGGAGCTTGCCTTCTGGGAGATGTCTCTGGGACTTCGAGATGGCACAGCTAGTACAGCCCTTGACATACCAAGAACATCCTGGTTCATACTGGGCCACCAGTAGCGGTTACAGACGAGCAAGAGGATTTGCTGGCTACCTGAATGGCCAGATCCCAGAGACGAGTGGACTGATTCCACGAGGGTCACGTGGAGGGCTGAAGGCACGGAGAGGCGTCCCTCAGGACCTCCTGGCTGAGCAGGCTCCATTTGGATGTCAGTGATAAAGCAAGCTGGCTGAAGTTTGAGATAATCTTTCGGTAGAATCAACTCTTTGACTGATGAAGGTTGTGGCCAACTTCTAAGTGATTGAACCTTTCCCTGGTCAATTTTCATGCCTTGGCCATCGATGATGTAGCTTAGAAAATGGATGGACGACTGATGGAACTCGCACTTCTCAAGCTTCAGGTACAGCTGGTATACTCTGAGTCGTTGGAGGACCTGTGTAACGTTATGGCGATGGTTGGCCAGGTTCCGGGAGTAAATCAGAATATTACGATGTAACTGTGGAGAACATCCTGGAACACCTTACTCATAAAGCCCTAAAATATGGAGGGTGAGTTGGCCAGCCCATATGCCATTACCCGATATTCATAGTGCCCCGAAGGTGTTATGAAGGTGGTCTTCTATTTATCACCCTACCGTATTCGGATGAGGTTTTAGGCGCTACGGAGGTCCCACTTTCTGAAGATATGAGCTCCCCTCAGCTGTTCTAGGGTAGTAGGGACCAGGGGAAGTGGATATCAGTATTTAATGGTCTGCTCATTTAGGGCACGGTAGTCGATGCATGGCCTCAAGTCTTGGTCCTTCTTGACCACAAAGAAGAAACCTGAAGATGCAGGGGAAGTTGATGGCCCAACTAATCCTTCCTTGAGCACTTCCTCAATGTACTCATCCATGGCCTTTTTCTCCGTAATCGATAAAGGATATATTTTTCCTTTGGGCAAGATAGCACCAGGTAGCAGATCAACTGCACAGTCCCATGGCCGATGAGGTTGTAATCTAGTAGCCAGCTGTTTGCAAAACACATCCTGGAACGCTTTTTCTTCTGGGATGCTTAATTTGGAATTAATGTCAGGGCTCATGATGCTGGTGGAGTTGAGGGTGACAGAGGTACCTAGATCTTCATAAAGGGTGCATGTGGCCATGTGTTTGGGAACATAATTTCTGGTTACCTCAACTGGCGATGTGGTCTTTCTCTGTCTCAAGGGAAGCTTAAGGCAATTTTGGAAACAGTAGACACTGTATAGAACTCACCGCTGGGCTAGGAGGACGCACAGGGCATTCGGAAATGAGATGACCCTCTGAACCTCAGCAGATACATAGCTTGTTCTGATTATGTCGTTGATGCTCAGCGCGAGATTAACATTTCCCCATTTCTTCAGCAGGTTGATATGATAAATCTGCTCCGATTGTCGGCGTCCCGGGTGGCGGACTTTGTAGATAACGGGTCCCACAAGTTCCACCACGATGAATGGGCCCTGCCAGGTTGCCAAGAATATTAACACTGGAAAAACGTCCCAATACCTGGTCCCCCGAATGGAATTCACAGGGCTGGGCCTTACAGTTGTATGTCTGCTGCTGGGCTCATTGGGCTTCTTGCATATGTTCCCTGACTAGAAGCATTACTTTCTCGATACGCTGTCTAATCTCCTGAACTTGTTCAATGACTGTTCGATGGGGGGATGGTTGTTGCTCTCAGGCCTCACAGGCCTCATCGAGGAGGCCCTGGGCTTGTTGTCCAAATAGGAGTTAGAATGGAGTAAATCCTGTGGAGGCTGTGGTAGATGTTTTCTTCTTTCGCACCTGACTTAAGTCTACCTGGGTCTCGTCTACAGACGTCCCCGAACGTCTACATTCGACGTTAGTTTACCTGTATCTGGGTCTCGTCTACAATCAACGTTAGTTTCCTGTATCTGGGTCTAGTCTACAATCGACGTCCCCGTTCAGTAATATTTATATTCTAAATATTATTACAAGAAAATCCATCACATTCCCGTCTCTGGTCGTAATCATCAAGACCACGCTTAATTTTTCAAATGAATTTTTCATACTTACATGATTTACCTGCTCTTAACCAAATCATCCCATTATAAGTCACTGACTTTAATACCACCCGCTATCTCTCGTAATTTTCATTTTTACTTTATAATGCTTATAAGATATTTCTTCCATCAGCATCCTAAGCTGGCATGAAAATACAACCAGTTTTCCCAATGTTACCACTTAAAGATAGAATGTTGGGAGAAGATGATATATGTATGTGGTATATGTATTTTGCACTTATAAGAAAAAAAGTGAGTTGGTATCGCCGGCGATACCAACTCACTTTTTTTCTTATAAGTGCAAAAGAGACTCAAAATACTCTGATGATTTTGATCTTACATATAAGTGTTATACATCATTCGATCCTGTTAAGTGTCTATTTTTTTGTGTATACATGATGCGCGTTCTGCGTTCTCTCTGTCAGTGAGGTCCATTCTGAAACTCGTCCGAAAAAAGAACTGTAACTAAGTCAATACTTGTCACAGAGATACAAGACATGTGTCCTTTTAAAGCTTGTATTCTCTTCTTTTAAATTAAGTAATTTATTAAAAAAAGAAATATTTCCAGTTTATGTAATCCGTTTGAAACCATGAAGAGGTACAGTTTTTTCGTTCTCAGTTCATTATCTTTAATTAGCTGAGGCCGCCACGCCCCCAGCGCTTTTCACATGGTAAATAGGTGATCTAACATTATGCATAGCACACGCCCAGCGATCAATGGCATAAAAACACGAAGTTTCTCCATCAGATTCACTGATAGTTCATCGCGTTTTGAGAATGGCACTCAACTCCTTCAGATGATTCTGGACAGCGGGGAAGGATTCACCTTTTCCTCAGAGGAATTTGAAACTCGGACGACCAACGGCTGCATTTTGAAGAACGAATTGACCCCGCCGAGGATACAAGCTCGGCGTAAGTTGTTTAGTGTTATATAATTCCTTTTCTGATTATAGAGCTCAAATGAATTTTCAGACTATATTATGCCTAGTTTTGGCTAGCTTTTGACATAGGAAAGATTACCTCACAGTCACAATATCCCTATACGTAGGCCAATACGCTCGTGTAAACTTTTTAAATGTGATATTAGCCTACTACATATATTTCACTCAGTTTTGAGATTAGTTTATGACACTGATTATCATGCTAAAATACTGCCTTATGCGTAATTTATTTTGTTTGCGAATAACTGCTTAGGTTATATAATGATTTAGTGAAATATATTTCAGCCTCCGGTAAAATATGTGATACTGTCTAAATACAATATATTATTTATGTATAAATGTTCAGTTAGGCTAACTGACATAAAACCATGTCTATATTGTGAAGGGTAGTCAACTTTAGCATGGGTGTGTTCACTTATTCTCTAAGCACTGTGTGTGTGTGTGTGTGTGTATTAGGGGTGGAACGGTACATGTATTCGTATTGAACCGAAACGGTACGGGCGTCACGGTTCGGTGCACGAATTTACACGGAGAATACACGGTATAAAAATAAATAAAACTCGTGTGCAAATTAATTAATGTAATGCGGAACTACTGTTAGATACGCGGGTTCTTTAGGGACACATAATCTGTACCATCGGCTTAGCTCTGAACGCGCATTCACTTCAAACGTTGGCTTTATATGCGCGTCCTATTCGTTTTGGACTAGCGTCGAACTAGACGCCATAGACGCGAATTTGACGCTCTATTCGCGTTTGGTGTGACCGCATAATGAACAGGCTGCGATGTCAAGATTGCAATGCTGGAGTGTGTGTGTGCGCGAGAGAGAGAGAGATGCGCGGGCGCGATCGAACTGTGTGTGTGTGTGTGAGAGAGAGAGAGAGAGAGAGAGAGAGAGAGAGATGGTGTGTGTGTGTGTGAGAGAGAGAGAGAGAGAGAGAGAGAGAGAGAGAGAGAGAGAGAGAGAGAGAGAGAGAGAGAGAGAGGCGCGGGCGCGATCGAACAGTGGAAACATAAAAAACATACTCCGTCATTTTGTTCATATCATTAAACCTGCAAAGTGTTTACTTATATTTGTGTACACTCGCAATAAAACACAACATGTGCTTTTGTCACACTGTAAACTCTTGTCAAACTGTAACCTACAACTGTCACCCAACCAAAATCACACACACACTGTTTTAAAAGCAAAACATATTTATCCAACTCCATTTCAAAACAGTCTGTGTGTCGCATCTTTTGGACATTCATCATCATATTGCATTGGTTTTCATTTCTTGTCCTCGGAGCACTAATCTTACACATTCTACATTGATTAAAAAAGAAAATCGAATGTGTTTTTAATGGTAGTATTATTTTAAACAGAAATCAATTATTTATAATTCAGATGAGAATAAAGTTACATTGTTAATTAATAATGTTAATTAAAATTAAGGAAAACAAATATATTGATCTGAAATATAGCAAATTAATTTTAAATTAATTCAGGTACAATTACCAAACATATCGCAAAGTCTTTTTGTCTTTTTATTAATTTATTTAATAAACTAATTATATAAAACTATTGTCAGTGCACTACAAACAAACTGGTTCTATGCCTTTTAATAATAAAACTTATTTAAAAAATACAATGCATTCTGCATTTTTGTTTTGCTTTTTCCTCCATCGTACCGAACCGTGATGTCTGAACCGAGGTATGAACCGAACCGTGACTTCTGTGTACCGTTCCACCCCTAGTGTGTATATATATATATATATATATATACACTCACCGGCCACTTTATTAGGTACACCTGTCCAACTGCTCGTTAACACTTAATTTCTAAGCAGCCAATCACATGGCGGCAACTCAGTGCATTTAGGCATGTAGACATGGTCAAGACAATCTCCTGCAGTTCAAACCGAGCATCAGTATGGGGAAGAAAGTTGATTTGAGTGACTTTGAACGTGGCATGATTGTTGGTACCAGAAGGGCTGGTCTGAGTATTTCAGAAACTGCTAATCTACTGGGATTTTCACGCACAACCATCTCTAGGGTTTACAGAGAATGGTCCGAAAAAGAAAAAACATCCAGTGAGCAGCAGTTCTGTGGGCGGAAATGCCTTGTTGATGCCAGAGGTCAGAGGAGAATGGCCAGACTGGTTCGAGCTGATAGAAGGGCAACAGTGACTGAAATAACCACTCGTTACAACCGAGGTATGCAGCAAAGCATTTGTGAAGCCACAACACGCACAACCTTGAGGCGGATGGGCTACAACAGCAGAAGACTCCACCGGGTACCACTCATCTCCACTACAAATAGGAAAAAGAGGCTACAATTTGCAAGAGCTCACCAAAATTGAACAGTTGAAGACTGGAAAAATGTTGCCTGGTCTGATGAGTCTCGATTTCTGTTGAGACATTCAGATGTTAGAGTCAGAATTTGGCGTAAACAGAATGAGAACATGGAACCATCATGCCTTGTTACCACTGTGCAGGCTAGTGGTGGTGGTGTAATGGTGTGGGGGATGTTTTCCTGGCACACTTTAGGCCCCTTAGTGCCAATTGGGCATCGTTTAAATGCCACGGCCTACCTGAGCATTGTTTCTGACCATGTCCATCCCTTTATGGCCACCATGTACCCATCCTCTGATGGCTACTTCCACCATGTCACAAAGCTCTAATCATTTCAAATTGGTTTCTTGAACATGACAATGAGTTCACTGTACTAAAATGGCCTCCACAGTCACCAGATCTCAACCCAATAGAGCATCTTTGGGATGTGGTGGAACGGGAGATTCACATCATGGATGTGCAGCCGACAAATCTGCGGCAACTGTGTGATGCCATCATGTCAATATGGACCAAAGTCCCTGAGGAATGCTTCCAGCACCTTGTTGAATCTATGCCATGAAGAATTGAGGCAGTTCTGAAGGCAAAAGGGGGTCCAACCCGTTACTAGCATGGGGTACCTAATAAAGTGGCCGGTGTATATATAATTAAATCGCAATTTTAACCAGAAAAATCTACAATGCATGCCCAAAGTCGTGCAGCCATATAGTTTATCTTGATATCAGCATGTTCAAAGGTGTTTTTTGTTTTGTTTTTTGTTTTTATGTTACAGGGACGAGATGCCACTGATGAGTCCTGCTGACTTCAACATTCAACAGTCTCTGTACATGAACATGGTAAAATGAAAAATCAAACACCTTGGAAATGACAGGTATGTAGCTACTATGTTTCAGGAATGGCACAAAGTTGTGTGACTGTTCAAGCCTCTGTCTGTAGATCAATGTGTTTACTAATGTGCTTTTTTGTCCTTTGTTGTGTATCTTTGGATTATGTTGTGTTGTAAATAAATCCAAACAATCTAAAAGCCATTCTTTTTTAAATCTCCTCATTCTTTGTGCAAGGCTATCAGGCCATATGATATGGCCTGATAGCACACCTAATAGGGCCATTATGGGAGGGTCTTTGTCTTTCTCAGGTGTGAAATGCATACATATTAATGAGAGATCATGCCCCTTCGCATAAAGCTTTCTGACACAAAACACGTCAGGATGATTCTCACATAGTTTTGGAGCAAATATTCTAGGCTATGTGATACAATTTTCAAAAGTCTTGTGAAGAAATAATCAATATGTGTTTTGTGGCCTTATTTCAGAAACTTTAATTTTTAGTTTTTTCAATAACCATGCATAAACAATATTCTCTCAAAAATACAAACATATTGCTCACATATTATGGTAGCCCTGTTTGTGCTAAATAGAGTGTAATTACACCTGTGCCACTAATATGTTTATAAGCAACTGAAAAAAAGCACAAATGTCAGGGCATGTCAAAACATCTCAAGGACCCCAAAAACACCTTAGACCCCCAAAAACACCTTAGGGTTAAATATTAAGTGAATAGCAGTGGCGGGAACTGTTGTGGATGAATGTCCGGATGGGGATAATAGGATGAAGAACCGGAGATACTAACTGTCCTTTCTGTTATGATGGTAGATGAGACCGTGGATGATGAAGCACACAGGAATAGAGGTGAGTCTTTACAGGCACGATGAAGAAGACGAAGACAACGACGAACTGGGAGACACTGGAGACTAGGAGACACACTCTGGGTACTGGTGTGACATTTGAACTGAGGCGTCGGAGCTTGTGTCGAGAAAAAATGTGTGTGCCAGATGAAGCCGCGATTCGAGGCTTCTGTTGTTAACGTGAAAATCACCTGACTAATGACAAACGAGGCCTCGGTTTGTGTTGATACGTCATCGGTTCGGTCTGAGTGTCGCTTCCGGATAAAGGGGTTTCGAAACTCGCGCCACCTTGTGGGTGTTGTCAGGAGTAATAGAAGCAGTTGTTGTAGTGTCAGAGAGTCAGTGAGTTAGAGAACTCTCATTGTCATTGTCGTTATTGAGTCATATATGTGTTAGGGCTGTACATTATATCAGGTTAGAATAGTTATAGTATATTGTTATTATTAATTATAGTAGCTATAAAGTCTTGTTATATTAATTAGATAAGATTATTTTGATTGCTTTGGATTTTTGGATCTGGACTGGTCTGCCTTTTGTTTTGGATTGCCCTTTGGATTTGTTTGCTTTTTGTGACTCTTCCTTTTTCCTGGTAATGGAGCCAGCAAGAAATAAGAAATCCTCCCCTGTCTGGGCTCAACAGAAGCATCAGTATCCTCATTTATACCAGATGTTTCCCTGCATCCTCTGTTCCTTGTGAAAGGATCTTTTCCAAGGCTGGAGAGGTTTTGTCCAAGAAGAGGAATCGTCTAAACCCCAACACACTTGAAAAAATTCTGTTTCTCAATAAATCTATTGTAATCATTCCTTCACCCACCCCAAACTGCAGTGTTGCAGTTTGCTCCTCTATATCCCCATTCCCATAAGCACAACACTGCACTGCACTAAAACTAACAGTTCACTAAAAAAAAAAAAAAAAAAAAAACGTTTTCCACCCAGACTATTCTGTTGCAGTTTACTTTATTACACTCCCTCCACCATAAGCACTGCACTTAACACATTGTCACTTTTGTTGTTCATACTGTCACTATCCAAACAATTTATGAATAATTAATTAACTGTGTTTGTGTGACAGTTGTCTCTGCACAAGTAAATTCAGACAGAGAAAGATACATAGGCTATTTTATTTTATACCCAGGCAATGGACAAATGTCTGCTCAGGTTTTTTTGTTATTGCAAATGAAAGGTTACAGACATTAACAGTGAGAAGAAAATAAATAAATAAATAAAACAGAACGGGGGAGGGTGTGTATACGGACATCATACGTCTGCTCAGGTCATTGGTTCAGTATTAATTAATGTGTCAGCTATTTCTTTGCACTGTAGCTAGGTGTCACTATTGAGCAATGCTGAATGAAGCTTCGAGAATGAACCTTTGGGTGAAGCAATGGGCTGCAAGGTCTCAGTGGTTCAGGAAGCCTCATTTTGCCATCACTAACTCTTGGAGACAAAGATACTTTGCCAATGAAGCGTGGAAGGTAAGCGAAGATACATAGGAAGTCCTTACTCATTTACGAAACCAGACAATAGCTGTGTCCCAATGTGAAGGCTGCGGACTTTGAAGGATGCAGCCAATTCGTCCTTAGAAGGACGCACCATGTAGCCTTCATGGGATTTCCTAATTGCGCAACCAGGTGTTCCCGATTACCGCTCCTGGCGCCAAGCAACGGTGCGAGAGTACAGCTGCCATCCTGATAATTCATTTGATATAATTGAGTAAACAGCTATGGAGCCATAATTGCCTATTGCCATTTTTTGTTTGTTTTATATTTTACTGGAGGACATGGGAGGATGTTTCAGCCCCGGCACCGCCGAGTCATGTATTTTCGGTTTAGCCAAGACCATGGCCAGAGCTGGTTTACTGCTTCCCAAAATCCGTTTAATCCCACCGGTCACAATTGTGACCGCATCTTTTTTCTTATTTCTGGAAGCTCTAAAAATGTTGTTATTGACTTTGGGCAAGAAATTCAACTTTTAAATGATAAAATAGATTGTCTTGATAATATCTATTAATGTCATGTGACTAGTGTGAAAGGTCACATGACCAGATCAGTCCACTTCCTGCTTGCACATCTAGAAGAAGATGTCTTCCTCAGACTACTACAAAAAGTAGTATGTAAAACATCTTAATTAACAGATAGAACTATCATATTTTGTACATATATTATTTAAAGGGTCTACTACTGATATATTTTGAGAATTATACTCCTGCATATATATTTTGCTCGTAAGACGTGTAAATGTGTTAACGGTCACAATTGTGACCAGTAGTATAACACAGTAGCCTGACTTCGTCATACTCATATTCTAGTCAGAATGTGAGTCTGATACTGCTCCATAGGGCTTTGATTATGAGGCGTGTCTTAACCGAACCAGGAAAAAAAAAAACCTCTGCACTCAATTGGATAGACCTAAATCCAATCAGAGCAACGTATAGTTGCTTAGCATAGTTTCAACAGAACTCAACTGCACGCACGCTGGAAGTAGTAGTAAAATAATAAGTGTTGCTTCTTTTACTTGGTCCTCCATGAGTGCGAGTGTGCGTCCAAAGGAGAAACCACAATGACCACAGGGTTCTCTTACGAGAGTATCTCTCGTACTGCGTAATAAAAAACTCTTTTCCACGAGATATTGAAGCCAAAAATTATCCTTAATTTTTTTATTAATGTAAAACGCTTTGCAGCAGCAAGCAGACATAGGCGAAACAGCTCGCGCGCCTATTGGTTGCTCTGCAGCAAATGCAGCAGCCTATCGAGAGAGACTCTGCGTGACATAATGACCAATGGGGGCAATTCGCGCCCATATCGTCACGTCCCGCCAGAAGGGGCGTGGTCTCACCCTATAAATATGCTCGTTAGGCTGGTACAAGCTGATTTTTATCTCTTCAGCGACGCACACGCATCGCTGGATCCGGAGTGAGAAGCCGCGCCGTCGAAGCAAGCCTTTCAGCGGGACGAGCTCTGGAGTCGCTGGCCTCGCCGCCTTCAACTGCCGTACCTGCTGCGCTTTCCGGCGTTCTATATCCTTTTATACTCTGTGTGTATTTACTCTGTTGAGAGTGTTTGCTCGCTTAATTGACGCAACTCACACTTCTCTCACAAAAGAGCTGCGTCTTTTTAAAGATGCCTTCCTGTGGCTCGTGCCGCGCCCCGCTCAGCGATGGAGACCGGCACGTCATCTGTGTTTCTTGCCTGGGTGAGGATCACGCGGCTCTCGCGCTCGCTGACGGCGGATGCCCTCATTGCGAGTTTTTGCCTATGGTGACTCTGAGGACTCGCCTGGCATCATTCTCCGAGCCTTCACTACAGCCCGCCGTGGTGCCGCGCCGCAAGAAGCGCCGCGCCCAGCGCGCTCCCGAGCTTTCTCCAGCCTGCCAAAGCTCGCCGGTTCGCCCGCCAGCTTCGCCGGCTTCCCTCGAGTCGCTCACTGACGGACAACGGCCGCCGCCTGCCGCCGCGTCCGTCCACGAGTTCGACGAACCCACCGAGGCGTGTTCTGGCATCCGATAGCGAGGATTGGGCGAGCTCCGTGGACCTCCCCTCCGCTAGCGTTTCCCGCCAGCCCACTGGTAAGAGAACCGGCATTGAGACTGAGCTGATGCGTCTGCTCTCTCAGGCCGTAGGAAGCATCGGCCTCGATTGGGAGGCGCCCGCGCAACCGCCGCGCAACAGGCGAGCTCTGTGGACCTCCGCCTTTTGTCCGCGAGTCGTCTAGGAAACGGGCCAGCATCAAGACCGCGAGCCCTAAAAACCGCGGCTAGCTTTCTTTACGTTGTAAGAAATCTACCCCGCCCCCACTGGGCGTGCGTCACCGGCAAATGAGAAAAGAGTGTGTTTTAGTCCCCGCCGAGGCCGGACTAATCTCCATTTCTCAAACATTTCTCAGCTCCTAGTTTGAGCGGCTGAAAATGTCATTATTGCAGCAATGAGCCTGTTGTATAACACGCACACCTGCATACAAACGCCGACACACACAAAACTGTGATGACACTCTCTTATCTGCTTGCACTAGTGTAGTTCTCCCTGTGGCCCAGTGGCGGAACCTGAAGCTTTCACGCGAGAGACCCGTGTTCGATCCCGGCTCTCGCAGCAGATAAAAATTTAGTCTCGCCGCGGCCAGACTTCCACCGAAACTTTTCGCTCGTTCAGTTCCAGAAAATGCGACTGTTCCAGTGTATTTTGCAGTAAACAAGCTGGTACCACGCTTGTTTATGTGAGCTGGTGCACATAAAGGCCGTTTCCATGGCGACCCAGAAAAATCATGTAATTATTGTATTTCTGGTTTTCCGGCCACAGCCGATGGTGTTATAAGTGTAATAAAATGCTCACAGCCCAGTGTTCATTTCTACACACAAACACAGCCCGCCACGGTACAGGGCTCGCACAAATGAAATCGACGCATGTCAATTGTGCATTAAATGTAGTGAATGTGCCCACAACCCAGTGCCCACAAACACTACCACGGTTTCTGTAAAACGAAACCAACACAAGTCTTCCTAGCCTCCTAGGAAATCGACGGTGTTTCAGTCTCGCCATGGCCAGACTTCCACTGAAATTTTCGCTCGTTCAGTTCCAGAAAATGTGACTGTTCCAGTGTATTTTGCAGTAAGCAAGCCAGTACCATGCCCGCTTGCCTGCACACAAATGATGTTCCCACGGCGACCCAGATAAATCACATAAATGGTGTATTTTCTGGTATTCCGGCCACAGCCGATGGTGTTATGAGTGTATTGAAAATGCCTACAACCCAGGGCTCATTTCTACACACAAACACAGCCCGCAAAAATGCAGAGCTCGCACAAACAATCCGGCCACGGCCGATGGTGTTATGAGTGTTGTAAGAATGCCCACCCAGTGCCCATTCCCACACCCAGACACAGCCCGCCACGGTGCAGGGCTAGCACAAATAAAATCGACTCAGGTCGATTGTGCAAACAATGTAGTAAACGCGCCCATGTCACCATGCCCGCTCACACTACATGCTGCGTGTCCCTTGGTTTCTGTAAAAACGAAACCAACACACATTCAGTCGGCCATGACCGACAATGTTTTCAGTGTAATAAATGTGCCCGCAGCCCCGCGCCCAAATTTTCTCACAGACACGCCGATTCCTACGGGATCTCCCCCGCTTGCTTTTTCTGCACAATCTGCCATAAAAAAGCTGAGCGCGGCCAGGCCGCCCGCTGTGATCAGCGCGCCCCCCGCCTCGAACGCTGTAAACACGGTGTTGTGTTCCCAGTATGCCCGGGCTCTCGAGCTGCCGTTTTGTCGCGGCCGGAGCCCGGATTTCATTCTACCTCTAGCTATTCACGCAGATGCTTGGTCAAAGCTTCCCGGGGTATCAGAATGGGTGCTGAACACTATAAAGAGAGGCTATTCGCTACAATTCGCTCGACGCCCGCACCGTTATACGGCGCGTGTCGAAACTACGGTGAAAAATGAAGTGTCTCATCTACTTCGTGCCGAGATAGCGAAACTACTGAGCAAAGGGGCTATAGAACCTTTATCTCAGGCTCAGAGCGAAGGGGGCCTATACAGCAGATATTTTCTGGTACCGAAAAAGGATGGGGGTCTCAGACCCATTTTAGATCTACGACAGCTGAACAGAGTGCTTGTGAAACGCCAGTTCAGAATGCTTACGACCAGGAAAATCCTCGCGCAAGTGCGCCACGGGGACTGGTTTATGTCGATAGATCTGAAAGACGCCTATTTCCAAATACAAATAGCGTCCCATCACAGGCGATTCTTGAGATTCGCCTTCGAGGGCCAGGCATATCAATACACAGTCCTGCCGTTCGGCCTGTCCCTAGTACCTCGTACATTTACGAAGTGCATGGACGCGGCGCTCGCACCCCTGAGACTTCAGGGCATGCGAGTCCTGAACTACTTGGACGATTGGCTGATTCTAGCTTGATCACGATCGGAGCTCATAGAGTTCCGGGGGATGACGTTGTTATGCGACCGGAAACCACGGGCACCGCCATTTTGGCAGTATTCGGCATACTGGCAGACTGTTGTGGTGAAGGCGGTTAAACATGGTCGATAACTGTTGTGCACCAGGTTGCACAAATAAACGAGGGAAAAAGAAAGTTACGTCGTTTTACCGCATTCCTAAAGATGCGGAGAGGCGAGCTAAGTGGATCAGTGCCATTAAAAGAGCCAGGAGCAAGCAAAACAAGACTGAAAGATGGGACCCCCCAGCCGTCGGATTCCGCTTGTGCAGCGATCACCTTATATCAGGTAAGTTAGCGAATACAAAGCTTACTAACTTAAGTATTCATTATTTAATAGTATAACAGTTAATTGTGGTTTCTGGTCAGTTTAATACTAGCTAGTTGAATTATAGCATGCAATTCGTGGGGCTAACAATGTCATGTTTTGTAAGCTAGCAAGTGCTAACGAGTAAACAAAACCCAGTCCGACACTGACATTTTTCTATTTATTTTGTAGGGAGAAAGAGTGATAATCCTTTCAGTCCGGACTTTGTTCCATCTATTTTCAACTACGTTCCATCTACAGAGAAGAGGAAAAGAAAAATGAGACTGGAGGTTTTCAACAGACGACAGAAAGCAAAGCTACATAAGATAGAGCAGACAAAGCTATCTGCGAAAGCCATCCCTCCCAGGTGAATATATCAAAAGTTTCTGAACCTGTTCAACCCCACTTCCATGGATTTTAAAATTCATTGTAGGTTTAATCACTGCATTTTGGCTGCATGTGATTGTCACTGTCATTATCAATATCAATCTATCAATAATATATATTATGATGTAAATTATTAATCTAGTATATACTGCAGAAAACAGACAGTGATTGACAAAAAAGTCAAACTGTCATCAGTTGTGTACATATACTCTTAATCTACTAATATTCTAATTCTAACCTAATATTCCGTCCTTCGGATGAGACGTTAAACCGAGGCCCTGACTCTCTGTGGTCACAAAAAATCCCAGGATGTCTTTCGAAAGAGTAGGGGTGTAACCCCGGCATCCTGGCCAAATTTGCCCAGTAGCCTCTGTCCACCATGGCCTCCTAATCATCCCCATATATATATGTCACGGGTGACAAAATCGCTCGGCAAGCGGAACCCTCTTGAGAGTCCTAAGTTTCCCAGGGGAAGGTATTGTGTGCAACACGCCCCACTCCGGTGATGTAAACATGCCCGCACTGATTAGCGCTAATGCATTGCAGGTGTGAGAGAGAGAGAAGCGGCGCTCACACAGGCTTCCTGTTACGCAAGCCAGGATAAAAAGGGACCATTCAGAGAGTGTTGTCGTTGACGTTCAGTGGGTTTGAAGTGCTCAGTGAGTTGGAAGTGTTTGAAGAGCGTAAAGGGTTGACTTGGAGCAGTGTTGGAGACAAGCTTCCTCAGGAAAACCGTCGGGGTGTGGAGATCGCCCATTTGAGTTGGCTGGATCAGAGTGATCGTTTGTGGGGAGTCTGCTGGACTGAGCTATCGTCTGGATTGGTGCTGTGGAAGGAGAGAGAAGAGATAAGTGAACTGATTTCATCTTATGAGTATTTAAATTGCTGGAAGAGGACGCAGTAAATGTGGATCTGATTGTTGGAAGAGCTATGTGTTTCAGAGTGTGTTGAGGAGGAATTGAGAGAGAAATCCCTCGTGGAGCGAGCGCAACAAACTGAGTGGGGCCTCTGACCAGCCTTAACGTGTGAGTGAATTGCAGTGCTTTTGCCTTATTGATGCACATTGATTTGTGGCTGTGGAATTGAAGTGAACACAAGTGTGCTGTGCCTTTGCTGAGAAGTGGCCCTAGCCCCATTTACACGTTGTGGAAAGTTATTATATCTGCTCCCCATTGGAAGTCCAGTGTGATACAGCTGCACTGAAGAGGGTACTCTGTACTGTGAAGGTCCTTAATTGTTATTTACTGTTTGAGCTTAAGAGCCTACAGCATCACTGGAGAAACGATCTTTTAACCCATTGTCTCCTCACTGTGAATTGAAGAGAGTACTGTGCAGATCCTTACCTGTTCCACTTACTGTTGAGTCCAGACGCATGCAGCATCACTGGTAACGTGCCCTTTTTAATCCATTGTCTCCTTACTGTGCACTGAAGAGAGTACATTGTACTGTGAAGATTCTTACCCGTTTTACTTACTGTTTGAGCTCAAAAGCCTACAGTATCACTGGAGAAACGATCTTTTAACCCGTTGTCTCCTCACTGTGAATTGAAGAGAGTATTGTGAAGATTCTTACCCGTTCTACTTATTGTTTGAGCCCAGAAGCCTACAGCATCACTGGTAACGTACCATTTTAATTCATTGTCTTCCTGCTGTGTACCGAAGAGAGTACGTTGTACTGCGAAGATCCTTACCTGCTCTACTTACTGTTGAGTCCAGAAGCACACTGCATCATTTGGGAAGCAACCTTTTAATTCACTGTCTCCTTACTGCGAGCTGAAGAGAGTACTGTGTACTGTGAAGATTCTTACCTGTTCTACTTACTGTCCGAGTCCAGAGGTATACAGCATCACTGAAGGACGCAGCATCATGGGCGAAGCAAACCTTTAACTCACTGTCTTCCTCCTGTGGACCGAAGAGTACCGCGCACTGCGAAGGATCCTTACCTGCTATACTTACTGCCCGAGTTCGGAAGTCTGCAGCACTGCTGGGAAAAAAAGCATGCAGCATCGCTGGTGAAGCCGTCTAGTGATTCGCTGGCTCGCCCCCCTGTGAACCGAAGGGAGAGCCGTGCACTGTGAATAACCCTTACCTGTTATTCTCACTATCTGAGTCTGGGAGTCTGCAGCACCGCTGGTGAACGGAGTCCCTAAATTGCCGCCCAGGGGACACCGTGACAGTTGCGACACGCCCGCCCGTGACAGAAGGATATCTAGAGGACAGTGAAGGCTATCCAATTGATGCCCCTTGTTTTATCGTTCAATAAAGATTGTTTCTCCTTTGAAACTTACCTGTGTCTCCGTAGTCCTCTGTTGTGTGCCTGTGGTGTCGGCTCCCCACGGTGGTGACTCAGTAAGAGAGAGGGGGGGGCGGTTGGTCATCCGAGCATTCCTCCCCTCGACCTGTGTGACATCAAGTGGCGTAGTCGGCAGGGTACACACCGTGAGTTGTAGCGGCCACAGGTACGCGATGGCGGACGAAGAGGCACCCGCGGCTCGTCCACAAGTCATGCCGATCTTCATGGGAGCTCCTTGGGCGCAGCGCTATGGAGGACAGGGGTCGGAGTTAAGTTTGCAGGATTGGAGGGCGCAGACGGAGTACCTGGCTGGACTACAGGGACTGAGTGCCGCGCAGAGAGTACAGTTTGTGTTGGGCTCATTGGAAGGAGAAGCAAAAAGGGAAGTACTGGCTGCACCGGAAGCCACACGGGCTACTGCGAAAACTATCTTTGATTTCTTGTTTGGATTGTATGGAGACTCTACCCCAGTGGCCACTCTTCGTGCCCAGTTCTTCAACTATCAACAAGGATCTACGCAGACACTTCGGGCATACTCCTTAAAGTTACGGGAGCAGTTTGGCCGGCTGAAGGGGCGACTGGATCATGGACTGGGTGAAGGGGATGCCTTGCTACGAGACCAATTCGTCTTGGGGCTGCGTGAAGGGCCGGTACGCCAGGGCATACGACTCCAGCTTCGACGAGACCCCACTATGACCTTTGAGGCTCTGCGACAAGAGGCCTTGGCGTTGGAAATAGACCAGGGAGACGTAACTCGTACCCCAGTTTGTGTGGCAGCAAGTAGTGCTAGTGGACCTGCTCCTGCCGAACCGGACGATTGGAAGCAGAAACTGAGGACCGAGCTGCTAGAGGATGTCAAGGGACAGATGGCGGAATTATCGCGGAACCTGCTGGGTGAACTTCGTCGAGGACGAGTCGAGGGCGGAGCAGTGGCGAGAGGGAGGTCGTATTCGGAGGAGGGGCGAGGCCCTGTGCGCCGCCCCCTACGTCCTGTGGGCCCCCGGTTCCAGTGGGATGATCAAGGAAGGCCCATCTGTATCAATTGCGGAGATCCGGGACATATCAGCCGCCAGTGTGGGCTTCGCCGGGGTTCTCAAGGGGGTTTTTAGTCCCACCGGCCACTGTGGGTCAAGTGGCCGGGACCCCTTTGTGTGACCCTCCTTTTCCTGCTGCACGAGATAACTGGGTGGGACATTGCCCCACCGTGGAGGTTCAAGCTAATGGAGTCACGATGGACTGTCTGGTTGATACAGGGTCTCAAGTTACGTTATTCTCAGAGAGCCTGGCCCAGGAGTTGTTCGCAGATCATCGGCTCCAAGCAACAGAAGCTTCCAAGCTGACCTTACGGGGGGCTAATGGTCTGGACATCCCGTATACTGGGTACATCGTGGTAGACTTTCTTGTCCGAGGGGTCCCCGTCCCACAAAAAGGGGTAGTTATCGTCCGAGATCATTGCTTGGGCATTCATCGAGCACTGTTAGGGATGAACGTTATACTGGATTGCTGGGAAGAATTGTTTCGGGACCGGCCGGCTCGGACGTCTCAGTCACCGGTGAAACAGGACTGGGACCGAATTCTGGCCGATTGCCGAAGAGTGCACACAGCTAATCACATGGAAGAAAGAGAAGACATCGGTCGAGTTACCTGTCGGTACGCTCTGTCTATCCCAGCCCAGAGTGAGACCGTTCTTTGGGTCCGTGTACCCGCAGGACCCCGTGAGGCAGGTACCTGTGTCCTGGTAGAGCCTCATGAAGATTGTCAGCCAGTTGAAGTGGCTCACGGGCTGGCGGTTGTTCGCCGTGGGCGAGTCGCAGTCAAAGTACGGAATACAAATCCTTACCCTGTGCTCCTTCGCCGACATCAACGTCTGGCCCGAGTTTCCTCAGTACGTCCTGTCCAGGTGCATGAACACCAAGACGTCTGCTTCAGACAGGTGAGCCCTGCGGTGGTGGAAGTTGCTGTCCGTCCCGTCGAGGTAGAACTGGGTTCGGTTGGAAGAGGAGTGCCGGCCCATTTGATGGGAGAGTCCCTGAAGGGTGAGAACCTGGAAGAGGAACAAGTGGTACAGCTTCAGGAGCTGCTGAAGAAGTGGCAACATGTGTTTTCAACACACGAAGAGGATTATGGCTGCACAGGGGTGGTGAAGCATCAAATACCCACTGGTGAGGCGACACCTAGTCGGGAGCGCTACCGTCCGGTGCCCCCCACTCTTTATACCGAGGTCCGCACCCTGTTGAAAGGGATGCTGGAGGGAGGAATCATCCGAGAAAGCAGTAGTCCGTGGGCTGCGCCCATCGTTCTGGTGCAAAAGAAGACGGGAGCTTTGAGGTTCTGCGTTGACTATCGCAAACTCAACAGCGTAACGAAGAAAGATGCATTTCCATTGCCACGGATTGAGGACTCGCTCACCAGTCTCACCCAAGCGGCGTGGTATTCAACATTGGATCTGGCGAGTGGATACTGGCAGGTGCAGGTGGACGACCGAGATAGGGAGAAGACAGCTTTCACCACCCCGTTTGGGTTATTTGAATGGGACCGTATGCCATTCGGTCTGTGCAATGCTCCTGCGACCTTTCAACGCCTGATGCAGCGCTGCCTAGGAGGACAATTAGTCGACTCAACGCTGGTCTACCTAGACGATGTGATCGTTTTCTCCCCTGATTTCCGCACCCATCTGCATCATCTGGAGGAAGTCTTCAGGGCCATGGAGAGATATGGGCTGAAGCTTAGGCCAGACAAGTGCCAGTTGCTGCGGAAGGAGGTGCAGTTCTTGGGACATCGCGTCAGTGCTACAGGGATCTCCCCTGACCCGGAGAAGGTGGCGGCGGTCCAAGGATGGGAGCCACCCCGGACAGTGAGACAGGTGCGGTCATTCCTGGGGTTCGTGGGATATTATCGGCGCTTCATAAAGGGATTCTCTGGGCTTGCAAAGCCATTGAACCAACTCTTGGCTGGTACTGGACGTGCCCGTGGTAAAGGCTCCCCCTCAGTACACTGGGATTCCACCTGTGAGACCGCCTTCCAGAACCTTAAGCAGGAACTTCTGAAGGCCCCTATCTTAGCCTATGCAGACTTCACCCGGCCGTTCCTCTTGTATACCGACGCCAGCAACGCAGGATTGGGGGCCGTGTTGGCCCAAGAGCAGCAGGGAGTGGAGAAAGTAATAGCCTACGCAAGTCGAAGTTTACACCCCGCCGAACGAAACACGTCAAATTATAGCTCCTTTAAAATCGAACTGCTGGCGATGAAGTGGGCCATGACGGAGAAGTTTAAGGACTACTTGTGGGGAGCCAAGGTAACGGTGATTACAGACAACAATCCCTTAGTACACTTGCAGACCGCTAAGTTGGGGGCAGTAGAGCAGCGCTGGGTGGCACAGCTAGCAAATTATGATTACCAGCTCAGATATCGTCCCGGCAGAGAACACGTGAACGCAGATGCCCTGTCTAGACTCCCAGCCACCCGGAGAGACGATCAAACACCCCTCTGTACCCCTGGTACTGAAGACGAGTTGCTGGTGGCAGTGGTGGAAGCCCCTGGGGCCCCGGAGCCTGTTCCGTCCAGTTGGGGGTGGGACCCCGGACGGTGGAGAGGGCTGCAGCAGAGAGATGCAGATCTGGGTCAGCTCCTGTTGTACCTCAGACAGGGAAACATGCCGAGGGCAGAGGAAAGGCGGGCTCAGACGGTGGGGGTACGACAGCTTCTGGGGCAGTGGAAGAGGCTGCAACTCCGAGAAGGAGTAATCTGTCGTTTAAGGCGGGATCCCTGCACACAGGAGATCATACACCAGGTTGCTGTACCGGAGGGCCAAGTTTCGGAGCTATTGACTGCATATCACACCCATACGGGCCATCAGGGCCAAGAGAGGACACTGTCCCTGCTGAGGAGGTATTTCTACTGGCCTAGGATGGAAAAAAAGGTCGAGAAGTTTGTTCAGAGTTGCCCACGGTGTACATTGTTCAAGCGCAGGAAGGAAGTCCGAGCCCCATTGGTTCCCCTACGACCTAAAGCACCTCTGCATATGGTAGGGATAGATTTCCTGACTCTGGGTCGGCCGACGGACCGATTTCAAAATATTCTGGTCATGACCGACTTATTCACCAAATATGCTTGGGCTGTCCCCACCGTCGATCAAACGGCAGTTACCACAGCCAGCGCTCTTTGGAGAGCAGTGATACAACCTTTTGGCTGCCCAGAAACCCTACACTCAGATCAAGGTCCAAATTTCGAGTCCCGGGTCATCCAGGAGCTGAGCCACCTTTATGGGTGCCGAAAAACCCATACGACCTCATACCACCCTCAGGGTAACGGGGGGTGCGAAAGATTTAACCAGACCTTGTTGGGGTTATTGGGGACCTTAGAGAGTGAACAACAGGGCCAATGGGCCGAGAATCTTCCCTCGCTGTTACAAGCCTATAACAATAGTGTGCACAGTGTCACAGGGTATGCTCCTTCCTACCTTATGTTTGGGCGCCATCTCCGTTTGCCTGTGGACTTGCTCCTGGGGACCGAGGCTGCAGAAAGAGGGTATAGTACCACTGACTGGGTGAATCGGCACCACCACCAACTGCTAAATGCCTATCGACGAGTCTCAGACCATCTGAGTGCAGCCGCTGCCAAGAATAAACGGCTATATGACCGGACTGCCCGGGAGGCCCCGTTGTTGCCTGGGGAGCGAGTGCTGGTAAGGGACAACCGGCGCCCCGGGAAGGGGAAGCTCAGCGATCGCTGGGAGTCGACGCCATATGTGGTGGAACAACGACAAGGGCCCGATGCTCCCGTCTACTCTGTACGGCCCGAAGGGAAGCCAGGACCAATAAGGGTGCTCCATCGAAACTTGCTCCGTCCATGTCCGAATTACCCGCAGCCAGTGGCTGAGACCCCGAGTGCGCCACCCGCTCCAGAGGTACCCATGGTGGGGTGGGCTGTGGTCCCGAGGGACCATGAAGTTGAGGCCAGAGCGGCTCCGCCCTCGCCACCCCGACGATCTCAGCGGGACACCCGAGGACAGCCACCTGCGAGGTATGGCGAATGGGACTGAGGAAACGCCGGTTCTAGGGACTAGAACCGATTGGCAGGGGGGGATGTCACGGGTGACAAAATCGCTCGGCAAGCGGAACCCTCTTGAGAGTCCTAAGTTTCCCAGGGGAAGGTATTGTGTGCAACACGCCCCACTCCGGTGATGTAAACATGCCCGCACTGATTAGCGCTAATGCATTGCAGGTGTGAGAGAGAGAGAAGCGGCGCTCACACAGGCTTCCTGTTACGCAAGCCAGGATAAAAAGGGACCATTCAGAGAGTGTTGTCGTTGACGTTCAGTGGGTTTGAAGTGCTCAGTGAGTTGGAAGTGTTTGAAGAGCGTAAAGGGTTGACTTGGAGCAGTGTTGGAGACAAGCTTCCTCAGGAAAACCGTCGGGGTGTGGAGATCGCCCATTTGAGTTGGCTGGATCAGAGTGATCGTTTGTGGGGAGTCTGCTGGACTGAGCTATCGTCTGGATTGGTGCTGTGGAAGGAGAGAGAAGAGATAAGTGAACTGATTTCATCTTATGAGTATTTAAATTGCTGGAAGAGGACGCAGTAAATGTGGATCTGATTGTTGGAAGAGCTATGTGTTTCAGAGTGTGTTGAGGAGGAATTGAGAGAGAAATCCCTCGTGGAGCGAGCGCAACAAACTGAGTGGGGCCTCTGACCAGCCTTAACGTGTGAGTGAATTGCAGTGCTTTTGCCTTATTGATGCACATTGATTTGTGGCTGTGGAATTGAAGTGAACACAAGTGTGCTGTGCCTTTGCTGAGAAGTGGCCCTAGCCCCATTTACACGTTGTGGAAAGTTATTATATCTGCTCCCCATTGGAAGTCCAGTGTGATACAGCTGCACTGAAGAGGGTACTCTGTACTGTGAAGGTCCTTAATTGTTATTTACTGTTTGAGCTTAAGAGCCTACAGCATCACTGGAGAAACGATCTTTTAACCCATTGTCTCCTCACTGTGAATTGAAGAGAGTACTGTGCAGATCCTTACCTGTTCCACTTACTGTTGAGTCCAGACGCATGCAGCATCACTGGTAACGTGCCCTTTTTAATCCATTGTCTCCTTACTGTGCACTGAAGAGAGTACATTGTACTGTGAAGATTCTTACCCGTTTTACTTACTGTTTGAGCTCAAAAGCCTACAGTATCACTGGAGAAACGATCTTTTAACCCGTTGTCTCCTCACTGTGAATTGAAGAGAGTATTGTGAAGATTCTTACCCGTTCTACTTATTGTTTGAGCCCAGAAGCCTACAGCATCACTGGTAACGTACCATTTTAATTCATTGTCTTCCTGCTGTGTACCGAAGAGAGTACGTTGTACTGCGAAGATCCTTACCTGCTCTACTTACTGTTGAGTCCAGAAGCACACTGCATCATTTGGGAAGCAACCTTTTAATTCACTGTCTCCTTACTGCGAGCTGAAGAGAGTACTGTGTACTGTGAAGATTCTTACCTGTTCTACTTACTGTCCGAGTCCAGAGGTATACAGCATCACTGAAGGACGCAGCATCATGGGCGAAGCAAACCTTTAACTCACTGTCTTCCTCCTGTGGACCGAAGAGTACCGCGCACTGCGAAGGATCCTTACCTGCTATACTTACTGCCCGAGTTCGGAAGTCTGCAGCACTGCTGGGAAAAAAAGCATGCAGCATCGCTGGTGAAGCCGTCTAGTGATTCGCTGGCTCGCCCCCCTGTGAACCGAAGGGAGAGCCGTGCACTGTGAATAACCCTTACCTGTTATTCTCACTATCTGAGTCTGGGAGTCTGCAGCACCGCTGGTGAACGGAGTCCCTAAATTGCCGCCCAGGGGACACCGTGACAGTTGCGACACGCCCGCCCGTGACAGAAGGATATCTAGAGGACAGTGAAGGCTATCCAATTGATGCCCCTTGTTTTATCGTTCAATAAAGATTGTTTCTCCTTTGAAACTTACCTGTGTCTCCGTAGTCCTCTGTTGTGTGCCTGTGGTGTCGGCTCCCCACGGTGGTGACTCAGTAAGAGAGAGGGGGGGGCGGTTGGTCATCCGAGCATTCCTCCCCTCGACCTGTGTGACATATATACCAATTGGCTTCATCACTGTCTCCTCTTCACCAGTAAGCTGGTGTGTGGTGGGCGTTTTGGCGCAATATGAGTGCCGAGAAAAGCGCTATATAAATGTAATGAATTATTATTATTATTACTACTTTTGTGTTTTCACCAGAGCATCAACCGATTGTCCCCAAGACAGCAACAAGGATCCTACTGCAGACCAGACAACTCCCAGCTTAGAGCCTTTGAAGGAATCTACCCACGAAGAACCTGAAAATGATGTCCAGCCTGTTCTCCATGAGGATGATCCAGCAACGCCACCATAGAGCACTGAAACCTGTGGTGAACGCATCCAATCTCTTGAGCAAGAATGCCAAGCTCTGAGGACAGAAAATATGTTGTTGAAGGAAAAAATGAATAGGACTACACAGAATGAGATGAGCTTGCATAACAATGATAAAAGGGTTAATACTCTCACTGGTTAATCAACATATTCAATTCTCATGACAATTTTTCATATTGTGGCTCCTTTTCTCAAAATTAAGTCTGGTTTAACATGTTTTCAGCAGTACATGTTAACATTAATGAAGCTTAGAATGAATTTGTCATTTGAATTTTTGGCTTATTATTTTGGCATTGACTCAACCACTGTTTCAAAGCTCTTCAAACACTGTATTAGTGTGATGCATTTTAGACTGGTGCCAAGTCTAGTGTTGTGGCCTGACAGAGAAAGCTTAAGAAAATCTCTTCCATATGCATTTCGAAACAGTAGCTTTGAAAAGACAGTTTGCATTAAAGATTGTTTTGAAATATTTCTAGAGAAACCCAGTAGATTGCTAGCCAGTGCTCAGTGTTACTCATCATACAAATCACACCACACAATGAAATATTTAATTGCAATTTGCCCTCAAGGTTCCATTTGTTTCATTTCTACTGGATGGGGAGGTCGCACAAGTGACAAGTTCATCACAGAACAAAGTAACTTTTTATCTCATTTGCTCCCAGGGGATGTAGTTTTAGCGGACAGAGGTTTCCTGGTTAAAGAGTCCATTCAGAGATGCCAAGCTGAATTAAAGATTCCAGCATTTACTCGTGGAAAGAAGCAGTTAGATCCTGTTGACTTGGAGAACACCAGATGTCTAGCCTCTCTTAGGATACACATTGAATACACATATGTTATGATATGATATGTTGTGCACTTACAAATGTGCCTGAATCTGTGGTGCCCTTCCAGTGATGGGGATGTACAGTAAATTGAACTGATGTGACTGGCTACAGATGTGTTTAACCAGGAAATAAACCTTTTTGAGACCCACTTCTTGCTTCCTTGTGACATTACTTTTGATTATTTTGATCACTCGCTATTCTGATGCGATCACATTCTGTTTACATATCAAGCTGCACATCCACCCATTCCAACTGAGTTCCACCCAAGCAGATATTTGTTCTGGTGTGTTTGCTATAAATGACCTACTACCCATGTTTCATATCTTTGATCGCTACAGATACAGATATAGCTTATTGAAATTATATGCAAATTTTGTATGAGCAGTCAGAATGACTGCCATGGCCATTCTAGTAGTTATAGAATTCTGGTAGTTCTAAATACCAGAATTCTATAACTACTAGAATGACGATGGGAGTCACTCTGACTGCTCATACAAAATTTGCATATAATTTCAATAAGCTATATCAAATCTAAGAATAAATGGATCTGTAATGTTAGGATAGGTAATAATGAACATCAGAACACTACATTTTAATTCTAATGTATGTGAAAATATTAGTTAATCCACAACCACAGAACAGCTATTGTAATTACAGATACAGATGTTTTGTAAAATGAAAACAAATGTATCAATCCTTGAATAATAAATTATAGCCTAATTAGTTTGTTTTATTTTTGAAATATCTATTTTACCAGGGCTAATGGTATGGGCTAAGAAACTCAAAAGATTGCATAATGATGGAGAAGAGAACAATATTGGTTTAACAACTGTTTATTCATAAATAAGAGAGTACAGTATCAGCTACTACTATTTACTAATTTCATAGTCTCCTCACTAAGTTTTTTTTCTTTTTTTGGCATTGATTATTTTTCGGCAGCTGGGACATACCCACTGTTTTGGGACCCTTTTCATGCAAAGGCAGGTTTGGTGAAACTTTGTAACTGAACAAAAGCCTGATGCACAGACCAACATGTTCCCTGCTTCTGGTTCACGGCAGTAGCACCACTGTTGTTGACTATGATCAAATGCTGCTGGTTTTGGTGCAGAAAAATATTTGGCTAGCAGCTCTGGAATTATACATTTTTTAAAGAAGTCACAAGCACATTCCAATTCTTTGTCAAAGAATGCTACATCAGGAGTGACACGTTCAACAAAAGGTGAAGTACTTTCTTTTTCAGTCCACAGAATGAAATCACAATATGGTTTGTCAGTAACAAATAGCTGCATCTGTACTTGCTAATAGTATGCATGGTCCCGCTTTAGTCTAATTTTTCCTTGCGCATCTTTTTCAAGGCAAAAGTGTGCAACAGAATTTGCTGCCTCATTAACAGAAAGGTCCTTTACAGAAAATGGGCACTTAATTTCAATGACACCTGAACCACAGCAGCTGCAGGAAACATATCCATCAGGTGAGGCCCCAATAAATGGGTGCAGGGGTGAAATCCTGAATCCAGCTGTTCCTACCATGACATCCGTGTGTGAGAGGCGATGCTGCATTTCATAGTATTTTCTTGCCAAATCCTTGTGCTGACATCCCCATCTGAAGAAACAACAATAACATTAGTTTTGGACAATAGTAATGCCACTCCACATTGGTACCTCCCTGGTCTTTCAAATTGATACTACTTGTTTTTAAACTCATGCTTTTTTAGAATAGTACCGTACTTCCTTGATTTACCCTCCCTGTTATTTTACATACATCACATTCACTTGATTGTACACCATCTGAAAATGACAATTAAATACACAGGAGCAGTTACACACTCCATGGCCCATTTTCCCTAACTCTACCTGATAGCCTCACTGGTGAAACTATGTGACTTTGGGTAACATATTTGTCTTATCAGAGACACTGCAGGCTTTCTGACGTCTGTCTTTGTGGCTGCTCTGAAGGTAGATCCTGTTACCCTACCACTCCTTTGCTCAAACCAGATTTTGGACTTGGACTGGGCTCGGGTTTCCTCCTCTACAATATCACTCTGAAAACATGACAATCCAAACTGTTAAACTGTTGCACATAACATTTTAAGTACATGATAGATTTAAAATTTTGCTCAATTAGCCACATAAAAACATCTCACTCAAATGGAGAACAAATACTGCAGTATATAGTCCACAACAACAGTTGATAATGAAAGACTGCCACCCTTCAATCAAAAGACCTTGAGATATGTTTGGTAATTGTAACTGAATGAATTTAAAATTAATTTGCTATGTTTTCAGATCAATATATTTGTTTCCTTAAAATTTTAAATAACTAACTTTATTCTCATCTGAATTATAAATCATTTATTTCTGTATAAAATTATACTACCATTAAAAAAACATTTGTTTTTCTTTTTTAATCAATGTAGAATGTGTCCTTTAAAAATAAACAGATTATTGCTCTTTTTTACTTAGTCGGGTCACAGAGGTTACAGTTTGACAAAAGTGCAGTGTTGTTTACCACAAATATAAGTAGTACTACTGCTAATACTAGTACTAATACTAAACACTTTGCAGTTTGAATTATGTCTTGTATGAACAAAATCATGGAGTATGCCTCTCTCTCTCTGACACAGACACACACACATTTCAGCAATGATAGATACAATTTTCTGTACCTGTTCTTTGGTCACAGTTATCTCTTCAAATAGTGCTTCTGCTCGATCTTGTAACTCTGCCAGGTTGAGGTCTCTTGTCTGCTTGTCATACAGGTTGGTGAGGGGTTCTGGTAGATCCATCATGACAGCCTTTGGCACATAGGATGCTGCATACTCTTTGACAACAGACAGGACTACTGGTTTGATGATCTGCTCCTCTTGTGTGCGGCATTGCGAGAGGTTGTTGTAGAGTTGGGCTTGCTCAGCAGCGGTCAGAGGTGGGAAAGCTGGGGGGGCAGAATGACCTTTCGAAGATTTTCCTTTTTTATATTGTTGAGAGTTGTTAAAAATTATGTCCTTGCCCTGCTGATACTCCACTTTCTTTAAAAAGTCCTCACTTGGGGTGGCCCACTTGCACTTTTTGGATGTTACAGCTATCTCTTCTTTTCTTCCATTGTTATGCTGCCATATGCTGAACAACACAGCTGACACATGGGAGCAGCTCTCACCAAGTCCAGCTGTGCAATTGCAGTGGGCTCCCAAGACAACCCCATCATTCCTCACCACCATCCATGGCTTTAACTGAGGGTCATTAAGCCTTTGGGAATGATTAACCTATACATGAAATTAAAAAATGTCAGCTAACTTGGTTGAGTGAGTACATCAAAGATACAAACTAACTACAGTCCTACAGATAGCCAGACGCACCGCGGTTGCTAGCCAAGCTAACATAAACAAACAACCCGGACCCCTACTAGCCATGCTAACGTTACACTACGTAGACTCACTGTATTCCGGACACTTTGCACAGTAAAACGTCCCGTAAGATATCAATCCGCAGAAAGATAAACCTGATTGGCTCGTCTGTCTCTGGGGACATGCCTTCCACATGTTCCAAAGTTTGATTGACACATTTTGGACTAATCATTTTGGAGAAATCTTGAAAAAACTGCCGGGAGACGCAGTGTCCGTATTACCGTGAGAACTCACGGTGTTCCGGACGGCTGAAAATTTCTACTCACTGTGTTTCGGACAGTTAAGGAGGAGTCATTTCTAATGTAAAACACGTACGTTTTTACCAACTATAAGTTGGTAAAATAATCATATTAATCTCATAACTTTGTTGTATAAGTGTCTATACACTCTTTTAATCGACGATTGCTCATGTGAGCATTATATTCTAACGTTAACGTTATATTTAAGAGTTTTAAATATTTAAAAAATTTAAATCCCTTAAAAAAGTACAAATATTTGCAAATTGTAACTCATAATTATTTTATAAGACCATAAGAATGTTTTTTTTGTCATTTTCTAGTGGGTGAACATGTTTTAAGAGCCGTTTTCTACGGAGGTATTCTCCCCTCTTCCTTTTGTCCTGACGGAAAACCTTCCCCCCGCAATTTTCTGAACAGTCATTGGTGTACGTTAGAAACTCACGTTGATTTCTTTGAAACGACTGGCTCTGGAAACATAGGATTGGTCGGAATCGAAAGAGGAGGAGGCAAAGATGACACGGATATATATATATGCCGTGACCTGAAAGTTTTTATTTATAGAATTTGCGAGAAAAGGTCAAGTGTCCGGAATACTGTGATGTCCGGAATACAGTGAATCTACGTTACCTATTAAACTGGTACACTTACCCTTCCAGTGATGATGCAGCATTTTTTTGCTTGAAGATTCCACAGCTGGATGTTTGTTACAAAGCCAGACTGAGTCCATTTGTAACCCTCCAGGCTTTTGTAGGCTTTTAGAGAGTCACCCGAGTATGAAGATGGGAAGTTTATCAGGTAGTTATATATATCCGGATACTGCAGATCTGGGACGTCTTCTTCACCGGAGATACTTGTGAAAAGCACCCCGGGGGCATTGTATGGGTCGGTAATATTTAACCTATTTAATTTTTTTATATAAAGCTCAATGTCATGCGAATTAAAGTGAGATGAGTACTCCGATGGCTTGAAAGCGTCGGCGCTGCTGGAGCTGGCGATTTTACTGCCAAAATGGCGGCCCGAACACCAGTAGTCACGTGGGGTCCGGAGCTCTATAGAACACAGGGCCGCATTACTCGAGCACCTCGAGGAGCTGGGCCTCACAGTCAATTGGGCGAAGAGCTCACTGTCTCCCAGTCAGAAAATTTCCTTTCTGGGAACCGTGTTGGACTCGCTGTCCATGACAGCACGCCTGTCACCAGAACGCGGGCTAAATGTTCAGCGCGGCGCGAAATCCTTCCGCCACGGCGCGATAGTTCCGCTCAAAAGGTTTCAGAAAATGCTGGGGCTGATGGCCTCAGCAGCCTCTGTACTCCAGTTGGGCTTGCTCCACATGCGCCCACTGCAGATGTGGCTGAAAGCGCGGGTTCCACCCAGGGCATGGACAGCGGGTCTGTTTCGCCTCAGGGTTGACCTTCAGTGTGTTTCAGCTCTGGAACCTTGGAAAACAACCGACTGGTATCAGTCAGGTGTGAGTCTGGGGACCACTTCGAGTGTGAAGGTGGTGTCTACGGACGCCTCCACCTCGGGGTGGGGAGCGCTGCTCGAGGGCAGACCGCTAGCTGGCCTGTGGTCAGAACGGGAAAAGCTCCTTCACATAAACTGCTTGGAGATGATAGCAGTCGACAAAGCGCTACGGCGTTTTTGTCCCCAGGTAACAGGCCACCACGTCTTGGTCCGGTCGGACAACATGTCAGTGGTGGCATACATAAATCGCCAGGGCGGCGTCAGGTCACGAAACCTTCACAGGCTGACGGAACGCCTCCTGGTCTGGGCTCAGCACAACCTGCTCTCACTAAGAGCAGCGCACGTGCCTGGTCACCTGAATGTGGGACCAGACAGACTGTCCAGGAACAATGTTCCAGCAGGGGAATGGTCGCTGCACCCGCAGACGGTCCAGCTGCTGTGGAAAACGTTCGGCAGAGCACAGGTGGACCTATTCGCGTCCCACGAAAACGCTCATTGCCCGGAGTTTTTCTCGAAAAGCAAGGACGCGCTGGCTCATGTTTGGCCCCGCTGCCCCCTATATGCTTTTCCTCCTGTCTCGCTCCTGCCTCAGGTGTTGGAACGAATCAGGGAGAACGGATGCCCAGTGCTGCTCGTAGCTCCGCTCTGGACAAACCTGACGTGGTTCCCTGCCCTGATGCAGCTGACCAGCACTGCCCCATGGCCTGTAACATTGAGGAGAGACCTCCTCTCTCAGGCGGAGGGCTCGATTTGGCACCCTCGCCCGGAGTTGTGGTCCCTGCACGCATGGGCCATCAACGGGTACCCGCTAGCCTCCCAGAAGGAGTGTTAAACACGATCGCGCAGGCTAGAGCTCCGTCTACCAGGCGGCTCTACTCCTCGAAATGGTCTGTTTTCTCTGCATGGTGTCAAGCCCAGAGCTTTTCACCTGTGGAATGCGGGGTTTCGGAAGTGCTTTCCTTCCTTCAAGAGCTACTGGATAAGGGCAGGACCCCAAAGTATATGTGGCGGCCATAGCAACGTTTGCAAAACCGGTGTCTGGCCAGTCGCTGGGGAAAAACGACTTAGTCGTGCGTTTCCTTAGGGGAGCTCGGAGGCTGAACCCTCCCAGGCCCCCTTCAGTCCCGACGTGGGACCTTTCCACGGTCCTGGAGGCCATGAAAGGCGCCCCGTTCGAGCCAATTCAGCTGGTGGACATGAAACACCTGTCGTTCAAAACAGTGTTTCTCATGGCTCTCGCTTCAGTGAAGCGCATAGGGGACTTACAGGCGCTTTCAGTAAGCGCGTCGTGTATGGAGTTTGGGCCTAATGACTCGAAGGTCATTCTCAAACCAAAGCACGGGTATGTCCCGAAATCCCTCAATACACCGTTCAGGGCCCAGGTAATTTCCCTGTCCGCCCTTCAGGTTCTCAGGGAGGAGGAGGATGCGAGTCTCCTTTGCCCCGTCAGGGCATTGAGAGCTTATGTGTCACGCTCGTCTGTTTTCAGACAGACGGAGCAGCTTTTTGTTTTGTTTGGCGGGCGTTCCAAGGGACTCGCCGCCTTAAAACAGAGCCTATCCAGATGGATAGTGGATGCCATTGCGCTCGCTTACTCTGCGAAGGGCCTACAGTGCCCCTTGGGTGTCAGAGCGCACTCCACGAGAGGCGTGGCCTCTTCGTGGGCGTGGTCGAGCGGGGTTTCCCTGCAAGATATCTTTACGGCCGCGGGCTGGGCCTCGCCGTCTACATTTATAAAATACTATAACCTGGAGGTACCTGCCTTACAAGCTAAGCTTTTGGCGGTCTAAAATTCAGTGCTATCTGCCCCGCTGTGCGGCCCAGATGCTGAGTTTACTGCAGCCCCATGAGTGTTGACACACGTATGGCCACCCAGATCAGGCTGAAAGCTTTCACCCTGGCTGCGCGTTTTATTGTCATATGATAGCCCCGCTGGGTGCTTTTTTATAGGGAATGACGCTTCCAGCCTCTCTTCCTCCACTCTATGTGAGTTTATGGTGATTATGCACTACATGAGCCCTGGGCTTCATCCCCCGGGACTTTGGTGTTGGATCCCTGTATGCACGGCGTGTTGCATTGTGTTCCCCTAGCGTAAGCTATTACGCAGTACAAGAGATACTCTCGTAAGAGAACGTACTCGGTTACTAACGTAACCTCGGTTCTCTCTAGAGAGGGAACGAGTACTGCGGATCTTGCCGTGCTTGGAATACGCTCTGGTTCGCTTCAGCGATAAAAAACAGCTTGTACCAGCCTAACGAGCATATTTATAGGGTGAGACCACGCCCCTTCTGGCGGGACGTGACGAAATGGGCGCGAATTGCCCCCATTGGTCATTATGTCACGCAGAGTCTCTCTCGATAGGCTGCTGCATTTGCTGCAGAGCAACCAATAGGCGCGCGAGCTGTTTCGCCTATGTCTGCTTGCTGCTGCAAAGCGTTTTACATTAATAAAAAAAATTAAGGATAAGTTTTGGCTTCAATATCTCGTGGAAAAGAGTTTTTCCCCTAGCGTAAGCTATTACGCAGTACTCGTTCCCTCTCTAAAGAGAACCGAGGTTACGTTAGTAACCGAGTACGTTTTCATTGCGTCCCATCTTCTTAGTGACCATCGGAGCCAGCTGATAAAATAAACTTTTGCTGAATCCCGTAGTAACGACGGCAAACACATCTTTCCGATCGACAAATGCCTTGATTGCAGTTCTCTGTTCGTCTTTTAAAATTAATCCGCTGTCGATTTCTTTTACAACAGACGTGATAGCGGAATCTATACATCTCAATTCTCCAGCTGCAGTCAACTTTGAGGGAAACCAGTTCAACCCAAGCGCTCTTTGATAACGCGATGATTACGTAACTGCAGATCATCTGTTCATCATTGTATGAAGCCCGCCCTGGTAATTTGATTGGACCGACTAATTTTGAACCGATCATAATTACTCCTCAATGGATCGAGTCCAGACCGAACTTCCCGACCAAAAAATGTTGTGGGCGGGCTTCGGGCTGGCATCCAGGCTAATAACACAGTGCTTCAATTGAAAACACAGGTATTGGCTGTTAATCCTACACTGAACATTTGCCACACCTGTGAGGTGGATGGATTATCTCAGCAAAGGAGAAGTGCTCACTAACACAGATTTAGACAGATTTGTGAACAATAATTATTTGAGAGAAATAGACCTTTTGTGTACATAGAAAAAAAAGTCTTAGATCTTTGAGTTCAGCTCATGAAAAATGGGGGCAAAAACAAAAGTGTTGCGTTTATAATTTTGTTCAGTGTAGTTATCAGTATTCAAGAAACTTTCAATGTGTTGGACCTTCTAGACGTAGGTGGTGACTAGCTGGTGACCGTGACAAGTATAATATTCAAACACGTTCAGGTAATATCTTACTATTTATTCATCACTTTAAGAGCACCTATTGCTCGATTTTATGTAACCCATCTGAGCCAACACATAAATAAATATATAATAATAAAGTCTAACCCATAAAATTTTCTTCACAACTCAAAATTTCAATTGTGAGTATTAAAGTATTATTCAAACAAAGAGCAAGTTGCAGTACTACGGCATCTCAGGGTATTTTCTCTCCCGAATCTGGTGTCCAGCATGACAAGTTGCTCTTTGCAAGAACAAAGTTCTATTGACTGCTTTCTGGGAGCACTCTCAGACACAACAAATAAAATAGTCAACAAATACCACTTTTGGTTGAATTTAACCATAATCGTTGCCCTTAAGGGGAGACACGGCAAGCAAAAACATTTTTTTTTTTTTTTTTTTTTTACTGGTCAATTTTGAGATTTTGGGCTATTTGTCTTCAATAACATGTCTTCTTTCAGACTTGTGATGAAAAAAGTCCAAAATACACATGTAGGTCTTTATTTCACTATACTTTGTCTGTTTGCGTCTGCAGATTTCTCCTAAATTCAACAAAAGTTGGCGTTCTAAATCAACATGCTGCTCCGCAATTGCTGTCTGAACCCTGTCATCACATATACAGTTGGAAAGCTCTCTCTCTCTCTCTCTCTCCTGTACAATGTTGTCAGATCCAAATATGGTAATTTCCTCTTTTATCAGCCAACAATCGTGAAAGTACAATGGGGCATTTAACTCTAAAAGCAAAATCTCATTGGCTGATGTCAATTCTTTAAAGGCTGTTTTCTCAAAATGTTTTTTTTTTCTTCTCATACTCCGAGCCAGAAATCTCCACTTCAGCAGCACTTACATACACCAAACTTTCCAGTTGTATTCCTATCTATATTCTTAAGATTTTTACAGAGGGGTTTGTTCATATATCATTCAGATTCTGTACTACAGCTGAAGTAAACAACAGCGTGCATCTGTGCCGTTCATTCATTCATGATGTTAAGTCATAATTATGAGAAGGTTTCTCATTATTATGAGATGTTAAGTCATTATTATGAGAACATTTCTCATTATTATGAGATGTTAAGTCATTATTCTGAGAAAGTTTCTTATTATTATGAGAAACTTTCTCATTAAGAGATTCTAAGTCATAATCGAGAAAGTTTCTCACTATAATGAGATTCTAAGTCATTATTATGAGAAGCTTTCTCATTATTATGACTTAGCTTATTATATTTTTTTTTACTGTGGTTGAAACGGGCTTCCATAATTATCACTGTAAAGCTGCTTTGAAAGCTGCTATATTGTTAAAAGCGCTATATAAACGAAACGACTTCACTTGATTAAAATAACCCCCCAACTCCCAATATATGCATGCTGCTGGAGGAAGAAAACAAGCTGCTGCGTCAACGAACATGCATATATCTGCATAGATAAACATAGACAGGACGAGATAGGTCAAACACCACCCAAACATGCAGATTTTGTGTACTGCTGCTGCTCTGAAGAGCCATGGGACCGCATGTTTTAATATCTATGTTTGCTGAATTGCTTAACTCTAGCACTAGATACCTATTAACCCTCTGGGATCGACAAATGCGCCGGCGCATTTTGCTGGATTTTTTTCACATAGCAGCAAAATACAGACTTAAGAAATATGAAAAAATAAACGGTTAAATGTCTACTTTTTTATGTGTCCACTTACAATCGAAACAAAACGTGCTTTTGTAAAATAAAGAAAATAAACAGGGTGTGCTTTCTGCCTCTCCGTCTCCGTGAACTTTTTTTCTGGAGCACATCTCTAAACTTAAACAAAACTCAACGACACAGGCAAGAGCAATATATCTTTATAATCATTTAAGTGTCTACTTTTAAATGGTCTAATTCAAAACGAAAACAAATATTCTCTGTTTAAGTAATGTGTATGAAAAGAGAGAGATGTCAGTAGTTCTCATGGCAACTCATTATCTGCTAATGTGAAGACGCCAACGGAGAGCGCGCACTATTCAAATGCAAATGATCCCAGGCAATCCATGCAAACCTGTCAACGCCCAAAACACCGCAATAAAACACATCAAGTTTAATCAGACTCGTGTACTTTACGTCGTCTTGTGACCCTGTAAGGGATAATAATAGCGTAATAGTAATATAATCCTGAAAAAAAAATGACCTCAGAAGTGCTGGTTTCGTTTTCATTTCGAGGAGCAATGGATCCAGCTGAGGATTGTGAATAGTAAATTATTTATTCTTAAGTGCTTTGTTCTAATCGCAATATAGTGTATGTAAACCGCAAAAAGACTGTTTAAATATGAATCGCTTGTCTATGTGTGAATGAACGGCACAAATGCGTGCTGTTGTTTACTACAGGCACTTACAACATGCTATTCTTATATGAACATGAACACATCTACTTTAGCTTTTCCCAAACTATATTGCTATACTGAGATGAGTAAAAATCGACTGAAATATGTTGAAATAAAATGTCTTTGTATATGCAACGTATTAAACTGCAAATTAACATTTATATGCCCTATATTAATATATCATAAAACAATATGTTACTGACGATGTATGAATGTTTAGACAAGATTTCGTTAACTAGTTTTTACTGTAAGTTTTTACAGTAAAATAGACTACTGACACATCAAATAAGCTTTTGTTCGCCAATTTCTGCTCATATGGTAATATATAGTATGGGATGTTTTGTCAAAAATAAAGTAGGTATATTGATTTATCAACTAAGATGTTATTATAGTGTTTGTTCCAATTCAAACTTGGAATTTAATGAATCATTCACTTTGAAATACGTATGATAAAATGTATGCTTTTTTACAAAGAAAGATTACACTTAAAATATTGTTAAAATTGTGATTGTTGTTGATTTACACATGAAAGCTATTTAATAAAATAGCAAAAAAATATATATTTACAAGGTAGATGTAAACAAAATCTTAATAGGTCAATATAAACCTTCTCATTAAATTATTTATAATTGTGTTTTATTAGTGACAAATTTGGGGAGAGGATAAATATTCCAAAACTTTCTGAATCGAATCCAGACGTAGTATTTGACAAAACCGTGATTTTCTCAGTTTTTTGTTCAAAATGTTTTTTCTTTATTTTATTTAATGAAACTTACCCATATTCAACTGTTGATTAAAAATAATAGAAGCTAGAATAAAACTTTTTGTTTCCATTTAAAACCCAGAGGCTCTGTTCTTTCTTTTGATATTATGCATGTTCAGATATTCATACAACATTCATTTTTCATTTTTTGTGAAAAAAAAAAATATATATATATATATATATATAAGCTGACGCTGGATGGCAACGTTTTTAACTTTAACTTAGTCATTATGTATTACCTTTATTTGCTGCATCAAATTTGATGTATTCTCTGCTTTAGCAGCAACTTTTTTACGGCAAGTTCTGCAAACAGGTAATCCGTCATCTTCAATGACGCCCTGGTCATTATTGGTGTACCCAAAATGCTCCCAAACTGCCAACTTCAGGCATTTCTTTGGGGGAAAAAGATCTTTGCTGTTTGGTCCCTCTGCCATGGTTTATCTAGTGTAGTAGCAGCCTCCGCTCTGTGTCTCTGATAAGCTCTGCACGGCACTTTAAGCTGGTGTAACTTTGTTATCGTTTCGCGCAAATTGCAACAGTTCCGTTCCGTGCAACAGAAACACGTGGTGTCGCGGAGCCTATGCGATTAATTAACCGTGACATATTAAATCGCGGCTAATCGTGAAATCAGTTGATCGCTGCATCCCTAAATGTATGTACATTGAGAGTGCACATGCTGTAAAAAAATGTGCAACCTGGATGACTTAGTGTTTAATAATGTAAACAGAATTATGAACGTAGTTCTACAGCCGGGATTTTAGCGTTCCAAAGAAGGATGGGGGGTTGCATGCCATTTTGGATCTGCTTCATCTGATCCAGTCAGTCATGCAGTTCAAGTTCAAAATGTTAACCCTGAGACAAACCGTGTCACAGATCAGATCCGAGGACTGGTTTGTCACGTTAGATCTCAAGGACGCATACTTCCACATATCCATCTTTCCGCAGCACAGGAAGTTCATGAGATTTGCTTTCGAGGGGCCAAGCGTGCCAATCAGGTTATTCCATTCACCCTGCAATTTCACAAAATGAGTGGATGCAGCACTGGCCTCGTTATGACTTTAGGGCATGACCTCGTTATGGCCGCATTCTGAACTACATCAACGATTAGTTGATTTTAGCTCAGTCGCATCAGCTAGCGGTTCGGCATCAAGATGCAGAAATTTCCTGTCCCTAAATGCTTGAAAGAGGTACAACAGTTCCTAGGTCTTGCTGGATGGTACCAAAGGTTTTCTGAGAAAGCTGCACCATTGGACGCTTTAAAAAGAAAAGGAGCAGCATCAGTAAATTATGGAGTGCCACAAGGATTTGTGTTAGGGCCTCTGCTATTTTCAATATGCTGCCACTTGGTAATATTATAAGAAAACATGAAATTAGTTTCCACTGCTATGCTGATGATACTCGGTTATATATTGCATTACAACCAGATGAAATCTCTAAATTATCCAAGTTGACAGAGTGTGTTAAAGATATAAAATATTGGATGACCTGTAATTTTCTTCAATTAAATTTAAATAAGACTGAGGTATTACTTATTGGACCAAAGATCTGTACACAGAATCTCTTCGAATACAATTTGCTTTTAGAAGGATGTACTTGGAGCTCGGCGGGACCAGCGGGGATGGGAGACCACAGGGATTATTCTCCACCAAACCCTCATAACATTTCCCCAAGGCCATATGCAGCTCACCCTCAGCGGCAGGAGTGTGGGCAGGGCTCCAGTACATGCCATTGTACTTCATAAGCATTCCCCAGTGGGACGGACGAGGTTGCAGGCTCACGCACCTTATTAGACTCTTTGTTGGACTCGGACTTTGTCTCTGGCGTGATGGTTGGCTCAGGAGTTGTCTCTGGCACTGGCATCACAGCAGGCTCGGGCTCTTATGTCTGCGGTGGGCTCAGGCATTTCGTCCGTTAATGGTATGGGAGGCGGCTGTCTGGTGATGTTCTCCTAAGCGGGCAGATGGTGAACAGTGAAAACAAAACAAAAGCACAATAAAACTAAGGGTATGTTGACACAACAATGATGTACTAAAAAAGTTTTTCCCTTTGCGTTTTTCACGTACAGATGATAACAAAAAGTGATCCCTTTTTACCCGCATCCGTGAAAACGATAAAAAAAATGCTGCATTATTCATGCCAGGCCAGTAGTTGGTGAGGTCACTTTGTGAAGAAAAACTATGCGCCTATAGATTGATACATAACACACATGCGCAAGATGTCACCATTTTCACAAATTCGAGTTTTTGTAGTTTACACGGAAACAATAACGGTATCGTTTTCAAAAACGTACACTTTGAAACCCTTTTTCAAAGTTTGCATTTTCAGGTCCCCAATTTGTAGTGTACATGAACGGCCAAAACGCATACAAAGTTTTCCATTTTTAGTTGAAAACGGTGTTGTGTAAATGGCCCTAAGACTAAACCATAACCAATATCCAAAAAGTATTTGGATAATGAGGTGTACTAATGTGGTTTCCTTACTATTGCACTAGTGATAATTTTCAAACTTTTGTATTCTTTTTGCAACATGTTATAATTTGTGCTGTCCACGTTAACGTGTTAACACATGCATTTAATTTTTGTCCAGTTTAACGTGTTAAAATATTATTAACTCACCATCCGTTTTTTCTGTCATCCTTTAGCTAGCGTTACATTATATGATCATGCTCGTATTCATGCAAATGCTTTTAAACCATTCAAGCACGACAAGACAAAAGAGAACGCGCTTGCATGTGAATGTCCTGACACACAGAAAGACATGCGCCTGTATCTTGCACACAGATAGTGCGCCAGAAGCGAGTTCTCTTTTGCGCTTGACCAAACAACAATTGTGCCAAAATGTAAGAGCAGTCTTAAATTAGTTAAATAAAGTCTTAAATGAACGTAAAGAGTTGAGATGTACAGAAAATGAGACGTACATTACATTGGAGATTAACTGAGAAATTATTATAACATTATAAAATATATTAACTTATAAAACATAAGTGTTTTTAATCACATTTAATCACGATTAATCACAGAACAAAATGTGTGATTAATCTAGTTAATTTGGTTTAATATATTGTAGCTATGACAAAACTGATTGTACAAATAGTAGAAGAATTATTTTTGTAAGGCTCTATAATCTATTTTGTGATCAACTATTCAGTCTACAATCCACAGAGCAATTGTTCCATCTTGTATTTACTGGTGAACATGTTCCAATGACAAAGAGTATTGGCAGACACATTTTACACACTAATGCAAAATGAACCCTTTAGAGGCATGTTCACTGTGTGCAAATTGAAGACAGGCACAAACACAAGTAGTTGTGTTTAACTAAGCCTCTGGGTGACTGCAGGGGTACATTCCCTCTGCACCTGTTTTGAATTCAGCTTATGTCGCACTATTTGATTTTCCTCCCATGCATTTACAACAGAGCAAAATAATAAAGACCTGGCGCAATACAGTCTGTTTGAGCTATCAGCACAAAAGGATATTCTGTCTTCTCTCTGAGATACGGTTGCCATGGACTTTTGCTTAACTGCAGCTATGCAGCAAGTTTAACCAAGTCATTAAAAGGATTTAACTGTTACGTGGAAGTGTATTTGCCTTGTGTTGTTGGGGAAACAGTGTATTGGTCTAGTTTTCCTTGGTGTGCTTCTTTCTCTCTAGGTTCTCTCTCTCTCACTGTAATGACTCACAGGTGAAGCTGCTAACAAGTGACCTGATTGGTGACGGGAGTGCTTGGCGCTGTATGTAATGCCGCGTTCCAGGCAACCTGTAACCCGTGTTTTTCCAACCTTATACCCGTGAAGGTGCACTGGAACGGCAGTCAAACCCGTGACTTCCCACCCGTGAACTCGTACTAGATCGATGTACTCCCAGTTACGAGTTCTGACGTCACATAGCCCGCAAAACCATACAAAACAACAATGGCAGCCCCTACGAATGCAGTGTTTCTGCAGGCGGTACACAGTTAGAATACACTTTAGGACAATATAACGTTGCAGTCAAATTAATAATAATATAATAATAATGATAATAATAAACACACGATTATGTATTACAATGTTATGTGTCTGAAACAATAAGTATGTATACACACACGATTATGTAATACAATGTTATGTGTCTGAAAAAATAAGTATGTATATTGCGCTCAGGTAGTTTGTCGTGACTGGCCTGGAACGCTACAAAGTCGTGAGTCGTGGTTTGAAGTCGTGATTGACGTGCTCAAAAACCTGCCTGGAACGCAGCATAAGTGTCCTGAATCATGGATCTACAGCTCCCTGCTCTCATGGCTTCCTTTACGAAGAGATGTGTTACTGTGATCTACTAGTACATGTTAAAGACATTTGATGTGAACCACAAAATTATGTTAAGTTGTGATTGATTATGTTAAACCCTTTTGGAGCATGGTAGGGAGGTGGCTGCCTCTTTTATTTATTATTTGTTTTCTCCTGTTTTTGATAAGTAGGGAGGAAAGTTTTTGTATCTTTTGTTTGTTATCTGATTTCCAGGTTAGTATCCTTAAATTAGTTAGCTTTGTTCTGTTATTTGTTTTGGCTTTTCCCCCTCCTGAAATTTGTGGCTCTTTAGCTACTTATGTCAATAAATATACTTTTTGCACTTTAAGAGTGTTCCGGTGTTTTTGAAGTTATTAGCTGGACAGTTTCAAAATAGTATTCATAAAATTCACTGTCCACTTTTATTGTACGGAAAACAGAAATTTTTCAAAAAAATCTCCTTAACCCTTTAAAACTGGCTGTGCTGTCGGTTAACCCTATAAAGCTTGACATATGAGATAATAGTATGAAAAATCTTTTTTTTTTAATGGAACAGTTTATTGAAACAAAATTTTAAACAATTTAAAAAACATCTTTTAAAAAAATATGTTTGCATGTTTTTGTTTCAAATATAACACCCAACTAGTTTTTGTGGCGTATCATATTTGATACATCAGGCTTGTATGGCTCATATAGTTTAATATAGGAGAATGTGGAGCTCATACTCAGTGGGTGCTTCTCAATATCCCTCCTCGTCTCCTCGCTCCTCCGTCCTCCGTCCTCCATCCTATGACCCGGAAACTGATCGAGCTCAGCCATCTTGAAGGACATCTCAATTCTCTAATTGCACCGCGAGGAGGCAAGGATCGAGGGGTGAGGAGGCTTGCAGAGGAGCTATGAGCGAGGATACACAGGTGTACCCTTTGCGGAAGAGTTTTATCGACTAAACATGACGCACGTATCAATTCTCCTCCCCCTTCACATCTGTCACAATCATTTGAATTTATACTTTACTTTTGTCGTTTACATAAACCACACAACTCACATATTTCAACAAGGTATCTTGCTTTATTATTATTTATTATTAATTTCTTAAATAAACAAACTTTAACAACATAAGGGCAGATCCTTTGAGCACTGCTGATGACGCAGTGAAGTGACGTTCGAGTGATCAAGTATTCCAATGTATAAAAAAGCTTTCATTCAATTCCTCCGTCCTCATTTTTTTTTCCTTGCAGCCTTCCCTCGCGTCCTACAGGGGGTGGAGCTGAGACGCGAGGAAAGGAAACGAGGATGCACAAATAAGAAATGAGAAGCACCCAGGCCGTTTCTCAATATGCGTTCTTGTCTTTACTTGTGTTCTTGTGGACTTGTGAAACGTCATCAGTCACTGCCCAAGTACTGTTCCAATTCAAAGTTCACATCTAGCCAAGTCCATTTCAAATCCCCGGATGTGTTCTTGATCCGCCCCGTTTACCGAGGATGCATCGAGAGGTGACTTGTGCGGACTTGAGAGAGCCAGGTATCCCAGAATGCATCTCGCACCAACCAGCAAGCGTCAATAGCAGAGGAGAAAACCCGCGTAATATCAAAATACTACTGTTATTATGTCATGAAATGTAATTTTAAGAGTGTTTCAGGCGAGAATGTGGTTGTTTAAAACTCAAATCTGTGGTTTATTTATAAAGATAGCGCCTATTTGAAAAATGTCTCTGACGTTTTCGGAGTTGTGACATCCAGGCGTTCACCGCGGGTGTTCAACGCTCATCAACCCCGACTGGAACAGCTTTTCCTCGGCTAGTGCTTGACGTTTGCCGCTGGCTCTGATGTCTCTAGTCTAGTGGATAAACTTGACGTATAATTCGTCTTGTGTATAAGTCGATCTTTGGTCTCATTAATCTATTGTTTGTTCCTTGGCAAAAAATCGTTTTGGCTGAGGGCAAAGTGAAGTTTCATAACTATATATTTAGGCTATTTAACTTTAACTTTGTGGCCTATTAGAGAGCTTGTTTGAATTGTTTGCCTTATTTATCATTGTAGATATTATTGATCATTAAAACTGACATTTAACAAAAAGAGACAGGGTTGTGTAATTTTATTTTATATACTTTAAAATATATATATTTTTATATTTATTTTAACATTCTCTTTAATATGTACAATAAAATAAAATGACACAACCCTGCCTCTGTTTGTTAAATGTCAATAAAAATCAATAATGTTTCATATTTTTAAAATGAAAACAAAAAGATCATGTTCATGTTGTTATAAATATATGCAGTGAAGATAATACGCGTTGCCTGAACCACATGGTCATTAGGCTACTATGTTTAAGATTTTTAAATTAAAAGAGGCAGGGTGGTGTTTTATAACATATTTCGTTTTATTGTTGACGAAAAGAGGCAGAGTTGTATCAAATTTCGTTTTATTCTTGCCTACAATATACATAAAGATAGCCGGAGTAGCCAGAGCGTGCTGAGTGACGCGATCAAGAACGCACTGTTCCATTTGCAGAATAACCGGACTCGCGCCCTCTCGTCCTCGGGAGATGTTCTCCTGAGTCGAACTTGGCAAGTCCGAACTACCAAGGACGCAAGTCCGAAGTTTGCGTACTTGGTATTGAGAATCGGTAGTGTCACAGGTTGTTTTGGGTTTTGGGTCATGTTTCATGTCAGTCATGTTTCCTGTCTTGTCATGTGATTCCCTTGCCCTCATGTGATCCTGCCATGTGCTTCCCTAATCTCTTGTATCATGTTGTCATTGGATAATTGTCTATCATGTTCACAGGTGTGTCTTGTTTATTCATTAGTCCTTGTGTGCAGTTAAGCCCTCATGCAGTTAAGCCATGTGTCTTTGTCAAGTATCGTTTCATTTAACCACTGTTTGTAAGTCCATGTTTTTGTTTTGAGTTTCATACCATGCCTTTGTTTTATGTTTAATCTTGTTTTGAATAATATTAAACATATATCTGTGTCAAAAGAAATAACAGACACGATCACACTCAAGCACAGTTAATTGCCATTTCTGGTCTAGCCGTGCCTCTCGCCACAACATTCAGCGAAAGAGAGCACTTAGCAATTATAGAAATAAATTAAATAATAAAAGACAGAAAAATAAGAAATATAGAAAAATAACAATAGTAAATGATCCATCTACATACCTGTGTCAAAAGAAATAACAGACACGATCACACTCAAGCCGTGCCTGTCAATCAACACACGATATCTCAATGTAAATTCAAATACAGAAAATACATTAAAACATTGCCTGGATCCTTCAAGATAAACAAATACAACTTTACACAATTACAAATGTATAACTCATATTAAATTCAACTGTAAAGATTTAAACGATCTAAACTCACAAGCATGCCGCACGTGCAACTGCGGCCATTAATCAAATACGTACTTCGATCAAACATACTCTTATAACATTTATAACCCAGATTGTTGATCTCTCAGTACATAAAAGACAACAAATAAACTCATTATATACAGAAAATCCCTATGTATAAATCCCCAGAAAATGTATAGATACAACACTCAATAAAGCACATTTACACACTTCTCTGAGGAGCAGATAAAAACGTACCTCTCGCCACGACATCCAGCGAAAGAGAGAGCGCGCACGCAAATTACATCCCCTAAAATAATACCGTTATTGATTCAATTATGTCAATAATCTAGTGTAACAACATACATTCGTCACATATATACACAACTAAAGCATGCATCCACGTTTTATTTTGCGCGAGTGTTTTATGCATGTGTATGCGCGCATCGGGTTTATATGTATGTGCGAGTGTTTATAGGTGTATATGCATGGAAGTTTATATGCGAGTGTTTATAGGTGTGTCTGCGTGCAGCGAGTGTATATGTATGTGCAAGTGTTTATAGGTGTATATGCATGGAAGTTTATATGTATATGCGAGTATTTATAGGTGTATGCGTGCGTCAAGTTTATATGCAAGTTTTTCACAAGTGTATATGCATTCATTACTAACATATGTGTTGGTATGGATTTCATATTAGTGAAATATTAGTGCACGTGTATTTCATATATGTATTTTGAACATCCAATAGTATGTATGTATGCGAGTAATTTATATGTGTATATGCACGTGTGTTATGTATGTATTGATAAGCGAAGTTTGATTTAAAACCTACGTGGTGCCTCATATCACCTGGTGTCTTATGTTGGTATGAAATTAACAAAAAACAGTAATATCAATAGCCAGTAGATGGCTATAGTACGCAATGGCTGCATATAGGCTGAACTCTATAAACCACTGTTATAACGAATTTAACCTCTTTTTTTTTTTTACTTTACCACAAGATAAAATTGTAATTAAAAAAAATAGATATATCTGTGTTAGGTGAGACTATAAAAAGATGCCAAAATATGCAAATATGACCATGCTATAAGGAATAGGCAAAGTAGCACATCATTTATCATTTACTTCAAACAAAAAACATCAAATTTCAGTAACTCAAAAAACGAATTGGTACCAAACAGGTAAGAATAAACGTAACAATAACTAAAAAAAAGTAAGTTTTAGGTAAGAATAAACGGGTAAGAACAAACAATAATCATAGTCATAGCTTTCTGTTTTTTTTTCTTCGTTTTCATTGCATTACTATTATTATTGTTTCTTTTATGATCAAAATAAAAAAATATATATATTTTTTTTAAATCTAATCAAATCAAATCGCTATAATGTTTACATGCACTTGTGCGCATGTGTGTATTTTTGTGTGTGTGTGCCATGATTTCCATTACACGAGAGTAGATGTTAAAACTTCATGCTGATTTGTACTCGGCTTTCGCCAATATAAGCAACACTAAGACGTAGCTTTACAGTAAACTATGCTTCATCCATTTACGCTTCTTTCCATATTATGGTGGTGTGACTCCCCTTCTGTCCGGCGTTAACGGCTGCAGTGTACTTGGCGCGTCAGCACACACGACGGCTGCAACTACAGTGTGGTCTCCCTAGTGGACCAGCACGACAACCGTCTGGATTGAGCCGAGTAGAGGACATCTCTAGGGTCTTCAAGTGGGCACCTTCCGTCCTCAGTGTTTCGTCGACTTGCCCACGACACCTCAAGAGGGCTCAACAGTGACTCTGGCGTCCCAGAGTCACCCCCCTCCGTCCCCCACTCAACTCAGCCCAGCTTACTGACCTCTACATCCCTCCTGCTGCTGAGACCTAACCACAATCTCAATCTCTTCGCAACCCAACCATACACGCCAACCCGTTTGACTAAGGCTGTCGAGCCCCACTGTTGCGTTAATGCAGTTTCAGTGGCAACGGTTCCGTATGGCATACCACCTACTGCAAAACACAATATCTACCCAACCACCCGTCATTCACTTAGTATACACAGGAACGTAATGACTGTAAATACTATACAACCTATACAAATAAACCAACAGACTCTTCAAGTTTTCACGAATTCTACGAAACCGTAGCGGCCTGTACACAGCCAGCTAGAATCTTTCCGTTTCAACCACAGCCAGTTGCTGCTCCTTTCTGCTGCTTCAGCACACTTCAAGTTTATCTGGAATGACATTGCAAGGTTTTAAAATCACTAAAAGTAAAGAATAGTATGACCTCAGTTTGTTATCAGTGTAATGTTTTTTTTCCCCAGGAAGACCACTAATTTTGTCCCTACCCCTCCCAGTCCCACCCCCTGTGTTTCCTGGACATTTACATATACACTCACCGGCCACTTTATTAGGTACACCTGTCCAACTGCTCGTTAACACTTAATTTCTAAGCAGCCAATCACATGGCGGCAACTCAGTGCATTTAGGCATGTAGACATGGTCAAGACAATCTCCTGCAGTTCAAACCGAGCATCAGTATGGGGAAGAAAGGTGATTTGAGTGACTTTGAACGTGGCATGATTGTTGGTGCCAGAAGGGCTGGTCTGAGTATTTCAGAAACTGCTAATCTACTGGGATTTTCACGCACAACCATCTCTAGGGTTTACAGAGAATGGTCCGAAAAAGAAAAAACATCCAGTGAGCGGCAGTTCTGTGGGCGGAAATGCCTTGTTGATGCCAGAGGTCAGAGGAGAATGGCCAGACTGGTTCGAGCTGATAGAAGGGCAACAGTGACTGAAATAACCACTCGTTACAACCGAGGTATGCAGCAAAGCATTTGTGAAGCCACAACACGCACAACCTTGAGGCGGATGGGCTACAACAGCAGAAGACTCCACCGGGTACCACTCATCTCCACTACAAATAGGAAAAAGAGGCTACAATTTGCAAGAGCTCACCAAAATTGAACAGTTGAAGACTGGAAAAATGTTGCCTGGTCTGATGAGTCTCGATTTCTGTTGAGACATTCAGATGTTAGAGTCAGAATTTGGCGTAAACAGAATGAGAACATGGAACCATCATGCCTTGTTACCACTGTGCAGGCTGGTGGTGGTGGTGTAATGGTGTGGGGGATGTTTTCCCGGCACACTTTAGGTCCCTTAGTGCCAATTGGGCATCGTTTAAATGCCACGGCCTACCTGAGCATTGTTTCTGACCATGTCCATCCCTTTATGGCCACCCTGTACCCATCCTCTGATGGCTACTTCCACCATGTCACAAAGCTCTAATCATTTGGTTTCTAAAAATTGGTTTCTTGAACATGACAATGAGTTCACTGTACTAAAATGGCCTCCACAGTCACCAGATCTCAACCCAATAGAGCATCTTTGGGATGTGGTGGAACGGGAGATTCGCATCATGGATGTGCAGCCGACAAATCTGCGGCAACTGTGTGATGCCATCATGTCAATATGGACCAAACTCCCTGAGGAATGCTTCCAGCACCTTGTTGAATCTATGCCACGAAGAATTGAGGCAGTTCTGAAGGCAAAAGGGGCTCCAACCCGTTACTAGCATGGGGTACCTAATAAAGTGGCCGGTGAGTGTACATTTATTCATTTAGCAGACGCTTTTATCCAAAGCGACTTACAAATGAGAACAATAGAAGCAGTTAAACTAACAGTAGGACAACAATACGCAAATGCTATAACCCCTCTCAGTTTAATTTTAGTGCAGTTTTTTTTTTTATAGAATAGAAGAGAAGAGAAAGTGTTAATTCTACTGAATCAAGTGCTGCCGAAAAAGATACGTCTTCAGCAGTTTCTTGAAAGTGGCTACTGACTCAGAAGCTCTGCTTGAGTTAGGCAGATCATTCCACCAACAGGGAACAGTCATGGTAAAGGTCAGAGAAAGAGATTTTGTGCCTCTTTGAGATGGTACCACAAGACGACATTCGCTAGCAGAGCGCAGGTTTCTGGATGGCACATAAGTCTGAAGTAATGAGTTTAGGTAAGAGGGAGCAGTGCCAGTGGTTGTTCTGTAGGCAAACGTCAGTGCCTTGAATTTAATGTAGGGATGGCCCGATACCATTTTTTTTCAAACCGATACGAGTTTGTTGCATTTGTTATGTGTGTGTGCGTTTCTCACAGATCTTGTCAGTCAATGCTAGATTTTGTTTTCTCTGTCAGAAATAGCTTTGTATTTATTTCATTTATATTTTTTTATTCTAGTCAAGTTCCTGTCTTTATTTTACTCTAGATCTCCCAAGCTTTATTTTTGGTTTCTCTTGTTTTTTATTTGATTAACTAATCTTTTATTTCTTTTCTCTCTAGTTCCCTGCAAGGTTGCAGTCTTGTTTGATTTCTTTTTTTGAAAGGTTCTAGATATTTATTTCTATACTATTTTTTCTTTTTTCTATTTTTTGTTGACTTATTTTGCTTTTATATCTTGTTGTCTGTCTTGTTGTCTTGGCCTGTTGAGTCTTGTCTTATGTTTTGTCTCGTGTTGGTTCCTGCCATGCATCCTGTAGCACCCTTGTCATTGACTCTCCTGGTGTGGCAGCTGGTGCTATGTCTAGTCTCATCACAAACTGTCAAGCCTCTGGTTCCCTGAGCCGCTGCCTTGTGTCCATCTTTGGCCGTCACATCTTTGCTGTCTCATCCCCGACCAACCTGCTCTCCAGCTGGTTGCCCTTGACCAACCTGTTCTCCAGTTGTGAGCCTTGCCCGATTGTTTGGACTGTGTTCCCACCTCACCGTTCTTGTGCTTTTACCTTGTTGTCAATAAATAACACCCCTTACTTATTCTGCATCTGGGTCCTCCCTCTCAGAAATCCTGACATTATGTTCCTCACGAGTAGACTGAACTCGCATTGATCTGACAGTTCATTAAGGGTGTGAATGAAAGATTCCGCTCTCTCCTCTGGATGTTGCATGTGCTGATAGAAGCATGCTCTTTTGTGGATTACATTGCGCTTTGGTATGAAATGCGAATCAAACTTTTTGTGGACCAGTTTGTATTTCTTATCTCACTCTGTGTCAAAGGTGAATGAACTTAACATATTCAATGCTTCACCCTCCAAGGCATAGATTAGGTTGCTCATTCTGAAGGTCTCTCGAAGCAAAAGCTTTCCAGTGGGTTAAACTTCACCACCCAGACGATCGACACTCTGACAACCTTGTAATAAACCCTCATGTGGTGCAGAAGAATCCAATGCCCAGCCTTAATTTCATCCTTCTGAACTTTTACTGAAACTTTCAGTGAACTGTTTAACAAATGTTCAGCGGCACACAGTTTGTTGAATTATTCCAACTTACTGTACCACAGCTGTTTGACGGAATGCACAAAATGGAACGTGCGAGAGAAGAGATGGTTAGCAGCACAAATACCGGTGGTTAATAACACAAGTAAACAGGCTAGCGAAATGCTAATGCATTGTGATAGCGATTTCAGATTAATGTAATAGGCAATATTAGATAATTTCAGATATATGGTGATGATTAAGTTATATTTAGCAATATAAACAACAAGGAATGATAGTAAATAGAGATTCAAAACAAAGCTATACGGAGCTACAATCACAAACTACTCAGCAGTGAGGCAAACATATAACTTTGCAAGTCGCTCAACTAATTCTACTAAACTTAACTCCTTATCTACTAACCCCAACCTAACAGTCAACTAATAATTTAATGAGAGTTAGTTGACATGTAGGGAAAATGTTACTTATAGTCAACAGAATGTCTAATGGGGACCATCAAAATACAGTGTAACTGTCAAGTTTTGTGTGTTTTTTCTGAAAGATCACAGCTCTCCTCAGACTTGAAAACTGCTTTATCTCCAATGAACGCAAAGGACAACTCAAATCGGTTCACTTTAAGGTTTTTATTTTTTTTAAAGATGGTTTGGTAAATCAGGGATGAACAGAATAGGTTGATAACCTTTAAAATACACAAATCAAAAACATGAATTAGTTACAAATAAATCACAATACCACTTTCTCAAAGTAATAATAAATACATATTACTGAATCCTCAAACCAAACCAAACAATGTCATTCAGATTAACCTGGGATCTCTAATAATTAAAATACCAATCCCATAATTAAACTTATACACATGCTTAGAGTGGTTATCAACTGTTAAGTTCTACGTTCACATAGTAAAGTTTTCACTATTTAATTTAAATTGCACGTTACAACCAAGCAAAAGTCATATAGAAGCCTGAACTCAACACATTCAATCTCATTCTGTCCTACCAGTTGCGTCTTTGGATGATCAGGAGCTGTGATCATAGTATCTTTTCTCAGGAACGGGTGAGAGAGTCAACTGAGCTTTCACCAAACATTTCAATGCAATGCCTTCCTGTGGGTGCGCAGGCAAATATAGTCCCAAAAGCTACTTCCCCAAAAGTTGGTTCCACCAACTTTTGTTGCATGGTTGCCCCCTGCAGTTTGGGAGTGCTCTGAGTGTCCTGTGTGAATCTAGCCTTGGAGTGCTCAGTACAACTAAAGCAAAGTAACCATGAATTGACACAACAGTAACTTTACTCTTCTAATACAGTCTCGTGCAAACCACCCCTACAGTACGTCTACCTAAAATTATTCATGTCATCACAAAATGATTAGGTAAACTTACATTTTATATACTGAAGTGAACTGAACATAAAGCAATTAAGTTGTGACAATGTTCAATAATTGTGTTGCTTCAGCTCATTTTTAAACAATTGGAACAAGCAGCAAAAATCTTTTTTGTGTGTTTGCACATCTGACCACTGCAGAGCAGTGTATTGTACCCGGGGCAGGTGTAGAGGTCAAGACGGGCAGGAAATGGAGGGCTGAGGCGGCAGTAGACCAGGCAGAGTCACGGCTGCGCCATGGTGTTCTAGTGGGAGCAGTGGCCAAAGGAAGGGCTGGGCTAGGAACCTTTCAAGGGCCCCGGTTCGAAAAGGCTAGGGGGAAGGAGAGGAGGCAGCTAGTTCAAAGCGAGGTGAGGGCGGCGGTGGAGGAGGAGAGGTCCAGCAAAGCAGTGGGAATGGCTCTTCAGGGTGCCTGGACTAGATGGGAACAAGCTGTGGAGAGGAAGATCATGTGGACTGACTTCTGGCGGGCAGAGCCATACCGCATCAAGTTCCTGGTCCAGGCAGTCTATGACATCCTCCCTAGCCCATCCAACCTGCAGACCTGGGGTCTGGTTGATACACCAGGATGTGCCCTGTGCCAGAGAAAGGGAACCCTTGAGCACATCTTGAGCTGCTGCCCAAGAGCTTTGGGGGAAGGCCGATATAGCTGGTGGCATGACCAGGTGCTCAAAACAATTGCAGAGAAGCAGCTGTCAGAGGTCAAAGCCCTGCAAACAAACCATCAGCTTCATCAGGGCCGGAGAGAAGCCAGAATTTTTTTTCAGGACAACATCAGGGCTTCTGCACACTGCACAGGATTGGCAGCTGAAAGTGGGCTTGGGCAGACAGCTTAAGTTCCCCCAGCATGTCGTCGAGACCACCCTGAGACCTGACATTGTCTTGGTATCTGAGGCAACAGAGAAGCTGGTCATGTTGGAGCTCACTGTGCCATGGGAAGACCGAATGGAGGAAGCATTTAAGAGGAAGAGGGAGAAATATGATAGCCTCTTCAGCGACTGCCACAACCAAGGCTGGAAGGCAAGGTGCTTACCTGTGGAGGTGAGGTGCAGAGGCTTTGCAGGGAAGTCCTTCTACGGGGCCAACACTGCACTCGGCATCACAGGTGAGAGGAGGAGAAGGGCTATTAGCAATAGCACTGTAACAGAATGAAAAATCTGTAACAGTTATTTGTGTGAATGGAATGGTGTAGAAACACTACAAGCCATTAGAGGGCGCTATATAGGCTCACCTGTTTGGCATATAAGGGGAAAGCTAACATGAAGAAGAGTCAGTTTGGGTAGTGGGAGCTTATGTTTCTTGGTGGTTACTTCAAGAAAGTGACTCATTGAGAAACCTTGGGGTTTTAAGCTCATTGTAATAACTGGTCATTTACTCACGTCACGCCTTAGGGTGAATTGGGAAGCAAGTAAGTAAGAATGGGTTAAAAAGGATGTTGGCCTGGAGTGGATTTGTTTTTGTTTGTTGTCTCCAGCCGAAATGGACAATGCTACAGTAGAGAGAAGTATTTCAACACACTCAATGTTTTTTTCCTCATAGCAACAAATTTCAACGCACTCAATGTTTTCATCAAGTTGCATAACTTCTTTTTGTTCACGGGACAGAACTTCATCTCAGATAAGAACCTTAAGATTATTGTTTTTATTTTGTGTGAAATGAAAGACAATGTTTTTCTAGTCTTTCATTTGAATAATTATCCAAAAAAGCCAGCATTGGGGGAATAAAACACCTAAAAAATTCAAAAGTCGGTAGAATGTTTGCTTAAGTTTATTAAACAGTTTTTTTTATCAGTGTGTTAAACCCTCATTAGTAGCTTAATCGAAAAACAAAAAGAGAAAAGTTACAGCTGTAAGGTATCTGGGCTAAATCATTGACTCTGTCCTGAACACAAATAAAGCACATTCTTCCTAAAACCCAAAGTTTTTAGGATTAATGAAAATTACTGGACTTTGGTGCCAACAAGTCTGCTCCTGACACTTTTACGACCCTGCGACACTCGCCAGAGACTAACCCTACATTCTCCCACTCACGTAGTCCAAGCTTCAAAGGAATTCCAGAGAACCCCCCCCCCCCCCCCCTGTTGGGTGCTCAATGCACGCAGATACAAACACACACACACATATATGGACTTTTACTACTCTCCTAATTTAAAGACATTTACTGAGGTATATTTGATATGTTGTTATGTTTGTCGATTGCCCAGGTCCTATGAAGGGATCTATGAGTGTGTGTTAGTTTAAAACAAACTACAAGGGCAGTTAATTATGCTTTTAATGTAACTTTGCAATATAACTCTCCTTAAATGTCTTTCTTCCTATGTTCAGAATCCTTGTGATCTGACAAGGTCATTTATGTAATTGAACAAACCATAAAATCTATTTTACTATGTTTTACCATCTTTGGAATGATTCTGAACAAATTCTGACTGATCGTAAAACCTGTGAATGTGGCCATAATTTAGCTTTGACAAGACAAAGAGAATTTTGGCGCCAAAAGTTTCGTTGAATGTCATTGGCCAGTTCGCACCTCAGAGGTGTGGACTCCAGTTCCTTTAAAGAGAACTGGACTCGCTCTTCCTGCTCTCTCTTGCTGGTACCCTGGACTCTCCCTTCCTCCAACATGTGACGCGCGCTTGACTCTTCCTGCTCGCTCGTACTCTGGACTCTCCCTTCCTTCATCATGTGACTCCTTGGTCCATCGGGACCTCGTGTTCATGCGATGACCCATCTTTCCTTTGTTTGTCTAGTTCAGTTTTATTTTCCTTTTTGTATTCTCCTTTGTTCATTCTCACCGGCGAGTGAAATGAACTTAGTTTGAATCATTTCTTTGGCAACACCTTCAACGGACGATTTGAACATCCCGCCACACGGGCGCGCCGGAAAGGACCTCTGACCGGGTCCGGAACACACGCACACACACACGAGAGAACATGATCAGCAAGTATTCGTTTTCCTACCGAGATCTAAATACTGCTAAGATTGCCTGCCCTAATTAGGGTACGATTTGACTCTAGTTGTCTCTCTTAACGGTTCTGTGTCTGTGATGAATTTTGCCAAACTCATCAGCTGTCCCTCTCTCTCTGTCTATCTCACATGATCTTTCGCGATCAGCTCTCTCTCTCTCTCTCTCTCTCTCTCTCTCTCTCTTTCTATATGCATTCTCCTTCCTCGATGTTTTATTGTGTTTGTAAATACATTTATTCCTTGTAACGTTTATTAACCGTATACGCAATCACCTTTATTAAATACATATATTCGTTGATTGATTCTGCCTGTGCTCATACTTCAAATCACTTAAATGTTTCCATCAGCTACAAGCTTTGAAATGGTATAATACTTTAAATAGTATTGTGACAAAACAGGAAAGCTATCTTTTACGGCCGTAAAGATCGTCTCTTCCTGCGAGTCTCTTAACCCTCTGGGGACTAAGCCCTTTTTGGTCAGTTTTCTCTATTTTTACATTTGGGCTTATAAACCATATGTAATGGAGATAGAACACTATGTGTTTGGTATCTATGGATTCAAAAGACCCTAAGCTAACATAATCATGCATGCAATGTGATTATAAAGGAAGTATGAGTGAAAAATTTACTATAAACTAGAGAATTTCAAAACGGAAATTAGATTTTTGTCATTTATTTCTGAAAATCACACATCACACAACAATAGTGAACAGTTTTTGAACAAAAAATATATTTGTCAAACCCTTTGCTTGACAGACATGTGTAATTGTTAAATAAAATGTGTAAAGAACAATGAAAAATTTAACTTTATTTACAAATAGTCCTAGCCGTTTTTCTTAGGAATGCTTAGAATTTTCTAATCAATGCGATCTCCTCGTCACTCTCCAGTAATTGTTCCAGAGCTTGTTCCACCGTAAATCTTTACTGCTTGCCATCATAAAAGTGCTAAAACAATAAATAATGCTATAATTGTATGTGTGTATATATATATATATATATATATATATATATATATATATATATATTATAATTGTTCTGTCTCTCTCTCATAAATCTCTGATAATCCGCTCAGTAAACCTCCGTTTGCTCTCCCTCCTTCTCTCCATTCAACGCTGTTTGCGTCATATCACTAACTATATAGTACCACCCCTTGCAAGGCTACAGAGTCCTCTGATTTGCTAGAAACGTCTTGGTAACCTTCCTCTGATTGGGTAAGAAAAATATTTCTCCATCGGCAACTTTTTCATTGGTTGCTGTTCGCGCAATCTGCCAAACAACATCGATTTCATTGGCCTTTTACATAGTGTAATTGCCCAACAAGGAAGTGTGTATATTTACAAGCCGGGTGAGTTATCACTGTTTTCAGCGGAATCTGAGGAAGACGGTAAAAAAGACCGCACCTCTCTATCACTAATAGTTTTTAAGATAATTACACATTTGTAAAAGTATGCCATTTTGGGCGGTACCGCCCAATCCGTCCCCAGAGGGTTAAAGGTAATTTCTCTGTGGAAATTGATGAAGATCCATGACCAGTTTGCTGGACAAACAGATTATTCGATACTAATTAATTCCATTGAGGAGTATCCTGAGAATCTATATATTCTAGACAATTTGTATATGAATATTGAATTATAATTCGTTATGATTTGATTATTGATAAATAAAATTGATCTATCTTGCCGATCTGTATGAATAATTGATTATACATCCATTGTATTCAGTCGTTCATAACAGATTGGCAACGTAACCCCCTTTGCCGGGTGATTTTTAACATGTATTGTTATCTGGGTCAAACCCGTATCAATAGTTATTAATTTGTAATTACTAAATATTGAATACATATTCCCCAATGGCCCAAATACTTTACACAGCACAGAGGCTGCAGAGAAGGCTTCGAGGTGGCTCTGGATCAAAAGAGCGTATCCGTGGTTAAATGCTGCTAGGGCACAAGCTGAGGCCTGATCAACCTCAGCTGGGTCGCCTGAAGGAGGGTGTATGATGTTTCGAAAGAAAAAGATTTATGTTTACTAAGTATACTAAGTATATATTTACAGCCAAGGGGGGCCGTTAGGGCCCCCCCCCCAGATGACACAACATGCCCCCCTAATCATATGGTCATTCAGCAAACTTACTAGCCTAGAAATCTAGACGCATTCTAGCGGCAGTGAAAATTATTTCGCAGCCAGTGTGGTCTAGCAACTCTCCATAGGCTTTTGAGCTGGAAAAACCAAAAACTGGTCGGGCCAATCACATCGTGTATAGAGTCGGCGGGCGGGCTTAACACAATGACGGCACAGTTCATGACGAAAAGCTCGGATCACAGGAGACTGATATATCAGCCCAGGCATCCACGATCCATTGCCAGATAGTGGCATAAGTCGGCCGGCGCTGTCTCCGCGTCTTGGTGAACGTGTGTTCACCATCCATATATAAGCCGCTCCGCATTATAAGGCGCACTGACGTTTTTTGAGAAAATTAAAGGCTTTTAAGTGCGCCTTATAGTGCGGAAAATACGGTAAACGCCTTGCCAGTAATGTAGTGAAGGCAATAACAGAACGAATATCTTTCCTGAGTTCTATACCCTCGGGAGCAACACCAAAAATGCACATTAAGGGATCTGGGTCAATCTGGATGCCATACATATTTTTATATGATTCGAAAATCCCTCTCCAAAATTCCTCCAATCTAGAACAGAGCCAGAACATATGGGCAGTTGTGGCAGGCGATTGCGAACACCTATTGCATGCAGGGCTAACATTCGGGTAAATCTTAGCTAGTCTGGAGTTAGTGAAATGAAGCCTATGAAGAACCTTAAATTGAACTAAGCCATGCCTCGCACAGGGTGAGGAGGAGTGCACCTGATTCAAAGCACCTTCCCATTCTCCATCTGTAATTTCTCTCCTTAAATCACTTTGCCAAGCTTTGCGGATCTCATCCAAGCTCTGTGGATCTATAGATGTTATAATAGAGTATATGCTTGAAATGAGTCCTCTACTATGCGGTTTCAGATTAAGCAATGTATCCATAGGCGAGGTAGGGGGTATTCCTGGTAATGGGGCAAAAACTTTCTTGATGAAACTCCTAATCTGCAAGAATCTAAAAAAGTGTGATCTTGGTAAGGCAAAATTACGTGCTAGCTCTTCAAAAGAGCAAACAGTGTTATCAAAATATAAATCTCTTAGGAGCCTAATCCCCCTCTCCTCCCAGACACGAAAAGCAGAGTCCACATAAGATGGTGGGAATAGACAGTTAGAGACCATAGGACCTAAAATGGAAGCTGATTGCAGACCAAAATGTCTTCTAAATTGGGCCCAAATTTTTAAAGTATGAGTCAGTACAGGATTGGCGGCGGAGATATAATTTTTCCCCACCAGGGGGAGTGAAGAGCAAATTAGTGAGCTAAGTTTGAAGTTAGCACATGATTGTTCCATTTCCACCCATAAAGGGGTATTTTGAGGATCTACACTAGATAGCCAAAAGATTATTTTTTGAACGTTGCTTGCCCAACAATAAAATAAAAGATTAGGCAGCGCCATCCCTCCCTGACATTTTAATCTCTGCAAAAATGTCTTTCTAATACGAGGGGTCTTATTCCCCCACAGAAAGGAGGTGATTAGACTGTCCAGCTTAGTAAAAAAAATTCTTCCTAATAAAAACAGGTATATTCGAGAATAAATACAAAAACCTTGGTAAAACAGACATTTTGATCAGGTTTGTACGACCTGCTAAAGACAGGGGCAGAGAGGACCATTTCACAAAATCATTTTTACATCGATCCAAAAGTGGACAAAAATTGGCCTTAAACAAATTATTAAAAGATCTTGGCCCTCATTTATCAAAAGTGCGTACACCAAATTTCCAGCGTACACCTGGCGTACACCCAAAACCACGGTGACTTTGAGATTTATCAATATGGACGTTGGTGTACGGCACGCTCAAATCCTACGCCAGCTCAGGAGGTGGTGTACGCACGTTTTGAGTTAGTGCGGAAATGCGCAGAAAAACAATTCCTAACACCACAAAATGCACTGACAAACTAAAAGATATGATATATTACCACTGTAAAAAACAACAACAACATAGTAATTATAAACCTCAGTGTTTATTTTTGTGCAACATGGACTTCAATGTTTAATTTGTGTGACTTTACCAAAGCATTTGATTTGTAAGCATATGTATTCCTTCAGTTGCGAGCCTGTGCGCTTTACCCTGACGTTTCAGGGTTGTCCCCCGGCAGGTGCGCACGGACTGGGTTCGGTAACGAAAGGCTTTCAATGACCAAAAAATAATTCAGGCTGACAAAATAATAAAAAATACATTCTTCTTCTTTTAAATAATAATAATAATACAAATAATAATAATGATATTCTTCTTCTAAATAACAAGCGTCATTAATAATACAAATCATACTAATAATAATAAGAATATTACAAATTGTCATGCAATTATTAATGTGAATGAATGGTACTCCACATCACATCATCATCATCACTATTGTACACCCCAATACATGTAACGTGATTCGAAATTGAATGCTAATTCAAAAGACGTGCTGTAAAATATTGCATTGTGATAGGTCATTTCGGCTCCACGTCAGAGAAGTTTCTCTTCTTTGCCGTCTTCCGTGTGTCCATGGCGTAAAATGAGGGCGTGGGGGAAGCGGAGACTTGGGCGTGTTATTCTAATGACGATCGTTTTCAGCCGCGGGATTTATCAAGGGTTTATCAAGGTGTATTGCGTACACCTGGATTTCAAAGGTACGCACAGCTTCATAAATCAGGCGGTGAGAGGAGTGTAAGCATAATCTTACACCAATATATACGCCTGTTTCTACGCAAGAATGATAAATGAGGGCCCTTGTGACTTGCACACCCAAGTATTTGAACCCCTCACGTACTACTCTGAATGGGATAGAGGAAGAGTCTGTACAAGAGGCCGGGGTGATCGGGAAAAACTCACTCTTACTCAAGTTAAGCTTATAGCCAGATAACTTGCCAAACTCCTTTATTAGTGAAATAATTTGAGGTATTGAGGAGGTTGGGCTTGATACATATAATAAAACGTCATCTGCATACAATAATAATAATAATAATAATTCATTACATTTATATAGCGCTTTTCTAGGCACTCAAATCGCTTCACATGGAAGGGGGGATCTCCTCAACCACCACCAATGTGCAGCATCCACTTGGATGATGCGACGGCAGCCATAGTGCGCCAGAACGCCCACCACACACCAGCTTACTGGTGGAGAGGAGACAGTGATGAAGCCAATCAGTGTATATATATATATATATATATATGGGGATGATTAGGAGGCCATGATGGACAGAGGCCACTGGGCAATTTTGGCCAGGATGCCGGGGTTACACCCCTACTCTTTCGAAAGACATCCTGGGATTTTTAATGACCACAGAGAGTCAGGACCTCGGTTTAACGTCTCATCCGAAGGACAATGAAATTTTATGCTCTGTACCATGCCGCGTAATACCTTTAAAATTTGCTGACTGACGGAGGGCCGCAGCCAAGGGTTCAATTGATAGGGCGAATAACAAGGGAGAGAGAGGACACCCTTGCCTGGTGCCTCGATGCAGAGAGAAGTATTCAGAGTATACATTGTTTGTGCGCACTGAAGCAGTCGGGGAGGTATATAACAATCTAATCCACGAGATTAAGTCTGCAGGAAAACCAAACTGTTTAAGAGTGTTAAAAAGGTATTCCCACTCTACTCTATCGAAGGCCTTTTCAGCGTCGAGGGAGATTACTGCTTCAAGTTCGCCTGGGGGAGAATTTGTGTATATTATATTATATAGTCGTCGTAGATTGTTAAATGGGTTACGGCCTCGAATAAATCCTGTTTGGTCAATCGAATTTATAATAGGGACAATGGGTTCAAGGCGTAACGCAAGAATTTTGGATAAAATTTTAAAATCGGCATTCAGAAGAGAGATTGGTCTGTATGATTCGCAACGAGTAGGATCCTTACCCTCCTTTGGGATAAGATAAATTGAGGCCTGTGTGAGCGTTGAGGGAAGAGTTCCTGTATTGAACGACTCATTATAAACAGCCACAAGAAGCGGGTCCAGTAAGGCTGTAAACTTCTTGTAAAATTCTATCAGGAATCCGTCAGGTCCCGGAGCTTTACTGCTCTGCATTGCCGCAATAGCCTGTGCGACTCCTGCTGCAGCCACAGGTCTGCCTAGGTCAGAGTTAAGGTCAGAATTAATAGTTGGTAAATCTATTTCTTTAAAGATGGAATCTAAAATTGCAGAATCATTTGGGTACTCTGAAGTGTATAGGGCAGAATAAAAATGAACAAAACTGTCATTAATATCCTTCAGATTATGTACCATGGATCCAGATGGGGCCTTAATATGAGTTATCATTTTAGAATTATTTAATTGACGAGACTGAAAAGCCAATAATTTACTGGCTTTGTCCCCAAATTCATAAAATGTATGCCGCATTTTTAACAACCTCTTCTCTTCATGTGCAGTTGACAGCAAGTTATACTCGGACTGAAGACTTATTCTTTCTTTGTATAAGCGAGGGCAGGGAGAGATGGCGTACTGTTCATCTAACCTGTTAATAACTTCTGAAATATTTCTGAGTTTAGAGAGTTCTTGCTTTTTAGCATAAGAGGAGAAAGAGATTATTTTGCCCCGCAAATACGCTTTCAATGCCTCCCATAATACAGATCTAGATATATCATGCCTGTCATTTAGCTCCAAATACATATTTATCTCTTTAGTTAGAAAAATAATGAATTCTTCATCTGCCAAAAGCAAAGTATTTAGTCTCCAGGGTTTAAAAGAAGAATGCTGAGTTGGTAAACTAAGCACAAAAGAGGAAGGAGCATGATCAGATATAACAATGCTATGATACCTACTAGATGAGACAAGGGGCATGATACTCTTATCCACTAAGAAAAAATCAATGCGACTATACGAGTGATGAACAGGAAAGAAAAAGGAGAATGTTCTGGAGGAAGGGAAAAGAAATCTCCAGTGGTCTAATAATCCAAATTGGTCACAGAAATGTTTAATGTTTATAGCTGCCTTAGAAGGCTGTATGACTCTAGAGGAGGATCTATCCAGTGCTGTGTTCAGAACGAAATGTGCATTTTCATGTCTATTAAAAAAAGGGGGGGTGACAGTTAACAGGTTAATAAATGTGATGTAAATTTTATAACAATTTTATAACCAGTGGTCTAATAATCCAAATTGGTCACAGAAATGTTTAATGTTTATAGCTGCCTTAGAAGGCTGTATGACTCTAGAGGAGGATCTATCCAGTGCTGTGTTCAGAACGAAGTTAAAGTCCCCACCTATAATTAAAGCATAATCATCAGCAGGTGGGATAGATGTGAAGACTTTGCTGAAAAAATTGCTATCATCAAAGTTTGGGGCATAAATGTTAACCAGGATAACTTGTCTGTCGAGTAAGCGCCCTGTGACGATAACGTAGCGACCAGAGGAGTCACTAATAACCTTTTCACTGGTGAAAGAAATGCTCTTCTTAATAAGAATAGCAGTGCCTCTGCCTTTTGCATTAAAGCTCGAATGGAATACCTGTCCCCCCCAACTCCGCCTAAGTTTAATTACATCTGAGTTAAGAATATGGGTTTCTTGTAGAAAAACAATGTCTGCGCTTAATTGTCGCAAGTGAGAAAAAATCTTGTTTCTTTTAATGACATTGTTCATGCCTTTAACGTTCCATGTTATAAAATTTACATCACATTTATTAACCTGTTAACTGTCACCCCCCCTTTTTTTAATAGACATGAAAATGCACATTTCGAACATAAATGGTTGTAATTCAAGAATGCTTTGGAATATAGACATAAGATTGGTCTTGTTTTAAAGAAGACATTTGGCAGATTTATGTAGAAGTGAAATAAATTAAGAAAGTGAAACAGAAAAAAAGTTATAGAAGTTTGAGTTAATGGAAATGTACAATGTAAAAAAATGAACCACCAACCTTCTGGTTTGTAGACAACCTACATGAACCACTGAGCCACTGCTGCCCCATGATACTGGACATCAAGAGTGTAATAATGTACAGAGAATAATGTATCAGCAGAAATTTTAAAAAAGGACAATAACAATGAGTTGTTGAAGAGTTTAATCAATAATTACATGAAGCAAATACAAATATTAAGAAAAATTAAAGCGAATGAGACAGATCTCTCTCTTTACTGAATTATAAGAGCCAAAGCATCTCAAGAGAAGAAGAGAAGAAAAGAGAACAGTTTCAAAGATACATGAAAGTATATATTGCGTTTCCATGGAAGAGTAGAAGTGAAACTAGATGTTCTAATGAAAAACAACGAAGAACAAGTTAAAAATTAATAGAAGATTAATGTCTCTATTAAAAGTGTTAAGGCCTCTTCTTCAGCTCCTGGACTTTGCCTCCAAAGGTTTTTACAGGGTGAATTTTCTGGTGCTCTTTTCAGTTCATCTCTTTCCATCATCCGTAGTAAAGGCCGTCCTGTCTTTTCTGCTGAATATTACGAATGAATATTCTCCTTCTTCAGGTGTTACTGTTTACCCCACTGATCACAGTTAAATGGTCTTTCTTCATTATGAGAAGCAGAAGTCATCTTTTAGGGAGAAAGCCTGAGTGCGAACTCTTGTGTTAACTCTTGTGTGAACTCTTATGTGAATCTTCAGACTTAATTTACAGACAGATTTTTTGGCTTTTGTTTTTCCTTTCTTCTTCATGTCCATCAGGTCTAAAAGAAACATTAAATCAAGTGAGATTTCAAATGAGAGACAAATGTGAAATGAAAAGTGAAGCTCAAAGTCAAGATCACTGATGAGCTCAATAATCACTTTAACCCCATCATATCTGGTCAACAACTGCTGTGCACAATTATGATCTATTTTAATATCATGAAGATGATTTGTAGTATAAATCACTAGTTTGGTCATGAAACTCTAGATGGCGCATACTTGACATGTAATCTGTAAGCAATCACATAATTTCCAATGCCTTTCTAACATTAAAGTTGGACATGTTATCAGAAAGTAGTTGTAAATGAATAAGGCAAATATAGTGAATCTGTTACAACACAACGCATGAGCACCTTGACTCCGAACAACGTATGCTGAGAAAAAGAGAAAGAAAAAAAAAAGAGAAAAAAAAGAAATGAAAAGAGAAAAAAAAGAAAGAAAAAAGAAAAGAAAAACCCATTGATTCTCCCTCAAACAACAAACATCTGCTGGTATACTAAGAACCATAACTCACCAGCTCGTGTTCCTGCTCCTTGAAGCCAAGTTGCTATTGAAATAGCAAAAATAAGTGACATTTATATGAACAAAAGAGTGTGGATCAGTACAAACTTAAATGAGTCTCTTCGTTCTCATCACCCACTCGAGCCATACAGAACCTGCGCTCAGCGGGAACCAAGGTGGAGTCACGTAGATCTACATTATCTGCAGTGATGTGAATTCCTACTCACTCGTTGAAGGGGGGACAATCCCCCTCACAAATTCCAAAGCCCGCTGCGGAGAATCAAAAAATTGTTTCGTTCCATCAATGCTGATCCGTAGACGCGCAGGGAAAAGGAGGCCGAATTCAATTCCCACTCCTCTAAGCTCAGCCTTTACCTGGTTAAATGCCGCTCTCCGCTTTGCAACATCGGCGCTAACATCTGGGTAGAAGTGTATTCGCGATCCTTTGTATAACACCTGTCCCCTTTCTCGTGCCGAACGAAGAATCAGTTCCCTCATCTGGTAGTGATGCATTCGCACGATGAACGGCCTGGGGGCTTGATTAACTTTCGGCGGGGGAGCTAGAGAGCGGTGAGCCCTGTCCACCTCCGGTTTTTTGGAGAAACTCTGTTCACCGAATACCTCGAGTAACAGTGTTTCAATGAATGCAGAAGGATGAGAACCCTCGGAGCCCTCGGGGATACCGATCACACGAATATTGTTCCTCCTGGATCGATTTTCCAAGTCATCGAGTTTGGCCCTCAGTTTTTCATTATCTTTCGACAGCACTGAGCACGTAGATTCCAGGGCAGTAACGCGACCATCCACGTCGGTAAGGGATTCTTCCACATTCTTCAGTTTCTGTTCTTGCTCTAGTAATGAAGTTTTCACCGCAGAGATAAATGATTTAAGCTCTGCAAGGATCTCCACTCTGAGCGCTGCTACCTCAGATCTAATCCCGCCAAGGAGTTCTCTGATATCATCCTGGCTCGAGGCGGCCTCGTCCACACTCTGCAAATCGCCAGCAACCTCAGTAATATCGGCCGTCTTTTTAGTGTTGTTTCTCGGCATGATTCTACTGAGGATCGCGAATAGTAGTTCAAACTATGTCACCCAATAAATGTTGAATAAGTCGTTAAATAATAAGAAACGCGAGGAGCAGAAAACTTTACGACTTCTCACGCCGCCATCTTAACGGAAGTCCCGCTTCCATATACTTCTGATTGCTTTTAGAGGGAAATGCTGTCCATAAATGCTGGTCTAGGATCAGTTTTCTACATAATAAAAGAATATTGGCGAAACTCTGGTGTTTTGTGCGGTGAGTGGATTAGTTCTACGAGTGTGCAAATCTTCTCGTTATAATAAGCAGTTAGGCTATGTAAATAAGGCATTATTGTGCATCAGCTTTACTGATAGCCTAATGGAACTTTGTGAGATCGTGATGAAGTTGTATAACCGCTTTTTAATGATAATAAAATAGCCGCTCTTTGCAAGCTTTCTGCCATGCCAAATCTTGCATATAGCCTAGTAAATGTTTCTAAAGGGGAAGCGCATATCCTCATGGTGTTGGTTTACCCTCCGCCTATGATCAGGAACTTAATATTTTTGTATTTTGGTGTTGTTTAAATATAGAATTTGAATATAGAATTCTATATATTGAATATATAGAATATAGAATTTGGTCTATTTCAGTTATATTAGACTAAATAGGCGATGTTTTTGTGACTGTCTGTTTTGTAGATCATAAAAAAGTGTAAATATATATATATATATATATACATATATATATATATATATATATATATATTAGGGCTGTCAAATGATTAATCACGATTAATCACATCCAAAATAAAAGTTTTTTTTTTACATAATATATGTGGGTGCACTGTGTATAATTATTTTGTATATATATAAATACACACACATGCATGTATATTTAAGAAAAATTATTTATATATAAAATATTTATATTTATATATAATATAAATTATATATAAATCTATATACAGTATATACATGAAAATATTTATTAAATATATACAAAGCATGTGTGTGTATTTATATAATAAAATAATTATACACAGTGCACCCACATATTTTATGTAAAAAAAAACTTTTATTTTGGATGTGATTAATCATTTGACAGCCCTAATATATATATATATATATATTTTATGTACAATGTCATATCAAAACTGGCAAAGATGATTTTCTATAATGTCCTTGTTGTATGGTCACCTTACAGTGGAAACTCTGACACACAGTAATGCTCATATGTGTAGTTTAATTAGTTTGTTGTAACAGGATGTTTGTGAGCTTAAATACATATGTGTTCTCAATCAATATGTGTAATCAGTCAATAAATAGAGACCAAAGGAATGCTGCATGGAATTCTGCATACTCAATATCTATGCATCTTTAGATATCCCTTTATCAGAAACACACAAAATATCAAGTTTGGTGAAGATGTTAATGTACTTGATTCATCATTCTGTTTATACTAGGACAAATTAAATTATGTTTGCAAGAGACATAATCTGAGTTATTGATTGTGACACTGGAACCATCGATCTTACTAAGTGCACTCCAATAATATTATATTCTTAATGAGTATATTTTTCTTGTTTCCCAGTAAAATAATCCTTGAATATAAAATAATCATAAATATAAGTGTATTTTGTGAAACAGGAGGTAAATCTACCAGTGCAGCAAGACGAAACGCACATATTATATGAAAACAAATGCCAGTCTCTTGGACAATTTTTTCAGGTGACTTCGTTAAGAGATCAGAGGAGTTGGTGATGGTCAGTGGAAAGCTGCTGAGAATCACACAATAAGTAAGTTCCTTGGTTATTAGGGGTGTAATGGTAAATGTATTCGTACCAAACCATTACGGTTTGGACGTCACAGTTCAGTGCATACAGTCAGACGAAGAATACAGTCAGTCACAGGCGATCCACATCCACAATCCAGAAAGGGGCATGCGCGGTAATGCAACGCTGTTTGCTTGCCGCCACAACAGGAAAAAAAAGTATAAGAAGAAAAGACAATCTAAGCACCAACTCAAAACAAGAGTTCAGAGGCATGCAAGAGCTTGCTAGTAGTCTATAAACTGAGTTTTATTTTTGTGACGCGTACCACAAACTTCTCAGAAAGGAAACCGAGACGGCAGAAAGCGGTTGTCAAAAACAGAAGAGGACAGACGAGGTAAGTGATTAACCCTCTGGGGTCGGCCGGCGTGACGAGCTCGATTTTTATTTTTTTTTTCAGTGCAAAAGAGAATCAAATTACTCTGTTGATTTTGATCTTACATATAAGTGTTGTACATCATTAGATCCTGTTAAGTGTCTATTTTTTTTGTGGGTACTCACAATAAAAACAAAGTATTGTGCTTTTCGTCAAATAAAGAAAAATAAACCTGATGCGCGTTTTGCCTTCTCTCTGTCAGTAAAGTCCATTCTGAAACGTCCGGAAAATTAACTGTAACTCAGTCAATACTTGTCACAGAGATACGAGAGATTTATCTTTATGAAGCTGAAATTCTCTTCTTTTAAATGAAGTAATTTATTTAAAAAAAAAAATATTTCCAGTTTATGTAATCCGTTTGAAACCAAGGAGAGGTACAGTTTTTTCGTTCTCCCTTCATTATATTTAATGAGCCGAGGCCGCCACGCCCCCAGAGCTTTTCACATGGTAAATAGGTGATCTAACGTTATGCATCGCACACGCCCAGCAGCCATCAATGGCATAAAAACACGTTTCTTCATCAGATTCACTGATAGTTCATCGCGTTTTGAGAATGGCACGCTACTCCTTCAGATGATTCTGGACAGCGAGGAAGGATTCACCTTTTCCTCAGAGGAATTTAAAACTCGGACGACGAACGGCTGCATTTTGAAGAACGAATTGACCCTGCCGAGGTTAAAATTTCGGAGTAAGTTGTTTAGTGTTATATAATTCCTTTTCTGATTATAGAGCTCAAATGAATTTTCAGACTATATTTTGCCTAGTTTTGGCTAGCTTTTGACATAGGAAAGATTACCTCACAGTCACAATATCCCTATACGTAGCTATACGCTCGTGTAAACTTTTTAAATGTGATATTAGCCTACTACATATATTTCACTCAGTTTTGAGATTAGATTATGACACTGATTATCATGCTAAAATACTGCCTTATGCGTAATTTATTTTGTTTGCGAATAACTGCTTAGGTTATATAATGATTTAGTGAAATATATTTCAGCCTATTTCAGGTAAAATGTGATACTGTCTAAATAAAATATATTATTTATGTATAAATGTTCAGTTAGGCTAACTGAAATAAAACCATGTCTATATTGTGAAGGGTAGTCAACTTTAGCATGGGTGTGTTCACTTATTCTAAGCACTGTGTGTGTGTGTGTGTATATATATATATATATATATATATATATATAATTAAATCGCAATTTTAACCAGAAAAATCTACAATGCATGCAGTCGTGCAGCCATATAGTTTCTCTTGATATCAGCATGTTCAAAGGTGTTTATTTTTTTTATTTTATTTTTTTACAGGGAGAGATTACCTCTGATGAGTCCTGCTGACTTCAACATTCAACAGTCTCTGTACATGAACATGGTAAAATGAAAAATCAAACACCTTGGAAATGACAGGTATGTACTATGTTTCAATGGCACAAAGTTGTGTGACTGTTCAAGCCTCTGTCTTTAGATCAGTGTGTTTACTAATGTGCTTTTTTGTCCTTTGTTGTGTATCTTTGGATTATGTTGTGTTGTAAATAAATCTAAATCAATCTAAAAGCCATTCTTTTTTAAATCTCCTTATTCTTTGTGCAAGGCTCCTCATAATGATATGGCCTGATAGCACCTAATAGGGCCATTATGGGAGGGTCTTTGTCTTTCTCAGGTGTGAAATGCATACTTATTAATGAGAGATCATGCCCCTTCGCATAAAGCTTTCTGTCATTTAAAAATGTAAAAATACTTTATTGTCTTATATGAATGAGTAGTCAGGATGATTCTCACATAGTTTTGGAGCAAATATTCCAGGCTATGTGATACAATTTTCAAAAGTATTTTGAAGAAATAAGTAACATGTGTTCTCTTACGAGAGTATCTCTCGTACTGCGTAATAGCTTACGCTAAGGGAAAAACTCTTTTCCGCGAGATATTGAAGCCAAAAATTATCCTTAATTTGTTATTAATGTAAAACGCTTTGCAGCAGCAAGCAGACGTAGGCGAAACAGCTCGCGCGCCTATTGGTTGCTCTGCAGCAAATGCAGCAGCCTATCGAGAGAGACTCTGCATGACGTCGCTCACTGACGGACAACGGCCGCCGCCTGCCGCCGCGTCCATCCACGAGTTTGACGAACCCACCGAGGCGTGTTCTCTTCTGGCATCCGATAGTGAGGATTGGGCGAGCTCCGTGGATCTCCCCTCCGCTAGCGTTTCCCGCCAGCCCACTGGTAAGAGAGCCGGCATTGAGACTGAGCTGATGCGTCTGCTCTCTCAGGCCGTGGAAAGCATCGGCCTCGATTGGGAGGCGCCCGCGCAGCCGCCGCGCAACAGAATGGACGGACGCTTTCTCGGAAATGACGAGGCTCCGACGAAATCGCGGCCCGCGCCCTTCCTCCCGGAACTTCACGAGGAAGTGACTAAATCGTGGAACGCCCCCTTCTCCGCCAGGCTGCGTACCTCTGCCTCTGCTGCTTTCTCCTCGGTGGATGGCGCGAAGGACAGAGGATACCTTTCTGTTCCTCCTGTGGAACCAGCTGTAGCGTCTCATCTCTGCCCGCCCTCCGCTGGACGGCGCGCTCACACGACGCTACCCTCTAAAGCCTGCCGAGTGACGTCAACCATGCACGGTCACGCTTACACCGCCGCCGGGCAAGCAGTTTCAGCGCTGCACACTATGGCTATCCTGCAGATCTACCCAGCCGACCTTCTCCTTAAATTGGACAAGGAAGGACCCGGAGCGATCTGCGTGGCGGACCTGAGAAGCGCTACAGACCTCGCTCTTCGCGCTACTAAAGCCGCTGCACAGGCCATAGGACGGAACATGGCCTCTCTCACCGTGGCTGAGAGACATTTATGGCTGACGCTGTCCGAGATGACGGAAGCCGAGCGCTCTGTGTTCCTCGACGCGCCCATTTCACAAGCGGGCCTTTTCGGATCTGCCGTCAAAGATTTCGCGGACAGATTCATGGAGGTGCAAAAGACTTCGCAGGCCATGAAGCACTTCCTTCCGAAGCGCACGAGCTCCGCTGCAGGTCGCTCAAAACAGCCGTCTGCTCGCAATTCTCAGCCGCAGCCTGCACCGCCCGCCGCCGCCGCTTCACAGCGCCGCCACGCCCGAGACCAAAGACCGCGCTCTCGCTCTGCTGGACGCCGCCCCCCTCAGCGCGGGCCCCGGCCGAGGATTGAGATCAAGTCTGAGGCCTCAAAATCTTCCTAGCCATTCTAGGAAAGCGACGGTGTTCAGATCCCGCTGCGGCCGGATTTCCACCAAAACTTCTCGCTCGGTCAGTTCCAAACATCGCGACTGTCCCAGTGTATTTCACAGTGAGCCAGCCGGTGTCTCAGCCCGTTTGCCTGCGCACAAAAGCCGTTTTTACGGCTACCCAAAAAAATTCAATAAAGAGTGCATTTTATGGTGTTCCGGCCACGGCCGATGGTGTTATAAGTGTTGTAAGAATGCCCACCCAGTGCCCATTCACACACACAGACACAGCCCGCCACGGTGCAGGGCTAGCACAAATAAAATCGACTCCGGCCGATTGTGCAAACAATGTAGTAAACGCGCCCATGTCACCATGCCCGCTCACACTACATGCTGCGTGTCCCTTGGTTTCTGTAAAAACGAAACCAACACACATTCAGTCGGCCATGAACGACAGTGTTTTCAGTGTAATAAATGTGCCCGCAGCCCCGCGCCCACATTTTGTCACAGACACGCCGATTCCTACGGGATCTCCCCCGTTCGCTTTTTCTGCACAATCTGCCATAAAAAAGCTGAGCGCGGTCAGGCCGCCCGTTGTGATCAGCGCGCCCCCCGCCTCGAACGCTGTAAACACGGTGTTGTGTTCCCAGTGTGCCCGGGCTCTCGAGCTGCCGTTTTGCCGCGATCAGAGCCCGGATTTCATTCTGCCCCTAGCTATTCATGCAGATGCGTGGTCAAAGCTTCCCGGGGTATCAGAATGGGTGCTGAACACTATAAAGAGAGGCTATTCGCTACAATTCGCTCGACGCCCGCGCCGTTGTACGGCGCGCGTCGAAACTACGGTGAAAAACGAAGTGTCTCATCTACTTCGTGCCGAGATAGCGAAACTACTGAGCAAAGGGGCTATAGAACCTTTATCTCAGGCTCAGAGCGAAGGGGGCCTATACAGCAGATATTTTCTGGTACCGAAAATGGATGGGGGTCTCAGACCCATTTTAGATCTACGACAGCTGAACAGAGTGCTTGTCAAACGCCAGTTCAGAATGCTTACGACCAGGAAAATCCTCGCGCAAGTGCGCCACGGGGACTGGTTTATGTCGATAGATCTGAAAGACGCCTATTTCCAAATACAAATAGCGTCCCATCACAGGCGATTTTTGAGATTCGCCTTCGAGGGCCAGGCATATCAATACACAGTCCTGCCGTTCGGCCTGTCCCTAGCACCTCGTACATTTACGAAGTGCATGGACGCGGCGCTCGCACCCCTGAGACTTCAGGGCATGCGAGTCCTGAACTACTTGGACGACTGGCTGATTCTAGCTCGATCACGATCGGAGCTCATAGAACACAGGGCCGCATTACTCGAGCACCTCGAGGAGCTGGGCCTCACAGTCAATTGGACGAAGAGCTCACTGTCTCCCAGTCAGAAAATTTCCTTTCTGGGAACCGTGTTGGACTCGCTGTCCATGACAGCACGCCTGTCACCAGAGCGCGCGCTAAATATTCAGCGCGGCGTGAAATCCTTCCGCCATGGCGCGATAGTTCCGCTCAAAAGGTTTCAGAAAATGCTGGGGCTGATGGCCTCAGCAGCCTCTGTACTCCAGTTGGGCTTGCTCCGCATGCGCCCACTGCAGATGTGGCTGAAAGCGCGGGTTCCACCCAGGGCATGGACAGCGGGTCTGTTTCGCCTCAGGGTCGACCTTCAGTGTGTTTCAGCTCTGGAACCTTGGAAAATAACCAACTGGTATCAGTCAGGTGTGAGTCTGGGGACCGCTTTGAGTGTGAAGGTGGTGTCTACGGACGCCTCCACCTCGGGGTGGGGAGCGCTGCTCGAGGGCAGACCGCTAGCTGGCCTGTGGTCAGAACGGGAAAAGCTCCTTCACATAAACTGCTTGGAGATGATAGCAGTCGACAAAGCGCTACGGCGTTTTTGTCCCCAGGTAACAGGCCACCACGTCTTGGTCCGGTCGGACAACATGTCAGTGGTGGCATACATAAATCGTCAGGGCGGCGTCAGGTCACGAAACCTTCACAGGCTGACGGAACGCCTTCTGGTCTGGGCTCAGCACAACCTGCTCTCACTGAGAGCGGCGCACGTGCCTGGTCACCTGAATGTGGGACCAGACAGACTGTCCAGGAACAATGTTCCAGCAGGGGAATGGTCGCTGCACCGGCAGACGGTCCAGCTGCTGTGGAAAACGTTCGGCAGAGCACAGGTGGACCTATTCGCGTCCCACGAAAACGCTCATTGCCCGGAGTTTTTTCTCGAAAAGCAAGGACGCGCTGGCTCATGTTTGGCCCCGCTGCCCCCTATATGCTTTTCCTCCTGTCTCGGTCCTGCCTCAGGTGTTGGAACGAATCAGGAAGAACGGATGCCCAGTGCTGCTCGTAGCTCCGCTCTGGACAAACCAGACGTGGTGCCCTGCCCTGATGCAGCTGACCAGCACTGCCCCATGGCCTGTACCATTGAGGAGAGACCTCCTCTCTATTTACATTTACATTTACATTTAGCTGACGCTTTTATCCAAAGCGACTTACAATTGCTATATATGTCAGAGGTCGCACGCCTCTGGAGCAACTAGGGGTTAAGTGTCTTGCTCAGGGACACATTGGTGTCTCACAGTGGATTCGAACCCGGGTCTCTCACACTAAAGGCATGTGTCTACCTCCTCTCTCAGGCGGAGGGCTCGATTTGGCACCCTCGCCCGGAGTTGTGGTCCCTGCACGCATGGGCCATCAACGGGTACCCGCTAGCCTCCCAGAAGGAGTGTTAAACACGATCGCGCAGGCTAGAGCTCCGTCTACCAGGCGGCTCTACTCCTCGAAATGGTCTGTTTTCTCTGCATGGTGTCAAGCCCAGAGCTTTTCACCTGTGGAATGCAGGGTTTCGGAAGTGCTTTCCTTCCTTCAAGAGCTACTGGATAAGGGCAGGACCCCATCCACGCTCAAAGTATATGTGGCGGCCATAGCAACGTTTGCAAAACCGGTGTCTGGCCAGTCGCTGGGGAAAAACGACTTAGTCGTGCGTTTCCTTAGGGGAGCTTGGAGGCTGAACCCTCCCAGGCCCCCTTCAGTCCCGACGTGGGACCTTTCCACGGTCCTGGAGGCCATGAAAGGCGCCCCGTTCGAGCCAATCCAGCTGGTGGACATGAAACACCTGTCGTTCAAAACAGTGTTTCTCATGGCTCTCGCTTCAGTGAAGCGCATAGGGGACTTACAGGCGCTTTCAGTAAGCGCGTCGTGTATGGAGTTTGGGCCTAATGACTCGAAGGTCATTCTCAAACCGAAGCACGGGTATGTCCCGAAATCCCTCAATACACCGTTCAGGGCCCAGGTAATTTCCCTGTCCGCCCTTCCGGTTCTCAGTGAGGAGGAGGATGCGAGTCTCCTTTGCCCCGTCAGGGCATTGAGAGCTTATGTGTCACGCTCGTCTGTTTTCAGACAGACGGAGCAGCTTTTTGTTTTGTTTGGCGGGCGTTCCAAGGGACTCGCCGCCTCAAAACAGAGCCTATCCAGATGGATAGTGGATGCCATTGCGCTCGCTTACTCTGCGAAGGGCCTACAGTGCCCCTTGGGTGTCAGGGCGCACTCCACGAGAGGCGTGGCCTCTTCGTGGGCATGGTCAAGCGAGGTTTCCCTGCAAGATATCTGTACGGCCGCGGGCTGGGCCTCACCGTCTACATTTATAAAATACTATAACCTGGAGGTACCCGCCTTACAAGCTAAGCTTTTGGCGGTCTAAATTCAGTGCGATCTGCCCCGCTGTGCGGCCCAGATGCTGAGTTTACTGCAGCCCCATGAGTGTTGACACACGTATGGCCACCCAGATCAGGCTGAAAGCTTTCACCCTGGCTGCGCATTTTATTGTCATATAATAGCCCCGCTGGGTGCTTTTTTATAGGGAATGATGCTTCCAGCCTCTCTTCCCCCACTCTATGTGAGTTTATGGTGATTATGCATTACATGAGCCCTGGGCTTCGGCCCCCGGGACTTTGGTGTTGGATCCCTGTACGCACGGCGTGTTGCATTGTGTTCCCCTAGCGTAAGCTATTACGCAGTAGGAGAGATACTCTCGTAAGAGAACGTACTCGGTTACTAACGTAACCTCGGTTCTCTCTAGAGAGGGAACGAGTACTGCGTATCTTGCCGTGCTTGGAATACGCTCTGGTTCGCTTCAGTGATAAAAACCAGCTTGTATCAGCCTAACGAGCATATTTATAGGGTGAGACCACGCCCCTTCTGGCGGGACGTGACGATATGGGCGCGAATTGCCCCCATTGGTCATTACGTCACGCAGAGTCTCTCTCGATAGGCTGCTGCATTTGCTGCAGAGCAACCAATAGGCGCGCGAGCTGTTTCGCCTAGGTCTGCTTGCTGCTGCAAAGCGTTTTACATTAATAAAAAATTAAGGATAATTTTTGGCTTCAATATCTCGCGGAAAAGAGTTTTTCCCTTAGCGTAAGCTATTACGCAGTACTCGTTCCCTCTCTAGAGAGAACCGAGGTTACGTTAGTAACCAAGTACGTTTTGTGGCCTTATTTCAGAAACTTTAATTTTTAGTTTTTTCAATAACCATGCATAAACAATATTCTCTCAAAAATACAAATATGTACATACATGTTGCTCACATATTATGGTAGCCCTGTTTGTGCTAAATAGTGTAATTACACCTGTGCCATTAATATGTTTATAAGCAACTGAAAAAAGCACAAATGTCAGGGCATGTCAAAACATCTCAAGGACCCCAAAAACACCTTAGACCCCAGAGGGTTAATATAAAACTTCATTGTAGGAGTGGATGAGAAAGCAGAGTGGGAAGGTGACACAGGTTAGTCAACTGCCAGCAGATGATTCGATGAAGACTTAGCTGGCTGGTGACAGTGTTTCTCTGTGCAGGTGAAGGACCGTTGCGGGAGGCTTGTGAGCTGATGAACAGGAGATCAAGGAAGACGACGATGAACGGATGATGGCAGACAGAAGACGGATCAGGTAATACAGGTAGGTTCTTAGGTGAGCCATACAGGTTGGTTCAGGCCATACAGGTTGGTTTAGACTTTAGAGAGTCAAAGTACAAGTTTAGCAAAGCAGTGAGAGAAGCTAAATAGCTGTACTCTGAGAAACTACAACAGCAGTTCTCAGCCAATAACCCTATTTCTTTCTGGAAAGGGCTCAGACAGATCACAAACTGCAAACCTAAAGCCCCACACTCTGTTAATAACTTGCATCTGGCCAAGAGCCTAAATAACTTCTACTGTTGCTTTGAAAAACAATGGGACACCATCCCCTGCGACACCAGCCACCAGCTTCAGCTTCAGCCCCAGCCCATCAGCTTCACCTCCTCCACCACAATAGGAGCTGAGGCCTCTTCACAGATGCAAGTCAAGTCAAGTCACCTTCATTTATAAAGCGCTTTTAACAGTATTGATTTTTCAAAGCAGCTTTACAGTTATAATAGATTACCGTAACAGCTTGTTTAGGCTTTAGGATAAAGTTATTGTCCAGCTAAAGTTAGTTTTGATTGATTCACTTCCATTGCGAAGATCATTAGTTATTAAGTTAGGGGCCGCTAACACGACACCGTTCTAACAGAAAAACTCTTAACGCGCTCCGGCCGCCCATCCGCACAAAACAGTGCCTGGTGTCTCGAGAACGCACTCCCTGAAATGGGTTCGAAGGTGCAAACGATTATCCGTTATCTCTGTGCAAACCTCAAAAACGCAAATCCGTGAAAACGCAGACAATGCGCATCTCGTGTTTAGTCCATAGGTATGCGCATTTGAACATATATGTGCGTAGGCGTGTAGTCCTTCAAAAATCAACCCTCAACAAACTACTTGTCTGGTCTTAAATTATAATACAGAAATTTGTCGCATCTGCGTAGCCACGCGAACCGGAATAATCCCGACAACGTTTTATCTGTGCAGAGGTAAAGGGAGGGAGGCCTTCACAGGGGAGAGACTAGTTGACACTTCAGGACTGCATTGTCGTCGTGTCCAAGCGCTGGTCCTTCATCAGATCTGGATACGGCCTGGATACGGCGGACTGTGGTAAACCTTGGGATAAACTAATATTAGCGTAGACGCCATCCTTCTTATGATGTACCAAGTACATCAGGATATATGGGAAGTGTTCCCGATTCCGGCTGATCTATACTATGCAGCCTAACATTGAATTATAGAAGTCTATAATGTGTTGTGTATGCTAGGCCAAAGAGATGTGTTTTTAGTCTAGATTTGAACTGACAGACTGTGTCTGCTTCCCGGACAATGTTAGGAAGATTGTTCCAAAGTTTTGGTGCTAAATAGGAAAAGGATCTACCGCCAGCAGTCGATTTTGGTATTCTAGGTATTATCATGGCCGGAATTTTGAGATCGCAATAGACATGAAGGACTGCAGTAGGTACTCAACCAGAATGCCTATTACCGCGGCAAATCCACCGCGGCAAAAATAAACCAGTCGCATTTCAAAGTTGTTCTCGAAATGACCGCCAGGTGGCGCAAAGGGACATTTAGCAAAACAGCAGCAATTGCCGCATTTTGAAACGTAAGTGGGGCTAATGTCAATTAACAGTGAGGATGAAATACTACAACTATGGTAATTTCCAAATAAGCCTACAACAAACATGACAAATCAAAACGAGCTATTGACATTCGCATACAATAATGAAACAAAGGTTTGGTGGAGTTGAAACTGCATGCTAAAGTAATAATTTTATTATTAATTAAAGAAAGACAATTTGGTTAATGCTATTTAAACAAACGATCATACAATTTATAGTATACATAGTATACATGTAGTAGGCTATACATATAGACTTTTATTTGTACAAACTATTATATATCTCTGTTTGTAGGCTAGTTTGTAGGCTATCTTTTTATTAAAAACACAGCACAAGGTCTTATAAAAAAAAAACAAGAATGAGACTGATTGAATATGTAAAAAATAAATAAAAAATAAACAAACGAAACAGAATAGAACAAACTTTTAGAACAAAAACAAATAATACAACTTTTTTAAATAGCAGATTCGGTTAAATTTAACGAAAGCAAAACGTAATTATGTAAAAGTACATTTTAAACAGAATATAACAAACTTTTAGAGAAGAACATTTTATGAATCAAAAGTTAAAATAGGCCTATCTCGCAGTCAGTGAAAATAAATTAGGTGCAATGACGCTACGATTGAAGAGCGCTTCTCTCGTGTGCGCGCATACACTTGTGGTGGGACGTACGGAGTTTGTTTAAATCATCCAAATGCTCTTGGGTAATTGAGCAGTGTATAAAAGGGGATTCTAATGCAACACTTGTGTGTGTGTGGTCACCGCCTGTGCGTCATTGCTGGGGACCACCCATGCCCGGTCTGTGTTAATCCCTTCCGCTTTGAGGTTTGGCTAACTAGTGTAGCGAATTAGCTCTATGAAATATTAATAAACAATCATAACTTGTTATAATTGATTATGAATATTTGGATCAGTTAATCGGGTTAACTTGATGTAGCTACATTAACACTAAAACCAATTACTCGGTTCATCCCGTGAACACTCAATATTGGTTATTAATTAATTAATAGAAATGTACATTTCCGGGGCATGGGAAATGTATTTTTGACTAAGTACTACTAAGAGCAGGTAGTCAAGATCTATGATTAGTGACTCCAGATATGAGCTTGAGACACGGACAACTTTACGTGTGATATGAAAAAGACTTTATTAAAGGGATAGTTCACTTTGAAATTAATTTTTGCCAGAAAAGAACGAAGCGCCTGCGCCCTCAGATCACTTGGACGTGGCTGTGTTTACAAGAGGTAAAAACGATATAAATACTGTTCATTTACTCACACAAACCGCTCGTTTCGTGTCTTAGGCCATCAATGTGTACTTACATTTACGAGTCATTAAATTATGTTTAATTTGGACTTCTCTGTGCATGCTCTTTGAGGAAGTGACCATAGACCTGCATTATATGAGTGACAGACAAGAACGGTTTGACCTAAAAATATCAAAATTGAAACTACTGGGGAAACAAAGACACCTACATCTTGGATGCCCTTGAGGTAAGCTAAAACATACCAAAAATTCATTTCAAAGTGAACTATCCCTTTAACTAGACTAAACATTTAAACTACTCTAACATACACATACATACATGCATACAGTTTACCAAGGGAAAGAGAGCTGAAGCAGAATACAGGAAAGCAAGAAGTTATAGCATTGTTTGATGTTCAGCAGATCAACAGCCTGAGCAAACCATCAGTTTAGTTCTAACACGCCCTTCTTAAAAAGGGATAAGGATACTTAATGTATAAAATAATGAGACTAAGTTTGATACTTGCATGTCTCGCCATTTGCATTAAACTGTCCTGATGCAATTTGTTGAGGCTCCGGTTGATCTTTGCTGATGTGGTCTTGATGAGAGAGAACCAGTGGTAGTCGGAGGATCTTTGGTGAATGGAAAGACAAGGCCGCAGCCTGGCGCAAGCTTGGGAGTCCTTGAGGGACTTCTGAACTAGAAGTCCCTCAATCGTCACGTTATGACTTCTCAAGGACCAAGAGAGTCAGAGAGCCAGAGGCTAAGAGGACCGAAGAGGACAAGATAGAGCAAGCGAAGAGGACAAGAGAGCGCGAGAGCAAGAGAGAGCTGATCTTGTGATCAGTGATTTTTAAAGGGTGAAGATGTCACACCCTCTGGAGGTGTGTGAGCCAATGCGAAGCTGCCCATTTGGAGGGAGTTTTTACGACCCTTTACAACCCTTTGTTTTCTAGTAGGGTACTTGAATGTTTAATTTCATTGGGTGTTTACGAAAATAATCTTCAAGATTCTTATAATACTAATGCGTCATAAAGTTAGCAAAATGTAATGTAAATTAACAAATGGGGGACAAAGATTGGATTTTATAGAGACTAAACATGCTACACATATGATTTTGGGTTAACCATAGTATGCAAGTCATGTTTAGGACCAAAATAGTTTAGAAGAGAGAATGAAACATACCCTGATTCAGAATGCTGCAGCTAGAGTGGTCTTTAACGAGCTTAAGAGAGCACACATCACACCTCTCCTCACAAAATTGCACTGGTTGCCAGTTGCCGCTCGCATCAAATTCAAGGCATCGATGCTTGCCTACAGAACAACCACTGGCTCTACCCCTTTTTACCTAAACTCCTTACTCCAGACTTATGTGCCATCCATAAGCTTGCTTTCTGCAAGTGAATGTCGCCTCGTGGTGCCATCTCAGAGAGGCACAAATTCACTTTCACTGACCTTTTCCTTAACCCTCTGGGGTCGGCAAACGCGCCTGCGCGTTTTGCTTGATTTTTTTCACATAGCAGAAAAATAGACTTAACATACTCCATTTCTGGTCATACAGACTTAATAAATATGACTAAATAAACTGTTAAATGTCTACTTTGTTATGTGCCCACATACAATCGAAGTAAAACATTGTGCTTTTGTAAAATAAAGAAAATACACAGGGTGTGCTTTCTGCCTCTCCGTCTCCGTGAACTTTTTTTCTGGAGCACGTCTCTAAACTTAAAACTCAGTGAATACTATTCACCCAGGCATGAGCTATATATCTTTATAATCATTTACGTGTGTACTTTTAAATTATCTAATTCAAAACTAAAATAAATATTCTCTGTTTATGTAATCTATATAAAAAGAGAGAGATCTCAGCCGTTCTAATTATCGTTCTCGCAGCTCATTATTCTGTTAATGTGACACGCCCACGGAGAGCGCGCGCTATTCAAACGCAAATGATCTGAAGCAACACATGCAGACGTGTAAACGGCCACATAAACTCGGTAAAACACACTACATTTCTCAGATACTACAGATCCTCTCGGCCGATCTCCTACGTGAGTGGGATGAGAAAGGCCCGGACCTAGCTGCCGTCACGGACCTGAGAAGCACGACATATCTCTCCCTTCCCGCTACTAAGTCTGCAGCTCAGGCCTTAGGAAGATGCATGGCCGCGCTGACTGGGATGTTCTTTTCGAAGAATGAGGACGTGCTAGCCCAAATCTGGCCCAGCCACCCGCTGTATGCTTTCCCTCCGGTCTCTCTGTTGCCACAGGTGATCAAGAGGATCAGGGAAACACGCCACTCTGTGCTCCTTATAGCCCCGCGATGGGAGAACCAAATTTGACAGCCCCGTGGCCGATTCCGGTGAGGGCAGATCTGCTCTCTCAAGCTCGCGGCTCGATCTGGCATCCCCATCCAGAGCGCTGGTCTCTGCACGCATGGTTGATCAACGGATAGCCGTTATCCTGCCAGAAGGAGTGATGAACATGATTACGCAATCTAGAGCTCCCTCTACTAGAAAGCTTTACGCGTCTAAATGGTCTGTGTTCTCCAAATGGTGCACCGACAAAAATCTGGACCCACGAACGTGTGGGGTCTCGCGGTTGCTTAGGGCGCTTTCACACTTTGTTCGATTGTCTGTTCCGAACCCGAGTTCGATTGCTCCCCCCTCCCCCTGCCCCCGATGGACTGTGTTCACAAATATTATTTGTATCCGAACCGCGGTACGCTTGCGTCATCAAACTGCAGCTGGCGCGTAATCATGTTGCTTGGTAACCGGCCCCGCTATGAATGAAAAGGCGTCAAAATGGATAGAATTGCTCGCTTCACATTTGTTCTTCTTTTTTTTTAACCTTTGGTTTTGTTTTCAAAGAAAAGATACAGAAACACACTTGGGTATGTCTGCCGCAAAAGTACTAAAATCGTTCTAAAGACAGCTGGCTGTCAGCCGAAGACAATTTTTGCAGAGGCAAGCATAAATCATCTCTCTGCTTGCAATGCGTCAATCACGCTTTTCGTCAAGGTAAGTGTACACACACACACGCACTGACGACTGTCCTGTCGACCACATTATACATTATACGTCATCAATAGTGGTTCACTTCCGCGGTTTGGTTCGATTGCGTTCATATCAGCAGCGAACCGTACTGGAGTTCACATGAACCGTACCCCAGACCACCTTTTTAAGCGGACCCGAGTACGGTTCGCGGGTACGCAGCCGAGTTCGGAAGACAGCGTTCACATCATCCAAACGAACCGAACTCTGCCATCATTCGAACCCGGGTGCGCAACAAAAGTGCTAGTGTGAAAGCCCCCTTAGTTTCCTCCAAGAGCTGTTGGATAAGGGGAGGTCCCCCTCCACGCTTAAAGTCTATGTGGCGACCATTGCAGCGTTTCGCAGAGTCGACGCGCGGCTGATCACTAGGAAGGAACGGGCTTGTCATCCGCTTCCTTAGGGGAGCCAGGAGGATGAACCACCCACGCCCCCCGTCGGTTCCTATGTGGGATCTTTCTTTGGTCCTCGAGGCCCTGAAAGCATACCCCTTAGGTACTTTAGATTCACGGAATCTAACGGTTCAATCACTCAAAACTGTCTGTCAGCGCTGCGTGTCTTGAGTTTGGGCCGAATTACTCAAAAATCATCCTCAAACCTAGACATGGTTATGTCCCAAAAGTGATTGGCACTCCGTTCAGAGCGCAGGTCATCTCTCTATCGGCTCTACCAGCATCCGAAAGCGAGAGCGATGTCAATCTCCTCTGCCCGGTCAGGGTGCTGAGGGCTTACATTACGCGCTCCGCCCCTTTCAGGCGCTCGGAGCAGCTCTCCGTTTCGTTCGGTGGGCGCACCAAAGGTCTAGACGCCTCGAAACAAAACCTGTCCAGATGGATAGTGGACGCTATTGCAGCTGCTTATGCGTCAAAAGGTCTGCAATGCCCTTTGGGCGTCAGGGCTCATTCCACTAGAGGCATGGCATCGTCATGGGCATGGTCCAGCGGAATTTCTATTAATGACATGTGTGGTGGCGGGCTGGGCCTCCCCGTCCACCTTTGTTAGGTTTTATAACCTGGAAGTTCCCGCCCTGCAGGCTAAACTTCTGTCAGTGTAAGTGAGATGTATGTTCTGTCCAGATCTGTTCGTGTGCAGGCTACTCTCACGCGACTTGGCTCTCCTGGTTGAGCTGCACTATATTGGGTTAATATGCTATATGTTTATACGGACCGGCAGCGCCGCTCTGTATTCCCTATGAGTGCTTATGTACTTAGGGCGGCCCGCGTTGCTGGCCACCTTATTCCCCGCTTAATCTGGGATCCCCGGGATTCCCTGGGACTCATGAGTGGATGTTTGGCGCGCACGCTGTTGACAAAGGGTTCCCGAAGTGTAAGCTAACTTACGCAATACGAGAGAACCTCTCGTAAGAGAACGTATCGATTACCTAACGTAACCTCGGTTCTCTCTAGAAGAGGGCTCGCGCCACGAGCGACTTTCGCTTCAGTCGATGAAAACCAGGGAAACAGCCTCCGAGCCCCGCTCATATACGCTAAGCCACGGCCATTCTGGCGGGCTAAGACGCGATGAGGGCGCGAGCGCCCTTAATTGGACGTGACGTCATGCCAGGCTCAGTGGTAGGCTGCTGCAGTTGCCGCAGGGCAGCCAATGAGCACGCTAGACAGCCTGCTCTAGGTCTGCTAGCTGCTGCACTGCGTTGACAATGAATACAAAATTAAGGATAATTTTTTGGCTTCAGTATCTCGAAAAGATTAATCTTTCCCGTAGCGTAAGCTAACTTATGCAATACTCGTTCCCTCTTCTAAAGAGAACCGAGGTTACGTTAGGTAACCGATATGATTTCTTGAAAAAGTGAAATATTGAACTGTGTGCATCTGCCATTGTCGCCGCATGTTAATGAACTCTCACGCACAAATAAAACAGACAAATGTTGTAAGAAAGATTAATTCACATCACCAAAGTGCACTATTAAAAGAATTACACTATTAAAAATGATCCTGACCAGTCCTCAAAAATAACAAAAAAAGTTAAAATATCATATAAATTCAGAAACGTTAACTGCATGAAAACAAATGTAAAATGGATTAAAATAATTACAATTCATGCATCCAATTTAAAGGTCGGGTAAGCGGTATTTGAAAAATGCTTTTTGGAAGTAAGTCGGACCAACACACGATCAAACAACAACAAATGTGTTAAGCCAATCAGCATTAGGGGGCGTATGATGGTGGAGGAGAGAGAACGAGCAAGAGGGAGATTTGAAGAAAGACTGCAGAAATAGAGATGAGACACAATACAAAAGAGAAAAGCTCAGAAGAAATCACTGGAAAATGAAGGGTTATGACTGGGCAAGAGCTTTAGGACCCTCGTTAATATTAGAAAAGCTTTCGGAGAAATAAAGAGAGGGGTGTGTTTGTCTGGGTTGATTTCAAATATCAACATTGTTTGATCACTTTTAAATTTCGAAGGTATATCAATTGGCAGGCAGTAAACATCATAAAATAGGATAAACAGTCCAACATCAAACAACCAGATAGACAACACTATAGAAAAATGCCCAGAATTGTCAGCCATGGCAAAAACAACTTGGACTTAGCATGGAGCATTGTTTGCTCAGAGCTGAAATATTATCCACAATTTGCTACATGTGCTGAGTGGGAGGCCAGATATGGGATTTTGGGAAATGTAGTGCGAAAGGGGACTAGTCAATCCAGTTGTCATCGGGAGGAGAGAGAGATCGAAAGAGAACTATCGAAATAAAGTGTTACCATTTCCTTATACAAGAAATAAAATGGCAGATAAAAGTATATAACAATACAGTATGTAGATAATACAGATGAAATACTAGTGATTATCTTGTCTGGATAATGGCTGTATAAAAAATATCTAAATAACTAAATATAACTGACAATGTTACAGACAAATGTGGTAAGAAAGATTAATTCACATCACTAAAGTGCACAATTACACTATTATAGTCAATTATCATAATTGTTAAAATTTAAAGAAAACATTGAGTCGGATAAATTGTAGTTCAAAACACGATGAACTGTAATAACTGTGTAAACATGACTGTAGAGATTTATGTGAGAGAAAATATTATTGTCAATTTAAGGGTACATTAATGCTGGTTTCACAGACAAGGTTTATGCTTAGTCCCAGACTAAAATGCATGTTTGAGCTGTCTTATCTGAAAGCAACTTACACTGACATATCTTAAAATATGTCCGTGCCATTGTTTTGTCTCAAGATGCACACCAATAATGGTTTGGAGCACATTTATAAAAGCTACTTAATTGTCCTAATTGAACTAAGGCCTAATCATGGCTTAATCTAAGCCTTGTCTGAAAGATGGGGTAAATGTACTAATGAAAGAGTGTCACAGACTGCATTTCACATCATCACCAGCATTATATAGAGCACACACACTCCCTTATATTGCCAACAACCAGTTGTGCTTTGGAAGAGGAACTACAAACACGAGTAAAACGTGTTAAACTACAAAACATGGCGGATATGCGCGACCAACGTTGAGAGGTTTAGATAAAGGTTTGAGTGACTAATCAAAGTTTAACGTGATAGAAAAGTATTGATTCAATGTTATCCATGTTATATTTCACCTACAATAACAATGTAGACCTTTATGAAGATCCGTTTGGCCATTAAATTTTAAATGCATCATTATGCATTAATATCAGGAGAGTTCTCTGCATGAAAGACCCGCGACTTCAGATCAATGGGCTACTGCATTTTTCTCCAATATGGTTGGAAATGAAATGTGGAGGATTTTATCTTTGACAAGATATTTGACAGGTCAGTTTACGTGACAGGATACGTGTAACTAATCGACAGAGAGCAACCGTTAAAGACGCAATTGAATGACATGATAGTATGTCCCAAAGCCTGTCTACTCTTCTGCTACACACTCAAAAGTATACACTTTTTCTTCACAAAAAGAGTACATACTTTTAGAGCATAGTATAATTAGGCGAATTGAGACGCAGCATAGGTCTGACCTCATCTGATGCTACAGACTACTTTCTGCTTTATGTTCCTGACTACCTTGCTAGTTACGATTGTAACCTCATTCAAGTCGATCGCCAGTCATTCAAGTCATCTTCCAGTCATCACGTCATTCCAGTCATCCTTTGTCTCAACGTTGTTCCCTTGTGTGTGTGCTCCAACGGTTCTGTAAGACAAAGACTCAAAATTAACAATACAAGCCAATCTCATAACAATCTCAAGTATCATCACTTACCTGTTTATGCACTGTGTTCATGTCATATCAGCAAGTAAACTTAACTCTTTGAGTTTTACCTCAGTTCTGGTCATTGCGTCCAAGCCTGAGCATGACAAGTTTTAAAGTTTTTATAGGCTAGCCCGAAGAGAGAAAAAAAAAAGGAAAAGATGCTTGATCATCAGGATGTATTAAAGTTGTATGAATGGCCTGTAATAAGTGTAGATCTTTTTATTTTCTAAACATGTAAAGGGGTCCAAATAGTTTTTCATTTCTTTCTATGAATTAGTTTATTTGGTGCATTTTCCCTTTTAGCAACTGAGTCAACAGATGGAGTTTAACCTTTTCTCATGGACCGCTGAGAATACTTTTCAATTAGTAGGCCTGTTACAGGAGGCACTAACCTTTTCATAAATTCCCATTCTAGATCTGCACTCATGTTCACTGACACTAACAGTAAAACTGCAGGGACTATTGGAGCAATATGTCTGAGATTAAATGAGAAAATCACACTGTACAGTATGTATGAATGTATCACATGTGTATGGACACTGCATAGACACACAAGCATAAAGACTCAAAGGGCCCTATCTTGCACCCAGCGCAATTCGCCTTTGGCTAAACCACACCCTAGAATGTAGATTGACCAATCACAGCGCAGCCAAGAACGAGCTCCCACAGAGGTCCGACACTTTTTCACAGCGCTCCATTGACTTTAACACAGGCGTCTCATATTTTTGGTCTCGGCAGGCTATTACCGTAGTAGTTTTATCAAAAATATGGTTAAACGTTGTGCCTGGGGCATTTGTAACACAGATACACGTTTCCCAGAGAGGTTGGAGGGGGGTGTGCGTTTTTTCCCTTCCCAAAACCGAAGTCAAATCCTGACAAGTGTCGTCTAGCACACGCTGCTAATAAATACAACGTTATACTCGCGTAGTCCGTTTGCTTTGTAATAACGATTATAGAAGTGAATAGAGACCTACCCAGCTTTGCATGAACAGTGTTGCTCCTTGATATTGCTAGTCCCAGCCTCCGTCTCGATTAGTAGGATATGTGGTGGTTCATTTTTTGACTGTGACCGGTATGCTTTTGCCTCTATTTGGATGCCTTGTTGTTCCTTGCGTTTCACCTGTATGTCGTGAATATAGCCTTCGAACAGATATTGCAGCCCCTTTTGCCTACTTCTATCGGACACTTTATTTGCTGCTTTATAAAAGTTTGATAAAATTTCAGCAGGAAGAGCTGTCACAGCATAAGCCATGTTGATACCAGAGCCCAGATGAAGTTTGTTTGTCGGACGTAGCAACAGTAACTAAGGGGGGCGGGGCTTAGCCAAATGTGAATTGACTTTGTACACTGACGCATGTATCATTCCTATTTTGCACCCGACGCACAGCGGACTTTTTCCTCCACAGACGCACGTCGGTAAATTAGGGAATGAATTTGCGCTCCTAGGGGCGGCTCATTGAAAAGAGGAGGCGTGTTCCGGCGCAAACGTGTTGGTGCCCTGGTGCTATTTTGCAGTTCCAGAAAACAATTCCGCCACTGACCAGGAAAAACCTAGTCCTATGATATTTTAAGTGTGCATGCTTGGCCATAATGTAGCGTGTGCACAACGCACATACTGTACACTTTGCTTCTCTCATCTACACAGACGCAGCAGTTCTCATTTTTGCAAATCATACATTATTACAAGGAAAAATATTAACACACGAGGGAAATCATTGTGGTGTCCATGAAGATGTGAAAAAATAGGCATAAATCTAGCTTACACATTTACCCAAATTATTATAAGCCTGTTTAACCAAAGTTAATTTGGGTGGGTTTCTCCCATCCCCATACAATGTCACTTCTCTGTCTTTTACGGCCCTGACGAGAATGTCGGCCTCCTCGGCTGTGAACCGCTCCTGGCTTGCGCCTGGCAAATCCGCCATAATAATAGCAATTATTATGCCTGCGCCTGCTCTTAAAAGGAATGTGAGAAGACTCTCTGATTGGTTTATTGCACGTTATGCCAGAACCACACCTATGAGTAATGTAGCGACTTCAGACCAACCCATTTTAGATTTGCGTTGGGCACAAGATTCATTTATACTATTCGGTATAATAGCAACAGCGCCCGAGATCCGCCCACAAAGTTATTTGCGTTTCGCGTTTGATACTTGCGTTTCAGATCGTTAAAATAGAGCCCAAATTAAGTCTCAAAGACTGCAGAAGACTAATGCGACTAATAAAAGGACTGCCAAATGGACTGTATGGAGTCATTTATGTAATACAATATTGTAACCTTAACCTGAGAACAATGTGACTATGAAAAAAAATGAAACAAAGAAAAAAAAAACTAATTAAAAAATAAATGTATTATAAAGCCTAACCCAAACTCTAGTCAAATGTTTGGCAGGTTATTTGACCTTGGATAGTTGATAAAGCAACATTTTTATTGTTAATATTTTATATTTAACACTATTTTTATGTTATAAAACCATACAATACACTTATATAAGATAGTAAAATTTTAATTGTCATGAACTAATAATCAAGGCTACATTGACACTGTAAGCCTTGGTGCCCACATCAGACCTATATGTAATTTAGGACCACATATAGGAGTGGCCAGATTCCATGTGGTTTGTGTTATTCACACACACACACACACACACACACACACACACACACAGAAAAAAAAAACAGATCAGAGTCAGGCATGAGCAAAAATAATCAGATATGAGCCATTTTTGCCTGAAGTCTGAATGTAGCCTTAATATGTCACTGCGGGACTAACAAGTCATTAGGTGCATTTCACTTCTAGTGAACATTTCTTCAGGACAGTGTAACAGTTATTACCTTGATCCAATTAGTTATTATTTTCCAATTCCAGTGTACCCAATTCAAACATAGAGACCAGATCATGTCCCTTCTGACACTTTGAAGAAATGTGCTGCTGTTGCCACAATGTAAAGGGTCACTGAGAAACTATATATTACATAATCTTGAATCATGCAGATTGTTGAGTAAAAGTGTGCTTCTACCGTTCTTGGCAATCATGCTTTTAATCACCTGACAGATGTTAAAACAGGGTAAAATTCCTTTCTATTTCTACTTTACAATGAAGTAAAGATCCAAGTCATATCTAGAGTCCAAAATATCATGGAGAATTTTGGGTGGGCTGTTTGAGTTGGTCCAATATGCAACCGTCTAGCAACACCTTGAAATCCACCCCCAACACCCTTGTAACTGCAGCAATGTGCTAAAAAACACCTTGGCAAAACATATCAAAATCCTGTAAACCACGTGGAAACCACCTGGAAAACCCTACAGTAGCTTATTGCAATGTAGGAAACAACACACACAAAATCTACTTTAAATAGTTTTGTATAATACTTAGAGTTCACAATTTGAACAAGTATATTGTACAGCCTGTTATAATTACAACCTGGGTTTCCCCATGCTGCCTTCGTGCAGCACGATTTTATTCACACTGCTAGGCAACCTGGATTCCATGGACCAGATATTCGCCTCAGCGAGGGGACCAATCACAGAACGGGGAGGGAGCAGCAAGACGATGACGACGTCTATGCGACACACCGAAGCAGTTGTCGTTCTGGCATAACGTGTAATCCCCTTTGGGATCAAACATGGCAGCAGACGCGAAGTTATCTTTCGATACAGACTTAGATATTGTTCTAAGAAGTTTAGAACGCAAGTTTATCCTCGTCTAATTTCTGTCTCTCTACATACGTCATCTGGTATAATTGAAACGATTGGCTGTGAGCTACGTACAGGCGCATTTGATAGACATTCGTAGCACCCAATAAACGGCTCTGGGCATTCGTAAACCACGCCTCAAATACGAGAAAATGAACATGTGGTTCCCAGACCACGTTTCAATGAGACATGGTTCCCAGACCACGTCTCAATGAGATGTGGTCTGACGTTAGCCAGGCTAATTAATCACAGGAAACACAAATCAATATTATTTGTTTTTTCTCTCATAGCTAACCAAACTATCTATGTGATCTGTAAAATAATTTTTATTCTCAATTTAAATAGAGTTGGTGAAAAAAAAATTAAATATTGGTGATGAAATTCCATCATGGTTAATTAAACAAGAGTTGACTGTGATGTATATTTCAGTGCTAATTAGTATCACATCTCTAAGGACACAAGTGATTAGATTCCTAAAATGTCCCTGATGGAAACTGTTCAAGGGCTTTTCCTGGAATGTTCAGCACCAGGAACACCAGACGCACATACTGTTCTTTTGAATGATAAAGCAGTTTTTAGAGCATCACAACCAGATGCTTGAAAATCCCCTTTGGGAGGAGGACATTCTTACATTTTGCAGACTTATGACTGTTAAAGTAATAAGGATTTCCCTTTTCTAAGGGTATTTCAACAAAACAAATTCCTAGATTATTGCATGAACTATGTTGACGGAGATAAATCATTTTATTTTTGAAAATTAAAACTGTCATCATTTACAAACCATCATGTTCTTTCGACACCTTACTTTCTTAATCATATAAAGCCTCATGCATCACATTTGATACTCAAATTTCAAAGGCCTCTAAATTTTCAACATGATAAAAACTTTGTTAAAAATCCTGTTGTATACAATCTTCTACATGCATTCTGTCATCTGTTTGATAGGTCATTATTTTTTAGCAAGTAAAAAGCCTTTTAGTATAATTCTAAATCTGTCCATCTTCAGGTTGTGGTACATGTCTTTTTGCTGTGAAATATTTACTTAATAAAAAAATGTCTTGGGTTACGAATGTAACTATGGTTCCATGAGAAGGGGAACGAGACACGAACTGCATGAACTGCATTTCCCATGACCCTTTGCCTGGACTCATTATGCTTCATTACTTTCAGCTGTCTCATTTACCTTGTTAACTCTGCCTTTATAAGCCCTGTGTTTTCAGTCATTTATTGTGAAGTTTTGGTTGTTGTCACACTGCAATTCTGAGTGTTATCCTGGTTTCATGGTTTTTTGATCTCCTGCATGATTCCTTGGATTATACTATTTGCCTGTGTTTTCTGCCTTGATGTTTTTATTTGGATTGTCTGCCCTGTCTTTTGACCTTTTGCCTGTTTTGGATTTACGATTCTGGATTACCCTAATAAAGGACTGCATTTGGATCCTCAACCAAAGTCTCGGAGAAGTTTGTGATAGTCACTACCTCTGTGATCAGAGTGTATAAGATCTCCTGTAGTACACTTCAACAACTTCTTTAGTCTGAAAGAGACGTGGGCAGGCATACCCGAAGCATGGCAGTGAGACGCAGTGTCTCGTGCCCCTCTTTAGGGAAAAGTTATGGTTAGGAGTTAGGACTATATTTCAGTCAGCAGTCTCACCCCGGCGACCCATATTTTGCACATACAGCAACTCAAAAGTATTTTCTTTAAAAGTGTTTAATCTAAATTAGCCAGTTTCAAATGTGCTGCATCCAAGCCTGAAGTGGCCACGTCTGTTTTATGATATTTGGGGCATATTTGCCATGTCAAATGTGGGCCAAGTTAAGCTTGTTATTAATTATTTGGGCCATATCATATCTTTAGACACACTCCCACATTAGCCAGTGCTCACTGTGCCATATTTTTACCAAAAGTGGCCCAGATATGTTTTAAGGTAACTGTGCCAGATTTGTTGAATTATATGTGGGTTAGTACAATGCATCATCCATCAAGATAATTTACAAGAAGTTCGCTCCATGAGTTTATAGTGGCTTTATTTGTAACTGTCGAGACTCGAGACACACACAAACAAATTATACAAGAACTGAACTGAGCTGGACGATGACATCACGGTTTACTCCAGAGCGGCTATATATATGTAAATTAACTAAATTAATAACTAACTTAAGCTGGACTGTGACGCTATTTTCTTCTGGAAACAAACTTTTTTGCATTATTTTCCTGTTATCTCTGTAAAGCGGCTTTGAAACAATCTGTATTGTAAAAAGCGCTATACATATATATATATATATATAAAATGTGACTTGACACGACAAACTCTATATGAATGTAGCTGTCAATCACCCTGTTAAATTATATACTGCATTTGTATTAATGACAATGACAATGACAATTTATTTGTATAGCACAATTTAAAACAACAGCTGTTGACCAATGTGCTTTCCACAATGTAATTAAGTTCATTTAAAGGGGTCATATAATGGTACATGCACTTTTACAAGTTGATTGTACTGAAATGTGTGTTGGCAGTGCCTGTACACAACCATCATAAAATGATAAAAATCCATCCAGTGTTTTAATCTCCTTATATGTTTTCCCCTGCCTCAAATCAAGCCGTTCGACCGTGTGACATCACACGGTCGGAAGCCCCTCCCACGATTGTTGATTGACAGGAGTGTTTCAACACAGACCCGCCCTCGCTCGTGAGGGAGCTGTCAATCATAGTCTGCGCGGACCGGCGCGGTCATTGTTGATATGCTGGAGCACTGTCTATGAGCAGAATGGCGTCTAAGCGATTGTGGTGTTCTGTTCTTGGGTGTAATGACGAACACAGCAGTCATTTTAATGTTCCTAAATCCGAACCGCTTAAGACGCAGTGGCTGTGTTTGTTTTCGAAGGGAATATTCCCCACGAGCAACGTCAATGCTCTCATGTTTGCGCGAATCATTTCACACACCAGACTGCTTTATAAACGAGGATCAGTATAAAGCTGGATTTGCTAAGAAGCTGCTCATGAAAAAAGGATCGGTACCAGATATTCGTGTTCCTGCTGAATCTCCAGAAGAACGGAAGTGAGTGTAACGTTTTATTAAACTTTATATTAATATATTAATCTTTGCAAATCGCTAGCTGCACGCTTCACAATGAATGCGTCTAAGGTTTACACTCAGGGTACATTACGGCATGTTTTCTATCTATGACGTTCTCAATATAATTCATAATCCCACGTTTATACTGAACAACGCGTTATGGTTATTGTGTTACAAATGGTGTATGCACAGAACAGAGAGGCGGGGTGAGCAAAGCTCATTATCATTTAAAGTCATATACACTGAAACGGCGTGCTGAAAACAGAGCTGTTTTTGACCAGGTAAAATAAGTGTTTTCTTACAATACTAATGAGAATTTTTAATTAAAGTATATTACAAACTTTTAATTTAGACCCTAAAGAATCATATTAGCTTGTACAAAAATGGCATTATATGACCCCTTTAAAGAATAACCAACAGACGAGACAGAATGACAGAAAAAAACCTAAAGATCACACAAGAACATAAAGAGCACATAAAATCACAACATTAAAGCACATAATAAGAAAAACTTAAAAATCACATAAGATCACATAATTTACAACACAAGATACAGTGTTAACCGAAAGCCTTCGAAAATAAAAAAAAGTTTTAAGTCTGGATTTAAAAGTCAGAAGAGATGGAGCTTGTCTTAAGCTAATAGGTAAAGTATTTCAAAGCCTTGGGGCAGCGATGTAAAACGCTCGATCTCCCCTACATTTGAGCCTTGATTTTGGGGTACACAATAGAGCCTGATTTGATGAGCGGAGTGATCTTGCAGATTTATATTCAGTCAGTAGTTCAGGTAAATAAGTTGGTGCTAAGCCATTTAAAGATTTATAAACTAATAATAGTACTTTAAATTATACTCTGAAACGCACGGGTAACCAATGTAGTGGACGTAGAATAGGGGTAATATGCTCCCTCTTTTTTACACCACACAAAAACCGTGCCGTAGCATTTTGGAGATATTGCAAGCAGGATAGTGATTGCTGACTTGTCCCCAAATACAGTGCATTGCAATAGTCCATCCTAGAAGAAATAAAAACGTGAATTCATTTCTCAAGATCTTTAAAAGAGAGAAACGGCTTAGATTTTGCAAGCAGACGCAGCTGGTAAAAGCAGGTTTTAACGGCAGAATTTATTTGGCGGTCAAACTTTAGATCATCATCCAGAATAAAGCCCAGATTTTTTACCCAGGGTCTCAGGTACACGGACATCTCACCCAAATCCAAATTTATAGATTTTGATAACTCAGATGGGCTAAAAACAATAATTTCGGTTTTCTTTTCATTGAAAATTAAATAATTCAAAGAAAGCCATGCCTTAACCTCCTCTAGGCATGCTATAAGAGACTCAAACCCTGCAGAATTACGTTTGACAGGCAAGTAGACCTGTGTGTCGTCTGCATAGCAATGAAATGATAGACCATGTTTCTCAAAGATAGACCCAAGAGGAAGCATATACAGGGAAAATAACAATGGAGCCAGAATAGAGCCCTGAGGAACTCCACAAAACAAATGTGCTTTACTCGAATAATGTTCGCCCATCTTGACTGAGAAACTCCTATTTGTTAAATATGATCTTAACCATTTTAGAGCTGTACCTCTAACAGAAATAATTGGTACATTTACTTTATAAAGATTTTATATATAGCCTATATTTAACCTGTTGTAAATATCTGTTGTATGAGTAGCACATTTAAGGGAACATAAAAACAGATTAATTTCAAATAAGACATTTCTTCTGGTACAAGAATATAAAACACAGTTGCAATGGGTTTTTTTTTCCTTCTCTTGAATACAAGAAAAATGGTAATAGTGGAAATATATGGCAAATAAATTAAACTCAAGATACTCTTAAGAGCACAAACTGAAAACATTCTATGAAGGCGTTGTTTTAAATGAACAAACCATAAACTTCACCAATAGAATAGTAATTATGAAACAAGAAATAACCCAAGAAATAACCCAAACTACTTAATCAAGTTTAGGTATGTGGTAAATGACATATTAGGATGAGTATTCAAAGAAGAAAGTGTTGAAATGCCTGCTTGGTTGTAGGGGAGATGGGTCACTGGATAATTAGAGCACCTGGGTTGGTTGTGCAAACTCTCTGGTTGCCTCAAACCAGCCATCACCTCAGATGCATGAGCATGCCTTTCTGCAGCATTAGCACAACGCTCAAAATATTGAACAGCTTGAGAGATAACAGTGGCAATTGACTGAATGACCTGCTGATCTCGCTCTGCTTGCTCACGCTGCTGATCGAGGAAATCATGAAAAAATGGCGTTCAACTCAGCCAACTGCTTCCTTTTTGGACTTCGCCTCCATCTTGATGCATTGGGTGGTGGGTCAGAATCCTGTTGTACGGTTTCATCAGGCTGGTCCAGGGAGGGTGACTACGTATTTTAATCAGTCACTGGTCCATTACCAGAGGGGGTGAGTGAATCATGTGGTGGATGATCTATTCTAGACAATCCAAAAACCTGAGTTAGTTTTCACGATTTGAAACAATATAAACACCTTATTTATTCAACTTGTTTTTTTTCCTTGAACATTCATAGCTCCACAAGACAATCATGTAATTCACATTCATCACAATCTAAATACAGCATACTCATTAAGGAGCATTACAACAGTCTTTCAATAAACCCCTGGGGCCTCTGTATATTTCTGATAATATTTGTGGTGAAACTTTAAACTGCTTTAATTCAGAATCCTAACTATACATTGTACTAATTAAATACAATTAAGTACATTTTTATTAAATTGAGTAAAATCAAAACAGATCACCAAAGGTCAATGAATCCGTACCAGAAGTGACAGTGCAATGTAGCAGCTAAAGAAAAATCCTCCACCAAATTGCCAGTAATAAGCCTGGATCATTGGCGAATCTGGAGGAGAGAAATAAGAAATTAATTACTAAAAAGTCCTTAAAAAGCAGGATTTTTTTTTCCATTCATTTAAACAATCCTAAAATGTATTTAAATTGTACAAACATTTGCCATTATAACACATTCACACAATATGAACAGAGTACTGTCATCTTTGAGACTGTTAGTTATTACATGATTAAAAATGTAAACATACACTTAAAGCATGGCAATCCAATCAGAAAAATGTTTATCGTAGCAAGCACAAAAAAGCCAATTGGTACACCAAAATCAAACCATCATATAATTGTACCTGCAGCCGCATTTATCATGTTATGACACACGTCTGAGGGTCTTTCCCTTAATGTTTTCCAGTGAATTAAATAAAGGACTGATGCAGGTGACATGAATCCCCTTTCAGTGCGCCACTTCAGAGGAAGAAAGACAAAAGGACAAAAAGTTACTTAGACTTTTTATCAGTAAATGTCTTTTGATGATGAGAATCATAATTAATACTATGTATTGACTAAAAACTTACTGTAGTTGGTGGATTTGTCTCTCTGTTGGGTGTTCTAACATATTTTCATTGGCAGGTATCAGTGTTCAAAGAGGTTATGTAAACATACTTCTAACATTGTTTAGTGTATTCAATTTCCTTGGTTTTGTTTTTGTAGCTAAAATATAAAAAAATTAAAAAAGAACCTCCAGGACTGGCGGATTAATGTGAGAATGAAACACGGGCTTAATCTTGGATACATGAAAAATGGGATGAATCCTCCTGTACGCCGGAGGTAAGTTGAGGCGGACTGCCACAGGACTAATGATCTTGGTGACAGTGAATGGGCCAATGAATGGCCTTGTGTTTGGGCCATGTGCTTGCATTGTCTCGTCACCTAACCCCGCCCCCTTGTTACCCTTGTTTAGTCATCATTAATTAATCTGTGTCACCTGTTATGTTATCATTAGTCTCCCTATATCATCCCCTTGTGTTTGCTGTCCTGTGTCGGTTCATTGTGAAACCTGCTGTGATTCTTACCTGCGTGTTACCTTACCTTGTGAGTATCCTGTGTATAGTCTAGAGAGAGAGTTCTGATTCTATATTCGATGTTTGTTTTTCGTCTAGTCTATCGTCAAGTCATGGTCTATAATAATAATAATAATAATGCATTTTATTTCATGGTGCCTTTCAGAACGCCCAAGGTCACCTCACAAGAAATATACAGGTCATTACACAAATCAAAACACACAACAATCAAACAGCGTAAAGTGCAGTTAAATCTCAAAAAAAACATGTTATAAAAAAGCCCGAATAAAAAGATATGTCTTAAGGCGCGTTTTAAAAGTCAGCAAGCACTCGCTATTGCGAACATCAAGAGGAAGAGAGTTACATAGGCGGGGGGCAGCATAACTAAAAGATCTGGCACCCATGGTGGTAAGTCGAATCCGAGGTACCACAAGAGAAATTGAAGAAGAAGATCTGAGTGCACGTGAAGGGGTGTAAACATGGAAAAGTTGAGTAAGGTATTGTGGTGCAAGATTATGAAGTGCCTTACAAGTGAGTAGCAAGATTTTAAATTCAACTCTATATTTTACTGGTAGCCAGTGCAACTTCTGAAGAACTGGAGAAATGTGGTCAGTATAGGGTGTTCTAGAAAGAACACGAGCTGCAGAGTTCTGGACCAACTGAAGCTTATGCAGCAATTTGGACGGAATACCTGTGAAAAGAGCATTGCAGTAGTCTATACGTGAAGTGACTAGTGCGTGGATAAGAACTGCAGTATTACTATTTGAGAGAAAGGGACGGAGACGGTTAATATTGCGTAAATGGAAGTATGCAATTCGCGTGATATTATTAATTTGTGCTTGAAAAGATAATGTGCCATCCATGATGACACCCAAACTTTTAACCTGAGAGGAAGGACAGATTGCAGTATTGTCAGTGTATAGAGAGAAACAATTCGATTTAGATACCACAGATTTAGTGCCAACAAGCAGAGCCTCAGTTTTATTGCCATTTAACTTCAAGAAGTTTGCTGAAAGCCAAACTTTAATTTCAGCTAAACAGCTTGACAAAGATGGCGGAGGAAAATAACCAGTGGGTTTAGCAGACAGGTAAAGTTGGGTGTCATCCGCATAACAGTGAAAATGAATACCATATTTCCTTAAAATATCACCAAGAGGGAGCATATAAATAATGAAAAGAAGCGGGCCCAAAACAGAACCCTGGGGAACACCAGTGGTGACTGTCGATATTCTGGAACTAAAACCTTTTAATTGAATACGCTGACTGCGTCCAGAGAGATATGACCTAAACCAAAACAGAGCAGTGCCAGTAATACCAATGGAAGCTAACCTGTCAAGAAGTATCTGGTGTGAGACAGTATCAAAGGCAGCACTCAAGTCTAGAAGGACAAGAATGGTTAAAAGCCCAGAGTCAGCTGCCAACAGTAGATCATTAGTTATTCTGACAAGAGCAGTCTCAGTGCTGTGGTGTGGACGAAATCCAGATTGAAATTGTTCATACAAGTTATTATTGGAGAGATGTTCATGAATTTGAATTGCAATACACTTTTCCACTACCTTAGAGATAAATGGTAAATTTGAAATGGGACGAAAATTGTCAAAATTAAAGGGATCACACCCTGGTTTCTTAACCCTCTGGGGTCTGCAATCACGCCGGCGTGATCTGTTCGCTTTTTTTCTTATCAGTGCAAAAGAGACTCAAAATACTCGGTTGATTTTGATCTTACATATAAGTGTTATACATCATTAGATCCTGTTAAGTTTCTATTTTTTTTTGTGGATACTCACAATAAAAACAAAGTGTTGTGCTTTTCACCAAATAAAGAAAAACAAACATCATGCGAGTTCTGCGTCCTCTCTGTCAGTGAAGTCCATTCTGAAACGCGTCCTAAGATTAACTGTGACTCCGCGAATACTCAGTCAAACAGGTATACAGGCACACAGGCATGAAGCCTGAATTATCTTCTTTTAAATGAAGTAATTTATATAAAAAACAAATTTTCTCATTTTATGTAATCTGTACGAAAAGAGAGAGATGATAGTCGTTCTCGTCTCAGCTCATTAAAGTTAATTTGACCACGCCCACGGAGCGCGCGCTCTTTTCAAACACAAATGCTCTGAGGCGATCCACGCCCACATCAGCTGGATAACCCACCGAAAGAGACTCATATTTACGACGCTGTGAGGAATAATACTATCTTAATAATAATCCTGGAAAAAATTACCTCAGAAGTGCAGGTAGTTTCATTTTGAGGAGCAACAGATCCAGCTGAGGAATAGGTACATTCTTTATTCTCAAGTGCTTTGTTCTAATCGCGATATGGAATAGTGTCTGTAAACAAAAAGACTGTTTGAATATGTATCACATTTTTGTGTGTGAATGAATGAACAGCTTTTACCTAACTATATTGCAATACTGAGATGAGTAAAAAGCGACTGAAATATGTTGAAATAAAATATTTGTGTATAAGCAACGTATTAAACTGCAAATTAACATTTATATGCCCTAATATATCATTAAAACGATATGTTACATATGAAAGACAAGATGTCGTTTTTACTGTAAAATACTGCCACATCAAATAAGCTTCTTTGCTAAGATGTTATTATAGTGTTTGTTCGATTAGGCTATATTCAAACTAATTAATCCGCAACTGTGAAATATGTATGATAAAATGTATACTTTAGTTTATACAAAGAAATATTACATTTAAAATATAGTTAAAATTTTAATTGTTGTTGTAATTGTAACATTTTTATTAAAATAGCAAAAATATATGTACATATAAATAAATCTTAGGTAAATCTTAAAAGGTCAATATAAGCCTCCTCTTTAAATTATTTGTATTGTGTTTTATTAGTGACACATTTGGGATATATTCCCAAACTTTCTGTAAATACAGTATGATAATTAACTGCACAATTACTAGAAATGTTTACATTGGATATTCTACAATTTGCAAGCACAATTTGCAAAATAAATAAATAATTGGAACTGTGAACCAATTTTGTATTATATAGGCCTATATATATACACTCACCGGCCACTTTATTAGGTACCCCATGCTAGTAACGGGTTGGACCCCCTTTTGCCTTCAGAACTGCCTCAATTCTTCGTGGCATAGATTCAACAAGGTGCTGGAAGCATTCCTCAGGGACTTTGGTCCATATTGACATGATGGCATCACACAGTTGCCGCAGATTTGTCGGCTGCACATCCATGATGCGAATCTCCCGTTCCACCACATCCCAAAGATGCTCTATTGGGTTGAGATCTGGTGACTGTGGAGGCCATTTTAGTACAGTGAACTCATTGTCTTGTTCAAGAAACCAATTTGAAATGATTAGAGCTTTGTGACATGGTGGAAGTAGCCATCAGAGGATGGGTACATGGTGGCCATAAAGGGATGGACATGGTCAGAAACAATGCTCAGGTAGGCCGTGGCATTTAAACGATGCCCAATTGGCACTAAGGGGCCTAAAGTGTGCCAGGAAAACATCCCCCACACCATTACACCACCACCACCAGCCTGCACAGTGGTAACAAGGCATGATGGTTCCATGTTCTCATTCTGTTTACGCCAAATTCTGACTCTAACATCTGAATGTCTCAACAGAAATCGAGACTCATCAGACCAGGCAACATTTTTCCAGTCTTCAACTGTTCAATTTTGGTGAGCTCTTGCAAATTGTAGCCTCTTTTTCCTATTTGTAGTGGAGATGAGTGGTACCCGGTGGAGTCTTCTGCTGTTGTAGCCCATCCGCCTCAAGGTTGTGCGTGTTGTGGCTTCACAAATGCTTTGCTGCATACCTCGGTTGTAACGAGTGGTTATTTCAGTCACTGTTGCCCTTCTATCGGCTCGAACCAGTCTGGCCATTCTCCTCTGACTTCTGGCATCAACAAGGCATTTCCGCCCACAGAACTGCCGCTCACTGGATGTTTTTTCTTTTTCGGACCATTCTCTGTAAACCCTAGAGATGGTTGTGCGTGAAAATCCCAGTAGATTAGCAGTTTCTGAAATACTCAGACCAGCCCTTCTGGCACCAACAATCATGCCACGTTCAAAGTCACTCAAATCAACTTTCTTCCCCATACTGATGCTCGGTTTGAACTGCAGGAGATTGTCTTGACCATGTCTACATGCCTAAATGCACTGAGTTGCCGCCATGTGATTGGCTGCTTAGAAATTAAGTGTTAACGAGCAGTTGGACAGGTGTACCTAATAAAGTGGCCGGTGAGTGTATATGTATTGTCATTGCATTCTTGTGGCTCAGTGACACACCTGAATGAAAGGGTCATTAGTATGCAGCCTCATTATGCGCTCATTACGCGGGCCATTGTCTTCTCAGGTGTGAATCACAGCAGGTCACACCCCTGCGCATATTGCCTTTCCAAACAAAAAGGGTCATACTAAATTTAAACTAATCTATTGTTTTATGTGAATGATAATGCAGGATGATTTTCAGATCATTTTGAAGAAAAAATTCTAGGCGACAACATCCATTAGTCAAAAGTCTTGTGGACACATATTTAGTATGTGTTTTGTGGCCTTATTTCAGAAACTTTAAGTTTTAGTTTTTTTCAATAACCACGCATAAACAATATTCTCTCAAAAATACAAACATGTACATACATGTTGCTCACATATTATGGTAGCCCTGTTTGTGCTAAATAGAGTGTAATTACACCTTTGTCAGTAATTTGTTTATAAGCAACTGAAAAAAGCACAAATGTCAGTGCATATCAAAACATCTCAAGGAGCCCAAAAACACCTTAGACCCCAGAGGGTTAACCTGTTAAGCTTCACCAGAGCGGGGGCGCACTGAAGCATTTTTTTTTTTAAATAGTTCAAAGTTACTATCAGATTTAATGTTATTACCTTATACATCATTAAAAATATATAAGACTCAAGTTTCAGTATTTGACCACTATTGTATTCTAAGAAACTTGTAGTGACAGTTATGTCTTAATTTGTGTCAGGAGATATGTAATTAAAAAATGAGTCGTTACCTTTAATATGAATTATGAGCGTCAGCTGCTCTCATTCAGAAAAAAACTCCTGTGCGATCGTCATGACAGCGCTTGACAAAACAACGTCCCTCAGCTCAAACGTGCAGATTTAGAGAAATATTGATAGATTCTCATAGGTTTACATCAGATTTCTATAGACAGGAATAATATTTATTGAATTTATACCCAAATGCGTCGATGTAATCATTATGAGCGCTGGATACTCTGATGTACTGTGTTTTCAATCCATACTAGCAGCCCGAGGGCGCCGTGTGCACAGCGCTAGTCCATATATGGATCACATGAAGAAGAGCCATAACCATGTGACATTCAGGAAGTCCTGACACAAAAAAACAAAGCTTCCAGAGATCGCTGTAACATGCAGATAAAGACGTTTTGAAGAAAATAAACATGATTGCAATGATATTTGAGTTACCTGTGTTCTTCAAGCCATGTCAGGTATTTTCATAATAATAGATTATATTTATAATGTAATGCTAATCGATATAGACTTTATCATTGCGCAGAATACTATAAAATAATATATTTTCTGTCTTATTTTTTTATCTGAAGCCAAATCAAATCACAGAAGGTTATTTAAAACACTCGACTTTGCGTTATAAAGTAAGTTTGGAGCACAAACATGATTTAAATCTCATAAATTGTCGTGTATTGATGGTGTGCTAAGCTAACATGCTAGCTAACTCTAGGTGCACCTGCCACCCAGCTGTTATTTTTTATGATTTTTTTCTAAATATAAATGCTTACTGAAATGTTTCTTTTTTCAAAAAGGGCATTTGATACAGTTTCAAATGTGAACTGATAACTTTGATAAAAGAAATGAGTGATTGAAACAGTGTGAATAGCCAGTCGTTAGTGATTATAATGCAGACAAAAGAAAAGCATATTTAGAGCCATAACCAGGCTGGAGAGGTGTGAATGTGTGCAGGGGAGACTGACACTGAATGCGGCTCGTTTTGCACCACAAAACAGCAGCGACAATAGACTGAATAGATACTAGAAGATGACAATAAACACCAGTTTGCATTTTAGAGTCTAATCAAAATAAAGTCATATGACATGATCTTGAAAAACATTTAACTAAATGCAGAGTTTTAGACTTGTCATCTTCAAATTTTAAATATAACATGGTCAGACATGTGGCTTTAGTTGCAGTGCATTTCTAGATTGATACAATGCCAACTTCAATTTTATTTTCATGAAGATGTTTCATAGAAATACATTTCTAATAACTTTACAAAACTTTGAAGCCATTTATAATTTTTTTTTCATTATGACTAATTAATTCCACATTTACAATAAACTGCTAAGTGTCAGCTTTCAAATGAGATCTTACTTGTGCTTTTAGTACAAATGGTTCATGAACTGCACCTGTTTCAGTTTGGGAATGCCATTTCTGGGGATTTTTCAAAAGTGGGGTTGCAGCTTAACAGGTTAAGTATGGGTGTAATAATAGCAGATTTAAGAGATAGAGATACAAAACCAGACCCAAGTGAAGTGTGAACAATTTTAGTAATCAATGGCAAAAGGGCTGGTAAACAAGCTTTCACTAAAGGAGTTGGTAGAGGGTCTAACTGACAAGTCGAAGATTTAGATTTACCTATCAGACCCACAATCTCTGAAGTTGTTGTTAGTGTAAAGGTAGAGAAAGCAGAGTGGAGAGGTACGTGAGTGATAGGCTGACAGGGGTCATTGTGGAGAGTACCAGTAAGTAATTGCTGATGTACATTTTCAACCTTAGATGTAAAAAAAGTCAAAAGGCGATCACATAAGTCAGTGGAATACATATCAGATGGCAAAGAATCAGGTGGTTTCAGAATATTGTTTACAGCCAAAAAAAGAGACCTGGAGTTCCCATTGCTAAGTCCAATTACGTTGGAGTAGTAATCGGATTTAGCTTTAGTCAGTACATTCTTATAGTTCTGAATATGTTCAGCATACATGTCTTTATGAACAGTAAGGCCAGACCTGAGGTACAGCCGCTCTAACCTACGGCCTATAGTTTTCAGTTCACGCAGTTCAGGTGTAAACCAAGGAGCCGAATGTATAAATGAAACAGTTCAAGTTTTTATAGGTGCAAATTCATCTAAAATCATATTCAGTCCATCATCGTAATATTTTACCAATTCATCAACAGTAGAGAAATCAGATTTACTGGAGAAGATGGCAAGTTCATCAGCAAAGGTATGCAGATCAATATTCTTAATATTCCGAAATGTAATCGGGCAACACAGGTGTAGCAACAATGAGTTTGTTTGGGGGAATTATTAACTCAAATGGGGAATATTATTCATGGGTTAATGAATATGTAATTGCATACATAAATTAAATTATCCCAAATAGGGAGTGGACTAAACCTCACCATACATGAGTAATTAACACAATCTCTCGTAGTAATTATTAGTATCTGGGTTGGTTAAGTCAGATTAATTATCAGGGAAAATTTACATGTGTTTCCAATTCAGTTTGTCAGGCACCCTGTCCGTCCTGCGGGCCGGAGCCGAAAACTTCCTTATATCACGAGATTACCTGCCTGTAAACCGAGTGAACATTTCCCTGTGGCCACGAAGGAATATTCACTGGTATACGGGTCTTTCAGATAGTTACAACAGGGTAGAGCTTGGTAGTCGTTAAATCTTTGACATTTACAGAGATTTCACAGTATAGGACAATGAGACAGATTCACTTCAAAAGGTTATGAATTTAACACAACTAATGGTTACATAAACTACTTAAAATCACGCAAGAGTAAATATGCATATCAAAACAAACAATTAACAAAGGATTGCAATACGACGTATTTGGAGAGAGAGAGAGAGAGAGAGAGAGAGAGTGAGAGAGTGAGTGGGTGTGAGAGAGTGGGTGTGAGGGAGAGAGAGTGAGAGAGAACAGTTCAAAACAGTTCAAAAACAGACCCCAAAGGTTTCTAAATTAATCTCAACCTTAAGCAGCATGTATCCTTAAATTTTACTTGCTTTACGGTCCCCGTGTGCGGCTGTGTGGCAAAGTCTGGTCGCGGAGTGTCTGGAGCGTCTTCCGATAGGAGGTAGATGTTTGCGATCGCTTCAGCTGCGGCCCGCACGAGAAACAATAAATCTTAGGCTTGTTTCGTTCGTGAATACACTGACCGAAGTCAACTATCAAACTGAGGTAGCTCAAATAAAAGAAAACTTAGATTAAAACAAAGTAGGAAACGACGATGAAGAATAGGCAGAACTCCAGCTGGAGTTTGCAGGAAATTTGGAATTTCTCTCTCTGGCTTAGAAGACTTGCCCTGAGGAGAGTGTGGCGGTGCATTTTGAAGGAGCTCGAGACACGCCTTTCTCACGTGTCTGATCCAATCGTTTGGGAGGAGGCGGGTCGGCAAACCTTGTGGTTCCCGAGGTACACGCCTCCCGGGTCACGTGCATTAGCAGATAAAGATTTAGTAACACTATACTTCTAAACTAGGTATTAATAAAATCATGCATCATATTAAATTTTGAGTTGCTGATTCAATCTTCTTTGATTATTCTGATTACAACGATATCGCACACGATAGGGTTGGGCGTTAGTGAGATTAAGATACATGATTTTTCGTGATTAGACACATATCAGATCGCTTACATCTCATAAAACTTTCAGTTATGCAGATTTGGTAACAAGGGAATCATGAAAACACAACCACAAGACATTTTATACATTTCCAAAGGGGATTTTTGATCCCATGTGTTCAGAGTGTTTCTTGTGTGTATATGGGCATTCAGAAGTTCAACCAGCGTCGGTCACGCGGTTAATTTGTGATCGAGTCCAGTTCGTGTATGTGTGTGTGTCAGTGTTGTGTGTAACGCGTTACAAAGAAACGCGTTACAGTAACGTAACTACTTTTTCGGGTAAAAAGTAGTGTAATGCGCTACTACTGAAAATTTGGTAACGAAACGTAGTTCCTTTTTCAATTCGGCGCAACGTTACTTTCCCCAGGGACAGATTATCTGTCCCTGGGATTTGACAGCGATCTCCGTCATTTGATAGATTTGACCGCGATCGCCATCTCCGTAGTGAACGCCCCAGAGAGAAATGCACATAATGGATTACATAATCAGAGAGTAGGCTAGCCTATTTCTTTTCGTTTTGAATGGTTTCGTTTAAAGACATTTAAAGCTTAAATTCTATACGTTGAGTTTCGGTTAATTTATGTCTGAGATGCTCCAGTTCACGTGCAATGCAAGTGACCACGCCGGCGCTTCCATGATTATATTGTCCCCTTTATTTGCTTATTAAATCCAGGCATTTGGTTGATAAAAAATTGATTAAAATTAAGATACAATTTATACAAAACGAAATTCGCTTCAAAGAAAGGCTTTCTTCAAAACAAAACTTAACCCTCTGGGGTCCTTCATTTCAGGGTCACACTCAGGGTCTTCGGGACCAAATGGTCCGGAAGGATTAGATTCATATTTATTAAAAGAAAATCATATATATATTTTTTTTACTTGTTTTTTATAATTTTTTTTTCTTTTCTTTTTTGGTGTTTTGAGACAATTTTATGATTTATAATTAATATTTATGCAATAATTATGACCCATTTTTTCCCATTGAATATAATATAATTTTTTTATAAATATGTATTATTTTTTTTTTTTTTTAAAGCTGTATTTCATTTTAGAGTCAAGCCTAGGCCTCATGAAAACAATTTTTGAAATGAGATGGATGCCATCTGCTGGACACACTGATCATTTTTATCACGCAATAGCACATTTTTACCACTAGTGGATTTACAGCTCTCTGTAGAAAGGGTTCAGAATTCTTGTGAGTTTTGCACATCTTTGACAATTTTTTTCAGGTTGTTGATTTTAAAATATAATAACAGATTCTCAAAGACTTTTTTGTCTTGTTTTTTGTTTGTTTGTTTGGTTTAAATGGTAATTTGAAGTGCCAGTTTTACTTTATAATACAGATTATTATAAATATATAATACAGTGTGTGTGTGTGTGTGTGTGTGTGTGTGTATGTGTGTGTGTCTGTTTTGCACTCTTGATGTTTTAGAGATTCACCCCTTCACTGTTAAGTCCTTTTTTCTGCATCCTGGCTGATTTGTAGATTGTATGCAAAAAAAAAAAAACTCTGACAATTTCCCATTCATTTCCTATGGGGGTCATTTTTGACCAAAGAGCAGAAGTGTGACGACCACTTAGCATGCTTGGATCATGACCTCAATATTTTTTGTTTGTTCACATACCTAATACCATAAAAGTCACCTAGTTTCGTAACATTCCGATGAAGCTGTGATTTTTAAAAATTCAAAACATATTTATGTAATCTGAATTTATTAGTGTGTTTGTGTATAAAAGTGTGTGTGTGTGTGGATGTGTCTGTTTTGCACTCTTGATGTTTTATAGATTCAGCCCTTCACTGTTGTGTGCTTTTTTTCTGGATCGTGGCTGATTTGTTGATTGTACGCACAAAACAACTCTGTATTGTCACATTTTTGTCAATTTCCCATTCATTTCCTATCCATTTGAACCCGAAGTCCCTGAGTGTGACCATTTTTTTTTACAACCACTTAGACTATTCAAATCCTGTCCCCAATTTTTTTGGGTGTTCATATACCAAGTACCAACAAAGTCACCAAATTTCGGACCATTCCGATGAAGCTATGATTTTACACATTTTTTTATTTAAATTCTTCGGGTCCATTTGGTCCGAAGAACCCCAGAGGGTTAATGAAGTGGTCAAAATCATGTCTGATTGACTCAATGTCTCCCGATATATTGCACATCCATCTTACTCGCGCTGTTCACTTTTCATAATCAGCATAGATGGAAAAAAAATAACAATATAATATTTTAACAAATATGAAACTAAATGCGCTTTTAATGGCTACAACACGTAGGCTATAGTAGGCCTACAGAGTCTCTATTTGTATATTGCTGCACAAGCACATTCATTTAATTCTGAATTTTGCACACATAAGTTGAAGGGCATTTGTTTACGTGCATAGTAAAACATATCTGCAACATTTATCAAGTTCACGGATAATTGTGCGTGCATTTATTAATCATTATGATACTAAAATCATAATAAAGTAGGCTAAAGTAGGCTATTTTGGAAGACCGTGAACATCTGCTTCATGGAGCTCACAGTCTGATTCAGCATGACGCTATGAGTGTTGAGGATTGTCACGGTTCCTCTCAGTGTCTTGCCAATGGTTCGCAGGGATTCGCTCTGGGTGGTGAGTTGTTCTTTTAACTGTGGGAGCTCCGTCTGAATTTCAGCCACGTGTCGTCGCACCGTGGCTATGTTCACAGCGTTGACGCTGGACATGCCAATGTTGAACAGCGTGCCCACGGCTGCAGCGGCCCCGAGCAGCGCTCCCAGGAACCGTTTGGAATGTTTGCTGTGTCCTCCCAATTCCGCTTGGGTGACGGTCATCTTCTCGAGTTGGTTCAGCATGTGCTCGACGTCGGCTTCGGCGTGGTTGAGGGCGGCTTCTGTCCATCGCGCACCTGCCCAACTGTACTGTGCCACCGAGCTTGGGTAGTGCGCCCGGTACACATTTCGGGGGTCAAGTCGCACATACACTTTCTGTGTGTGCGTTCGGCAGTTAGTAATCAGAAGTCCGGGCTGATCTCTCAACACAATACCCGATGCCGGTCCTGGGGAGATGACGTCGGCTGGCGGCTGGCCTCTAGTCGACTGAACGCACATGATGAAGATCCACAGCAACATCCTGTCATAGGCAAGAGAGAGAGAGGTATGGAGGAGAATGGGAGAGAGAGAAGGCACAGGTCAGCGAGGTTGGTCCCGGGTTGTATGGGACAGTCTTTCGCTGCGATGACGGCGGTTGAGTTTTAGCTTGCATTGGCCCCTCCCTGTCTGTCCCTGCTAGGGGCCACATGTCTTTTGATCTGATTGCGGTGGACCCATTTGAGAACTGGTTCTTTCTGTCCCCGTTTTAGCTGGATTTGGTATGCAACGGGGGAGAGTTTGTTCACAATCTCGTGAGGTCCCGGCCAGTGAGGCAGAAGCTTCTTTGACCGCCCCCGGGGTGGCGGGGCGAAGATGTAATACAGGACTTTGTCGCCCACATTGAACTCGTGGTGGGATGCCTTTTGGTCATAATATGCTTTATGGCCTTCAGCGCTGATTTTCAGGTGTTGCTGGGCGAAAGCGAAAGTTGTTTTCAGGCGTTTATGGAGCTCATCCAGGTACTGGAACGTGGTGTAGGCGGTGACGAGGTTGTGGTCTCCTGGTTGGTACAACAGGTGTAATGGCAGAGTCATCTGCCGCCCGGTCATGAGTTCGAATGGGGACACCCGTGTTGATTCCTGCGGTGTGGCTCGGAGGGCCATCAACACAAGGGGGAGTTTCACATCCCAGTCTTTTTGGTTTGTCGATACGTACTTCCTTAGCATGTGGACCACCGTTTGATTGGATCTCTCGACTTGCCCTGATGAGCTCGGATTTTGACTGATGTGTAGTCTAGCTTGTACCCCTAGACATCTCCAGATCTTCTGCATGATCTCGGCAGAGAAGTGGGTACCTCGGTCTGAGTTGACTCTTAATGGCAATCCGAACCGGGAGAAGACGTGGTTCATCAGGAGGTATGCCGTTGTTTGGGCAGTGTCGTAAGGTGCTGGCAGACACTCTACCCACTTGGTAAACTGACACACCACTGTGAGAAAGTACTTGTTGCCTCTTGTCGACCTGGGCAGGGGTCCTACCCAGTCGATTTGGAGGTCTGACCATGGGAATGTGATTCCTCTGCGTTGCAGTGGGGCCCTGTGATTTGGGTTTGCTGGTTGGAATTGACAGCAGACCAAGCATTCTCTCACATACTCTGCCACATCTTGCTGCATGCCTGGCCAGTATGCCACCTGTCTGAGTGTGTCATACGTGGCTCTGGTACCGTGGTGTCCAGCATAGGGTGTGTTGTGGGCGTGCATTAGCATCACCCCCCTTTGGCCCAGTGGCATCACGAGCCTAGGCGGTGTGGTGCCATCAGGGTCAAACCATAGAATGTCGTCCCTCACACGCAGCATATGTCTGGAGTTGTGTAGATGTCTGAGGTATGAGTCGTCCGCTAAGGCTGTAGGTGAGATAGGGTGGCAGGAGGGGTCAGAGAGGTGGTCAAGAATTGTCTTTATAGCAGTGTCTGTGGCTTGCATATCCGCAATATCGTTGTTAGAAATTTGCGGCGTTAGCGATAGCGGCTGTGAAGCTGGTGCTGTCGCAGGCAAGGGCCGTTTGCTGCGGGTTAGTACCGCCACATCAGGTGTTGGTGTGGGGTTTGGGGAAGACCACAGCTCACCGTGGAGGGCACCCGCTTTGGCAAGGCCGTCAGTGTGGTCATTAAAGTCTTTGTCTAGGCCTGGCAGTTTTGAATGTCCCTTTACCTTCTTCCAGTACACGGTGACATCGTGTGTTGTTGTGATGTTATCACATTCCTGGAACAGGTGTTGGTGTTTGACAGGCTTGTTGTTTGCTGTTTTGAAACCATTTCGTTTCCAGATCGGGAGATGGCACACAAAACTGAGTCTGACATAGTTAGAGTCTGTGCAGATGAGAAGTTCACTGACGTTATGGGCTGATGCGATTTGTCGCGTGTCTAGCATCGCAGCAGGTGAGTCGTCAGAGCAGTTCTGACATGCAGCCAGGCCGTTTCCCAATGCCGACTTGTGATTCTGTGCATATCGTGCCTCGACATCTCGTCCTTGTAGAGCCATTAACCACGTGGCTATGCGTGCATTGGTGACCACGCCGTTTCGGATGCGTTGGCTGTTGAGGCACATTACGGGCTGGTGGCAAGTGTCAATGATAACTTTCTGTGCTCCAATGTAGTTGGAGAAACGCTGTATGGCCCATACCGTACAGAGCAAAGCTTTTTCACAGTCTGAGAATTTACACTCTGGAGGGAGAAGCGTCTTGCTGGCATATGCGACCACCTTTTTGTCTTGATCGTGCATTTGGTATAGGCCAGCACTGAGACATTGGTCAGAAAATCCTGCTTCCAGGTAGAATTCCTTTTGAGGATCGGGGTAAGCGAGACAGGGGGCTGAGCATAAATGTCTTTTTAGTGCCGCCATGGCGTGTTCTTGAGCATCTGACCAGACGAAAGGGCAGTCCTTTTTCAGCAGCGCTGTGAGGGGCTTGGCGATGTCCGAATAGTTTTCGATGAACTGTCGGGAGTAATTGCATACCCCTAGAAAGCTTCGCAGTTCAGAGACGTTAGTGGGCGGCTTGATGTTTTGAATGGCGTGGATACGGTTTGATTGTGGTTCGATGCCATGGGATCCGACGAGAAGGCCCACGTAGTTGACCTTGGTGCGGCACCACTGTCCTTTGTGGAGAGCTATTTTGGCGCCGGCAGCGGATAATTGGTTCAAAACATAGTCTATTTCTTTCAGGTGGTCTGCCACCGTCGTGCTCTTCATGAGAACATCGTCCACGTAAATCAGGTTACCTCTCATCCTGGCGTCAGGACAGGCTTTGTTCAGGAAGATGTTAAACTCAGCTGGTGAGTTGGCATACCCGAACGGGCATCTGTTGAAGGTGAACTGTTGGTTGCCGAAGGTAAATGCCAGCTTGTGTTGGTCTTCTGGGTGCACTGGAATGGTCCAGAATCCAGAGGCCACATCGAGTGTAGAGAAGATGGTGGCTCCTCTGATTCGGGGTATTTCCTGTTCAAGTTGGGTCATGGGCCACCGTGACAACGGTACCTGTTGATTCAGCTTGCGATAGTCAATGGTGGGCCGCCATTTCCCATTCGGTTTGAGAACGGGCCAGATGGGGGCAGAGTAGGTGCTGTTACATGGACGGATGACACCTTTCTCAACCATGGATTCTATGATTTCCTGCACTGGTTCGTGCGAGGCGATGGGAAATTTGTACTGCTTGACGAAAGTGGGAGGAGCCTCGGGATGCATGGGGATGCGCACCGTGTGGAGGTTGGTAAGGCCGCAGTCTAAAGAGTCTTTGGCAAAGGATTCTTTGAACTTGTAAAGGACTTGTCTTAGTCTTTGGCGGTCTGTGTCATTCTGAAGTGCATCAGCATCTTGTAGAATTTGCTGCACTTGAGATTCAAAACCTTGATATGGCTCCTCTGTCGATGTGTCATCAGTCGATTTGATCTTTAAAGGCATAGCAGGTGCATTAGTCTCACTGGCAGGCTGGTGGGAGCCTGTGTACACTGCGAGGTGTTGGTCCTCTGTAAGCTCAGTTCTGCACACTTGGTCCTTGGCCACTGACATGACAGATGTGATGGCAATGAGTTGGAAGGGCAGCGTGAGCACTGTGTTGTCTGTGTGCCCGTCAGGTATCAGTGCAGGTGGAAGGGGCCCGATGTCGGGTAATACGAGTTCAAAGTCATGAAAGTCGTGGCTCACTAGCCATCCTAGCCTGTAGGCCCTGGGAATGCTGATGTCCCTTGCTGTGCAGTTGTTGAACAGAATGTAGACTATCCGAGATGACACTTCCGTGAGGGGTGTGGCTTCGAGTGTGAGTCCAAGGTCTCCACATTCAGGTGAAGGTTGGAAGAAACCAGGCGTGTGGTTCAATGTTTGGTTCCGTCGTATGTTGAGACGCACAGCGACCCCTTTGGTGTAAGCTGGTACTACAGTTGCTTGTTCGTTGATTAGAGTGCAGACTTCAGGGATGGTCTGCCCCGACAGTAGATTGTCGTGATTGCTGGGAACAGGTGGCTGCAGAGTCAATGGGGCCCATACCACTTCATTCTGCGTGTCCACATGAGCTTTGAGGCGAATCAGAACGTCTGCTCCAATGTAGACATCGTGGACTGGATCCGGAAGGATCAGGATGTAATGGGTCAGACACCGGTGATTCCACTTTAATTGCAAAGCACAGATCCCTTTGGCAGATACCATGGAGGATGGGTGTGCGTTGAGAGGAAAACGTGTGCGTTTGCTGGTATAGGGCAGGTCCGGTGTGTTGTCAATGATGGCATTGAACAGCGCGAGACTTATAGCTGAATGGTCGGCCCAGATTGCCAAAACAATGTCTGTTGTGGTTACATCCTGCAGCTGCATGTCGGTTCTGACCTGAGGGCAGTAGGTATCAGAGCCTTGGCTGGTTTTGAAAGTGCAAAGTAGCGAACTTGACCCTTGATCAGCTGTTGTGGCTGGGTCGCCATGTCTGGCTGAGGGAATTCCCGTGAACTCTGTGACCTGACAGTCTGGCTCAGCAGATTTGTTTGGCGAAAGGGGGAGGGGTTCACGCACTTGAGCCCAAACTTGCAGGTGTTTGAAGTCCAGTAACGGCTCGAATCGATCCAGCAGGTCTTTGCCTATTAGGAATGGATAAATGTTCATTGGTGAAACATAGACCGGATGTACTAAACTCATCGGGCCGATTGCCAGGTGAATGGGGGCAACGTTTCTCAGCTGGATGTCGTTTTGGCTGTACGACTGCACATTCAGCTCACAGGTGTGGAAGTTAAGAGTTCGATTCTGTCTTTGAGCTTCAAATTTGAGTTTTTCAAAAAGTTCAGTCGATATGAGTGTGAGATCGGAGCCCGTGTCCACGAGCGTTTCGAGTCTCACCTCCTTTTCCAAAGTTTCCAAAGTGTGGGGTCTTGTGTGTTGATCGATAAACAGTGTGGTTGTGTTAGGTGTGGCTCGCTGTGAATGCAGATCACCAAGACAGCACTGACTGGTACCTTTAGGTGAGCGCTGCTACCGTCTTGTTCAGGGAGTGCAGTGTTTTGTTCTGGAAGTGCAGTTGGCAGCCGGAGTGAGTGAGGGGTGTTGTCAGTTGGTGATGCAACAATGAGTTCACTAGTCCGTGACTGAGAAGCAGTGTTCTGGGCTGTCAGTTGGAGGGAGTGAGTGGCGCTGTCACTTAGTGATGTGACAGCGAGTTCCATAGTCTGTGGTTTGACAGTGTCTGTGGGGCCGTCATTGGGAGAAGCGTTGGGAGTGGAGTTGGCTTCAGGCCTCAGGTTTAGTCATGCGGTGTCTGGCTTGTCCTTGTCTTTCTTGTGAGGTTTCTTTTGAAGAAACTCTCTCAGCATGCTCAGAAGTTCTGCAGCGTCAGACGCGGCGGCATTGTCTCTGTTGGATTTGAGTTCCAACTTCAGCTTACCGGTGTCATTTTGAGAGGGGTCTTTCAGCCGGCTCTCTGGGCTTGTTGTTCGGGGAGATGGAGGTTGGTTCCTTCTGGGTTGCCGGCCAGTTTCCCAGGTGCCCCCTCCCCTTTGGTTGTGGGAGGTAAGAGGCCGGTCCCAGAATTCCCCAGTGCGGCTGTTCTGCTGCCTGGGGCGGGCACCCCCACGACCGCGCTGACCTCTGCTGGGCTGGAATGGTCGTGGCTCTCTGCTGGCAGGCTTGTAACTGGGGTGCTGTGCGCCCTCTAGGGATAGCTCTGAACGGTGCTCAGAGACCGGGCAGATTGTGGGGTTTCTCACAGTCTTGTCAGAGATAGTCTTTTGTTTGGTGTATGCTTTGTGAGCCAAGTCACGCAGTTGTTGGATTGACATAGTCCGTGGCTCAGCCAAAACCCCGAGGTGGTGCGATAGGGTCGGATGGAGATTCCGCAGGAACAAAGTTTTGAAGTTACCGTCCTCCTCCATTCCGGACTCATTGCGAGATCCGAAGTAGGCTTGTCGGAGGCGGCCGTAGTAAGCTTGTGGGGTTTCTAGTCGGGCCTGCTTGAGGTCCATTGCGGTTACGAATCCACTCTCTGAGTCGGGGTCGGAGAATTCACGGATCAGAGCTTGTCGCAGCTGCTGGTAGTCTGTTTTGACAGCCTCAGGTTGCCTGTCTAGAAAACTCCGCACGTCACGGCTTGAAGTGATCCTGAGAAGATACAACTTATCCCAATTAGTGACGTTGGCCCCTCACAGGTGAAAGTCAATGTCTTGTAAGTAAGAGTGAACATCGTGGCCTCCTGCTGGATTGGGAGTGAAGGTCGGGATGTTTCTAGCCAGCTTGTCCAGTTCTTTATGGGCCGTGTGGTGACCGATGGCCTGACCCCGCCCCTCTTCAGCTGGTGGGGGCACGTGGCGGCTGGCTAGTGATGTCTTTAGCAATGGGCTTTCGCCCCCCTTTTCAGGTCTGGGTTCTTGGCTGAAAAGTGCAGGCTCGCTGGTGAGGGTTAACGGAGTGATGGGTATTTCCCCCTCCAGGTCGCCTTGCAATTTGTAAGAGTGTTTGAGTTCTTTGTGGACCAAGCCCAGTTCATACTTTAGATCATGTCGCTGTTGGGCAAGCTCGGTAATTTCAGTTCGAGCTGCGTGCAAATGTTTTTCACAGGCCTTGGCTCTGGCCTCTTTGTCTTGTATTTTACTCTCTGCTCTTTCTAAAAGGGCCTCGGCGCGCTGCAGTCTGTCCTGGAGCTCCTCCGTGGTGCGTTTCTCCGACTGCACCCTCCTGTCTGTGTCCGTGCGCAGATCCTCCAGGGCCTTTTGCAGTCTTTCCACTTCCTCTTGTGATTCTGGGGGCATTTCGTCCTTGTCTTACTCCTCCAGAAGTAGCTGATCCAGGCGCTCCTGTGTGTGATCCTTTTGTTTGCGGGCCTCCTCCAGTTGAGTCTTTAGTCCTGCGATTTCCTTTTCCAGATTGGCATTGTCCTCCTCCGCAGAGCATGCCTGTGCCACTAAGTTGTGAGCTAGACGTCCGATGATCCGACTCCATTCCTTTGAGCTGTAGGTCTGCGTTGGGTCGTTGGCCATTATCTGGTCCACCTCGGCGTCCAGTTCCTGCCGGGTCGGAGATTTCGGGTCGCCAGAGTCCTTGGGCAGACAGCCGGTTGTCATGGCTCGTAACCAAGCATCCAGATTGCTCCAATGGTCCGCGGGGCTGGAAGCACGTGACATTCTGACTCCCTGAGGGCGAGAGAGAAACACAACACACACAAAGGGCCAAGGCAAGCTTGTTTTGAGGCTACCGAGCTGTAGTACAGCCGTGCCGTCTATAGAAATTTGGCTAACTGATGTAAACAGTTAGGCAGGCCAATTTTCGCGGGTCACCGAAATAGAGGCTGCTTGGTTGTCACTCTATTATTTAGCTTCCTTGGAGGGTCTCTTGGTGAACTGAAAGAAACAAAACATAACAGACCAAAACAAAACAAGGAAGAGAAGATCGAGAGGGGAAAACAAAACAGAAATATCGCAGTAAAAATAAAACCTAAGTGAATTGACCTGTGTGTAGCCACTGATAACTCAGAGGGTGTGTCTTAGGGAGAAAGAGGCAACCCAACGCTCAGAAAATATATCTGGGGGAATATCTCATATGCTGTGGCTTATGCTACGTGGCAAGGTTTTTATCAAAATCCAGTCTTACCTGGGGTGAATTGAGGTGAAACCCAGGCGGCCTCAGCGAGCGTGATCAAACTTTTCCGTCGCCACCAAACACTCGACCGCCATGACCCCGGACTCTACGTTGCTCTGTCACGGTTACGCCCACTCAAACAGCACGTGACTGTAAGCACAACCTGGTATTCTCTGAGGTGTCAACCGGCCGACCGCACTGCAAAAGTGGGCGGTGCACAGAACCCCGCCAGCTGAGCTGACGTAGACAGTGGCGCATGCACCGGTCCTCGCAATTGACTCGTGCGTTGGCTGAGTGGTTGAGCCTTTGGAGCACCAGGTTGCTGATGTCACGTTACTGCGTGCCGCAACCGATGTCAGAGATAGCAGACCCCGAGAGCCACCGCACGGTCAGTGTCAGTGACGCCAGTCGGCAGACCCGCCCACAGAGGACAACAGGGGCTCCCACAATCCACCACAGGTGCTGAGACTTTAACCTGTACACATGCACAACGGAAAGAACAAGGGAGCTTAAAGTGAATTAAGATTTTCCTGCTTAAGGCAAATTTAACTCACTTTAAACAACAACAAAAAAACAATTATTATTATTATTTCCTTTTTTATACTCAAAGTAATTTAAGTAGGAGAAAAACGGAAACTAATAAACCTAAAAAGGGATAGGTAGTAACAAAATGGCTTTGAAGAGAAAATTGATTTAACCTGGACAGGAAAAACAAATTAAGAGATGAACAGCATTGCCAACTGACGTTAGCACCAAAAGCAATTAGACGCGGATGGTAATTATTAAAACTAACCTAACCCGATGGGAGTTAGCAATAACCCAATGCAGGTGGAGGCCAGGAAAGGGGGAGGTGTGGGCCGCTGTAGTGGGTCTTGGAGCCTCAAAGGGGGCGCACTTCCTTTCTGTGGCTCACCTTGACTGTTTGGCACAATTTAAAGTTTTAATTCAAATTATTTTAAACTCAAATCAAAATAAGCCTGGGGGAGATTGACAGAATTAGAATGATCTCTTATAATAATCACAACAACACTGTTGTTGTTAGCAATGATTATAAAATACTCATCAGGAAAACATGAAGGAAAATGATTTCATACAAAGTTCAGTGGAAGGCTGATAGCTGGCTTGAGAAGGTTGTCTGCCACTAGGTGGCCTCTGGCTTTTCAGGGGAGGCTATCAACTAGGGGTGTAACAATACATCGATATGGATCGATACATCGATCAAATGTCTAACGATACGATGCATCGATGGAACACATACAATATCGATTATACGGTACCTTTATTTTGACACTCTCCACATCCTCAAGTAATTTTTCTCAGCTGAAATAGACGCCTGACAAGATTGACTGAACCCTTTGTCACAAAAGCCGGTATTTTCCACTGTCAAGGCATCGCGAGTTCATCTTTTACAGCAGAAACGACAAGCACCCTTGTTTGTGAAACAGTGCGCAGTATTCAGGTCAGGTGACAAGCCTGCTAGTCACTTTGAAAAGACGCGCTAGCTGAGAGGAGTTTCGTCAAAGCTGATTAAAAGTGATCGAGGATGGATTTCAACGAACTTGATGAACCTGTGATATCTTCTTCGGGGCGTAAAAGGAAAATAAGATCTGAAACTTTTTCACGGAATCTTGCTAAAACAGCAGGTTAGTGGTGAGGGAAAAGCTCTCTGTATCGCGTGTACGTTATTCACAACAACAAAGTTTGACAGGCGTCTAGATGTCAGCTGAGGAGATTAACATTACAAAGATTAAGTGTTTTATTAAGTATCATAGCAATTACTAGGCTTTGTTTAACTCTGAAACATGAAATGTGGAGTTATCTGCTTTTGCCACACACAAAAAATATATAGCTATAGCCTATATATAAAAAAATACTTTCAATGCACTTTAATTTAATAATTTACCTGTATTTTTTTTTGTTATTATTACTTAATCAAAACAACCTCTTCTGTTAGTTCATTTGCAAAAACAGATAACTCTGTTTTTACTTGTAACTTGTAACAAACAACTTGTAAATGTCCCAATTGGGAGAGGGTGTGCAATTTTCAAAGAGTTTAATTAAACTTTCATATATTTTTGGATGCATTTGTGAGTTAATAAACATAACTGGTTGTGTAAACTTGGCACATAATATCTAAATATCGATAAATCGATTGATAACCCTGAATCGAATCGAATCGTAATCGTATCGCGGAATTTTTTGAGGTATCGGCAATAATCGTATCGCTGGCTGAGAGAATCGATATCGTATCGTATCGTGATGAACTGTCTGATTTACACCCCTACTATCAACCGACTAAAAGGTGAGAAATTTATAGTGAAAGGGGAGGAAACAAAATTATAATAAAAGCAAAATCAAAAGAAATGAAATATTGTTCCAATTCGAATCAAATCTAGATCCAATGGGGAAGGAGAAACACAGTTTTGTCAAGGAGATCAGAATGATTTCTGATAATAAATCACCAGCCCATTGGAGTTATTAGCAGTGATTATAAAAATGAAACAAAATAAAATCAAACAGACAGTCACTGAGACGGGCAGAGCTGGAAGCAGGGTAGAGGCAGAAATGGATTGAGCAGAAGGATGATAGCTGACCTGGAGGGGTGCCGCCGCTAGGGGCGTCTGCCTCCAAATTAACTATCAGTGATTTGAACTGAGGAATTCTATAACTTAAACTCTAATTCACTTCTGTGAATTGAACTCAAAATAAAATGTCTCAGTCCAAAACAGGAGGATTGTTTTACGAACTAGCAAGCTGTAAATGCAAATATGTATTCAGGCAGCTTATTCGACAATAATCGCGGTGAATTGGGAGGAAATACAACGAGGAGGAACAGCTAGTATGGGGAGTAGATGGGGAGCAGGTCTTTCCCTGCTACTGCCACGCGGTGGCAGTGTCGCGATCAAGCGGCCCAAGCCCACAAGCGTGGTACTTTGAAACTGATACGCGCCTGTGCGCACAGGTTCCTTTCAAACATGAAACAAATATACCCACATTTACAAGTATACTTTTCGCAGATCACGGCGGATCTCAGATGTCTTTTTAGACACGGAACAAGCATACGAACATTTCCTAGTATACTTTTTGCAGATCACGGCGGATCTCTTTGTGCTTGGTTTGCACAGAAAATGGGATGGGATTTTCTAACTGGTTTAGCTAACTTTACGCCAGCGTTTTTTTTTTTTGAAAACCCGAAGTTATTCGTTGCTAACGAATTTAAAGATCTTTTACTGCATGGGGGATTCTCGCCCCAACAGTTAAACCATATACCGGTAATGTGCCTGTGTTTTGAAGATTTCTTCGTTCAAAACAGGGCTTCAGACAGTATTAAAATGTCACAGTCAGGCAAAGAGAAAAACAAGAGTTTCCTTTTCTCTTAGCTGGGCCATGCAGTACTGTCTGTGACTGCAGTTTTTTTTTTCACATCCAGCTGAGAAACTCGAGTAGACTTAATTACACAATGCGCATACGATATTAAATTCCCAAAACACACATGAACATTAATCTGAATATTGATTCCACAGTGAAGTTTGTAAATGCCCGCGTTCTAAAAACCATTAAATGTAGCAACAATGAGTTTGTTTGGGGGAATTATTAACTCAAATGGGGAATATTATTCATGGGTTAATGAATATGTAATTGCATACATAAATTAAATTATCCCAAATAGGGAGTGGACTAAACCTCACCATACATGAGTAATTAACACGATCTCTCGTAGTAATTATTAGTATCTGGGTTGGTTAAGTCAGATTAATTATCAGGGAAAATTTACATGTGTTTCCAATTCAGTTTGTCAGGCACCCTGTCCGTCCTGCGGGCCGGAGCCGAAAACTTCCTTATATCACGAGATTACCTGCCTGTAAACCGAGTGAACATTTCCCTGTGGCCACGAAGGAATATTCACTGGTATACGGCTCTTTCAGATAGTTACAACAGGGTAGAGCTTGGTAGTCGTTAAATCTTTGACATTTACAGAGATTTCACAGTATAGGACAATGAGACAGATTCACTTCAAAAGGTTATGAATTTAACACAACTAATGGTTACATAAACTACTTAAAATCACGCAAGAGTAAATATGCATATCAAAACAAACAATTAACAAAGGATTGCAATACGACGTATTTGGAGAGAGAGAGAGAGAGAGAGAGAGAGAGAGAGAGAGAGAGAGAGAGAGAGTGAGAGAGTGAGTGGGTGTGAGAGAGTGGGTGTGAGGGAGAGAGAGTGAGAGAGAACAGTTCAAAACAGTTCAAAAACAGACCCCAAAGGTTTCTAAATTAATCTCAACCTTAAGCAGCATGTATCCTTAAATTTTACTTGCTTTACGGTCCCCGTGTGCGGCTGTGTGGCAAAGGCTGGTCGCGGAGTGTCTGGAGCGTCCTCCGATAGGAGGTAGATGTTTGCGATCGCTTCAGCTGCGGCCCGCACAAGAAACAATAAATCTTAGGCTTGTTTCGTTCGTGAATACACTGACCGAAGTCAACTATCAAACTGAGGTAGCTCAAATAAAAGCAAACTTAGATTAAAACAAAGTAGGAAACGACGATGAAGAATAGGCAGAACTCCAGCTGGAGTTTGCAGGAAATTTGGAATTTCTCTCTCTGGCTTAGAAGACTTGCCCTGAGGAGAGTGTGGCGGTGCATTTTGAAGGAGCTCGAGACACGCCTTTCTCACGTGTCTGATCCAATCGTTTGGGAGGAGGCGGGTCGGCAAACCTTGTGGTTCCCGAGGTACACGTCTCCCGGGGATCACGTGCATAGCAGATAAAGATTTAGTAACACTATACTTCTAAACTAGGCATTAATAAAATCATGCATCATATTAAATTTTGAGTTGCTGATTCAATCTTCTTTGATTATTCTGATTACAACGATATCGCGCACGATAGGGTTGGGCGTTAGTGAGATTAAGATACATGATTTTTCGTGATTAGACACATATCAGATCGCTTACATCTCATAAAACGTTCAGTTATGCAGATTTGGTAACAAGGGAATCATGAAAACACAACCACAAGACATTTTATACATTTCCAAAGGGGATTTTTGATCCCATGTGTTCAGAGTGTTTCTTGTGTGTATATGGGCATTCAGAAGTTCAACCAGCGTCGGTCACGCGGTTAATTTGTGATCGAGTCCAGTTCGTGTATGTGTTCATTGACCGATGGTGACGGGGGTGAACTCGCGACCAGTCCCGTGTGAGCGTGTGTGCTTCGAATTTAATGAGTTTAAACAACTGCTACAATGGCCAGTTGTCTAATTGCACAATTCTCTTCTGTGTGTGTAAGCGAAAAACCCCAGGGGGGAGTCACTGGATCTTTAGCTTAATGACGAGGAGTCACATGTGGATAGTGGTCCGTTTGTCCATTAATCAGAAACAAAGCCTCATGAGCGCATCAGTATCAGTAATTCAATCAAGTCCAGTCACCATCCGCTTCGTGTGGAAAATTCCAAAGAGGGAGGCTTTGTGAGTGACTCAGTAATCTAATCAACAGTCCCAGGACACCTACTTTTGTCATAGTCTCTGAATTAAAATAATGCACAAACAGCAGTTTAAGAAAATGGCAGATCTGACCATGGCTACACAGGTTTACCTTAAAAATGGCAAGTTTGGCACAAAAAGACACCAGAAAGTGATCTGATATGGATAGATCAGAAACAGTACAAGTAAAAGGTGTTATACCCGAGCAACAAACAAGATCAAGAATATGCCCCTTAGTATGAGTGGGCAATGTGTTAAATTGTTGTATACCAAAGCAATCCAAACATGATAAAAATTCACTTGTAAATGCATTGCTGACATTATCTACGTGAATGTTAAAATCACCCAAAAGGATAACATTTGAAGATATGGAACATAGATGAGTCAAGAGTTCAGACAGTTCCGTTAAAAAGGCATTATTGCTCTTGGGAGGGCGGTAGATAGTTATGAGGATGGTAGGAATCGCACCATTAATTTTTAAGGCAATTGATTCAAAAGAAGAATATGTTGACATAGTTAACTGAGATACTTTCAATTTCTCTTTATAAAGTATTGCTTGCCCCCTCCCCTTCCCGTATCACGAGATTTACAAACGTAACTATATCCTGGGGGAACAGACTGGTTTAGATGGAAAAAGTCGTCTGGTTTCTGCCATGTCTCATTTAGACAGAAAAAGTCAAATTCACGATCAGACAGTAAATCGTACACCAGGGGTCCTTTAGTGGAAAGTGATCGTATATTAAGTAAACCAAAGGAAAAATTGTTTTTACCAGAATCGTTGCCAACCAATCTGGCCGGGTTGGTTAGTACACTGTGATCGGCAGTCCGTGTGAGCCTCCTCGGTGAGCGTGGTTTAGATGACCAAAATGACCGTATTTGACACGAGCCATCGATGTTATAACTCCGACGAGACCCGCGATGTATATATTTCCGACGTGGTATGTACACAATATCCAAGGGAAGAAGTGGAGCTGACAGAAGATTAAAAGGATGCAGACAGAGCTGAATAAGTTCCGCCGCCGAATACTGGAGCATCGTCCATGCCACCGAGTGGTATAATGCAGAAAGGACGATCCAGATGTAATTCATCCGCACCAGTAGCTCGGTGATCTTCATAGTTGAACTGCGTGCCAAATGTACCACAAAGAACAGTCAGTACGTTAACCGGCAGTCAAACCAGCAACAGCAGAGAGCATCAAAAGTCAATACGCAGGTAGATCAACCAGCGTACAAATTTGCCGAAACAGCGTGGATACACAGGTCAGACTCCTTAAAATGATTTAAAACAGTTCATAAATGCATCCATGCATTCATAAGTGCAGGAGGATTTTGAAGCGATAAAAGTTTTTTAAAATTCCCTCCCAGAGCAGCGGCAGCTAATAGCGCCAGCGTTCACCCGGAAGTTACCGTGTTACAGCGGTCATCCCATTGATATTGATAGTCTAGTTCTGTCACTCCTCATCCTGTCTTGTTTTGCCCCCTCGTGGGTTTTGTTTTCCTGTTTTTGTACCAATAAACCTTGTGTTCATCGTACACTGTCTGCATTTGGGTTCATCTCCTTTCATCATCATAACAGCGGACGTCTGTATTTTACTTTTGCTTTCAAGTTAGCGATTTTAAAGCCCCCAGCGGTGTCACACGTTTATTAACCGGTGGGAAAATATTCCCATAGTAACATCCCTAAAATATTTATATATAAATACAATAGGCCTACCTGATTTTGAACACAATTGGGCAGTATAGCACTATGTATGATTTGGATTATTATTTTTTTGGATTAACCATTCTGGCTGTTTTCAAACTTAAACATAATTTGTAAATTGAAAAAAAGGAATAAAATGGGTTTAGTTCTAATATTTGTATAATTTTATATAAAAATAAATGGTGTATTATTACATTTTAGAAAGATATGGGACATTTCCTGATTCTTTTTTTGTCATTACTTTAATCCCTCACCATAGCAAAACCGTTTGAGATATTCAATATTCGTTCACAATTTAGGCATCTTTAATGTATTTTCATCATGTTGAAAAAGTTTGGCGTGAATAAAATAAACTACTTAGGAGGAGTAGCTAAAAACTCAGAATCTGAAATCTGACTTCCTGTTGGTTGTAGCTATCACTATAAATTAGAAAATTGTCCGGCTCGAAGAGTACAATATACATACCGAGTTTTGTTACTGTAGATAAAACTACCCCCCCCCACTTTTGTCAAAAGCATTTAGAAAGTGACACACTTCCTGCTGCCAGTTGGTGGCGCTATAACTTTGACTCACAATAGTCACATCCATGTGATCGGCCTCTTACAGCGAACACACTGCTGAAGTTTCATCAAGATCAGTTAATGTATGCAGAAGTTATAACACACTTCCTGTTTCCATTATTCGCCATAAATTCGTTTCCTCGCCACGGCCAAACCGTTCGGGATATCAAAAATCCCCTGGCAATTTTTCATCCTCAATGTCTTGACTTCATGAACACCGAGTTTGGCGACGATCGAATGAATTCCCTAGGAGAAGTGTTTCAAATTCCTGAGCATGCGTTTCCAAACGACCCTAAATAGCCGACTTCCTGTTGGGCTGGCGTAAAACTTAGTGCGCGAAAGTTGTTTGTATCTATGTGTACCGAGTTTCAGATTATTACATGCAAGCGTGTTTGATATATGGACAAGTGTTCAAACCCCATTCCAGGGGGCGCTGTCGAGCCCCCCTGCAACGCCCGGGTACCAGCTTCAGCCCGGCCTGACCCGTGTGCAAAGTTTCAAGAGTTTTCGAGCACGTTAAGGGCCCCAAAAGTGCCCGAAAGGTTGAAGTGCCCGAAAAGTTGATTACGGGCCCAAGCCGGTGGCACCACCACCCGCTTTGGCCCTTCATCGCTGCTCACAGCTATATTTATATATATATATATATATATATATATATATATATATATATATTAGGGCTGTCAGTTAAATGCGCTATTAACGGCGTTAACGCAAACCCATTTTAACGGCGTCAATTTTTTTATTGCGCGATTAACGGTCTTTTTGGCCTAGCAAACTTTGTATTTTTTTTCACATGCTTTTGCAACAGGACGCGGCATGCACGGCGCTGCGCTATGAAACCCATTCATTTAAATGGCTTGCGCCGTGCGAGGACATTTTGTTGCTTCCTCGACCAAAGCGCAAGCGGATCTAGCTAGACCGGAAACAAAACAACAGGGACACCGCACACACTTGTTTGGGCTTGCGAGCCGGCCAAATAATAGGTTAACGTTACGTTTTGAGTGGATGAAGAGCGCGAGACGCCGAAAAGGATGCCAATAAGATTCTGAATGGAAAGTTTACTTTTAAAAAGTTGCCAAATGTTCCATTGACAAGGTCAAAGTGATCTGTGTGTTTTGTCGTTGTGAACTGAGGTATCATCATCGCAGAACATCCAGTCTGAAATACCACTTGATGGCCAAGCACACACACAGCTGATGCGAATTCTCTGCCCCCTCGTCAATATCAGGACCTCGTCAGTATTTCTTTCACTCTTTTATTGATGGACAGTGTCACATTGTGTGAGAGATTATTTGCTCCAAGTGTGGATGTTAGTGTGAAATTGAACACAGTCTATGCCAATGTTGTTTTCAATAAAAAACATTTGCACAAAGCAAGCCGATCCACTTTTCCATGTTGATAAGAGCATTAAAATGAGAAAAAAGTAATGGGACAAAAAGAAATCAAGAGACATTTAGAATAGATACAAATGTGCGATTAATTGCGATTAATCGCGAGTTAACTTTTACATCAATGCGATTAATCTCGATTAAATATTTTAATCATTTGACAGCACTAATATATATACATATACACTCACCTAAAGGATTATTAGGAACACCATACTAATACTGTGTTTGACCCCCTTTCGCCTTCAGAACTGCCTCAATTCTACGTGGCATTGATTCAACAAGGTGCTGAAAGCATTCTTTAGAAATTTTGGCCCATATTGATAGGATAGCATCTTGCAGTTGATGGAGATTTGTGGGATGCACATCCAGGGCACGAAGCTCCCGTTCCACCACATCCCAAAGATGCTTTATTGGGTTGAGATCTGGTGACTGTGGGGGCCATTTTAGTACAGTGAACTCATTGTCATGTTCAAGAAACCAATTTGAAATGATTTGAGCTTTGTGACATGGTGCATTATCCTGCTGGAAGTAGCCATCAGAGGATGGGTACATGGTGGCCATAAAGGGATGGACATGGTCAGAAACAATGCTCAGGTAGGCCGTGGCATTTAAACGATGCCCAATTGGCACTAAGGGGCCTAAAGTGTGCCAAGAAAACATCCCCCACACCATTACACCACCAGCAGCAGCCTGCACAGTGGTAACAAGACATGATGGATCCATGTTCTCATTCTGTTTACGCCAAATTCTGACTCTACCATCTGAATGTCTCAACAGAAATCGAGACTCATCAGACCAGGCAACATTTTTCCCGTCTTGAACTGTCCAATTTTGGTGAGCTCTTGCAAATTGTAGCCTCACTGCGTGAAAAGAGCTGTAATCGGGCATGTAAAACTCCTGAGTACTCCTGTGTACTCCACAAATAAACGTGTGTGTACGGGAGTTTGCTGTCCCGTCACACAATCCCGAATACTCCTGGATATGTACCAAGTTTGGGGCACAGCAGGGAGCCACTAAGGGCCATCAGTTACCATGGTGAATAATCCCCCGGTCGGGGTCAATGCAAGGGAATATTAGCATTTCACACCTTTGGGACACAAGGCAGTGGCCTCCTTCAATTGGTCAGAGGTCTTACATAGGATTGGCTGCTCAATGCTTTGTCCCTCCTCTAAACCCCCCACACTATTGGTCCAGTTTATGGCCTCATTTGGGTTTATTATTACTCATTATTAATATTTATTATCATTGGTGTTCATGGTTATAATGTCAAGACAATCAGATAGACAAAGTTGAGTTTGTTATTTTTATTATTTGTAAATGACACTGGGCACATGACATATATATATACACAGTCAAAATTCTATAAATAAAAATAGGTTAGCACAGAATACACTTTACTATTAGTCATACAATATATAGCACAGCGCAGACAAAACTGTACTACGGGTTGGAGGCCGAACAACCCACACCGACTTTCCATCCAAGATGGCATCCTCCTCTTCAGACATGTGGTCAACTGTTGCAGTCTTCCAGATAGCTGCCTCTTCCTCTGTCTGGAGAACGCCAGTCCTGCTGCCCAGCAGCTGCAAAATAGGAGGGAAAAAAGTAATTAAACCACTGAAAATATCAAATGGGTTGGGATGGGAGCCTCTCCCAGGCTGAGTCTTTTACTGAGATTTATATTTATTTATACTTACTCTTCTTTTTCTTTGTCTCATGCGCACAATGATCCTGCTGTTCTCCATCTTGTCTTTGTTCTCATCTTGGGCCATCCTGTAACCCCTTCTAACAGTTTCAAAATACGTCTTGCAGGATGCTAGAGAGAGGGAGATAGTGAGGGGGGAGAATGTGTTTATTTACTAACTAATCTATACAGTTAAATAGTTGTAGCCTTGGGACATTCTCTTGTGACTTACCTTTAACAACAGCAGGATCTACGTCCGATACAGCCATGGAGACGCCATTAAAAAGATAGGTTGTGACCTCGAGGTTGTGGGGGGAGGATAGACTGTGGAGCAGTAATTAAAGAAGGTTGATTAAAAATATAATTTAGAAGAAAGGACTGTTATGAAACAATAGTTTTAAAGATATACCTTGTCTGTGGGTCATATTTGTGTATGTTGTTTTCCCCATTGTGCAATCTCCGTACAGCTTCCTGTAAAAATCCAACATAGTATGAGGGCTCAATTCAAATACATTAATAAATAAAGCACACAAAGTTAAGTAGACACCGCCAAATGTTTGTGACGGTCAGAAAATAACTTACCGCAACAGAATTATTCCCAGCTCTCTTTAATTTCTTTGAAGCAGGCTCCTCTTTTGCCTCTTTGAGCTCATTGATGTCAGCCTCCATCTTATCCAACCTCTTGTCCATCGTCTCCAGCTTTTCAAATATCCTCTTCAAACTTGCATTTACCATATACACCAGTCTGTTTTCGTTCGGACTCAGAGTTTGAATAGCCACATACACCCAGGACACCCAGATACAAACAGCCTAATCACCTTTCCTGAATACTAATGAGGGGGGCAGGGGAATGGGGACAATCTTGAGCCGCCAGTCCCAAAACAAATTAGCATTTACAAAGCCAAGCCATCAACTAACAGCATGTGGTCAGACAAGTTCCTGTTTTCGGGCCTTTGCGGGCATTTACAGGTACGCATAACAAAGTTCCAAAGATCCCTGCCAAACAGCACATTTAGCGGGCGTATTCATTGTCTGAATTCTCCCGTATACACCCCTTTTGACGCAGTGGCCTCTTTTTCCTATTTGTAGTGGAGATGAGTGGTGCCCGGTGGGGTCTTCTGCTGTTGTAGCCCATCCGCCTCAAGGTTGTGCGTGTTGTGGCTTCACAAATGCTTTGCTGCATACCTCGGTTGTAACGAGTGGTTATTTCAGTCAAAGTTGCTCTTCTATCAGCTTGAATCAGTCGGCCCATTCTCCTCTGACCTCTAGCATCAACAAGGCATTTTCGCCCACAGGACTGCCGCATACTGGATGTTTTTCCCTTTTCACACCATTCTTTGTAAACCCTAGAAATGGTTGTGTGTGAAAATCCTAGTAACTGAGCAGATTGTGAAATACTCAGTCCGGCCCGTCTGGCACCAACAACCATGCCATGCTCAATATTGCTTACATCACCTTTCTTTCCCATTCTGACATTCAGTTTGGAGTTCAGGAGATTGTCTTGACCAGGACCACACCCCTAAATGCATTGAAGCAACTGCCATGTGATTGGTTGATTAGATAATTGCATTAATGAGAAATTGAACAGGTGTTCCTAATAATCCTTTAGGTGAGTGTATATATAAAAAAGAAGCTGGTGGCACCGCCACCCTGGTGGCTTTAGGGTTATTGTGCACGACGTTCAAAAACGTAATCAGTGTTGCATCAGTGTGGGCTCTGCAGAAGTGCGCATCGAGGCCACACAAATCTCATGGATTTAACGGACACATGAAATAAGTACACAAGACTGAAAATTCATATGAAGTGTGCCATTTGGGACAGGGCCTATGATCGTGAACCATTTCCTGATTCTTTTTTTGACATGCATGGTTATTGAAAAAACTAAAAATGTAAGTTTCTGAAATAAGGCCACAAAACACATACTAAATATGTTTCCACAAGACTTTTGACTAATGGATGTTGTTGCCTAGAGTTTTTGCTTCAAAATGATCTGAAAATCATCCTGCCTAATCATTCACATAAAACAATAGATTGTTTTAAATTGTAAAAAACATTTTTTTTTTTTTGTTTGGAAAGGCAATATGCGAATGGGTGTGAACGGCCCAACCCCCTCATGTATAATTAGGTGGTTCTCACCTGAGAAGACAAAGACCCGCATAATAATGAGGCTTTCATTCAGGTGTGTCACACAAGAAAGAATGCGAGGACAATATATATACATATATACATATATACACACACACACACACACACACACACATATATATATATATATATATATATATATATATATATATATATATATATATATATATATATATATATATATATATACATGCATATATATAATCAAAATATAAATGAAAGTCAAAAGCACATTTTTAGTCATACCTGGAAACAAATCCTGTTCAAATAGGTTATATGGGCCATTCTATAGAATTGGTTCAAAGTTAGAGTTGGAAATATCTTGAAAAGGAAATTGTCTTTTTTCATAAATCTCTTATAAAATATTATTTTTTAAAGTAGGCCAATACATTTTATCATACATATTTCAAAGTTAAGGATTCATTATTTTGATATAGCCTAGCTTGCATTGGAACAAACACTATAACAGTTGATTAGTTTATTTTTGACAAAACATACTATATATTTAACATATGAGCAGAAACGGTCTAACAAAAGCTTCTTTGATGTCTATTTTAGAGTAAAAACTTTATAATCTATCCAAAACTAGTCAACGAAATGTTGTCATTACAGACACTATTCTATATCGCGATTAGAACAAATCTCAGTAGGCTATAGCAATATAGTTTGGATGTGTTCATGTAAAAATAACGTTTACTAATGTAGGAGCGAGAATGAATGAACGCACAGATGCGATGGACATCTGTAGTAAACAACATCACGCGTGCATCTGTGCCATTCATTCATTCACACACAGACACACAATTCATATTTAACACTAGAACGGCCACGACGGTCATTTTGACCGTTTTGAATTTTATATCTGCAATAACTTTGTTGAAAAAATAAATAAAATCCTGCTGGTACCTGACATTTCCTAAAAGTGTCTGTATTTTCATTTAAAATGTTTTTTATATAAATTACACATAAGGCAAAAAAAACCAAATGAACATTTTACCTATCTCGGCCATAGACTGTCATATTGACCGCACTGAATTTCGCGGTATTCTTTTGTTACATTTCTCGCGGTTGACCTTTGTCTATTAGGAAATAATCAGAAGATTCAATTGCAAAATGACAGATATGTTTATTGAGAGCTGGTCAGATGCTGGGAGAGTTAAGGTGTGTAAATGTCCGGTATGAAGCCCTTGGCAGCACAGGGACGCTGCGTGAAGACCCAGGAGTGCTGAACACGGGATGACACATGGAAAACGGATACAGGCAGGGAACAAACACGCAGGAAAAATCCACAACGATCTGACAAAGACTAGGCGCCAACAGTAGGCTAACACCAAAGCCCGTCTACGGAAAGCCTGGCCACTCCCTATTAAGTCCTATTGTACCGACTTTTTGGTTGTTGGCATGTTCTTTGCAGGGAAAGGAATGTTTCCACTGATGCAAATGTACCACTAATGTATACAACAAGGTTAGTTCTTAATATGGAAGTGGATTGTGCCATGTTTAAGCATGACGTGTACATATGACATATGTGTTCTAATTTTAAGAAGCTCAAAGCAACATGTTTTGTTACCTTACAAGGAAGCTGTAAGTCTCTCTGTGATGTATAAAAGCTCAATCTTACTGTACCACCACAGAGAAACATAAAGGCATGAGGGGGTGAGAGGAAGGAGGAAACTCAGAGATGATGGGGTGAGAAGATAGACAAATGGGGAACAGTTAAATCTAGAATGAGACTTCCTCACCGGTAGCCTTATTGTTATATGCCTGTTTCTCTCTGTCTGACATGACAAACATTTAAATAATAAATCTATTGGCAAAAGTAACTGGTGTAGCTTCCGTGATTCAACAATAATGGGGGAAGCATGATTTTCAAGTCTACATTTGGCGTCACGATCGAACAGGATTGCATCTTCAGGCATTTGTCTCATTCATTTCAGGTAAGACTTTTCCTATTCTAAAATAGTTCTAAGTCTGCCTGATGATTTGAGACATTGACTGAGACTGCTTTAAAAGAACTGTGTTATTTAAAGTACCAGGTGTGTTGCCAAAGAATATATGTGTCAGACATAAAAATAAAAACAAAAATTAAGAAAATGGAATTAAATTAATTCAATTTAATTTGGCTTATTTGAGTTTCTCCGAAAAGTAGACCTCTAAACTATTTGAACAATTCTGGGGTAAAACAGTGGATCTTTTTTAGAAAGAAGACCATATAGAATTAGCTGTAAGGCGATTTAGCAATTAGCTTGTAAGGTGGTTGGAATATGGCGAGATTGCGATAAAGGGCAGATCTCTAAAATATATCCAATACACGAAGAATCGTTTCAGAAGAAGACGAGGATAGTGTGACAAGCAGTGATTTATAGCGGTTTAAAGTGGCGGAATAGATCCTAAAACTTAAATACGCAGAGGATTGAACTCTTAGAAGAAGGGTATCAATGGAAAAAAAAAGAGCTAGGATCGCGGGCATTCTGATTTTGACCGCAGAGCTGTTCGGGTATTTGAGGAGGATACTGATCTGAGTAAGCTTAAAGAAGGAAGAAAAGGAAAAATTATCTGAGATAAACTAGGAAAAAAGAAAGAAAAAGAAACAGATCTGAGTTAAACTAAAAAAAAAAAAAAAAAAGACAACTGAGTGAGAAGGGAGAGTGAGAGGGGAGATTGGAGCAGCCCCTTCCTTTGGAATCTACACCCTCCTCTAGACACACACAGACACACAGAGATATAAATAGCCTGTTGCTTCTCTAGTATACATAGAGAGTGGTAAAATGACCGGAAGTAATGCATAGCAAAACATTATCTTCGGGTATTTGAAGAGAAAAACAATCTAAGCTTTTGAATAGAAATGTCTGGTGTTAATGTGGGTTTAAAAGTAATCATTGTTTAATGTTACAAAATTTAAGTTTTGTCTAAAAAGAACAAGAGACTAAATAAGATCATAAGATTGAAGTTAAGGAATTACTTTTAGGAAATATCTATGATAATAGTTGTATAGTTAATTGACAAGTACAAGCTGGTGAAAATTATAGATAATCTCTCCAAAAGAATGAGAGTTGGGAACATATATAAGGAAAATTATAAATATATATAAAGATGTTTATTTGAAAAACATGTAATTTCTGACTAAGTCAGAGTAAAAGTGAGTAGAATGAAATCATAAAGTTATGAAAATGCAGAATTACTCTGAGACATTCTTGACTTTCTCTCAGAGTTCTTTCTCTCATTCAAAGTCAGTTAGATTCTGCTATTTGAGCCTGTGTCATAAGTCAAGAGCTATTTATAGTAAAGCACAGTGTCTCAGTTGGAGATTATAGACACAGAGATTTAAAAATTCAATTGGGAGTAAAATGTTTCTAGAAATGAGAATCTACCTTGAATGATAGAAGTGAACATTTTTTTATTTGTTCATCCCATGACCAGTAACTTCTTTGTCTCATCTTTGTCTTCACCATGAACAGGGCTGATGGTTCAGTTATTGATGTAACAGAACATTACACTGAATGAACGGGTGTAATAACTAAATTCACTAAGTATAACTCAGCATTGTTATGTTGATGTTTTAAAGATGTCTAATGGATTTTAGTGATGAAATGCTGTCATTAATTTGTCTCCATGTGTTTACACTATTAGGCATTCCGAATGGCTCTGATGGTTCTTGAATGCACTTTCCTGAGTTCCAGAAAATACCTATTTTAAAAAAATGTTCTTATGGGAAGGAGTGGTTACAGTGTGCATGAGGTGATTTCTCAAAGACGGGTAAGATTCTCTAATGGCCAACAGAGGACAACCTAAGGCAGAGGGTCACCGCCACTGGCCACCTGCCCTGAAGGGAGGTGTTTATGTGAGATGGGTATGGTTGAGCAGATGTTTGTTAGGCCAACAGCATCATTGAGGGTTACAATAGTCTGCCCGTGAAAAATGTGAGCTCTCCATGCCTGATCACCAGAAACCGCATTCCTTGGATGACTTGTATTTCATTGTGACAAGTGTCCTTTACTTGATATAAATATGTCAGAGGACAGCACCCTGAGTAGGGGAGATTATTTACAAAAGAGCTGATGGGAATGAGTTTTCGAAAAAACTATCTGAGACCATGAGGGAGATTGTCATTAACTTTATGGAGAACATAAATATTATTAATTAATTTTAGGAATTTGGTGTTAGTTGCTTTATGGACAACATTGTTTTAAAGTTTTAGATCCGAATCTGTAATGGTTGAATCTGTGAATTAATATGTCTACCATGGTTTTCATTTTTGCAGATAAGACATGCTATTGATAATTCCAAGACATGGTGGTGTTTAAAGATGAAGACTTTGTTTTTGCCAAATCAAAAGAAGTCTGGATAACAGGGGATGAATGAATTAATTATATAAATTAAAGATAACTTTACAAATGTTCCTTTGATAACAAATGGATAAAGCTGAGAATGGAACATACGAAGTGAAATAAGAGATTTTACACATTCTACACTACGAAACACAACTTCACAAACAATGAACATCTGCTTACTGATTTTCAACCCCAAGGGATAGGATCCTTTAACATCAACGTTTATTTTAATTTCTTGTTTTGGTTCGGAACTGGAGGATTTAATTAATTAACGAGTTAATTAATTAATGAGTTCAGGCACGGGCAGAAGACTTATTAGTTTTTCTTTTCTTAGATGATTGGGGTTCATTTTAAATACATACACATAGATATTAAAATACACATAGTATACGGGGACATAACATGGGTTGGGGTTTTGTTCTTTGTTTTGTTTTTTTGTTTTGTTTTCTGTTTCTATTCTTCTATCCTTTTTGTCTATTTCTTTGGTCTGCTTTTCCTTTTCCTCACTATCACTTCATTAGGTGGCCACTGGTGGAGTGACGGTGTGGAACTGACTGTCGTAGTTCCAGTGGAGGGACTGAAGACTGAAAAAAATATTGTTTAATGTTATTTTATTTTTATTTTATTATTTTTCTTTATTCATTTTAATAATAATTTCATAATGTTTTTTATGAAGTCAGACAGTGTTTGTACATGTGTGCTGAGCCGAGAGCTGCTTGAGTTATATTTTGCTTAGGGGTACTATGTCTGCAATGCAATGTTCACGGAGACAGTTGGCATGTTCTTTGCAGGGAAAGGAATGTTTCCACTGATGCAAATGTACCACTAATGTATACAACAAGGTTAGTTCTTAATATGGAAGTGGATTGTGCCATGTTTAAGCATGACGTGTACATATAACATATGTGTTCTAATTTTAAGAAGCTCAAAGCAACATGTTTTGTTACCTTACAAGGAAGCTGTAAGTCTCTCTGTGATGTATAAAAGCTCAATCTTACTGTACCACCACAGAGAAACATAAAGGCATGAGGGGGTGAGAGGAAGGAGGAAACTCAGAGATGATGGGGTGAGAAGATAGACAAATGGGGAACAGTTAAATCTAGAATGAGACTTCCTCACCGGTAGCCTTATTGTTATATGCCTGTTTCTCTCTGTCTGACATGACAAACATTTAAATAATAAATCTATTGGCAAAAGTAACTGGTGTAGCTTCCGTGATTCAACAATAATGGGGGAAGCATGATTTTCAAGTCTACACCTGTGTCAGTTGTGTAGTAGATGCCTCGAGAGAAAAGAAAGTGCAGAACGCAAAAGCATAGACATAATAAATACATAGACGCCCTATTGGCCACTTTGGAACCTTGCTGTGATAGTTTTCTTATTGTGGAAAAAGCATTTTCTGTGATTGACCCGATTTTAGCAATAACAAAGATAACTGATGGATCCTTTATCTATGGTAATACGATATGGTACAACTACAGTGCAGTGCAAGTAATAGTAAATAGTTTAGTCAATAAAATAAACAAACAAACAGTACAGCAAATAAAATAGTAATGAAAAGGCTATATAAAATATAGGCTATATAAAAAAAAATGACACAACCCTGTCTATTTTTCAGTTTTATTGATCAGTAAGAGACATTATAACAGTATAAGTAGCCTAAAAGGTATAAGAAGAGTTATACAAGACAATAAATAAAGTAAACGATTCAGACACAGCAGGATACAACGTTAAAATAGCCACAATATAAAGTTACGAAACTTCACTTTGCCGTCAGCCAAAACGATTTGCCAGGGAACAAGATTAATGAGACCAAAGATCGCCCGTTAGATATACACAAGACAAATTATATGTCATGTTTAACCACAAACGTCAGAAGCACTAACCGAGTAAAGGCTGTTCCAGGCGGGGTGCAGAGCGCTGAGACCCCGGTAAAGGCTTGGATATCACAACTCCGAAAACGTCAGATCAAATTTTTAAATAAGCGCTATCTTTATAAATAAACCACATATTTGAGCTTTCAACAACTACATTGTCGACTGAAAAACTATTAAAACTACATTTCGTGACACAATAACAGTAGTATTTTTAAATTTCGCGGCTTCTCTAGTCTGTCTATGCGCGAAAGCACCAGTGACTGAAGGATTGCCGTAAAGCAGGTCTCTGGTCGTACGATGTGTATGACGTCATTGACATTTTAAAAGACTTTTTAAAGCAAATAAGTGACTCTAAAAAATCTAACACCCAGCAATGTGTAATTTCTTTGCATCTTCTTTCGAATACAACATTCGAATTACTAGACAAAAAATTATATCCTGAGAAAAGTGGATTTTTAGGGGTATTGCTCCATAGACCTCCATTCATTCTGCACTCCGCCTGTGAGCGCCCTCATATGGACTCAGAGTGGAACTGCAACAGTTCAGAACCCGGAAGTTTAATGTGAGTGGGAGTTCTCCCCATATTAGACTTTCTCTGCTAACACTAAAAAGGGTCGAATCGCTGATCAGTTGCAGCTGACGCGTTGATCAGAGCGGGCGTGCTGATCAGCTGCAATGATCAGCAGCCACGCACACACGCACGCACACACACACAACAAGACGAGAAAGGAAACAGCGAATTCATAAACGGTGACATTGTCTCACTCCCTGTCAAAATAATATCTAAATAAGATACTTTTAGTTGTTATTATCTTGTTCTGAGTTATGTTGAATGGATAGGCCTATGGAAATATAGCTATCTGTTGTGAATATGCGATAATTACGGGCTACTGATATTATTATTTATAAATGTATAATTAAACTTTTTTAAATGTACAGTTTGGTGTTGTTTTGTTTTTAAAAGATATCCTAATACAATAAATGCATTAATCTCTCAATTGGGTATTTATCATTAAAGATATAGAGTTTGCAATCTAACGGTCAAAATGACCGCTTGTGGCAGTTCTAGTAGTTATGGAATTCTGGCACTTCTAGTGTTAAACAGTCTTTGTGCAGTTTACAGACACTATTCAATAATGCGATTAGAACAAAGCACTTAAGAATAAATGACTTACTACATCAGCTGAATCCGTGCTCCTCAAAATGAAACTACCAGGCAGGGCCGGCGATTGCTATAGGCGAACTGCGCGATCGCCTAGGGCGGCACATGTGTTAGGGGCGCAGGCGCCCTCTAGTGTCGCCCTTTGCCTACTTCCCATTATTCATAGAATTAGAATGACAAGCGAAATAAAACATATTTATTAAACATGATCATCATAAGGTGCCCCTCAGCCACACGTTTAATTACTTGTCAACTTCCCACATAGCAAATGTTTTCTGGCCCAGCTCCGGGCCACACAATCACTTTTCCCTCGGCCCAAGTACCGCAAAGAATGACGGTACTGAAGTGGCCCAGAACTGGATTAAAGACAAGAGTCACACATGGGCCATAACCGGCCCGAATCTCAGCCAGTTAATCACCCTTAACTGGCCCTGAAGTGGCCCAGAACTGGATTAAAGACATGGGTCACACATGGGCCATAACTGGCCCGAATCTCAGCCAGTTAATCACCCTTAACTGGCCCTAAGACAAGGGTTACACATGGGCCATAACTGGCCCGAATCTCAGCCAGTTAACCCTTAACTGGCCCTGAAGTGGCCCAGAACTGGATTAAGGACAAGAGTCACACATGGGCCATAACTGGCCCTGAATAGGACCAAAACAGGTTATATTTTTGATACCAAGTCTCATCCATAAGTTAACCTTATCAACACCAGAAACCCCAAAACCGAGCCATAACCCAGCCTAATCTTACCAAACCATATGAACAAATAAGTCAAAGGAAAATTCAATTCTGAAAATTGCTTTATTTAACAATAATGTACACGCCAAAAATACATTTTTAAATTACATCTAGAATTGTGTAACTGTGTGAAGGCTATTTTAGTACATTCAAAGCATAACATCTTATTAGCACCTCAAAAAAGTGCATTTAATTTCAAAATGTTCTTGTCTGTCTTTAACAGTTACTTATTGTAGTAATGCACAAGCCAAAACATTTAATAATAATGAAAATTCACATCTAGAATTGTGTAACTGTGTGAAGGCTATTTTTTTTTTTTGTACATTCAAAGCGCAACATCCTATTACCTCAAAGTGCATTTCATTTCAAAATGTTCTGGTCTGTCTTAAAGGAACACTCCACCGTTTTTTCATATTAAACTGTTATTCCCTTAACTAAGACGAGTTGATACCTCTCTCGTCTCAGTGTGGCACTCAATCGCTCTGGCGCGCGGCAACACTTTGATAGCACTTAGCTTAGCCCAGTTCATTCATTAGGATCCAAACAGAGATGAAGTTAGAAGCGACCAAACACCTCCACGTTTTCCCTATTTAAATACAGTTACACGACCAAGTATGGTGAAACAAAATAAAACATGGCGCTTTTCTAAGCGGGTAAAATGGATAATAATGTATGGCGGAATAGCACTTGGACTCGGCGCAGTAATATAACTATATCATCGGGAGAGGATTATGAGTGATGATATTACTGCACCGAGTTGAAGTGCTATTCTGCCATACATTATAGTTATCCATTTATATGTTATAAGGCAGGGATTCCCAAAGTGTGGTGCGCGCACCCCCAGGGGTACGCGAGCTGTCACCAGGGGGTGCGCGAGAGGAAAAATGCAATGGCGGTCTGTTTTTTTAAATGGGATTTTTCCAATACAATAAAAAAAAAACATGAACACTAAACATTTCCTTTGTAATCGCTTATATTTTAAATAAAAAAACTATTATTTATTAGTTTTTAATAGAAACGTATAAGACAGCTGCTGTCTTCTTCTAAACACTGCTCTGCAGTCGCTATGCTATAATATGTCACGTTATCAACTTCTAAATTCAAATGTGCTTTCGCGCGTTGGCTGGCGCTTAGCCAGTGCTGGCATAGCCTATATCACAACTATTGAGTGTTTTCAACCACATAATGTTTATTTTAAGTTTCACACATTTAAATACACATAAGTACTAGCAAAACAATGATTTTTATTTTGCTGATATCTATGGATAAGGAAATAATAATCCTTTTCATTATAAGATGACACGTTTTATTCATATCAGATAACGTTACACATGATTGTGTAGAACTTAGCTTCACATTTTACCCTATTCTTCTCCCAGTTCACCAGCCAATATGTTCATGTATTTCGTGAGGGGGGGAGAAACTGACGTGTTGTAAATCCAACAGATCCGATTCTTCTCTGAACTGTGGCATATTAAACTTTTTTTATTTTTTATTAAACAGACCATTAATATATTAAACAGACCATTAAACTATGTTATTGCCTTATAACAGCGGTTCCCAAACTTTTATGTAAACCCCCTTCTATGTCCCAACCGGGTTTGCGCACCCCCAATCCCCACTTAAAAAAAAAAAAAAAAAACGCAACAAAGCTTTGTTTTATTGCCATATAAAGACTCATGTTTTATCATGCTCAAATAACCAGAACACACATCATGACAATAACAACATCAACAAAGTTTCAATATAATGCAACAAAGCTACGCACAAGCTTCCACTTTTAACCATGACTTTAACCCTTTCACACCAATGCGACCGTTATTTAGAATTTGTCACTTTAATGTTTCCATGGTGACGCGTCATTGCTTGTCACGGGACACAACGCAACCACAACACAGCGCTCAATGAATGAGGATCTGCTTTTATGTCATTTTTCCTTTTTTATCAAAAATATTCACAACAAATGTATTAGCTATACATGAAACAGTGATATTCCGATTGTCAAATATGTGTAAGCGGACGCGTTGTGTTGTTTAAACGCCTTCATAACGATTGCGTTAGTTAGCTTACTTATTGTAGTAATATTGTAGTAATACAGCTAGAGTTGTGTGAACACTATTTTAGTTGCCTGAACAGCCAAGTATACAACATTTTCCAATTCTAAATAAATTAATCTATGAATGAATCTAGCACTGAAATGTAACCATATTATAATGTAATTTTACTCTCAACAAACATAGAGCAAATTAAAACAATTACTTAAAACAAATTTACACATCAGAATTTTTGTATGTGTGAGGGAGAAAAAAATTGTTCTCAGGAAGTGAAGTACAGCTCTGCAGCCCCTCTTTTCTCCTCAAGCGCTCTCTCCTTCCTCCATCTCTATCAGGAGCAAGCTGAAGCCATCTTGTATAGTTGCTTCTATCTCCTGATCGGGAGCATGTTGTGTCAGACGATTTTTTTCTCACAGCAGCTAAAAGACAAAATATTAAATTAATACAAAATTAATAAATACATATACAAACATTAATCCACCTGTAAATAAATGTAGGTAACAAAATAAAATAAGGTTGCTTTGGTTACATTTTATACAGGAAATGGTTGCTTATAATGTGGCACTATTGAATGACTGTCAAAATACTGTTGTCAAACTCACAACAGTATGACAACAGTATTTTGACAAACAAAACCATTTTAGCAAACAAAAACCTTAAAAATGTTTAGATATGGAAACTGTGGTGTAAACACATGCTTATCTGTGAATTAACTTTTAATTTATTAACTGTTAAAATAAAACGGCAATTATCCACTAAAGGAATAGTTCAACCAAAAATGTAAATTCTGTCAACATTTCCTCACCTCCACTTGTACGATGCCTGTATGAGTTTCTTCCTTCTGTTGAACACAGCAGAAATTAAAAAAATAAATGTTTAATCAGACAGTAGAGAACCACTGGCTTCCATATATATTTTTTTTCCAATTTAATGTTACATTCCAGTTACCTGTCTGGTCACCAACATTCCTCAAAATGTGTTCTTTGTGTTCATCAAAAGAAACCAACAGATCCAATCTTAAAGTCCCTGTAAAGTCAAAATTAAGTATGTGTTTTGAGTTTGTCACACCACAGAAAAATTTGTTATTAGTCACCCAGCCAAATTTGAATGATAAAAAAAGTCAGCAAGTACATAAAATAAGCTATCAAAATCTTGCAAAAATGAGCAGTAATCTCTGCTCTCAAACGCTGGGGGCGTGTCCACTGGCTGCGCTGAAACCACGCCCACTCGTGGGAAAGCTGCCGTCGACTCGCCACACTCAACTCTACAGCCGGAATGGATGCTCGCACAGTGGGCACGCACTGCCGATGATGGCACCAGTTGTCGGCGCGACGGGAGGATGAAGGCTGAGGCGGGAGTCGGTTCGGCCCCATTCACCAGTAACAGCGGATTATCAGTGAATCCCAGACAGTTATCTCCGACGAAAGTTTATAAAACTATCCCGTGTAAAATGATCACTTACAGAGGCGGGTTTTGGCGGTGATCCTCAGCTCTCCATCAAGGTGGCTCTTCACAAAATTAATCCACTTCTTCTTGATGTAATCGTTTTTCGGAAATTTAAACAAGGACACCGATCTGTTTTGTACGTGATCCAGTGATCGCATCCAGGTAGTATGCATTTCCGTGACGAAGGCATAGCTAGTAGCTAGCAATCTGTAGGCTGTGTTACTAATAATAGTACTGACAGTAACTCGCGATTGAGCGGCACACTGATGTGAATCTGCTCTATAATATTGTTAGGAGCGGCCAGTCTCAGGGCTCCAGTGCGTCATCAAGTAGGGGCGTGTCCAGGAGCTCAAGGGCTCCAGTGCGTCATCGAGCCCTGTTTTAGCCCCGCCCATAAAATCCGGAAAATAGCAATGGTGAAAAACTGTTTAACGGTCTAACTCCACAATTCAGTACTTCACAGTTCACAGTCTTTGTAATATGTTTTAGCAATACATTTCTAACATTTATAAAGTGTTTAGAATTTTTTTTTTGAAATTGCCTTTACAGGGACTTTAAGAGAAAATGATGAGTACATTTTCAGTTTTGTTGGAACTTCCTTTAAAAAACAAGAACAGACATACACACACACACACATAAAATAGCAGACATATCCTGATTATCAAAGTCACAGATTAGATTTAGATCCATTGTTTAATCAGATCTGATTATACAACCATTGAATCACTTTGAGCTTTAAAAGTCAATTACTGTTGTTTGTTGCTGATTTCGCTGTGATTTTTCCTATCATTTTAACAGCATTTTACATTAACGTTACATCCCGCAGGCCGGTCTATCGCACCGGTCGCGTCAGTCTGTACTCGCATTCTCAAGGGGCAGTGGATCCGCTACCATATAAGCAAAAGTTCACTTCAATAAAGAACAAAGTGACATCCGAGTTTGAATTCTGGTATTTAAAAAGCATAAAGAAAGAGAGCGACGAACTTTACTTACCTGAACAGCAGTTGTCTGACAGTGACAGACTTCTTCACCCTTCAGCGGGAGAAATTTCAAACGACGCATACATCACGTGAACCTCATTCACCAACCAGAAAAGCTGCTGTTACCGTGGAGATCGCGCCAAAATAAACATTTTTTAAATTATATTTTTTTTCAAACGTTTTTTAATAAACTGCTATATATATATATATATATATATATATATATATATATATAGTACGTTTTTAACATGATTTTGTGGTGCTTAAACTAAAAAGTATGGAAAACGTTGACTATTTTGTATGTGAATTATTTTTTCTTTAAATTATAAATTTATTTAAAAAAAAAAATGGTAACACTTTACAATACGGGTGCACTAATATGCATTAATTCATGTTTAACTAATGCATAGATAATCATGAGTTAATGTATGATTCATGAAGAACTAAACCATTAATTAATTATTACTGCATCAGCAACTAATAAATAGTCTATATGATTAATAGATTAAGTAATACATTAATTGCTATTAATTCAATGTGTCATTGTGTATTCATTCCTTAATAACATATTTTATTAACTAATAGTGTAAATGAATGTGTTAATTACCACAATTAGTCAAAGCTATGCACTTCAACTTCCAGTTTTCTGCTTTAATTAATCATTAGCTAATGATTTGCAAAGTTATCATTATGTTATGACTTTACTTGTTGAGGCACATCATTATTAACTAGTCATTTAGTAATTGTAGTAATTTACACATGAATTTGCACTAACAATGAAGTAATTAATCATGTATTAATGCATATTAGTGTACCTGTATTATCTGGAAGTTGAAAAACAAGGCTTTGGCTCATTCTGGTAATTAACATATTAATTAACACTATTTGTTAAAAAAATGAGTTATTAAGGAATTAATTCACAATTACATATTTAATTAATAACAATTCATGTATGAACTAATTAACCATACAGACTCTTAATTAATTCCTAACCCTCTGGGGTACTTCGGGACAAAAATGTCCCGAAGCGTTTTTAAAAAAAATGTTAAAAATTGTAGCTTCATTGCAATGGTCCGAAACTTGGTGACTTTTTTGGTACTTGGTATATGAACACCCAAAATAATTGGGGACAGGATTTGAAAAGTCTAAGTGGTCTTAAAACAAAATAGTCACACTCAGGACCTTCGGGTCAAAAATGACCCCCATAGGAAATTAATGGGAAATTGGCAAAAATGTGAAAATACAGAGTTTTTTTGTGCATACAATCTACAGATCAACCAGGATGCAGAAAAAAAGCACACAACAGTGAAGGGGTGAATCTCTTAAAACAATGGGTGACAAAATGTTTTCCATTTGTTCTCTTTATAATGCAATGTTCAGGTTTGACTGTATTATAAAGTAAAACTGCCACTTCAAATTACCATTTAAACCAACCAAAATTTTTATTTTTATTTTTTTATGAAAAAAAATGACAAAAATATTCTTTGAGAATCTGTTATTATATATTCAAATCAACAACCTGAAAAAAATTAAACAATATGTGAAAAAAATCACTAGAGTGTTTCTACCATAGGTTTCTACAGAGAGCTGTAAATCCACTAGTGGTAAAAATGTGCTATTGCGTGATAAAAATGCTCAGTGTGTCCACCAGATGGCTCCGATCTCATTTCAAAAATTGCTTTCATGAGGCCTAGACTTGACTCTAAAATGAAATACAGCTTTAATAAAAAAATGTTTTTAATTATATATATATATAAATTTTCTATTATGTTCAATGGGAAAAAATGGGTCTTAATTATTGCATAAATATTAATTATAAATCATAAAATTATCTCAAAACACCAAAAAAGAAAAGAAAAAATATTATTGAACAAAAATATATTTCATTGATTTTACTCAAATAAAATGTATCTTAATGCCGCCCTCCGGGTCATTTTTGACCCGAAGGTCCTGAGTGTGAGTCTAAAATGAAGTACCCCAGAGGGTGTGGTAATCATTAATGAATAACTTAGATAATCATTAGTTACACATTAATTCAGTATTATCTGTGCATTAGTTAAGCATGAATTAATGCTTATTAGTGCACCCGTATTGTAAAGTGTTACCAAAAAAATCAATTATCATGTTAGGAAAATGTATATTTTGTTCAGGTCAAATGGATTTGGGAATTGTTTAATGATTATTGAATTTTGTGAACATTGCTGAAAACTAATAGGCCTAGCAGCCCTAAATACTTATAACTGTCCAGTACACAAAGTATGGCCCATAATCGCTACACTGATCTGGGCCATAATCGCTAAACTGATCTGGGCCACACACCTCCCATCCACAATCGGCCCAAATGTTGTCTGCCGTCATGCATGCAGTGCCATCATTGCCCAGAGTTGGCTGACATGATGCATGCCAGTGCCGGCAACACGCCAGCAGTGCCATTTTGAGGCTACATTTGGGCCAAGTCTGTTTGCTATGTGGGTTAATTAATAGATTGAATTGATGATTATTGTCGATCATTTCCTAATGGGGGGAGGGGGGAGTTGCGTTGCGTTACGTTACGTTAGGAGGCAAGGCAAGTTCTGGCGCGTTGATCGAAAATGAAGCGGTCAAAACCCTCGTGCACAGGGAAGAAAAGGAGAAAGGAACAAGATAAAAAGAAAGCCCAGTATAGAGGTAAGTCTTCTCATCTCAGCCATTAAGAAGTATAATGTCTGAAGTATAAAATCATTGGTTACCCGTAAGCCATTCACATAACGTTTGGTTATGACGTGTGTTATTCGCCAGCTCAGCCGCATCGAACTTCCAATGTAAACACATGTATGATGCGGAAACGAAACCATCGAGTGAAATACCGGAGTGAACATGGCTGACCGAGTTTTGCTGCCTCCTTAACCTGATCCTCCATGAGTGCAACCAAGGGGGACACAATCACAACTATCAACTTGCCGGCCTTTGGCCTCCCCAGTTTCTCGCTGACGATCGGTAATATTTGATAAATTAAACTTTTACCAAAACCTGTTGGGAGTAGGGCCACGACATCACCTCCATTCAAAATGTTTACCAAACACTCTTCTTGTTCAGCCTTCAGTTTGGAAATGCCAAGAATATTCTCCACAACAGAGCGAATGGCATCCCGTGTCTCCATATCCGCGGCCGTTTTCGATTTCCCCAATCTTAAACTCGGCGCTTAGCATCTACGTCACGGCTCTCAGCCCGCCCTCTGTTCGTTGATTGGCCGGCTGTTTTCAGGCCGGAGGAAAACTGAGAGACATGTCGATGTCTCAGGCTGAGTACAGCAGCGAACTGAAATAGAGCGGAAGTACAAAGTCTGACGTAGTCAGGCTAGGCGTTGGCATGGCTTGCCTCAACATTTGCGTTTGAATAGCGTGCGCGCTCTCCGTGGGCGTGGCACATTAACAAGTAATACGCTATAATTAGCTGAAAGGAAAAAGACTGACATCTCTCTCTTTTCATACAGATTACATAAACTGAGAATATTTGTTTTTTATATAAATTACTTCATTTAAAATAAGAGAATTTCAGCTTCATAACGAAAAATCTCCCGTGCCTGTGTGACAAGTATTTACTTAGTTACAGTTCATTTTCGGACTTGTTTCAGAATGAACGTCACTGACAGAGAGAAGGAAAAATTCGCATCATGTTTATTTTTCTTTATTTGACAAAAAGCAGAACACTGTTTTTATTGTGAGTATCCACAAAAAAAATAGACACTTAACCCTCTAGGCGCCACGGTCGAGTTTACTCGACAGATGCGGCACTGGATAAAACGGCCGATTTTGTCAAATTGGGTGTCAAATTTCGTTCGACCTCCGCTCCACTGGATGGCAGACATGTCATACTTCATCTCCGAATCAAAAGAACGTCATGTTTCTATACAAAATGTTCGAGTTAGAGCGCATTGAATCAGTGCGATCAAAAGCGGAGCTAGTGTGCGAGTGAGCCATATTATTATCAGAGCCTCTCCGCAATCGCGGCGACAGTATTGTGGTGGAGACTTTGTCTAATACCACTGTGTATGTTAGACGAGGTCGAAGTATTCATAGGACAGTTAGGAGGCAGGGTGGGGAGTCGCAATGACAATGACAGTAGTCCGAGCTGTGCACACTCGGTGCGCTCGCGAGGCAGATCTGGCCGCGCTGCTCGTATCATCTCACTCATGATCTGTGCCTTGCCATGGCGAGTGAGCGTTTGAACTAAACAGGTCTTGTCAACTTGTGTTTGTATGTCATATGAATAATATTATGTGCCCCATACATGGAATCAGAGTGCCTACTGTATTTAGTAAATGGAAAATCTCTACAGCAAAAGGCCAACCACTACATGCATTCGGTTTGTTTCTACCATTTATTAGTAATGATTTACACAGTTTCTTTACTACTTACTATATACCTGAGCATTCAGTATTGTGCAATATAGCATACAGAAGGTGATGGACATTTTGGGGGGAAAGAAGTCCTGCATTTTATCATTTAAACATGTGACTTTTCATGAAAATTCTATAGACCTTATGTAGCCCCGCCCCTTTTCAGCGCTGCGCTCGTTGTCTTTTGACTTCCGGTCTGTATGTTCACAGCGATCTTGCATAGGTATGAATGAACTGCTCGTAAAAACTTTCCCGGTCGACATTTGTTTAGACATCTGCTTTACAATGCTTATGATAAACATTACAATGCTCATGATAACTTTTGTTAACTCTACAATAAGTAAATCCACTTCACTAGCTAATTACTCCTGGACAGCGATGCCATAGAAATATACAGAGCGACCACAAAAACGGAAGTTCAAAGACAATATTCTAAAGATGACGGCGCCCACGTTTCTGTGGTGCATAAGGTCTATAATCCAAGATTGCCGCCACCATATGACGTCATAATATGCAAATTAGATGGGAAAATGTAATCCCCACATACACTTTGGGTCATCCTTAATATTTCTCTAATTTACAGAAAGATTTCTCTATCTTTTATCACTTTTAAAATATAGCCTTTTTAAATTAAGATGTCAAAATCGAACGTTTTAGGAAAAAACCTCTGGCACCTAAAGGGTTAACAGGATCTAATGATGTACAACACTTATATGTAAGATCAAAATCAACAGAGTAATTTGAGTCTCTTTTGCATTGATAAGGAAAAAAGTGAGCTCGTCTAAAAAAAAACTAGTTACACGGTCCAGTCAGTTTCACATAAAAGACACATCTGATCTTTGAGGATTAGAACTAATTGACTGCAACATGTGCTGCTGTTTCCTGTTGCTGGTCCCCAAAACTAGACTGACCTTTGTCATGCCTGGATCAAAGGCTTTTTTTTTTTTTAGGGAAAAAAAAAGCTATGGCATGTCTTTAGGGTTTTTTTCAGTCTAAGTGTGGGAATGTGGCATGTGTGACAGCGTGTCATGCTTGCTGGTCTTGCACTTTCATTTACCCTTGGGTTCAAATGAGAATGGGAACAGAGTACTCCATAAGACTCCCTTTCCATTTTTCCTTCTTTTTTTTATTTATTTTTTTATTCATTTATTTATTTTTTATTTATGTGTGTGTGTTGACAAAATGAACAAACGAGTTGGAGCCTCAGAAGAAATGTGCAGCCACTGGCATTCTGACATCTGAATGATAAATTGTTTGTTTGTTTGTTTGCTGTCCAATATCAGAGCAGCCATCTGCTATGAGCATATGCTTATGAAAATCACATCCAAACTTATTGTAAAGTTAAATCTTCTGACCATGGGCGGTTTCTTCATTAGGGCGATTGAGCGACGCACCACCACAAGTGGAAAAGGGACTTTTTTTAATCATATTTGCATCCAACCACAGAGTTCCCTTTCAGTCGTGAACGTCAGACGTAGTCGACGTCGACTGAAATGGGATCACGCTAGGGAGCCTATTGTCTTCGAGTAATTTAGAACGAGCCAATGCACATTGGCGTGCGAGATATGCACCTCACACTCCGCCCCGCGGCGCGGGTACAAATACGGAAGTAGATGCACGCACCATTGCCTTTCACTTCGGAGCCGAGCTTCATGTTCAGGTCTGTAGAGTCTTGTTATACAACGAGCGAGTGTGTCGTGCTTCTTCTGGAAGTCTCTCCTGGTGTCGGTGTTTACAGCGCGAGTGCAGCAGTGATCGGGAGCTTCCGAGCTCTCAACTGCTGTTGTCACAGCAACCAAATTTCTGTTTTTGTTTGTTTGTCTGACGGCCGTTTGAGGGCGAAGAAAGTGAGTGCTTCACTGATACAGGCTGCACCATTCCTGTATCAGTGTTGCCGCGGTCATTCCCCTGTGTGCTCCGGCACTGGTGAGAGTTTTTCACTTCCTGAAAGAACAACACGGGTGCGTTTGAGTCTTTTTCAAGATGTCATTCCGCCCGTGCGTTTCTGGATGCGGTCGTTCCCTGTCTCTCTTTGACGGTCACAATTGTTGCATCACGTGTTTGGGCTTACAGCACGCTGAGGCAGCTTTTGTGGACAGTTCATGTTTCCATTGCGGGAATATGACTGTCACGGTGTTGAGATCGAGACTCGCCTTCGTCCGCGAAGCGCGAGTCCCCATTACCACGCCCCGCCCTCGGGTGCTGCGTGAGATGGGTGATAGGAGGATAGTGGTGGATGTCTCGCCCGGTAACCATTCCCTGTGGGCTCCTCACTCCTCCTTTCCACCGCAGCCGTGTGAGTCCCCCGTGGAGCGTGTTGGTCCATCTGTAATGGGTGGGCCAGCCGTTTCACCCGGGGCTCCCCCAGAGGACAGGACGCCGATTGCAGCATCGGAGGGTGAGCTGGCCTCTGGAGATGACGACTCGACTGCGTTGTCTTCCTCTGGGAGCATAACGTTGCCCGAGCCGGATCCAGATTTGTCAGTTATGCTGAAACGGGCCGCCGAGGCTGTCGGGCTCGAGTGGAACCCTCCACCGTGTCCTGCTCAGTCTCGGTTGGATGATTGGTATCTCGGGGCGGGCCGTGCTGGTTCTCAGCCCGCCGCCCCAGTACCCTTCTTTCCTGAAGTGCATGGAGAGCTTACTAGGTCGTGGATGGCACCTTTTATTGCTGAAAACTGCCTGAGTGGTTCTTCCCCCCCTCGCTACCCTTGACGGAGGAGCGGTGAAGGGTTATGAGGCTATCCCTCCAGTGGAGCGGTCTTTTGCGACACACCTGTGTCCAACGGCCACTGCATTTTGGACGGGGGATCCTCGTCTCCCCTCGCAGGCCTGTGAGCTCGCGTCAGATTTGACGGTCAGAGCTCACAAAGCTGGCGGGCAAGCTGCTTCCTCTTTGCATGGACATGCACGAGGGTAGTCTAGATCGTGCGCTCATGAGTGAGCTCCGCACTGCCACTGACTTCGCCCTACGGGGCACGAGTGTCGCAGCGTGCGCGGTCGGTCTAGCGATGTCCACTTTAGTGGTCCAGGAGCGCCATCATTGGCTCAGCCTGGTTGAGATGGCGGATGCGGACAAGGTTCGGTCCCTGGACTCCCCAATTTCCCGGGTTGGGCTGTTCGGCGACGCGGTGGAGAGCTGTACCCAACAGCTCTTCACAGCCCAAGAGCAGACGGAGGGTTTTCGACACACCCTGTCCTGGCGGCCTGCTGTTGCCTCCACCCGCCGCCAGTGACAGTTCCTCCGCCTGCCCGTCGCCGAGGGCGTCCCCCTGCCGCTGCCTCCGGTTCCGCGGGGCCCCTGCAACAGCCTTCACTCAGGCCCCAGCGTAGAGCCAGCAGCAGGCAGGTCGCCCGGTCTGTCTCAGGCACTGCCCAGCCAGGGGGCGAGTGTCAGACGAAGCGTCCCTGAGACAGGCCACCCAGGGTTGGGGGGACGAGCTCTTCAGATGGTTACCGTTCCACCACTGGCTCCCCGGAGTCCAGTGGTTCCCAAATTGTCAAAGAGCGAATTCCTCCGTCCCTGGGTCCCAAGAGCGCGAGGTTGGCGGTGTGCGACCCTGTGGAACAGCCTTGCACCCCTCAGCCCCCTCTTGTTCGCCAGCCGGCAGCACGACACGTTCGAGGACCCGGTCATCCACCTTCTCACGCATCTCCTGCTGTCCCGTGGAGACAGGTAGGTGTTGCTCTGCACACTCAGACCCCGCTTCGGGCCGCCCACGGGCCTTCCGAGCCGGGTCCCTGTCCTCCACCACGCTGCCTCACCTCGGGTACGTCTGTGGTCTCGGGGCCCTGGTATGGTGTGTGTAAGCCTAAAGTGCTTCCTACCGCTCCATTGGCCCTGAGATACCAGCAGACTCGGCTTGCGATTCATTTCGCTTGGCTTCCGCCCTGGCTCAGTGATATTTTTCACACCTAGGTGTTGAGCTAATGCTCCTAGAATTAGTGATAATTATCACACCTACGTGTTGAGCACTGCTCCTGGCCTGTGTGCGCACGTCACAGTCCTACTGGCGAAGGACGCGATGTAGCCTCTTCCTCAGCCGATATGAAGACCGGTTTCTTTAACCTGTTCTTTATTGTACCCTAGATGTGTGGTGTGTCATGGCCACCTTGGACCTGTGTCAGTTGAAACGGGCCCTTTTTCGAAAGCCTCCGTTCAATTACTAACACAGAGTTGCATTTTCAAATGCTCCGTCCCCAAGGATGGCCTGCGGCGTTCGACCTGAAGGACAGTACTCAGATTTCTATCCTCCGCTCCACAGAACATTCTGTGTCTGGCGTCGAGGGTACGAAGTATCCGTACAGGTCCTACCCTTCGAGTGCTCCATAGCCAGTTGGGTCTTCAGGTCAACTGGGAGAGATTAATCTCGCCCACGGGCTGAGTATCTCTTTTCAGTTCAGGAGAGGGACTCGGTCCAACACGTCTCTCAAAAGAGTGTGTTAGGCTAGTGCTAGAAGTGAGAAAGGGTTCAACTGAAAGAATTTTCAGAGGCTCCTGGGGCATATGGCAGTCGCAGTCGCTTGGCTTCCTCCATATGAAGACCGCTTCAGCACTAGTTTTATGATCGAGTCCCGAGGTGACCGTGGCAGAGCGGCACGCCCTGTGTGATTAAAAGATCACACCTACGTCATTTCATTTCAGTCTGCCGCCAAACTCTCAGCCCATGTTTAGACCTTCAGGTCCACTAAAACTGACTGAGGAGCCATGTACAAAGGGCATGCTTTAACGGAGGCCTGGGCGACCTCCGACTGCATTGGTATTTGTTACCTCGAGTTGTCAGTTCACCTCACTTTGAGCCACCACTGCTCAGCTAGCTGGTACTGGTCTGAAAAGACAACATCGCGACCGTTGCGCTTAGCTTCCCTCGCATGTCATAACTCGGCTGTCACCTCCTCCTTGGAGTCAGAAGCTTCTGAGGTTGCTTCTTTCCACTATAAAATTCTTCCGGCCTGCTCAATCGTGCCGCCAACGAGCCTCACGACAGCTATGGCCAGGGAGAGTGGAGACTCCATCCCCTGGCGGTCCAGCTGGGCAGGGACCACTTCGGGGCCGCACAGTTACATCTGTTGCCTCTCCGGACTCGTCCCTCTGCCAGTTGTGTTTCTGTCTGAGCAGACATCCCTTGGACAGACACTAGCTCTCAGCTGACCCCGAGGCCCCGCAGAAATGCGTTCCCCAGTGAGCCTTCTAAGAAAGGGACTATGCGATTCATTATCGCTTGGCGCTGCTCAAGTTCAGTGATTTTCATCACACTCAGGTGTTGAGCAGAAATGCTCCTGAAGCTCAGTGAATTATCACACTTAGGTGTTGAGCAGAGTTGCTCCTGAGCTCAGTGAACTTATCACACTCAAGTGTTGAGCAGAGATGCTCCTGAAGCTCAGTGACTTTCACATCTAGTGTTGAGCAGTGCGCAGGTCGCTTGCACCTACTGTGCTAAGTCAGGAGTGGAACAGGTCTGATAGTTGCCCCTTATTGGCCCAACCAGATCTAGTTCCCTCGACAGCCTTCCTGACTTCCCCTGAATACTTTTTGGGGATGGGGCATGATGGCACCCGCGTTCAAAAAAAAAAAAAAAAAATGGACGTGGAGGTTCAGGTGGTTACCACAAGGATATGTGGTAGTGACCATCACTTCTGCAAGCACCCCCTTAAGATAAGGCAGTTGTGCTTCGCTAAGTTAGAAGTGGAACCTATTCATTGAATGAGTCTTCTCTCCTGAGAAGATCCTGAGAGCGTTCGGTCATTTCAGTGCTCTCTTTCCTGCAAGTTGGGTTGGAGTAGGCTGTTCCTTCACCCTCAATATGATGACGAACATCATATGCAGAAGCATGGGAAGCACGTCCTGATCGTCAGGTTCCTGAGGGAGCAAGGGTCATCCCTGCGTCCCTCTTTATCCTCTTGGGCCTATCTCTGGTGCTACTGCACTGCAGAGACCACCCCTGAGCCACTGCGGGCAGTGAGTTAAAAATCTGTTTTTTACAGTTCTCCTGCTCGCATTTTCTCTACTAGAGGGTAGGGACTTGCTCGCTTTCGGTCAATGACTTGTGCCTGGAATTCGGGCCGGCTAACTCTCATTAGCTGAGACCCCGGCCTGGATATGTGCCCAAGGTTCCTACCTCTCCCTTAAACTGGGACCAGGTGGTGAGCCTGCAAGCACTGCCCCGGAGGAGGCAGACCCAGCCCTGGCTTTCTCTGTCCGTCCGCTTCATCGCAGTTATACGTGTACAGAACGCAAGCCATAGGACCTCAGACCAGCTCTTATCTGTTAAGGAAGTCAGCAGAGAGGGAAGGCTGTTTCCAAGCGAGGTTGGCCCACTGAATGTGGTTGCCTTATCTTGGTGAAAATCCCGAGATACTCATGTCCACTTACGTGGTGAGCTCCTCTTTTATGAGTGTTGCTCCCACCTAGGCGTTGACACAGAGTGCTTCGCTGACAGATATTCTAGAGTTGGGGGCTGGGCGACACCTAAGTCGAACCGCGGCTTCCCGTGGGCTCCCTTCATATGAAGCCAGTTTCACCATGAGCCCGGTTCGAAGTGTCGGCTTGCTGCGCCATTCCCCTCCTATGGACTGGATACGTGCGCCATGTTGCTCCAGTAGAGTTCCCTTATCCGAACCCTGTTGAGTCCCTCCGCACCCCTCCGACATCAGACGTGGCGGAACGCCCGGTGTTAGGCCTACCACTCGTAAGCAGTGTGGAACCTGTGTTAGGCTGGGTCCATATGTTGTGATCCCTACGGTGATCCCATATGTGTATTCTTCCACGGTACGGCTCCCTACGGTGAGCCCGTGTCTTCCCTCGGCAGAGCCTGCTCTGCTGTCATTGGCTGGTTGAGTCTCCCCCCTGTCATAGGCTGGAGCCTCCCCAGTGACCTTCCATATGTTGCACTGCCCGGTCTCCGCCCAGTTCATATGTGTATTCTCCACATGTTACCTCCCTTCGGGCAGGATGTGGCTTCCGCAGCGTCCCTTCCTTCCATGTACAGGGTACGCTTTCCCAGTGTTATCCAAGTCTAACTGAGTGGGTCTTGTGGAACAGCAGTGACTTCCTGGCCTAAGCCCTATCCTCTTCCGCTAAAAAGGCGGGAGGATCAGGAGGCTTTTGTCTAGGCACTGGAAGGTGGCAGCTTTAGTGGCGTTTTCAATGGTTGATCCCATTTCAGTCGACGTCGACTACGTCTGACGTTCACGACTGAAAGGGAACGTCCTGGTTGCGTATGCAACCCACCGTTCCCTGAAGGAGGGAACGGAGGACGTAGTCCCCTTGCCACTATCGCTAGACCACCGCTGACTCCGAGTTACGCTCGGCTCCTCAGCGAAAAGCAATGGTGCGTGCATCTACTTCCGTATTTGTACCCGCGCCGCGGGGCGGAGTGTGAGATGCATATCTCGCACGCCAATGTGCATTGGCTCGTTCTAAATTGCTCGAAGACAATAGGCTCCCTAGCGTGATCCCATTTCAGTCGACGTCGACTACGTCCTCCGTTCCCTCCTTCAGGGAACGGTGGGTTGCATACGCAACCAGGACGTTACGCTAGCAGTCACTGTTGTTCTGCCTCTGGATATAGTCCAATCAGCGTCAAGTCACGTACTGCCTCTTTTTGGGCGATTTCACTCTGGCCGAGAATCGCTCAGAGAGTGTTCCCATAGACTTCCATACAAATATTTTTTATTTGAACTGCAAGCACTGCAATGCATTCTCTATAGAGAGCTTAAGTCCCTCCCCTCCGATTGCGGCTCATGGGACCTTATTTCGGAAAAAAAATATGTATGGTAGTCAATGGCGAGAGACAACATACCTATTTATTCCGTCTGAACTGTGCCCTGAATATACACATATGAATACACATATGACGTTTGTCAATTTAACCCTCTGGGGTCTAAGGTGTTTTTGGGGTCCTTGAGATGTTTTGACATGCCCTGACATTTGTGCTTTTTTCAGTTGCTTATAAACATATTAATGGCACAGGTGAAATTACACTCTATTTAGCACAAACAGGGCTACCATAATATGTGAGCAACATGTATGTACATGTTTGTATTTTTGAGAGAATATTGTTTATGCATGGTTATTGAAAAAACTAAAAATTAAAGTTTCTGAAATAAGGCCACAAAACACATACTAAATGTGTCCACAAGACTTTTGACTAATGGATGCTGTCACCTAGAGTTTTTTCTTCAAAATGATCTGAAAATCATCCTGCCTAATCATTCACATAAAACAATAGATTGTTTTAAATTGTGAAAAAAAAAAAAATTGTTTGTTAAGGCAATATGCGAATGGGCGTGAACAGCCCAACCCCTTGTCATGAATCATTAGGTGGTTCTCACCTGAGAAGACAAAGACCTGCATAATGAGCCTTTCATTCAGGTGTGTCACACAAGAAAGAATGTGAGGACAATACATATATACATATACACACACACACACACACACATATATATATATATATATATATATATATATACAGTATATATATATATATATCGTCGCTGCCCGATGAAACTCACGTATGTCCAAAACGGTTACTTTTCAGGAAGTGAAAAAAACACTAATTTCAAAAGCAGTTGAACGTAGCATTGTCATACTTGGTACGACAACTTTAAATGTAACCATATTCTAGCCAGTGTAATGATATAATCCACATTTGACCAAAATCGAGTTTAAATGGACATACGTGCATATTTTACAGTAACGGTGGTCGATACGCGTTTTTCCGATCATTAATTAGAATGACCCAGTCGCGTTTCATATTGACAGATGAATAGGCTACGCTCAGTTTATTAAATAGCCTACGTCTCAGTTTATTAATACGCTCAGTTTATTATATGTCTCTTGCAAACTATGAAGGGACAATGAATCAATACACTGACATGGCAATGCTAGACTGATAGGCTACTATGAGGGGGAAGCACAGGCGAAGCACTGCTACTTGGGCGCAGAGATAGGCTATCAAGCAACACCTGAAATAAAGCTTGCAAATTTGTTGATGAAAACATTGATTAAAATGAAGATATAATTTATACAAAACGAAATTTTCAAGCAAAAATAATATTCGAAGATCGCTGGGTATTATTTGATTATTAGCATGTGAGCAAAGCGGAGCGGTGTGACGCTTATACGTTAAAAAAACTTAAACATACGTTTCATATTTATGTTTAAATAATATAATGTTATTTTTTTTATTTCATCTATGTTGATTATATGAAAACGGAACCGCATGAGATGAGTAAGATAGGATCATAAGATGACCAATAGGCCTATATCGGAAAACATTTGGAATGGGTCAGATTTTGATCTACTAAGTTTTGTTTTGTAGAAAGCCTTTCTTTAAATTGTATTTTGCTTTGTATAAATTGTATCTTCATTTTAATCAATGTTTCATCAACAAATTTGCCTGGATTAATAAATAAGAAGCACTTTGAAGTGTGCATTTCTCTCTATAGGCACGTTCACTACTGCGAAGATGGGGAGTCTGCATCGTCAACTTTATCAACAATTCAAATGTTTCATGCATAATCATTACTTTCGCCGGTTCCTTGTGGCAAGCTTTATTTCAGGTGTTGCGTGATATCTCTGCGCCCAAGTAGCAGTGCTTCGAAACCATGTTCGAAACTTCACGAGACCGGCGAGATGCATCCACAGGGTGGGAGATACGCGGCGTGATTGACAGCTTTGACACCAAATGGATATACGTGAAAATCAGATGACATGATTTCACAACTTTTCATTGGTCATTTAGATAATGTGAAGCATGCTGTATACGGAAATGAACCTGGACATTCTATCCGTCGAAAAATCTCAAAATCGGCAAAATGGACATACGCGGTTTTCATCGGACAGCGACGATATAATCAAAATATAAATGAAAGTCAAAAGCACATTTTTAGTCATACCTGGAAACAAATCCTGTTCAAATAGGCTATATGGACCATTCTATAGAATTGGTTCAAAGTTAGAGTTGGAAATATCTTAAAAAGAAAATTGTCTTTTTCCATAAATCTCTTATAAAGTATTATTTTTTTAAGTAGGCCAATACATTTTATCATACATATTTCAAAGTTAAGGATTCATTATTTTGATACAGCTTGCATTGGAATAAACACTATAACAGTTGATTAGTTTATTTTTGACAAAACATACCATATATTTAACATATGAGCAGAAACGGTCTAACAAAAGCTTATTTGGTGTCTATTTTAGAGTAAAAACTTTATAATCTCAAGAGCAAATCTCAGTAGGCTATAGCAATATAGTTTGGATGTGTTCATGTAAAAATAACGTTTACTAATGTAGGAGCGAGAATGAATGAATGCACAGATGCGATGGACAGTTGTAGTAAACAACATCGCGCCCATTCATTCATTCATTCACACACAGACACGCAATTCATATTTAAACAGTCTTTGTGCAGTTTACAGACACTATTCAATGACGCGATTAGAACAAAGCACTTAAGAATAAATAACTTACTACATCAGCTGGATCCACTCCTTGAAATGAAACTACCAGCACTTCTGAGGTAACTTTTCCAGGATTATTACGATAGTATTATTCCTCAGAGCGCAGCAAGATGAGGTAAAGTACAAGATTCTTATTAAACTGGATGTTTTATGCAGCTGATGTGGGCGTTTTCATGGCTTGCCTCAACATTTGCGTTTGAATAGCGCGCGCTCTCAGTGGGTGTGGTCACATTAAAACATAATACGCTATAATTATAATTATATAATTATAATTATAATAATACGCTGAAAGGAAAAAGACTGACATCTCTCTTTTCGTACAGATTACATAAACTGAGAATATTTGTTTTTTTTTTATATAAATTACTTCATTTATAAGAAGAGAATTTCAGCTTCATAACCAAAAATCTTTCGTGCATGTGTGACAAGTATTTACTTAGTTACAGTTCATTCTCGGACGCGTTTCAGAATGAACTTCACTGACAGAGAGAAGGCAAAATTCGCATCATGTTTATTTTTCTTTATTTGACAAAAAGCAGAACACTTTGTTTTTATTGTGAGTATCCATGTGCAGCTCGTATGTGTGCAGTCTGGTACAAAACACTCAGGCATGACGGCGTAACATTGCGATTATAAGGTAAGACTATAGAAGAAATTACACGTTAGCTTCAGTAAAGTTAGTTTTATTCATTGAGAGAAAAGGTATGACATCACATGTGCGCCTTTTGGGTTTGTAGTCTTTGTAATTACGTATTTTCACAGTCTTATACCTAAACAGTCTTACATCAAACTGCAACTTTCTTGACTTTAAATTGTATCTTTTAAATTGACAAACATCATATGTGTAATTCAGGTCACAATTCAAACAAGATCAAAATATTTGTTGTCTCTCGCCATTGACTACCATCAGAGCCCGTCTACGGAGAGCCTTGGCACTTCCTATTAGCCCCATTGTATCATCTTGGTTGCAGTTCAATAAGAATTCCACTGAAGGTGATCACGGGCGAGGTGCTATAAGTGCTGAAGTGAAATGACGTGAAGCAGCATCTCAGGCAGTATGAAAATATGTGACGTCATCACATTTTCTGAACAGATTTTTAGAACAGATAAGTGAACTTAAAATGCAATTTTCAGCTGAGTGTATTATCTTAGCCCCCCCTTTTGAATGCAACTTTCAAATTACTTGACAAAAAATTACATCCTGAGAATTTCTGGGGGTGAAACCCCATAGACTCCCATTCATTCTGCACTCGCCTGTGAGCGCCCCCGCATGTACAGAGACGTGTTACTGCAGCCAGTCCAGAAACCGGAAATAACCAGAGAGTGCCAATTCTCTTCTATTAGACATTCTCTGCTACCATACAATATTTTTCCGAAATAAGGTCCCATGGTGGTCCACTGGAAGGGGAGGGACTTAGGCTCTCTATGGGTTCCGGGAGGGCTCGTACTAACGTGCTTTCGTCATCATACGCAAACTTCACTTGTGCAGCGATTGGTGGAAACAAATATACCTCTATTAATAATCTTTAAGCTGAAGTGACATCCAAGATTTTCCTCAGTGCATAACTTACATTTCACGGACATATTCTCCATCTGTAAATGTTAGAAAGTCAAGCAAATATTTCCATTTTGTTGTCATGAGTGGACGAGCCTTCTGCAGGCTAAACTTCCGTGAATGAGCACAGCCGCGCGCATGCGCGCCGAACAGACGAAGCGCAATAGAATAGGAGCGCAATAATTCTGACTAAAATATACATTAACACTAAATTATAAATATATTTAGCTAAAATATTTGTTGTTGAATATTTGTTGTTGTTGGTGAACATACATGTGCTAAAGAATTTCAAACCTACAAGTGTATTTTTATGATATCAGTTTTGTTTTTATTTATTTTCATTTTAAGTTTGGTAAATTTAACTACTTCTTTAAAAAGCATTATTTTGTTTTTAGATTGTAATGTTGCAATGTTAGAATGTAATGTGATTTGACCAATTTTTTGGATAGACTGCAAGGTAGATAAACTGCAAGGTTACATTCACTATGTTTGTTTGTTGTCAGCCTGATATCGTTTGTTCCAGCGTGAAGCACCACAGCTCCGACGCGCTCTTCACCGTTCAGGATCTCGGGAACCTGTGCGGCGACATCAAGAACACGAGCACCAGGAAAGCAGTGAGTGCGCACCTTACCCTTACCCTTACCCTTACATTATGTGGTACAGCACATCTGTGGCTTCAATCTCACCATGGCATATCACTACAATGGGCAGAAACGGCACCGCAAACATGTGTCACTGAAGTTGGAGAAAGAGCGCTTAAAGTGCTGTCTACATTATTGCAAATGTTTTCAGTAGAAAATTTATTTTGCAGTACTCCTCAAAAGAGAAGTGACAAAGGTGCACTGAGAGCAGAAATATTGATTGCACTTACAAAAGGGTGGTAATGTCTTTCAGACAGCTTAGACAAGAAATGAGTGTGTGTGTTTTCTTTTTTTCATTCTTTAAAATAAATTCACTGGTGCTACAGAAACTTTTGTGTATGTGTGTATGTGAGAGCACAATAGATCACTTGGGTAAAAAATGGGCAGAGTTGATTTAAAGTTTTTGATATAAAGGTATAACTTCATGGATACAAAAGAAAATGTGCAAGTTCAGATCACAGCAAAAATATTAGTGGGTGTGTATTTGAAAGGCTCTTTGAAGAAGAAAAAGACAAACACTTTTAATATACTGCTTCAACTCAACATCCTGTGAGCTGTTAATTTAATGATGGCATTTTTATGCTAAAGCACTGCACTCTAAAGGCTTTAAAGCATTATAGTCCTTCACGTCTATTGCGATCTCAAAATTCCGGCCAGTTGATAATACGTAGAATATCAAAATCGACTGCTGGCGGTAGATCCTTTTCCTATTTAGCACCAAAACTTTGGAACAGTCTTCCTAACATTGTCCGGGAAGCAGACACACTCTGTCAGTTTAAACCTAGACTAAACACACATCTATTTGACCTAGCATACACATAATACATTATAGACTTCTATAATTCAATGTTAGGCTGTATAGATTAGGTCAGCCGGAACTGGGAACACTTCCCCTAAATCCAGATGTACTCGTTACATCATAAGAAGAAAGGCATCTATGCTAACTTTAGTGTCTTTGTTTATCCCGAGATTTTCCCGCAGCCTGCCGAATCCAGGCCGTATCCAGATCTGACGAAGGAGCTTCGCCTGGACCCGATGACAATGCAGTGCTGAAGTGTCAACTAGCCTCTCCCTATGGAGGATCCCTTTCCCACTCTACAGATAAAGCGTTGTTGAAAATCCGGTTTGCGTACCCCGAAGTGATAAAATAAAACAAAATTCTTTATCTAATGTATAGGCAAGACAAGTAGTTTGTTTAGGTATGGTTTGTAGGGAAATTACAAACCTGCGCACATATATTCAAACGAATATAACTATGTCACAGTGTCTGGTTGTGTTTCCCTTGTTTGTCACTAGAGGTCCTCGTTCTCACGGTGTCTTTCACATTTGACTTCATTTCCCAGCATTCTGTCTGTCACTCATCAGTTTATTGTACTCAGCTGTTTCCCATCACCTTGTTAGATTGTGTGTATAAATACCCTGTCTGTTTTAGTATTTGTTACGGATTCCTTGTTTTGTGTCACACCACTTCAGGTCTGTTATTGTTCGAGTTCCTGTTTTGTTTCTTGTTTTGACGGCTTTATTTGGATTTTGACCCCTGCATGTTGACGACGAGTTTGGATTACCCTTTAATAAACTACTGCTCATGGATTCTCTGCTTCCCGTGTGGTTTTCGTGACAGAAGGAATCCGTCACAAACAATCCAGCGGTATGTTTTGCTACCTCTCTTCCCCAACCTCCGAGCGGGAGAGAAGGGAGTTGTTTAAGGGGACCCGGTTGGTAAAGTTCTGCGGGACCCGTAGAGGTCGCTGTAGAGGAGGTGATAGAGAGATGTTTCACGTCCCATCTGCCCAGCCAGAGACTGTTCACGTCCCGTCTGCCCAGCCAGAGACTGTTCACGTCCCGTCTGCCCAGCCAGAGAATGTTCACGTCCCGTCTGCCCAGCCAGAGACTGTTCACCTTCCGTCTGCCCAGTCAGAGACGGATCAGGAAATACCCATTCTCGCAGCCGGGGGTATACTGAGCGACTATTTGGAGCGTTTGGCTCGGATACTGGACATGCCTGTGTTCGCTATTCCGGAGCCGGAGCCAGTGCCTGTTCCAGAGCCGGAGCCAGTGCCTGTTCCAGAGCCGGAGCCAGTGCCTGTTCCAGAGCCGGAGCCGTTCCAGAGCCGGAGCCGGTGCCTGGTGTTCCAGAGCCGGAGCCGGTGCCTGGTGTTCCAGAGCCGGAGCCGGAGCCGGTGCCTGCTGTTCCAGAGCCGGAGCCGGTGCCTGCTGTTCCAGAGCCGGAGCCGGTGCCTGGTGTTCCAGAGCCGGAGCCTGGTGTTCCAGAGCCGGAGCCGGTGCCTGGTGTTCCAGAGCCGGATCCGGTGCCTGCGGTTCCAGAGCCGGAGCCGGTGCCTGCTGTTCCAGAGCCGGAGCTGGTGCCGTCTGTTCCAGAGCCGGTGTCTGCTGCTCCAGAGCTGGTGTCTGCTGTTCCAGAGCCTCTGCCATGGCCGCCCGAGGGGCCTTCACCACCCTGGCCGCCCGAGGGGCCTTCACCACCCTGGCCGCCCGAGGGGCCTTCACCGCCCTGGCCGCCCGATGGACTGTCTTCTCCGCCCGGGCCGCTCGATGGACTGTCTTCTCCGGCCTGGCCAGTTGATGGATTCTTGGTTTCGCCCTGGCCGTCGGCTAAGCCCTCACCCCTTGTTCCTGTCTCCCTTCATGGACCTGGCCCACCATCCCTCCCCCGATCCTCCACCGTTCCACCTCCCTCCTGAATTCTTGTGTTGTGTTGTAACTATGTCGTGGAGCGTCTGGTAGCCGCTCCGTAGAGGGGGGGTTATGTCACAGTGTCTGGTTGTGTTTCCCTTGTTTGTCACTAGAGATCCTCGTTCTCACGGTGTCTTTCACATTTGACTTCATTTCCCAGCATTCTGTCTGTCACTCATCAGTTCATTGTACTCAGCTGTTTCCCATCACCTTGTTAGATTGTGTGTATAAATACCCTGTCTGTTTTAGTATTTGTTACAGATTCCTTGTTTTGTGTCACACCACTTCAGGTCTGTTATTGTTCGAGTTCCTGTTTTGTTTCTTGTTTTGACGGCTTTATTTGACGGCTTCATTTGGATTTTGACCCCTGCATGTTGACGACGAGTTTGGATTACCCTTTAACAAACTACTGCTCATGGATTCTCTGCTTCCCGTGTGGTTTTCGTGACAAACTATAGAATCAATTCTTAATGCGCATGTGAACGCCATCAGGTCACAGGTTCGCGTTTAAAGTCTGTTTAGAGAGAACGCCGTCGTCTTCGCGGCCCCTAATTTGATAACAAATGATAATTTTGCTGGAAGAGAATCAATCAAAACCAACTTTAGCTGGAAATAACATTATTCAAAAATCGCTATAAAGCCAAAACAATCTCTGCTACCGTAAATTGTATGTTTATCTCTGTAAAGCTGCTTTGAAACAATCTACATGTTAAAAGTGCTATATGAATGAAGATGACTTGACTTGACTTGACTACTCAAGGTTTAACAGTTGATATGACTGGACAGTCATTTGGATTATAGGCCTACTTAATTTAATGCAGCAACAAATTATTTTACAGTGTACAAAGATAATTTAAAGCTCATTTACCAGAAGTGAAGGTGTTCTGCTCCTGGCCTCTGGCTGTGGGTCTGAGAAAGAGCTGAACCCAGGGATGCCCTCCACAATGGGTCGGTTCACATTTAGCGGTGCCTGGGGACCGTTCGTCTGTCTAATTTCGACAAATCACGTCTCTGCATGTCCATCTTTTCCATTTTTATGACAGCCAATCAGATCTCAGCATTTCCATTTTCTACATTTTAAGACAGCCAATCACCGTGGCCCGTCCATCTTTACAATTTTAAGACAGCCAATCACCGTGGCCCTTTCAATCATTGCCGGAGCATGCGCAGTAAGTCTACCTCCTATCGCTCACAGCCAATCAATAATATTTGTGAGTTATTTTTGGAAAAGCCGCGTGAAGTCTGTATTTGAATTTAGCGACTTGGGAATTTAATCCACCGAGGTAAGATTCCTCTATTTAATTAACTAGCTTTAATTCATAGGTTTTTTTTAAAATAAACTTTTACATTGTTTTAGGTAAGACGTTGACGGTGACACCGAGGTAAGATTTCTCTATTTAATTAACGTTAACTATCTTTAATTAATAGTTTTTTCTTAAATAAACTGTTACATTGTGTTAGGTTAGACATCGACGTTGTTGCTTTGTTTAGTCTGCTAACGTTAACTAACTTAGCTAAGAATGAATGAATGAATGGAGTAACGTTAAGTTAGCTGAAACGTATTTTCGACAGAGAGAAACGACAGTTATAATTGGTATAACATTGGTATAACACCCACAATGATTTAATTTGAATGAATGAATGAGTTTTGTGTTGTATTCAGGTGTTGCACCAGTTATAACAGGAGACTTTGTGTTTACCAACTGATAATAATCATAATATGATTGTACTAAATTACTTTTATATCTGCTACTACTATGTATTAATATAGTATACACGGAGGTACTTGTGTATTAATAAATTATACACTGCGGTACTATGTATTAATAAATTATACACTGAGGTAACGTTACTATGTATTTAATATATAATACACTGGTACTATGTATTAATATATAATACACTGAGGTACTATAGTAGTGAGTTAAAACTACTCACGAATAGTTACAAATTTAAAGTGAATAGTTACAATTTTATTTACTCTAGTAATGGAAGATGGCATCCAAATAGAAAAAGCACAGGGCTATGAGTGAAGAGGAGTGGATCGTGTCACGCCTGCGAAGGTTTGCTGTTGTAGGGGTCTGGCCTTCTGAGGCAGGAAACAGGCCGGCACCCCGCCAGAAAAAGTGGCATGACCTGTATCAGTTGCACTTCCGACTCTTCTGCCATGTCCAGTACTGTCACAAGTGCCATGACAAGGAGGACACCATCGCCTGCCTGCAGTCCCAGGATGTTCATTCAGACTGTCTCTCCTCTGTCTCTTCCTCCCTCTCCTGTGTCCACAACCACATCTTCGATACCATCGGTAGCTGCTAGAGCTGTGAGAAACTCTTAAATTAAGTGGTTTTCTTCACAATGACACTTAACTTCAAATAATCATCCTTCATTATTTGCCTTTTTTATTTATAAAGGAAGTGTCTGCTGCTGCCGCCTCCTCCTCTGGTACCTCCTCTGCTCCTCTTGCCACTGCACCCTCTGGTCCATCACCTGCCACCACCAGCTCAGCCGTCATTCCAACTCCCACCTCTCTCCAGGCCACTGATGGACCTGCTGGACCTTCAGGGTCTGCATCTGTTGCACTTGAGCAACGACTGGTAATTATGCCTGTCACATTTTATTTTTATCATACCGTGTACTGATCATTTAGTAGACTTTTATTGTATTGCAATATTTATTATTATTGTTGTGTAATAATAATAATCATTGTTATAATAATAATTAGAAAATGTATTTGTATATCACTTTTAAAAAACGTTTTCAAATCACAAAAAATACACAATGCAATCATGAAATAGACAGAGATTTAAGACAATGAATAGAAATCTGAAGAATACATAAATGAATAAAAACATAATGCTCTAATTAAAATCCATTTTTATAATAATGTGTTTTAAAAAGAGTATTCAATTTTCCAGATTGTGCATGTTTGTACCGGCTCTGCTGCTGCTAGTCCCTCCTCTTCACTGCCATCACCCGTCACCCCTGCAGCCCCACAACAACTGGCAAGTCTTTTGTAACATGTTGTATCAGTGGTGTTATTGTCTTGCTTATAATTGTATTATTTTTATATTTGTTTAATTATTATTATTATTATTATTATTTTTTATTATTATTACATTTAACAGGTTTCAAATGAGGACACCACTGCACCCTCTGTCCCCACCAGCCTAGCCTCTGCTCCTCCTTACTTCCCCATCGTCCCAGCCTCTCTTCCCACTGCTACAACTACAAGTCCCTCTGGGACACCTGCCATGACTCCAGCAGCACCACAGCAAGAGCTGGTAGGTCTTTTGTGACATGTTAACAGTGTGAAAGATGTGCTATTTTTCTGCCTGTGATATTGTTGTTATTTTATTTTTATATATTCATATATTTACCAGGCTGTGGATGAGCGCAGTATCCCAGGGATGGACAGAGTGGACAGCCTGGCAGAGTACTTGGTGGGACTGAGGAATGAAACTGGACAAACACTTAACTCCCAGCAGGCCAGTACCATCATAGCTCTGTGGCAGAACCTTCTACCGTATGACCAGCAGCGTGTAGCGTACTCTCCACGGTACAAGTCACGCCTGACAACAGGACGCTTCAGGTGCTCTAAAAAGAAACCTGAATTTACGCCAGGTGTGGAGAGCATGACACGTTGCGTCCTAGGATCGACAGGATCCCCTGCCCAGTGGCCAGACTGTTGTCGTCTGGTAGAGTGCATTTTTGTAAAACTCTGTGACATCCATAAATGTCCATAAAAAACAGGGTACATATGCACTGACTAGATGGACTCTAATTCTCAGAGACTATAGCAAGATCAGACAGCAAGTCCTGGGTAATGGTGCAGTCATGCAGAGCTCTACTCTGCAGTTGTTTGATGTTAATCAAACAACTCTAATTCAATGGCACAACAAGCGACTGAAGAGGCAGGAATGTAGTATTCTGCTGCAAGGGGTCAACTTGCCTGCCTCCATTCCTGTTGCTCCCGTACCTCTCCCACCAGTACAGGTACGCCCCAATGCTGCACCACCACAGCCTGCCCCTCAACATCAGTACCACTTGCCTCAAAGTACAGCAGGACAAGCAGTGGTCAAGAGGAAGTCTGCAGCTCCGGCCCAATGCACAGATTCTCTGCAGTCTATTCAGTTCAATTTTCATCCCACATAACACACGGTATATTACAGTTTTTTGTGTGAGCCTTGTAAGGAGTGTTGATTTTGTTTTTTTGTATATTTTTTACCAGTTGATCAGAATCTTCTACCTTTATTGCTTGCTTTTATTTATTTTATATTTGTATTTTATATTTAATTATTCAATTCATTTGTATATGTGCCATGCTTACTGTGTGTGTGAGAGAGAAAGAGATAATTAAGATGTATATTTTGTAATAATTTTTTTATATATTTAAACAGCAAGGCCTTTATTTATTGCCAACATTCACTCAGAGAAGACAATTACATTGTTGCAGTACTTTCAATTCTAATTTCTTTCATGTTTAAATTAGATTGTATTAATGAATTGGGTATTTTTTCTCAAGAAAATATGTAAAATACATACATACAAACAACACATATGAATATAGTTATAACTTTTTATACATTTAAGTCGAAACATATGGTAATATTTCAGTTAGGGTTTTTGGTTAGAGATATTTCTATCTTTGTGTGTTTACTGCAATTATAATTTATAATCAGACATTTTTATCGTGTGTGTATATATATATATATATATATATCTCTTTTTTAATTTTTTTTTATAAAAGTGTCTCTTTCATTAATCATTTTGTGAGCCTGAGTCAAAACATTATTATAATAATTACTATTATTATTATTGTAGGCCTATATATTATTATAGGCCTATATATCTAATGTGTATAGTACATTTCAAGGAACTCCATATTCATATGGGTAATAAATAAATATAAACATGTATCCATACAATGAGAAAAACATTAATAAAATAAACATATGAAACCATTTGAAATTCCAGTGAAATATCACTATAATATACAGTTAGAAAAGAGTAATTTAAAAAAGATAATAAAGATTTCTTATATTCAATGGTGAACTAATAAAATAAATAATACATTTCAAGAAACCACATATTCATATAATAAATACATTTTAACAATTATCCATACATGTAAAAAAATATGTTTTTATAAAATAAGTGTTAAGGCATAAAAGCACATTAAATTTATACATATGTGTTCATTCATTAAGAAAAGATTAGAAAAGATATTGGGTGATTTCAACCTTGTCCGAGGTGGGACTCGAACCGACGTCGTTCACGTCAGTGATTTGCCCATGAAATATATAAAAAGGCAATTTTCTATCAAATATGTATACCAATCTACCAAAAAATCACACAGAAGTGTGAAAGGTGGGTTTATCTTTTCCCTTTCCTTTCCTTTTTCTCTTTTTTTCATTCTCTTTTCTCTCTTTTTTCTTCTTCCTCTTCTTCCCCTTCTTTTTCCTTCTCCCCTTCCTCAAACAGACTATTGTTCCCCAGCTGGAAATGCTGAGATCTGATTGGCTGTCATAAAAATGGAAAAGATGGACATGCAGAGACGTGATTTGTCGAAATTAGACAGACGAACAGTCCCCAGGCATAGCGGAAGGGCCAGCTCTTCTGCCTGGTGTCGTGGAAATTCTTTTATCAACACCTTATACAACAGTTGAAGAACAAATGAAGATCTCGAAAGTTATAAGTGTTAGTATTTATTTCTTGCAAGAAAGGCAGTTCACACACAGACAGAGTCTGACATGAGAAGGGCAAAAGTCTTCTCTTTTCACAGAGTTTATATACCCAAAAGATCACCCCTCCTCTGAAGATCTTTGGACTAAGACCCCTGCACGTGGACAGTTTTCAGTTCCCCTATTCTCTAACACCCCTTATCTATGCATCTCCACAGTCAGCACAAATGTCACTTTAAGAAACACCTAACCAAACATGTCTCGCTCTTGATGCACTCTAAGTTATCTATTGCTAAGAAAAACTAATCATTCTGTCCCCTTGCACTGTCCCTTTGACCTCTTTGCAAAGAAGACACTATTGAACTATTTGCAAAGAATATTAATGCATCCTGCAACTTCCTCAACACATCTATGTTTTGTAAAACACACAAGCAGATATAAGTTTCAAAAGATACATTCAAAAGAAATTTCCATTACATTCCACCCCTTTTTCATATCTTGAAAATAAAAACAAAACAGAAATTTCTTTTATAAAAGTAATCATAATACAAAAATAAGACTACTTTTCCTGAAAACATTTGAACCAATCAAATTATTAGATCTGTATCAATACTAAGCCCTAGTTTGACTCAATCAAATAAAATCATCAAAATCATCACAAAAACAGATTCTTTTGATAGACTCAAATCATTAGTTGGTGCACATCCTCCTCCAGGTGTGATGATTATCTCGTTCGTCCCACAGACATTCCATCTTCGCCATTTTGACACTTTGCGCGCCGTAGCAATGGTCTTTCCATCGTCGGTGAGGGAGGCTGTTACTAGCACTAGCCTTTGATCTCTCACTTTATGATCTGATGGTTGATTTGAGGCTTGTCGATGTAGTCTAAGGTTAGAGATGCTTGGACCCAAGTCTAACAATCTCCAATCATTTTCAAATTCTTACAAGATTTTCCCTTAGATCACGATCGCACCCCCACTGGAATGAGTCATCTGCTGTCACCTGCGAATGGAGACCTTAAGTGATTTTGTTAGTGACCACTTGTCTTGTCGTCCTTTTTGGTGTGACCTGTGGAATTTTCAACCTGAAACATATCACCGGATAATTTATTGCTCATTGAATAGCACTCAGGGTCGTTTTCCCCTGAAAAACACTCAACCCATTTTACTCATGTTAACAACACAATACAGAATCAGTTCTGTTTGGTTCAATCCATCCTGACATCCTGCAAAATGAAACTTTTAAGTTAGCGCTGCGCAAGGTGTGGCACCTTTCTGCCACAGTATTAAACCAGGCCAGGATAACTAGTCAAATTCATCCAAGCCATTGTTTTCACTGGGCACAGTCTGCCCTGCCCGTTCACTCCTGTATGACAAGATCAGCTGGTTTTAGACAAATGGTCCTTCTAAGCCCCCTCTGGGCTTTCCTGTCCTTCTGACCCCCCTGAAGAGTTGAAAGGCTCTTATCTGACCATTTGTTCATGTGTGTGTGTGTCTTTGCTCATGCCATGTGCGCAAAAGTCTGCATCTTCTGTAAAGAAAAACAAAACAAATGTTGAGGTTATTGTCACATAGTTTTCTTTTGTCTGCTGTGCTGCCGCATCTGCCCTGGCGTTTCCTGCTGAAACAATCTTTGTTATTAGCACACTTGCAGACAGAAATTTTGCAGACTGGCTTTATGCAGGGCTGTTACTCAATTTTTTTCTCAACATTTATTGTTCCCCCTGTGCGATGGCTTTCAGCAAATCTCAAACCAAACCATCCCCCTTTTGATGCATGAATCCACTCTTGCATCAATTTAACACAATGATGAACATTTTCTCAACACATGACTGACGGCTATCTACGAATTCACAATTCTAATTTACACATCAATACTGAAACCTGTCCAGAAAGTAATTCAAATATACTGCACATCATAAATGACCAAAACAATAATTAACAGACAGAGCTCAATAATCAATCAACTTAAAGCTCGTCCTATGTTCTGTGTTGCCTTTTCATCAGATTGACTCAAATTTCTCAGCTTACTTTCGAATTTGTCATTTGCCTTAACCCATCTATAATGCTAAAACACTCTTTCTAGAGGTTAATGACACACACACACACTATTCAGACAGAATAGCTCCTCCCTAAACTCGCACTTACCAAGACATGAATTAACACTTACACTCATCCCTGACTATGAACCGCTCATATTTCTTATTCATATCTTTTCTCTAAAAAGATTTAAATTTTAAATGACATTTTAATCTTACATTTTTCCTGTATCTTTTATCTAATGTTTTTTTTTCCCCTGGCTTCTTAACCAGTTTCAAAATCATGTCTGTTTATTATTCATTTGATTTTAGAAAAGTCAGCTGTGTTGCTTTGGTTCATTATCATTACTTTGCTTCAGTTTGCCTTGGCTGACTGATAACAGAAATGCAGAGTTACCATCCCTTCCTCCACTCAAGCAGTCTCTCTCACCTTAAACAAATATATATATATTTTTTTCAACAGCCTCCTATGACTGTAATTTAGACAGAATGTAAATTCCTTACACTAATCTTTGACCATTGTTACTCAGACTTTTCTTAAATCTACAAAAACTGTCTTCATCTTTTAGTCACCACCGTCTTAACGAACTACAGTAGTTAAAACTATGTTATAGACATATTTGTTCTAAATCAACTTCTATACATTTTCTTGCTCCCCTAAGGCAGCCAACATCATGTTCCTGATTTAAACCAATACGTTTTGTTACTGTCTCCACAACAAATAGTGCCAATCACTTTGTGGACTAGGCTGTCTTTGGAAAGCCCGTTTCCCATAGCTCTTTATAATAATCCCCTTCTCTTCAGGGTGTTGTCCCCTGACATAGTTGCAGACACTTGTCACAATGAAAAAAAAACAAGCCATACAATAAATGCGGTTTCTGGTGAGTGGTATAGAGGAACTCGCATTTCTGGGTCAGACTGCCGTACTTCTTACAGCCCACCTCCCCTGAATGGTTTAAGATGCTGTTGGCCTCGCAGACATCTGCTCCACTCTCATACCTATCTCACATAAACACCTCCATCAGGAGATGCCCAGTGTCTACGGTAGCCCTCTGCCTTAGGTTGCCCTCTGTCTGGCCAAAGAAGGTCTTACCTGTCGTTGAGTGACCACCTCGTGCACAACTGGTAACCGCTCTTTTCCATCACAGACTGTTTGCTTCAACATAATCAGTTGTTTTCGGGAGCTTTTGGAAAGGACATTCAAGAGACAGCAGAGCCATTTTGACTGCCCTTATTGTTAACACAGGGAGACAGGTTAATAACAACAGTATTTCATCACTAAAATACATTTAACATCTTAAAAGCAGCAACCTAGCACTGCTTAGATTCAGTGAATTTAGTTCACATCCGTCTATTCAGTGTACTGTTACATCTGTAGCCGGAGCCATCGGCCCTGCTGAAGACTAAAATGAGACAAAGAAGTTACTGGTCCTATAATAAACTAGTCAAAAATGTCACTTCTATCGTTTAAGGTCTGCATTATTATTTTTAAAGACTTTTTTAAAGTCATTCAGTTTTACATTTAAAACTTTTACAAATATAAATTGCCCTCTGAATGGCAATGATTTCTTTTAACATCTCCATGTCTATGATTTTCAACTGAAACACTGTGCCTTACTACAAATAACTTATTATCACTTATGACACAGGCACAGATAACAGCTTTTAGCTGACATTGACTGAGAGAGAGACTCTGAGGCATTCAGGGCTGGTACCTTTTGCACCCTCATAAACTTCTAACTTCAGGCTTTATCTACCATCTTTTAACTCTAGCCCAGCTTAAGGCATCTTTTCCATAAATTACATGTATTTTCAATACAAGCATAATTTTTTATAGTTTTATTTTGCCCCAGCACACACCAGATTCAGATAAGCAAATTGTTTCAGCCAAATCACAAGCTTATTTTCTAAAATCAACACATCAGCTTCTTCTTTCATGGTCAACACTAACAAGGTTTTGTTTAATCAAATGCCTTTTTACGCATTTTACATCTAGCAACTGTTAATCCCCTAACACTGCTTTTGCTTAACTTATTCATTTTTATAAAAATAATAATGTTTCAAATTTCATCTAAATTTTAGTTGTCAGGTTCTCAATTACCATAATTTAATACCCGACTTCAATGTTTTCTCTAGGAGTTTATCAATCTGCTTCTATGATTAATACTAACTTTTGAGGCTGCGCTCTCTGCTTGTGATACATTTTTATTATCACTATAAATTATTCGTTAGATTTGTCTCTCTATATCATCTAAAACCTTATCAGAGCGTTTCATTCAAAACACAATGGTTATCAAACTAAAACTAAACATCATCTGCAAATCTCTTTAAAGTGAGGGCTTCAGAGCTGAGCCGTTTACAGCATTTGCTTTTTTCTGTCTCACTATCATGACTGTTCAGTTACTCTTCACACAGTATAAAGAAATTTAGCATGTCATCAATTTCATTAACACTGGTTTGAAAGCTTATTCTTCTATCAAATGGTAAGTCTGCAGATTCAACTTAATATTATCATTATTCCTCAGTACCACCTCTACTGTTTCACAGAAACCACAAGATTCTATTATTTCTCAGTCCCTACATTACACAGACAGCTATCATAGCCGCTAGCACCTTCAACTCTTGTTATAAAAATATGGCAATCTATTCTTCAATATCCTTGTTTTCATAACATTAATACAATAAGGCACATTCACATCATCATTTCAATCATTATTTTGTCATTAAAATATAGAATTGTTCCCCATTTTCCTTAATGAAACATTCCTTATCTTTATATCACATAATCCCTGAGACTCACTTTTCATACCATTTAAACAGTTAATTTGACTTCCATAAATTCTGTCAGACATTTTATTTTCATCACATATAGTTTTCTACTATATTTCTTCTCAATCTTTCCCTACATGCCAGTTCCTTCATTATCTAACCAGTACATTCATCACATATAGTTTTCTACTATATTTCTTCTCAATCTTTCCCTACATGCCAGTTCCTTCTGTATCCTCTCCTTTCTTTCCCTACATGCCAGTTCCTTCATTATCTAACCAGTACATTTTTCAGCAAAAAATTAATCTGGCTCACTGCTGACGTGACATGTACAATGCAAATCACTTTCTTCCATGAAATCATGGTTAGGAGACATCCTATTTGTGGCTTTGATTTTTAGCCCACTTTGAGGAGTGCTCCATTCAAACACATACAATATTTCAGCAGGCATTTGTATCATAGTCATATCAGCAGTGAGGCCATTGTCATCACAGTACAAATTCAACTTCAGCTTGCACATTAAATCTCTGCCCAGCAGATTACACGGACAAGTTTTTGTCACAAGAAAAGCGTGCGCAAATAAGTGATCACCAATCTGACAAGACAAATCTGTAGTATATGGTACCCTCACCAGATGCTCTGTGGCACTCCTGGAGGTTGCCCATTTACCAGATAATACAGTTAAATCAGGCAATTTTGTATGTTTAATTACGGAGTTTGTTGCTCCTGCTGATAATTGCCTCATTTAACCATATATCTATAATTTGACCATCGAGGTCATAATTATCTTTTTCTTTTCTTTTTGGACTTGTTTTTGTCCAATTTTCTTTAGTCTTTTGCAGATGGCTTACACTCAAAACCCCATTATACCCATATTTTTTAATCATTTGTGGTATCCTGTGATGCCACCATGTTCCATTTTTTTTTTTTTTCTTTTTTTTTTTTAGAACTATAATTTCCTTTCGAGAAATTCACTGTCTCCAACGACTTTTTACTATTACTACTACCCATTTTTTTTTACATTAATTAGCCTTTTTCCAGAGTATACCGTTCCGGAAATTTTCTGGTGTGGCCACCACACCCCGCCTAGTAGTCCGTCACTACTTGGTCTTTACTTTGAGACTTTCCCAGTGCGGCCACCGCACCCCGCCAATAATCGTCACTATTGGTCTTTACTGAGACTCCCACGTCTCACTGGCCCTTTTGGGAAATGTGCACGTCTCACTGGCCCTTTTAGAAATATCTTATTAATGTAAAAAATGTTTCTCACCGTGCTTTTTGCAGCGTGATTTCTTTTAATCAAGATCGCGTCCACCTAGGCCTTCCGTGGTGTCCACAATTCTCCCGTCCCTCAAAGTTGGGGGTTTGGAGCCATAGACTTTTTGTCTTTGGGGTGATCAGTCAATTGTTTCTCCCACGGAGGTCATCAGTTTTGCGATCCCATCCCTCGTCGCCAGATTGTCGTGGAAATTCTTTTATCAACACCTTATACAACAGTTGAAGAACAAATGAAGATCTCGAAAGTTATAAGTGTTAGTATTTATTTCTTGCAAGAAAGGCAGTTCACACACAGACAGAGTCTGACATGAGAAGGGCAAAAGTCTTCTCTTTTCACAGAGTTTATATACCCAAAAGATCACCCCTCCTCTGAAGATCTTTGGACTAAGACCCCTGCACGTGGACAGTTTTCAGTTCCCCTATTCTCTAACACCCCTTATCTATGCATCTCCACAGTCAGCACAAATGTCACTTTAAGAAACACCTAACCAAACATGTCTCGCTCTTGATTCACTCTAAGTTATCTATTGCTAAGAAAAACTAATCATTCTGTCCCCTTGCACTGTCCCTTTGACCTCTTTGCAAAGAAGACACTATTGAACTATTTGCAAAGAATATTAATGCATCCTGCAAATTCCTCAACACATCTATGTTTTGTAAAACACACAAGCAGATATAAGTTTCAAAAGATACATTCAAAAGAAATTTCCATTACACTGGGTATAATGTGGGGATGCAGGATCACCACCTGTTTGTTTTTCTTTTCTTTTTTTACTCAGCCTTTTTCTTGGTTGCTTTTATAAACAGGCAAACATTTATTAACAGTGCCTTTTTAAAAGAGACTATAATATAAGTAGTACAAATTACCATTATGTAGAATATTCTAGTTCTTCACTTTTACTTGTTCCCATGTTCTAGAAGTGGGTGGTGACTCTGACATTACAATGAACAAAGTTATTAATTATTTAGAAATTATTAAAATACAAAAATATATACTGTAATGAGTGATAAAAACATCTAACATGGTCACTACAAAGTTAATTTAACTCTAGCCCAGCTTAAGGCATCTTTTCCATAAATTACATGTATTTTCAATACAAGCATAATTTTTTATAGTTTTATTTTGCCCCAGCACACACCAGATTCAGATAAGCAAATTGTTTCAGCCAAATCACAAGCTTATTTTCTAAAATCAACACATCAGCTTCTTCTTTCATGGTCAACACTAACAAGGTTTTGTTTAATCAAATGCCTTTTTACGCATTTTACATCTAGCAACTGTTAATCCCCTAACACTGCTTTTGCTTAACTTATTCATTTTTATAAAAATAATAATGTTTCAAATTTCATCTAAATTTTAGTTGTCAGGTTCTCAATTACCATAATTTAATACCCGACTTCAATGTTTTCTCTAGGAGTTTATCAATCTGCTTCTATGATTAATACTAACTTTTGAGGCTGCGCTCTCTGCTTGTGATACATTTTTATTATCACTATAAATTATTCGTTAGATTTGTCTCTCTATATCATCTAAAACCTTATCAGAGCGTTTCATTCAAAACACAATGGTTATCAAACTAAAACTAAACATCATCTGCAAATCTCTTTAAAGTGAGGGCTTCAGAGCTGAGCCGTTTACAGCATTTGCTTTTTTCTGTCTCACTATCATGACTGTTCAGTTACTCTTCACACAGTATAAAGAAATTTAGCATGTCATCAATTTCATTAACACTGGTTTGAAAGCTTATTCTTCTATCAAATGGTAAGTCTGCAGATTCAACTTAATATTATCATTATTCCTCAGTACCACCTCTACTGTTTCACAGAAACCACAAGATTCTATTATTTCTCAGTCCCTACATTACACAGACAGCTATCATAGCCGCTAGCACCTTCAACTCTTGTTATAAAAATATGGCAATCTATTCTTCAATATCCTTGTTTTCATAACATTAATACAATAAGGCACATTCACATCATCATTTCAATCATTATTTTGTCATTAAAATATAGAATTGTTCCCCATTTTCCTTAATGAAACATTCCTTATCTTTATATCACATAATCCCTGAGACTCACTTTTCATACCATTTAAACAGTTAATTTGACTTCCATAAATTCTGTCAGACATTTTATTTTCATCACATATAGTTTTCTACTATATTTCTTCTCAATCTTTCCCTACATGCCAGTTCCTTCATTATCTAACCAGTACATTCATCACATATAGTTTTCTACTATATTTCTTCTCAATCTTTCCCTACATGCCAGTTCCTTCTGTATCCTCTCCTTTCTTTCCCTACATGCCAGTTCCTTCATTATCTAACCAGTACATTTTTCAGCAAAAAATTAATCTGGCTCACTGCTGACGTGACATGTACAATGCAAATCACTTTCTTCCATGAAATCATGGTTAGAAGACATCCTATTTGTGGCTTTGATTTTTAGCCCACTTTGAGGAGTGCTCCATTCAAACACATACAATATTTCAGCAGGCATTTGTATCATAGTCATATCAGCAGTGAGGCCATTGTCATCACAGTACAAATTCAACTTCAGCTTGCACATTAAATCTCTGCCCAGCAGATTACACGGACAAGTTTTTGTCACAAGAAAAGCGTGCGCAAATAAGTGATCACCAATCTGACAAGACAAATCTGTAGTATATGGTACCCTCACCAGATGCTCTGTGGCACTCCTGGAGGTTGCCCATTTACCAGATAATACAGTTAAATCAGGCAATTTTGTATGTTTAATTACGGAGTTTGTTGCTCCTGCTGATAATTGCCTCATTTAACCATATATCTATAATTTGACCATCGAGGTCATAATTATCTTTTTCTTTTCTTTTTGGACTTGTTTTTGTCCAATTTTCTTTAGTCTTTTGCAGATGGCTTACACTCAAAACCCCATTATACCCATATTTTTTAATCATTTGTGGTATCCTGTGATGCCACCATGTTCCATTTTTCTTTTTTTTTTTCTTTTTTTTTTTTAGAACTATAATTTCCTTTCGAGAAATTCACTGTCTCCAACGACTTTTTACTATTACTACTACCCATTTTTTTTACATTAATTAGCCTTTTTCCAGAGTATACCGTTCCGGAAATTTTCTGGTGTGGCCACCACACCCCGCCTAGTAGTCCGTCACTACTTGGTCTTTACTTTGAGACTTTCCCAGTGCGGCCACCGCACCCCGCCAATAATCGTCACTATTGGTCTTTACTGAGACTCCCACGTCTCACTGGCCCTTTTGGGAAATGTGCACGTCTCACTGGCCCTTTTAGAAATATCTTATTAATGTAAAAAATGTTTCTCACCGTGCTTTTTGCAGCGTGATTTCTTTTAATCAAGATCGCGTCCACCTAGGCCTTCCGTGGTGTCCACAATTCTCCCGTCCCTCAAAGTTGGGGGTTTGGAGCCATAGACTTTTTGTCTTTGGGGTGATCAGTCAATTGTTTCTCCCACGGAGGTCATCAGTTTTGCGATCCCATCCCTCGTCGCCAGATTGTCGTGGAAATTCTTTTATCAACACCTTATACAACAGTTGAAGAACAAATGAAGATCTCGAAAGTTATAAGTGTTAGTATTTATTTCTTGCAAGAAAGGCAGTTCACACACAGACAGAGTCTGACATGAGAAGGGCAAAAGTCTTCTCTTTTCACAGAGTTTATATACCCAAAAGATCACCCCTCCTCTGAAGATCTTTGGACTAAGACCCCTGCACGTGGACAGTTTTCAGTTCCCCTATTCTCTAACACCCCTTATCTATGCATCTCCACAGTCAGCACAAATGTCACTTTAAGAAACACCTAACCAAACATGTCTCGCTCTTGATGCACTCTAAGTTATCTATTGCTAAGAAAAACTAATCATTCTGTCCCCTTGCACTGTCCCTTTGACCTCTTTGCAAAGAAGACACTATTGAACTATTTGCAAAGAATATTAATGCATCCTGCAACTTCCTCAACACATCTATGTTTTGTAAAACACACAAGCAGATATAAGTTTCAAAAGATACATTCAAAAGAAATTTCCATTACACTGGGTATAATGTGGGGATGCAGGATGCTTTTCTTTTCTTTTTTTACTCAGCCTTTTTCTTGGTTGCTTTTATAAACAGGCAAACATTTATTAACAGTGCCTTTTTAAAAGAGACTATAATATAAGTAGTACAAATTACCATTATGTAGAATATTCTAGTTCTTCACTTTTACTTGTTCCCATGTTCTAGAAGTGGGTGGTGACTCTGACATTACAATGAACAAAGTTATTAATTATTTAGAAATTATTAAAATACAAAAATATATACTGTAATGAGTGATAAAAACATCTAACATGGTCACTACAAAGTTAATTTGTCTGCTACTTTTTGCCAGCCCTTTTGCACACTTTGAGGTGTTCCCTGGCATTTTAATTAAGTTTTCAAATTAAGCATATCCTTCAAGCAATAACTCTTGCTCTGCTGCGGTGAAAAACTGAGCGCGCTCTTTGGCCACGGTGAGCAGCCAATAGCAGCGTTGCTGATCAATGTTTCTACTATCGATACATATCCCCTTTTAAACCAGCGCATGAACGCGCAATTATCTCAGATAACTCAATCCAGCTATACTAATCATAACCGCAGGAGTGTTCGAAAAACCTAATTAGCCAGATCATGATGAGCACGATGATATTATCTTGGATGTCTCGTTTGATCTTGGATGTTTTAAGCAACGTACGAAGAACGGGCCCCTGGTGGCTGTGGGGGCCATTTTAGTACAGTGAACTCATTGTCATGTTCAAGAAACCAATTTGAAATGATTCGAGCTTTGTGACATGGTGCATTATCCTGCTGGAAGTAGCCATCAGAGGATGGGTACATGGTGGCCATAAAGGGATGGACATGGTCAGAAACAATGCTCAGGTAGGCCGTGGCATTTAAACAATGCCCAATTGGCACTAAGGGGCCTAAAGTGTGCCAAGAAAACATCCCCCACACCATTACACCACCACCACCAGCCTGCACAGTGGTAACAAGGCATGATGGATCCATGTTCTCATTCTGTTTACGCCAAATTCTGACTCTACCATCTGAATGTCTCAACAGAAATCGAGACTCATCAGACCAGGCAACATTTTTCCAGTCTTCAACTGTCCAATTTTTGGTGAGCTCTTGCAAATTGTAGCCTCTTTTTCCTATTTGTAGTAGAGATGAGTGGTACCCGGTGGGGTCTTCTGCTGTTGTAGCCCATCCGCCTCAAGGTTGTGCGTGTTGTGGCTTCACAAATGCTTTGCTGCATACCTCAGTTGTAACGAGTGGTTATTTCAGTCAAAGTTGCTCTTCTATCAGCTTGAATCATTCGGCCTGTTCTCCTCTGACCTCTAGCATCAACAAGGCATTTTCGCCCACAGGACTGCCGCATACTGGATGTTTTTCCCTTTTCACACCATTCTTTGTAAACCCTAGAAATGGTTGTGCGTGAAAATCCGAGTAACTGAGCAGATTGTGAAATACTCAGACCGGCCCGTCTGGCACCAACAACCATGCCACGCTTAAATCACCTTTCTTTCCCATTCTGACATTCAGTTTGGAGTTCAGGAGATTGTCTTGACCAGGACCACACCCCTAAATTCATTGAAGCAACTGCCATGTGATTGGTTGATTAGATTATTGCATTAATGAGAAATTGAACAGGTGTTCCTAATAATCCTTTAGGTGAGTGTATTTTGATATCATTTTTGGATCCCCTGTTACCATTTAATAATGCAACACTTTGTTTTGTAATATTGTATGCAATGCTATGTTTGTTACTTGTTATTTAATAAATCAAAAAAAGGTAATAATAATAAAAATGCATTGATTGTGTAAGTTGTTATATATTCTAGCTAGTAACCTTAATAGCTGCTAATAGCTCTAGTTCTATAGCTAAACAAAATTTGATTTTGTTTCTGTTAAGGGCAAGGTGTGCAAGGAGACGTGTCCCAGGCAGTGTTCAAGCCTAACAGACCAAAGAAAACTCCAGCTCTTCACAGACTTTTATGCTGTCTCTTATGAGAGGCAACAGGCTATCATTCTCTCTGGTTTGGAGCAGATAGGCTAACTTAAGCAATTCATGACCATATCATGTCAACTGTATGCAATGCATTACAATGTAGGCCCATGAAATAACCAGTGAATTGAATATTACTGTATGCCTTAAATTCACTAAGACTGCACATGCGCCTGATCACTGAAAATGTTAAATTTTGTGAGGATGGATGAAGGATGATCGGCATCAAGTAGGCCACCAAGTGCATTACAGACCACAGCGCTTTGGTGCCCTAAAAGGCATACACATGGCTTATTCATTCTCCTAACCAAAGCCTACTCACGTACTTAATGACCTTAACTTGACAGCTCTACACGACGGCTAGCCTGCTACGTTATGGTAAATGTCTTTTTACTTCATGTATTTTTACTTCTAGCAAGGTGAGTCGCAGACGACCATGTGGGCCTGACACTGAGATTACTAAGAGGAAATACACCTTCAAGTACCATGTGCAACAAGGAGGCCAAAGACTTGCTGTTTGTAAGCTCACATTTATGTCAGTCTTTCAACTGACCAACAGTCGCCTACAGGCAAGTTTTATATAGCCTAGCGTTTTCCGTTTGTTTTTTATTACATGCATGATTTTAATTAGATACATTGTCCATAACATATTTACTTAAAAGTTACTTATCTTTGAAAAGGTTATTAAAGAAAAGTTAGGCAGTCAGTCTGAGGGAACAGAGCAGGTAGCTAAAGTCAGGTCTCCATTAGAGGACTTCAGAGGAAAACATAAGAACAGGTAAGTAAAAAAAAAAAAAATCTTGAAGGACCTCATGCTCTCGTCCTGATAGTTTTTTAAAGCTGCACCATTGTCAGCATCTGTTGCCCTTCAACATTCCCTGGTCTAATGGTACACTGGACGCTGGCATTATAGGGCGTCGGGTGCCTTGCCACCTTATAACGCCAGCGTGCACGTACCGTATTGGTTAGGATTCAGCTCACTGTTGTTGCCCAGTCAGGAAACATATGTGAGGTAAAGTGCTAGGCAAATGTAATGTATGATTATTCTTTGTATCATTACAACATGTGGATCTTTTAGGGATACTTTAACTCTGAAAAGATTAATGTGTATTTAAAATGGGTCATTTATGTAGTAGAAATGTGAAATTATTTTTTAATTTGGAGGTTTCTAGACTGAGAAAAGCCAGAAAATGTATTTTTGATTTATGGGGATGAAAGACAACAACTCCCAGATTGCAATGCTAAAACGCACACATCAATCGATCACATGTTTAGCATTCATGTAAACACTACATTCAGATTCACAAATCGAAATAAATTCAGTTAGATTGAAACATGTAAACAATGACGGTCTTTGCGTCATCAGAGGATTTTTTTCCAGACAAAAAATACATAAATCTCTCATCTCAGGGGGATATGAGGGAGGAAAGCATGGTAATTCGAAAATACTAAAAAGAATTCGGTTTTCTAATGATACAAAGCTTAATGCTAAACCCTGAAGTATCCCTTTAATGACTGTATGTGAAAAACAAAATCCTATAGTTTAGAGCAGTGGTTCTCAAACCTGTCCTGGAGGACCCCCAACACTGCACGTTTTCTTTGTCTCCCTAATCAAACACACCTGATTCAACTCATCGGCACATTATCACTGTACTATAAGTAGGCCTATGTATTGTTCATTGTTCGTTGAATTATCTAATTTAAAACTAAAATAAATATTCCCTGTTTATGTCATCTATATAAAAAGAGAGAGGTGTCAGCCGTTCTCATTATCGTTCTCGCATCTCATTATTCCGCTAATGTGACACGCCCACAGAGAGCGCGCGCTATTCAAACGCTAATGGTCTGAAGCAACACATTGAGACGTGTAAACGCCCATATAAACTCTGTAAACACACTATATTTAGTCAGATTAATGTACTGTCGTCTTGCGCGGCTGTGAGGAATAATCCTGGGACATTTACCTACCTCAGAACAAGTGCTGGTTTATTTTCACTTCAAGGAGCGAGATGAACTTTAAGTGTTTTATTCTTGTGGTTTGTTCTAATAGCGATATATAATAACATTTAGTGTCTGTAAACGCAAAAATAGCCTACTGTTTAAATTTGAATCATGTTTCTGTGTGTGTGTGTGTGTGTGTGACTAGTTTAGGATAGATTATAAAGTTTTAACTCTAAAATAGACATCAAATAAGCTTTTGTTAGCAGTTTCTGCTCATGTGTTAAATATATAGTATGTTTTGTCAAAAAATAAACTTATCAACTGTTATAGTGTTTGTTCCAGCTAGGCTATATCAAAATAATGAATCCTTAACTTTGAAATATGTATAATAAAATGTATTGGCCTACTTTAAAAAATAATACTTTAAAAGTGATTTATGGAAAAAGACAATTTTCTTTTCAAGATGTTTCCAACTCTAACTTTGAACCAATTCTATTGAATGGCCCATATAACCTATTTGAACAGGATTTGTTTCCAGGTATGACAAAAAATGTGCTTTTGACTTTCATTTATATTTTGATTGTTTATATATATATATATATATATATATATATATATATATATATATATATATGTCTGTGTGTGTGTATATATGTATATATATTTTCCTTGCATTCTTTCTTTTGACACACCTGAATGAAATGAATGCATCTTTGTCTTCTCAGGTGAAAATCACCTAGTTATACATGAGGGGGTTGGGCCGTTCACGCCCATCCGCATATTGCCTTTCAAACCAAAAAATGTTTTTCACAATTTAAAGCAATCTATGGTTTTATGTGAATGGTTAGGCAGGATGATTTTCAGATCATTTTGAAGCAAATACTCTAGGCCACAACATCCATTAGTCAAAAGTCTTGTGGACACATATTTAGTATGTGTTCTGTGGCCTTATTTCAGAAACTTTATTTTTTAGTTTTATCAATAAACATGCATAAACAATATTCTCTCAAAAATACAAACATGTACATACATGTTGCTCACATATTATGGTAGCCCTGTTTGTGCTAAATAGAGTGTAATTTCACCTGTGCCATTAATATGTTTATAAGCAACTGAAAAAAGCACAAATGTCAGGGCATGTCAAAACATCTCAAGGACCCCAAAAACACCTTGGTCCCCAGAGGGTTAACTGGACATATACTGTTCTTCTACATTCCAGAAATGTAAATTACTCTAACTTTTTATTTTTATGATTTATACTAAAAATCTTATCTCTTTAGAATTGTGAAGCTTTTGTTGTCTATCTTCAAGTTTAAAAAAATTATAATAATATAATATTCAGAGTCCAAATTAAAAAAACTTTATTATTCAAAATTTGAAAATATGGACTAGTTCTTCGTCTCAAGCCCTCAATTGTAATTAATTAATTAATTGGTTTACAATGCACCCTATAATCGTTGCGATAATAATAAAAATACAACACATTACTCACTCTATTGACAGTGTGCCATTGGGTCCCTCTGGTCTTTTCTGACTGACGTCAGAAAATAGTTTTTCCAAGATAATTTAATTTAAAACTAGAACATGGCTCATATATTAAAACAAGTAGAGTTAAATATTTCAAGAGGGTAACCAATGTGTATGTTTAGGGTTAGGACAATATATCAATTAAATTTATCCTGAAAAATAATAAAATAAATACAGAATTGAATAGTAAGTGCTATAAAATATTATAAACTGCTAATACATACAAGAAAAACTAGGGTCCTAGAAATGCGTCCGTGTCCGACCTAGATCTGAGTTGGACAGAGGGGGCTTTGATTTAGCTACATATGCATTTTCAACATTGCCATAACATTTGTCCAACATTTTCGTTTTCCTGGTGTCACAGCGCAAACATTGTTCAGAACCCGCTAACACAGTTTCTAGCTTGCAATGATTGAAATCGGCCAGAAAGAAAATAGGGGCTCCAGGTGAGCGCTGAAGCTGCTCATGTGCACACTCAGCAATGCATGCGGCAGCTTTACCTGCGTTGCCCCTAGGTGGAATGTACACTGCACATATGATGACACAACCGAATTCCCTCTGCAAATAGTGAGGTCTGAGTGACACACAGAGCAATTCGATATCAGGGGTGCACATCTGCGCACCAGCGTATATCCATCAAGTTCAAGTAGTGAATCTGGAATTCCCTCATGAAGCCAGCTTTCTGAAAACACCATAAGATTAGACTCTCGATATTCAAAGCAGGTCTTTGTGATGGCACGGAGTTCATCCATCTTAGGGGCCAGCAACCTCACGTTGCTCATGATCACTGAAGGCAGCAGTGGTTTGCTAGCTCGCCGGCGGAGACACTCCCGGACGCCTCCCCGTTTCCCTCGCTTGCGCTGCAGCTGGGTCCCGGTATGTGTCGCACATATAGCCGCTGGCAGGTAATCTGTTGCTGCATAATGATGATTTCTGAAAGACAGCAGTGCACTCCTGGTCCATTGCGAAGCATGGAATAAACATTTCCCCGGCGATCAGAGCCAAGAGTAGGAGGAACAGACACGCGGCCATTGTTTAAGTCCACAAACAGCTGGTTCGTATTATTTGCAAAACACCTTGCGTCACATTTAACCGTGTTAACTTTACAATCCAGACTCTAAAATACTAAAAACAGTCACTTAAAACAAAAGAAAAAGCACTTAAACAAACAAACAATCGTAGCACGAGCCCGTGTCAGAGCAGAGCTGCGGCAATGGAAGTTGAATTTGAACCAATATTGCGTACTACTGCCCTGAGAGCAGTGCGTAATACACTAAAAATAACAGTGATTTAAACCTATATTGAGTACTCCTGCCCTGAGATCAGCGCGTAATACACTAAAAAAAAACAGAGATTTGAACCTATATTGAGTACTACTGCCCTGAGAGCAGCGCGTAATACACTAAAAATAACACAGCGATCCGAACCTATTGAGTACTCCTGCCCTGAGAGCAGCGCGTAGTACACTAAAAATAACAGTGATTTGAACTAATATTGAGTACTCCTGTCCTGAGAGCACCACGTAGTACACTAAAAATAACAGTGATTTGAACCTATATTGAGTACTATTGCCCTGAGAGCAGCGTGTAATACACTAAAAATAACAGTGATTTGAACGAGTTCTGTTGTTGCATGTATCAACTTCACAGACAGCGAGGTAGCATTGGAAAAGCATGTTTTACAAAAGTTACCCCAATAGCAGCTTTGTTTAGGTCACCTGATGAAACAGTCGAATCAAAATTAATAGGATACGATATTTAGATGATGATTATTAGTTCTGTTCATTTTTAATGTTCGCTAATTTTCTTTGTAAACGTTTGAGGATGTTAAAATTTAACAAAAATATATAATAAATTCACTTACCTTGCAATAAATGCGTTCTCCATTTGCATTTGTCTTGTATTCCAGAGTCCCGACTAATTTCCTCTGCACGTTCAAACGTCTTGATCCCGCCTTTGCTTCATTTACATTGGTTGAAGCTGTGAACCAATTAGTTTCCTTTCTACCCTCAGAACATTTTTGAGTGAGTAAAACTCCCATCTGCCATCATCGAGTCCCACACCACCCACAGGAACGTAGTCCTCTGGGCGGGTGCCATATTGCTTTTCTTCGCGCTGAGTCTCAACCCCAAGCTCTGGATGTAGCCAAGGACGACATATCGATGCCAAACTGCCAGCTCCTGCAACTGGGCCAGAATAAGCAAGTCGTCGATGTCATTTAACACCCGGATGCCCTGAAGCCTCAGCGGAGCTAGAATTGCATCCATGCATTTGGTGAAGGTGCGAGGGGAGAGAGCTAGGCCAAATGGAAGAGCCCGATATTGGAACGTTTTGCCCCCGAAAGCGAACCTCAGGAACCTCCTGTGAGATGGAAGGATGGATATGTGGAAGTATGTGTCCTTCAGATCGTGACAAACCTGAGGGTCCTGAGGGCCTCCTTTCCTGAGGGCCTCCTGCTGGGAGGGGACAGCCCGAAGAGGCCCTATGGCAGCTAGGACCTCTTTGCCTAAGCCTTCGTAGCCTGCAGGACGGCCCTAAGGTTGCCCTGCTTCTGCGAAGGCTTTGGTTGAGAATGCAGTCTATGCCCCCAAGCTGTGGGGGGGGGGGGGGGGGTTCTAGACGCGACCCTCTCTTTTTGTGCCTGCCTGTGTGAGGACCTGGTGGATGGAATGCATTCGCTGGGGGCAGACTTCTTCGCTTTTGAGCGGCGAGGGAGGTACTGCTTAAAGGCTGCAGACTGTTTCTTCGCCTCCTGAAACCTGTCGACGACCGTGTTAACGGAATCGCCGAACAGGCCAGAAGGCGAAATCGGGGCATCAAGGAAGAAAGTCCTATCTTTCTCCTTGATGCCCTTCAGATTTAATCAGAGATGCCTCTCCGTGACCACCATAGCTGCCATATAACGGCCGATGTTTCTATGGGAGCCATTTCTTTGGTGACACGGAGAGACAGGTCTGCAGCCTTACGCAACTCCGCAATATCCTCCGGATAAATATTTTTTAGAAGGTTGGCCTGGTACGCCTGCAATACTGCCATTGTGTGCAGACTAGCACCGGCCTGACCCGCGGCCATATGTTGTGTGCCGGCATCCCTTTGTAGCTTCCCTGTATGCCGTCACGCGTTATGTGTGTAATCACGATTGGCTTAGTTTCATTCAGGCTTTAGAGGTGCTACGGTGGGGGACGTTCCCCAAAGTGTCGTTACGATGCAGTGCGAGTTCCCTCGAAAGGGAACCGCTTGCACTTCCAAGTTGATTGTGCTTCTTGTATGTAAAAACTAAAGTAGCCTACGAAAAGATCGCAAGAAAAGCGGGTATGACTCTCAGTTCCCCAATCAGGACTATTGATTGCTTGCATTCCTAAGGCATGCTTACTCCTCCATTACAAATCTACTACTTCTAATCTCTACACCTGTTTTATACCTGAGAGTATTACTCCTTGATGCTCCCTCAATGTGTGTAGTATAATTACAACACCCCAAAAAGAAAACATGTAAACAGGTTTGACTGTTACAACGTTCCATTTCGAGGGAACTCGAACTGCGTCGGTGACAACACTAGGGGAACGAGATACCCACTATGCCACAATAAACCCTGCCTGTCCCAGTGTGAAGCTGTCTAAGGCACAACTAGGATGAGAGCACTCGTGCACCGGGTGTAGATGGAAGGTCCAGACTATAAAATCTCATGAATGTGTGCGGAGTGGCCCAGCCAGCCGCCTCACATATGTCATGGATCGGTGCCCCTGAAAGGAGGGCTCTAGAGGACACCATGCCTCTGGTAGAGTGAGCCCTCACGGCCATAGGTGAAGGCAAATTGCGCACCTGATAGGCCCGGGAAATAGCCTGAACGATCCAATTGCTGATGGTTTGTTTAGAGGCGGGGAGCCCCTTCTTGGGGGACCCGAAACACACCAGCAACTGGTCCGCCTTCCTCCACTGCGAATACCTCTGAACATAGATATCCAGTGCTCTGACAGGGCAGAGCAAATTAAGTCTTCCATCTTCTGCCGTCACATGAGGTGGGGGATGGAACGCCTGCAGAACCGCTGACCTCGCCCTATTAGACGGCACCTTAGGCATGTAGCCCAAACTGGGGTGCAGGATGGCCTTAATTCTCCCAGGAGCAAACTCCAGGCAATGTGGAGACACTGATAGTGCCTGGAGATATCCTACCCTCTTAAGAGAGGAGATGGCAAGGAGAAAGGCCACCTTAAGGGTCAGGTTCTTGGCCTCAGCCGACTCCAGAGGCTCGAAGGGGGCCTCAACCAACCCTTCGAAAACCACTGCCAGGTCCCAGGTGGGCTGGTCTCATCATCTAGGCCCCACGGAGGAATCGTACGACCAGCTGATGTCTCCCCAGAGGCTCATCACTCAGAGGAGCATGGAAAGCTGCAATTTTAGCCACGTACACCTTGAGTGTGGACGGGGTAAGTCCAGCAGAGAAACGGTCTTGGAGGAACTCCAGTACTGAAGCCACTGGGCAGTGAACTGGGTCAAGAGCACGTTCTCTACACCAAGTGGAAAACACATTTCACTTTAGGCCGTACAACTTCCTCGTGGAAGGAGCTCTGGAACTGAGTATAGTTTCAACCACTCCTGCTGTCAGGCCAGCTTCTAGGTACTGTGCCCCCTCAGGGGCCAGACCCACAGCTTCCACAGCTCGGGCCGAGGGTGGAAAACTAAGCCCTGCGCCTGAGACAGCAGGTCCCTCCTCAGAGGGATCTGCCATGGCGGCCCTGCCAGGAGTGATATGATGTCCGAGAGCCATACTCGGGCCGGCCACAACGGAGACTCCGTCTCGACAGACCCTTCCCAGAACTCCCCGGACCAGAGCGATTGGGGGAAATGCATACAGACGCAGCCTCGGCCACGTCTGCATCATGGGGGGCTGGATGCGTGAGGGAGAACCACAGTGGATAGTGTGTCGTCTCTCGAGACACAAATAGGTCCACTTCCACTGGACCAAACCTCTCGCATATCAACTCCACCACCTGGGGGTGGAATCTCCATTCCCCGGGCCTCAGCCCCTGCCTCGATAGGATGTCTGCTCCCTGATTTTTGGTCCCCTGGGACATACATCACCCTGAGAGATGACAGTCTCCGCTGGGACCACAGGAGGATCTGATGCGCTAATCTGCACAGAGGGCGCGATCTCAGACCCCCATGATTTAAATAGGACACCACTGACGTATTGTCGGTTCTCACAAGAACGTGGGGACCTTGGAGGTCTGGCAGAAAACTCCTCAGAGCTCGTAACACCGCTAACATTTCCAGGCAATTTATATGCCATGAGGAATGATGGTCCTGCCATAAACCTCTCGCAAAGCGGCCGTCCATGACCGCGCCCCAGCCCGTGAGGGAGGCATCTGACGAAACTGCTTCTCGGCGACATGGCGCTCCCAACATGGGACCTTGGGACAAAAACCAAGGTTTCTTCGACATTGACAGGGGACGAAGGCATCTGCGCGTAACCCTTATCATGCGAAATGGATTTCCCCTCGGGGAAAACCCCTTGGTCTTTAACCACCACTGGAGGGCCCTCATGTGCAGCAGGCCAGAAGGTATCATGCTGGACGCTGCTGCTATGAGACCCAACACTCTCTGAAAGTGTTTCACTGTGATGGCGTGGCCTAGCTTCACTCTGGTTACTGTGGTCAGTATGGACTCGATATGTGCAAGAGACATTTGTGCCTGCATCGTTGTTGAGTCCCATACCACCCCCAGAAATGTAATCCATTGGGTGGTTGTCAATGCGCTCTTCTTTGCGTTGAGCCTCAACCCCAAGCGCTGAATGTGCCCAAGGACGACATCTCGATGCCGAACTGCCAGTTCTTGAGAATGGGATAGGATAAGCCAGTCGTCTATGTAATTCAGCACGCGGATGCCCTGGAGCCTCAGCAGGGCCAGGGCTGCATCCATGCACTTGGTGAATGTGCGAGTGGAGAGTGCTAGGCCAAATGGAAGAACCCGATATTGGTACGCTTCGCCCCCGAAAGTGAACCTCAGGAACCTCCAGTGAGATGGAAGGATGGAGATGTGAAAGTATGTGTCCTTTAGATCTATCGTGCGGCCCTCAGGTCTCATAGGAGTTAGGACCTCTTTCCCTTAGCCTTCCTGGCCTAGAGGACGGTCCTCAGATCCGCCTTCTCAGGGGGCTGTGGGTGAGAGCGCCGCCTAGAGTCCCAAGCTCTCTGAGGGGGACCTCTAGAAGCGACGCTCCCTTTCTGGCTTTGGCGATAGGAAGAGTTTGATGGGTGTGGCTGTCTCTCCTTGGCAGCCGCCCTCCTAAACCTCGATTGGTGAGGGAGATATTGCTTAAAGGCTTCGCTCTGCTTTTTTGTCTCGACGACAGCATTAACCGCTTCGCCGAACAGACCAGTGGTTGAAACAGGCGCATCGAGGAAGGCCCTGTCCTTCTCCTTGATGCCTGATAAATTAAGCCACAGATGCCTCTCCGTGGTTACCAGTGCTGACATAGAGCGGCCGATGGCACGAGCTGTCTCTTTGGTAACACGGAGAGACAATATCCTCCACTGTAGGACCCTCGCCTTGGTCTATATCCCTTAACAGGTCGGCCTGGTAGGCCTGCAAAATAGCCATGGTATGCAGGCTCGCCCCTGCCCGACCTGGCGCCATATAAGCTGAATAGTGCAGTGCCGGTGTCTTGAGGGATGATGCAATGTCGGGTGAGAGTTAACTGGCCAAAGCTTCCTCAACCCGAGGGATCATCCCATACCTGTTCTCTCTAACGCCCATAATGTTGCTGTAGTTCAACATCGGGGGGTTAGACAGGCGTGCTGAAAAAGGCCTGTTCCAGGATTTACACAACTCATTGTGCGCGGTGCTGCAAAAAACGCTCATCAAGTCTGCTTTTGACTCGCGCTTCCTGCCTCTCTTGTGGCCAATTAATATTTGGGCTCCCGTACGGGGAACAGGGGAATCTGAGCTATCAGATGAGGATCGGGAAAGTGCCTCGGCAGTCTCAATCCCCTCTGCAAGCTCTCTTTGCGAGCCCCACGATCTAAGCGGATGCGGGACCTGAACCGTGGGCAGCGCAAACCTGACCGTCTTCATTAAACATAGTCAAGCGGGAACGCAGCACTCTGATGGAGAGTGATTCATAGTGGCCGCAAGCATCCCCCTCGAGGGCTGCCTGGGCGTGCTGCATTCCCAGACAAGACACACATACATCTCGTGTGTATCCCCACCCGTAATATAACGAGGGCAGGGAAACACACACTTTCTGAACTGCTCACTTGCCATGATATTCGAATTGTTGGATAGGACAAAACAACACCAAATAAGACAGACTATTTCACACAACACAGAGAGCTTGCTGAATAGCGAAAGCTAACTCTGCTGTGTGCCGGCGTACCTTTGTACACATCCGTGTATGCCGTCACACGCTACGTCATCACACAACGCCGATAGGATTGGTTTAGTTTTCATTCATGATTCAGACGCGCTACGCTGAGGGGCGTTCCCCTAGCGTTGTCACCGACGCAGTTCGAGTTCCCTCGAAAGGGAACTTTCTTTCTTTTGCATAACATAACAGAAAATATTTTGAAGAATGTTGGTAACCAACTGTTTTGGTATGAAAATATTTCTAAATACCAATTCACTGCTATACCAATTTTTAATACCAATTTTTCAGCTTCTGAAAGTTCAGTTGTAGCCTAAAATTTAGGCTAGATTAGATTAATTAATCGGCACATCATGTAATTAATTAGATTAAAATTTTTTATATCTTGACAGCCCTATATATCATGCAAACACATTTCAGTGGCCTCTCTAAACTGTTGTTAGTGAAGCGTCTTTATGGGTATGATGGAGGACTCTTGTGATTGATTAAGAAGTCAATACGTGCAAAAAAAAAAAAAAATAAATGGAAAAAAGCTTAATGTGCTTGCAATGTTGTTAGTGTCCATGACCTTCACATCACCCATTAAGTCTTGACATGTTGTATGGGTCGATATATAAGAAGCATGCCGTGAGTTGGGAAAGACAAAATTAGTTTGTGCTGACTGAACTATATAGTCAAGATTTGAAAGGGTTGAAAAACACAGAGATTTCAGTTTGCAGATGTCATTGAATAAAAAAATGATAGTAAAAGTATGGCACTCTAAAAAGCAATTACACAATATTGCTTGGGACATAAACCCTCAATCATGAACAAAGATGAATATAATTTCACAATTTATGCCCTGCAAAATGTGAGTAAATATGTAGCTTATTATGACCCTAAAAAGCCTTTAAACATTTAAAAAAAAAAAAAAAAAAAAAAACACACAGCTCAGATGCATTTCCACTCTTTTTCATTCCTCAAAAGCCATCCCAAAATCTCCAGAAAATGCAAACGAGTTCAGCCTTTTGGATTTTTAAGCCCCTTGACAAAAGAAAACTCATTTTTGATCTTTTGTTTGGAGCTAAAGAGCAACCAGCATTTTTTTTCCAAAATGATTTAAAAGGTGTCTGTCTCATCTCTGGATCACTTTGTAGTTGATGAGACATGTTTGAAAGATTTAGCTACCTGAATGGGACCCTCAAAAAGCAATTTATTTTCCTGTGATTCGCAATTCTTCTTGTTTATAGCATCAGAATGAGTTTCAATACTTGATGAATGGGAATCACATTCTAATTTGTCCAAAGCTTGTTAGAAAGAGATAAAACTGTGCTTTGTGCCTTTAACAAATAACAACCTCAATAACAGGGCCGGAGGAGAATTACAAACAGCTTGTGTTAAACTACTTTTCCATGAGCTTCTGAAATTTTCATTTAAAAATCCCCTTTTAATGTCCTTAAAAAAACAACAACAGCAACACGTTTGCTGTTTGGACGTTCCTTTTCTCACATGTTTAAGCCTAAAATCTTTATAAGCACTTTGTTTTATTCACAAATAAAATACAGAAATGTAGTAGGAGATATTCCGATTAATGTTTGTTTGTTTGTTTGTTTCATTTTAAATCAATTTATCTTAAAATCCTGAGTACAAAAAAACTAACATTTCCACCATTAATATGATTAAAAAAAAAATCAATTATTATATCATATGGGCTAGACTGAACCTGCTATACAAAGGTTAATTGTTTCAATTTAGCAAAAACATAATCTCCCGGATTCAAAATCTGACCTACACTTGCACATCTGACTCTCCTTGGCAATAGACTGCTGCAGGGATGATGTCATTTTGTAGGCCAAAACCTGAAAATTAGCATCTAAATTAGCATTGTAGCACTTTTGGTTCACTTGATTTTTTTTTTTTTTTTTTTTTTTTTGGTTAAATGTCTGAAATAAGGTAACACAAACTAAGTATATTTTCATGTTTTATTCTATGACACTAAACGCATCAGTAATTCTTTAACTCACTGCCCGCTTTTACAGCTTTACTGTTCATAGCACTCTAAATGCTGACAAATTTTGCAAATCCTAAAAGAATCCTCTGATCCTAGGCTAAAATCTGAAGTCTTTGATCGTTAGTTTGACATGTTTACCGACAGGTCAAATTTGACCTCCAACAAAATAGTGTCAGAAGATTTGACTCATTCCTGCAGTGTGACTTCTCCTACAACAACCGTCAAATTGTCATAATTTTTGAAGACAAGCCATGACAAAAATTAACATTAAAGATTTCTTTGTAGCCAGCATTTCAATCCCGCGTGTAATGCAGCTCAATGTCATCAAACGTGTCATTGATCGATGATTTCAAACTCTGGACGAGTCTTCTTGTGTGCGTCTGTTTTTAACGCGTCTTGACTGTCGTACAACTGAGATCTTACAGTGTGACATGGCTTACAGCGGGGATCATGTTCGTACAGTCTGACAAGAAACTATCGTAAAGGACTATTAAAAATCGCAGTGTGCACCCGGCTTAACTCAGACTTTCAGGGAAAGACGCTTTGTGGTGGTGACATTGAAGTTGTGTGACCATAGTTTATAGCTAACAGTATGTTTAGGTTTTTACTTAAAACGTTTTAGGCTTCAAAATTAAAGTTGTTAATTTGTGAATAGTATTTGTATCACATTCATGAAATGAAATTAAACAATCGGCTATTTATCAACAAAATTACAAAATTTGGACTAACATCTAATGTAAACAACATGAAGTTACTTGTCAATCAAGCAAACAAATATAAAACAAGCATAAGGACAAGATATACCACATATAAATGCATAAATATGACTAACCTTGTGCCCTTTTCAACCAGGTAGTTAATAGCCAAAGACGGTTCCTTGGCTGCAACCTTCAGCATAAATGTCATATAGCAGGCAAAGTAACAATAAATATGTAACTAATTTTAAGAAAATATAGAATTACGATACATATTATCAGAATTATATATTAAACCCCCAAAACTACTCAGATAACTAAGGGTAATTCACAATAGGGATGCACGATGTTATCTGAAGGAACCAGGGTGATACTGAATGTTGGGTTGGCCTACAAAAATACATCATCACCGCAGTGCTCTAAGTTGTCACTGTTATGCTATTTTGTGTGTGTATCAAACAATACTGAGTAAACCACAATTATAGCAGAAATATTATTAATATAATGTAGTAAACTGAATATGCAATGTCGTTTTATCTTTTTTTTGTAAGGTGCAATGAAACGCATCTCATTACAACTCAATAGCCTATCACAGTAAATTGAGATGCCTTAATACCATGCCAACATATAAGATAAATGAAAGTCCCTCACCTAATCAGATGTCATTATGTGTGAAATACAAAAACCTGGCAGGTCTGCTAATAGACTCAGGTCTTCTGAGACTGGAAAACCATCGCTTTTGTCTTTTATCGATTACAGATTTAGATTCTGGCTGGTTGAAGGGTGGGAAATGGCAAAACAGTAATAAGCTTGTCTGCCTTTGGCGAGCTCCTACTGTCATGATTATTTTTGCATAGGTTAAATTGGGGCGGAGTGCACCGGAGCGCAGCTCCGCCTCGTCGGGTTCACAACACACCCTGCCGGAGCTCAGCTCCGTCTCCTTCAGCACCAAATATATAAAATTTGTTGAGTGTATATAATGAAAGTTATGAAATAATTGGCTAATATTAACTCGAATTTGGTGCTGCAATGATTCGCCCATCGCAACGATAACTGACCTTCTCGTCTGATCTGCTTCAGCACTCACCCGCACGTCAATGTCAAAATGTTTGAGTCCAATCAAAGCAAGTGGGATTTATGTTCACAGAAGCGCAAGCCGAGCGCGAATCCCAACGCGACGCTTCACGCTTCACAACGGGCATACCGTGCGAGATAAGATGCAAATAGCTAATCTAAACAGCTGTTTGTCGATACAAGTTTTAAATGATCGACAGAAATACTCAGTTTGATCAAAGACAGTGGATACTATAAGCTCAATTTAACAACACAAGCACCCTATTAAATATATTGCCATTATTATTGTAATATATTTGTATAACGTTACCTCGAATGTGTTCGACTTTTCACTGTTTGTATCACTCCGCTTGTTCGTGTTTGCGCAACTTGCATCATTAAGCCAGAAGGTGGTGACAAGTGACTGTCTTTATGAGTGAACAATTGAACCATTGATTAAATGAACACTAGATTAGCTAGTCCAAAAATATTGATTAATTTAGGAAAGAAAAAGTAGCTGAAACTGATCTTTGATGCCATCCATCCATCCATCTTCTTCCGCTTATCCGGGGCCGGGTCGCGGGGGCAGCAGTCTGAGCAGAGATGCCCAGACTTCCCTCTCCCTGGACACTTCCTCCAGCTCTTCCGGGGGGACACCGAGGCGTTCCCAGGCCAGCCGGGAGACATAGTCTCTCCAGCGTGTCCTAGGTCTTCCCCGGGGTCTCCTCCCAGTGGGACGTGCCCGGAACACCTCCCCGGGAAGGCGTCCAGGAGGCACCCGGAACAGATGCCCGAGCCACCTCAGCTGACCCCTCTCGATGTGGAGGAGCAGCGGCTCTACTCTGAGCTCCTCCCGAGTGACCGAGCTTCTCACCCTATCTCTAAGGGATCGCCCAGCCACCCTGCGGAGAAAGCTCATTTCGGCCGCCTGTATCCGGGATCTTGTCCTTTCGGTCATGACCCAAAGCTCATGACCATAGGTCAGAGTAGGAACGTAGATTGACCGGTAAATCGAGAGCTTTGCCTTACGGCTCAGCTCCTTCTTCACCACAACAGACCGGTACATCGACCGCATTACTGCAGAAGCTGCACCGATCCGTCTGTCAATCTCCCGTTCCATCCTTCCCTCACTCGTGAACAAAACCCCAAGATACTTAAACTCCTCCACTTGAGGAAGGATCTCTCCACCAACCTGAAGTGAGCAAGCCACCCTTTTCCGACTGAGGACCATGGCCTCGGATTTGGAGGTGCTGATTTTCATCCCAGCCGCTTCACACTCGGCTGCAAACCGTCCCAGTGCATGCTGAAGGTCCTGGTGTGAAGGGGCCAACACGACAACATCATCCGCAAAAAGCAGCGATGAAATCGCGTGGTCCCCAAACCTGACACCCTCTGGCCCCTGGCTGCGCCTATAAATTCTGTCCATAAAAACTATGAACAGAACCGGCGACAAAGGGCAGCCCTGCCGGAGTCCAACATGCACCGGGAAGAACTCTGACTTACTACCGGCAATGCGAACCAAGCTCCTGCTTCGGTCATACAGGGAACGGACAGCCCTTAGCAAAGGACCCCGGACCCCATACTCCCGGAGCACCCTCCACAGGCTGCCGTGAGGGACACAGTCGAATGCCTTCTCCAAATCCACAAAGCACATGTGGACTGGTTGGGCAAACTCCCATGAACCCTCCAGCACTCTGTAGAGAGTATAGAGCTGGTCCAGTGTTCCACGGCCTGGACGAAAACCGCACTGTTCCTCCTGAATCCGAGGTTCAACTATCGGCCGTATTCTCCTCTCCAGTACCCTGGCATAGACTTTCCCAGGGAGGCTGAGAAGTGTGATCCCCCTGTAGTTGGAACACACCCTCCGGTCCCCTTTATTAAAAAGAGGGACCACCACCCCGGTCTGCCATCCCAGAGGCACTGTCCCCGACTGCCACGCGTTGCTGCAGCGGCGTGTCAGCCAAGACAGCCCCACAACATCCAGAGACTTGAGGTACTCAGGGCGGATCTCATCCACCCCCGGTGCCTTGCCACCGAGGAGTTTCTTGACTACCTCGGTGACCTCAGCTAGGGTGATGGACGAGTCCACCTCTGAGCCCTCAGCCTCTGCTTCCTCAATAGAAGACGTGACGGCGGAATTGAGGAGATCCTCGAAGTATTCTTTCCACCGTCCGACGACATCCCCAGTTGAGGTCAACAGCCGCCCACCTCCACTGTAAACAGCGTTGGTAGGGCATTGTTTCCCTCTCCTGAGGCGCTGGACAGTTTGCCAGAATCTCTTCGAGGCCAGCCGATAGTCCTTCTCCATGGCCTCACCGAACTCCTCCCAGGCCCGAGTTTTTGCCTCCACAACCAGCCGGGCTGCAGTCCGCCTGGCCTGCCGGTACCTGTCAGCTGCCTCAGGAGTCCCACAAGCCAACCAGGCCCGATAGGACTCCTTCTTCAGCTTGCCGGCATCCTTTACTTCCGGTGTCCACCACCGGGTTCGGGGATTGCCGCCTCGACAGGCACCGGAGACCTTACGGCCACAGCTCCGAGCAGCCGCTTCGACAATGGAGGTGGAGAACATGGTCCATTCAGACTCAATATCTCCAGCCTCCCTCAGGATCCGGTCGTGGCTCCGCCGGAGGTGGGAGTTGAAGATCTCTCTCACAGGAGACTCGGCCAAACGTTCCCACCAAACCCTTACAATACGCTTGGGTCTGCCGAGTCTGTCCAGCCTCCTCCCCCGCCATCGGATCCAACTCACCACCAGGTGGTGATCAGTTGACAGCTCCGCCCCTCTCTTCACCCGAGTGTCCAAGACATACGGCCGCAGGTCAGATGAAACGACCACAAAGTCGATCATCAACCTGCGACCTAGGGCGTCCTGGTGCCACGTGCACTGGTGGACACCCTTATGCTTGAACATGGTGTTCGTTATGGACAAACTGTAACTAGCACAGAAGTCCAATAACTGAACACCGCTCGGGTTCAGGTCGGGGGGGCCGTTCCTCCCAATCACGCCCCTCCAGGTGTCACTGTCGCTGCCCACGTGAGCGTTGAAGTCCCCCAGTAGAACGACGGAGTCCCCAGTCGGAGCACTTTCCAGCACTCCTCCCAGAGACCCCAAGAAGGCCGGGTACTCTGCACTGCCGTTTGGCCCGTAGGCACACACGACAGTGAGAGACCTATCCCCGATCCGTAGGCGCAGGGAAACGACCCTCTCGTTCACCGGGGTAAACTCCAACACATGGCGGCTGAGCTGGGGGGCTATAAGCAAACCCACACCAGCCCGTCGCCTCTCACCATGGGCAACTCCAGAGTGGTGAAGAGTCCATCCTCTCTCATGGAGTGTGGTTCCAGAGCCCAAGCCATACGTAGAGGTGATCCCGACTATCTCTAGTCGGAACCTCTCAACCTCACGCACCATCTCAGGCTCGTTCCCCGCCAGCGAGGTGATGTTCCACGTCCCTAAGGCTAGTTTCCGTGTCCAGGGATCGGGTCGTCGAGGTCCCCGCCTTTGACTGCCACCCAATCCTCTCTGCACCGGCCCCTTACGGCTCTTCCTGCAGGTGGTGAGCCCACGGGAAGGCGGTCCCACGTCACTCCTTCGGGCTGAGCCCAGCCGGACCCCGTGGGGAGAGGCCCGGCCACCAGGCGCTCGCATACGAGCCCCAACCCCGGGCCTGGCTCCAGGGTGGGGCCCCGGCTGTGCCATACCGGGCGACGTCACGGTCCTTGGATGTTTGTCCATCATAAGGGGATTTTGAACCGCTCTTAGTCAGACCCGTCGCCTAGGACCTGTTTGCCTTGGGAGACCCTACCAGGGGCATATAGCCCCAGACAACATAGCTCCTAGGGTCATTCGGGTACTCAAACCCCTCCACCACGTTAAGGTGGCAGTTCAAGGAGGGGACACCCTTCTCCATCTTTGATGCTCATACTAATTGCTCATATGCCTCTGGGCACAGAATGATTGCATTGGCGTTTGTTTGAAATGTAACATCTACAAAATAATCCTTGAATCATTTCTTATTTAAGGACATTCCCGTTTCGAATATGTGATTGTGTATTGTCAACAATATGCATAAACATTCTGCATTTCCATTTTATAGTGTGGATCACTCATTGCAACATTTAAACTGATTCTCATGTTAAAAAATCTGTTATCTGATAAAATAGGCCTACTTCATGCTGACCACTGACATGCTTTTAAAGCTACTGTTGTCCTTTTTTTTGGCTTTCAAAACACCTTAAAATGGACATATTGAGATCAGGTAAACCAAATTTTTCTTGGGGGGGCATGCCCCCAAACCCCCCTAGCAAGATAATTTTTTGAACTTTTATTTATAAAAATATCCGTACGGCCCTGCGTGTCAGTCTGATTAAATCAAACAACAAACTGCCAAAGAAATTGGCCCTGACTCTTTTAACCCTCAAACCGTATTTACATTACAGCCCTTAATCCCGTAATTGTGGACAAATGTGGGCACAGAGGTTTCAGGTGTGATCCAAATTTTTTTTTAAAATAAATGTTATATCAATCTCTTCGATAAAATAAAATCTATCAATTTATGGTGTTTTTTTTTATTTTGGGGGTATTTTTGAATTTATTTACCTCTAAAAGTACCATATTTTCTATGTAATTTATGCTTATTTTTATGTTATATTTAATATATTTTTTACTTCAGTAAAACAAATCATTCCAGTATGTTCAGATAGCCAAAACCTAAAAATGTGGTGACTTTGGCGTCATCTGGTGTCTTATGTTGGTATAAAATTAAAAGAAAAGCAACAATATCTATAGCCACTAGATGGCTATAGTACTAAATGGCTGCATAGAGGTTGTAAAAAAAAAAAAAATAGGTCAGCCATTGGCTCATTCAATTCTTTGTTTTTGTATGTGTGAGTGATTTTTTATAAAAAAAAAAAAAAAAAAGAAGCTGTTATAGGCTATAGGCTAAAGCTGTTATAGAATGCTTTGTTTTTGTGTGTGTGTCTGTGTTTGTGTGTGTATGTGTGTGTGTGTGTGTGTGAGTGTGAGTGTGAGTGTTTGCAAAATTTAGAGTGTTGTACAGGCTCACCCCTTCATTTGTGTGTATGTATGATATGCATTGTGTTGGATCTATTAATTTTTATTAGACAAAAAAAAAAAAAAAGCTCTGTATTACAGTTTTTCCCATTCATTCCTATGGGTGCCCATTTTTGTCCAAATACAGGATTAAGGAGGGGTTTTTTTTTCACCCACTTAACATTGTAGAATCAAGTCAAATAAATTTGTGTGTGTTCAGGTGGATAATTTAGGAAAAGTAGCCAAGTCTTGTACCGCTCAGATTAAGGAAAGTATTTTTAAAAAATTAATTACAATTATTTTGCCCACATTTGTCCACATTACGGTTTGAGGGTTAAATAAACATTTTTTCTTGTTTTAAAAGATATTTGCCAACCAAAAAAAAAAAGTGAATTGTAAAGTATTTCTCTTTGTTTAAATATGTACTCAACCCTACCTTACACATTAATACTGGAAAAAGAGCCTCTTTGGTGTAAATTCACATTAAGTCATTTTACGGCGCGATTTTGAATGATGACCATTCACCGTAAATAAGGGCTCCCCCTCCCTATAAAAGCCAATTTAACCACTTGCACCCTCATGGACTTTCAGGGGCTATTTACATGACACGGTTTTCAACTAAAAACGTAAAACTTTTTATGTGTTTTTGGCCGTTCATTTACACGACAACAGCATTTTGGGTGCCTGAAAACGCAAACTTTTGAAAATGGGTTTCAAAGAGCAAGTTTTTGATAACTATCTCCGTGTAAAAGACAAAAACGCGGATCTCTGAAGGCGATGACGACATGCACATGGGTTTTACGTGTTCAGTCTATAGTGTTTCATCGCCATCTAATGGCCTGGCAGCAGAATACAGGGTTTTCAGTCGTTTTTCGTGGATCCGTGTGAATGGGATCTTTTTGACAATGATGATGTCTGTATGCAGAAAACTCAAAGGAAAAACATCTCCATTTTAAAGGTGCTCTATGTAACTTTTAGCGGCCTCTAGTGGTGATGTTTCAGATTGCAAACAAATTTTACAAGAGCACTCGTGCTCGAACTCATAGACAATACCGCCTATTACGCAAATATCTCGGCGAATACTAGACGGATTCGGCGAGCACCAAGCTCGTTGGGACAATCTAGTCGAGCTGAAAAGAACCATATAAGGTCCATATTTTTTGGTGGTGTTTTCGCGGAGATATTAGCAGAAAACCATCGGGCGCGCTGCAAAATTGCGGACGCCGGTGACGTCACGATCTCAGAAGAAAATCGCTCGTATCTCTGGAACGCAAAGACCCAGAGAGCTCAAATTCGGAGGAGGAGGTCCCAGGGGAACCCTTGCCCGAACGCTAGAGTGGCGGGCCTCGGGGATGCCCCCTACCGGATCGCCGTTCGCTGGGACCCCCGATTTCGAACGGCTATAACTCGGGGAGCCGGGTGAGTTGGACCTCGGGGGTGGGCTCGTTCGAAAGGCCCCGTCCAGCACTACGAACGATTAGAGTCTTGGGAATATTGATCAAAGATTGACTGAGATATAAGCCGAAAAACGTGCGCCTTTAACCGGACGTAACTCCCTGACCGTCTACAATAGACTGTATATAAGGAGAGAGGCTCGGGAGCGCGCATGCACGTCACATCCGTTGGATTTCGCGGTAAATCCGACCCGGAGACTTCACATAGAAATAGGAATACTGGCCTTCAGAGGTAATAGCAAAACTCGACAAGTGGATAATTTTAATGTGTGATTACAACCCCTTCACACACAGGCAATAAAAAAAGGATTCATTTTAGTAGAAAAGTTACATAGAGTACTTTTAAGCATATCGTTGTCGTGTAAACGTACCCTCAGTTTGTATACTTCAGTCTAGGGGTGACCCCGAATAGTCGAAGATTCGATGCTTCGACAGGAAGAGCCTAATTCGACTACCAATCTCACGGTCGAATCTTCGCAGAGGTGTTATTAAACGAGGATCATGTCATTTAGGCTATACGAGGGTGCTCAATGTAAGATTTCACATAGAACTACTGGTTTTCTGTCAATATGTTAATATACAGCCTATTATGATAATGCTGTCAATAAAAATGTGCAAAGAAAGAATCTTTTAATAAATATTTTTAATGTGCGCGCAGCGTGAATAAATCCAAACACCCCGTGACAGATTTAAGTTTCACTTTCAATCCGTGATGTGACCGACAGAGGAGCGTCTTGTCGGCAGGGATTTAAATCTTTAAAAATGTCAGGGATAAGAAAATCTAAAGACGCATACCATCAGAAAGGATATTCTCCAAGGCTGGATTTAGCATCAGGAAAACCATGATCGCACTTTTGTCGTCCAACGTCAACAAGTTGGTTTTCCTCGGGACATTCTAAAACACTTAATGTGAAAAACGCTTTTAAAACGCTTAAATGGCACTTTTACGTGCTTAATGTATATACACAGTAGGCTACGCACCTTAAGAAACCATACTACCAGTATGTGCAGATAAGCAGATAAACCCAGAATATGAACGCAACGCGTTCCTCCAAAGTCACGTAAACCGTTTTCTTTAACGGTTTTCTATGGGAGGAAAATGCTTAATTAATCATGAATTACAGTAGGAATTAGTGTTGTCACGATACCAAAATTATGACTTTGATACGATAGCAGACTAAAAAACCTCGATACTGATACTGAATTGATACCATGGCAAAAAAAAAAAAAAAAAACAGAAAAAAGAAATTTAAAAATATGACAGAAATTACAAATCATTGTTTTATAAATTATTTTAAAAATTAAAAAAACTCACTTGACCAGCATGTTCCTGCCCTGCTTTTTGACCATTCCCTCCCCTTTATCAAAGATAATAGCCTAACAATCACATGCCAGTGTGAACGTCCTTACAGAGATGTTTGCAAAAATCACATCATTATCAATCATGCTAAAATTCGCTGAACTTTCACAATTCTGAATAGGTTGGGATGGCCAAAATCTTATTTTATGATACGAGTCATTTAATATTATTTAAATGTAATTTTATAATTACAATAGAGATATTTATTTTATTTTATCTTATCTTTGTTATTAAAAATAAGTAAAGAAGCAAATTACAAACAATATGACAAATACTATAAGAGACAAATAAAATAAACAGTGCTTAATTTCTTTTTTGAATGCTACTGTTAAATAGACCTTCTGTAGCTGAAAAAATAAAGTTGTCACTATAAATTAACCCTCTGGGGTCCAAGGTGTTTTTGGGGTCCTGGAGATTTTTTGACATACTCTGACATTTGTGCTTTTTTCAGTTGCTTATAAACAAATTACTGGCAAAGGTGTAATTACACTCTATTTAGCACAAACAGGGCTACCATAATATGTTATCAACATGTATGTACATGTTTGTATTTTTAAGAGAATATTGTTTATGCGTGGTTATTAAAAAAACTAAAACTTAAAGTTTCTGAAATAAGGCCACAAAACACATACTAAATATGTGTCCACAAGACTTTTGACTAATGGATGTTGTCGCCTAGAGTTTTTTCTTCAAAATGATCTGAAAATCATCCTGCCTTATCATTCACATAAAACAATAGATTGGTTTAAATTGAAAAATGACACTTTTTGTTTGGAAAGGCAATATGCGCAGGGGTGTGACCTGCTGTGATTCACACCTGAGAAGACAATGGGCCCGCATAATGAGCGCATAATGGTGCTGCATACTAATGAACCTTTCATTCAGGTGTGTCACTGAGCCACAAGAATGCAATGACAATATATATATATATATATATATATATATATATATATAGGCCTATATAATACAAAATTGGTTCACAGTTCCAATTATTTATTTATTTTTCAAATTGTGCTTGCAAATTGTATAATATCAATATACAATATCAATTGTAAACATTTCTAGTAATTGTGCAGTTAATTCTCATACTGTTTTTACAGAAAGTTTGGGAATATATCCCAAATGTGTCACTAATAAAAACAATACAAATAATTTAAAGAGGAGGCTTATATTGAGCTTTTAAGATTTACCTAAGATTTATTTATATGTAGCCTACATATATTTTTGCTATTTTAATAAAAAGGTTACAATTACAACAACAATTAAAATTAACTATATTTCAAATGTAATCTTTCTTTGTATATACTAAAGTATACATTTGATCATACATATTTCACAGTTGCGGATTAATTAGTTTGAATATAGCCTACAATCAAACAAACACTATAATAACATCTTAGCAAACAAGCTTATTTGATGTGGCAGTATTTTACAGTAAAAACGACATCTTGTCTTTCATATGTAACATATCGTTTTTATGATTAGGACATATAAATGTTAATTTGCAGTTTAATACGTTGCTTATACAAAAATATTTTATTTCAACATATTTCAGTCGATTTTTACTCATCTCAGTATTGGAATATAGTTAGGTAAAAGCTGTTCATTCATTCACACACAAAAAATGCGATTCATATTCAAACAGTCTTTTTGTTTACAGACACTATTTCATATCGCGATTAGAACAAAGCACTTGAAAATAAAGAATGTACCTATTCCTCAGCTGGATCCGTTGCTCCTCCAAATGAAACTACCAGCACTTCTGAGGTAATTTTTTCCAGGATTATTATTCCTCACAGCGTCGTAAATATGGGTCTCTTTCGGTGGGTTATCCAGCTGATGTGGGCGTGGATCGCCTCAGAGCATTTGTGTTTGAATAGAGCGTGCGCTCCGTGGGCGTGGTCAAATTAACTTTAAAGGAGAACTTTTTTTGTACATTTGGAGTGCTGTCAGTACAGACAAAAACGACAAAAATCGGTGTTGCCTACACCGTGTTATCCTCTTTTTAAAATTCGCACCCTGTTGACTTCAATGGGGCAAGTTCTAAACCTGCTTTTAGCCTCTTAACAAACTTAATATGTCATTACAAGTGCACAGCCATGTGAGTGGTGTTATTCAGTGGTGGAATGTAACGAAGTACAAATACTTCGTTACTTTACTTAAGTAAATTTTTCACGTATCTGTACTTTCCTTAAGTAGAATCAATAGTGCATACTTTTTACTTTTACTTCGTTACATTTTGCAGCAATTATTATACTTTCTACTCCGCTACATTTCTACAACGTTCTGTTACATTTTCGTTACATTTTCTGATCAGTTTTTCCCCTGCCAAAACGTCATCCTGACCGTCCGTTCGTCGCACGTTTGTCTCACCTGTGAAGTTTGGTTGCCATAGATATATCAACCCGGTCACACTAAATGCGTCTCTATAGCACGCAGTGTGTTTATCGTGCAATTTATACGCGAAAATTTGTTTTTACATGCATAGGAAATGCATTGGTAGGTTTAGTAGTGATGTGGGGTGCGTGTGTATTATACGTTTGGTTAGGATTAGTATGGCAAGCGAAGAGGTTCAGAATTACGCCATAAATGAATCGCGTTTACAGCCAAACGCCGTCATATACGGCGTTTTAACATAATATGTGTGTTTATATATATATATATATACCGTATATAGTAATGGTATATAGTAAGCTTGATGTGTATATGGCCTAATTGCAAGCTTGTTCAAAAATGGTGACAAAAACTTAAAATATAACTGCTTTTCCATCATATTGAACATCATTATATGAGTATTAGGTTGAATGAGTTAGAATTAACTGTTTTATTAATCATTAGAATATAGACATTAAGAGAATAAATTGTTATGCAAGTACTTTTACTTTGAATACTTAAAGTACATTTAAAATCAGGTACTTTTTACTTTTTACTTAAGTAGGGTTGTCATTGTGGTACTTCTACTTTTACTAAAGTAAATATGTCTCAGGTTATTTGTACTTTTACTTAAGTACTGAGATTCAGTACTTCCTCCACCACTGGTGTTATTAAGAGTGACCACGGTCAATCTGACTGCAGTAGATGTGCAAGATATTAATAAAAATGATGTTAATTATGCCAGCTCAGATACCTTATTTACTTGTCGAGTTCGCGCGCGCGATCATTAGTTATATTAGTTACCAATGATCGCGCTCGCGAACTCGACAATTGACTACTGTGGACTTCGAACGAAAACAGGAAGTAAATACAGGTATGTGAGCTGGCTGAATTAACATCATTTTTATTAATATCTTGCACATCTACTGCAGTCAGATTGACCGTGGTCACTCTTAATAACACCACTCACATGGCTGTGCACTTGTAATGACATATTAAGGTTGTTAAGAGGCTAAAAGCAGGTTTAGAACTTGCCCCATTGAAGTCAACAGGGTGCGAATTTTAAAAAGAGGATAACACGGTGTAGGCAACACCGATTTTTGTCGTTTTTGTCTGTACTGACAGCACTCCAAATGTACAAAAAAATGAGCTCAATGTTAAAATTGACCGGAGTTCTCCTTTAATGACCTGAGACGAGAACGACTATCATCTCTTTCTTTTCATACAGATTACATAAAATGAGAAAATTAGTTTTTTATATAAATTACTTCATTTAAAAGAAGATAATTCAGGCTTCATGCCTGTGTGCCTGTATAACTGTTTGACTGAGTATTTGCAGAGTTACAGTTCATTTTTTGGGCGCGTTTCAGAATGGACTTCACTGACAGAGAGAATGCAGAACGCGCATCATGTTTATTTTTCTTTATTAGGCGAAAAGCACAACACTTTGTTTTTATTGTGAGGTTCCACAAAAAAAATACAAACTTAAAAGGATCGAATGATGTACAACACTTATATGTAATATCAAAATCAACAGAGTAATTTGAGTCTCTTTTGCACTGATAAGGAAAAAAGTGAGCTGGTATCGCCGGCGAGACCGCCGACCACAAAGGGTTAACCCTCTGGGGTCCAAGGTGTTTTGGGCTCCTTGAGATGTTTTGACATGCTCTGACATTTGTGTTTTTTTCAGTTGCTTATAAACATATTAATGGCACAGGTGAAATTACACTCTATTTAGCACACACAGGACTACCATAATATGTGAGCAACATGTATGTACAAGTTTGAATTTTTGAGAGAATATTGTTTATGCGTGGTTATTGAAAAAACTAAAAAATAAAGTTTTTGAAATAAGGACACAAAAAAACATACTAAATATGTGTCCACAAGATTTTTGACTAATGGACGTTGTCGCCTAGAGTTTTTGCTTCAAAATGATCTGAAAATCATCCTTCCTAATCATTCACATAAAACAATAGATTGTTTTAAATTGTGAAAAACATTTTTTTGTTTGCCAAGGCAATATGCGGATGGGCGGAACGGCCCAACCCCTATCATGAATAATTAAGTGGTTCTCAGACAGTGACCCTGCATAATAATGAGCCTTTCATTCAGGGGTGTCACACAAGAAAGAATGCAAGGACAATTTATATATATATATATATATTGTCATTGAATTCTTTCTTTCTTTATATATATATATATATATATATATATATATATATATACACACACACACACACACACACACATATATATATATATATACAAACAATCAAAATATAAATGAAAGCCAAAAGCACATTTTTGTCATACCTGGAAACAAATCCTGGTCAAATGCTATATGGGCCAGTCTACAGAATTGGTTCAAAGTTACAGTTGGAAACATCTTGAAAAGAAAATAGTCTTTTTCCATAAATGTCTTATAAAGTTTTATTTTTTAAAGAAGACCAATACAATAAAAATAAACCAGTCGCATTTCAAAGTCGTTCGCGAAATGACCGCCAGTTGGCGCAAAGGGACATTTATCAAAACGTAAGTGGGGCTAATGTCAATTAACAGTAAGGATGCAATTCTACAAGTTATGGTAATTTGCAAATAAGCCTACAACAAACATTTATTTTTAAACAAATATTTTTAAATATGCAACATGCACGTTTAAACAACAAACAATACAATCTGAACCAGCGCTCCTGTATTGAGACATGCAGTGCGTTTCAGTTACGATCCTGGTTCCAGTGGCCTTAATACATTCACGGCTTTTTAAAATGTCAAAAAGCGTTTTGAGATGGTTTTGAATAAAATATTGAAGTTTATAATTAGGGTATTTTGGCACACCACGCCGAGTGGCTATGCATTATTGATTATTCTAAAATCTGGCTTTATTCTGGCATGTTGAATTAGAGTTTGACAAACGCGGCGGCGCGTTCATTTGAATTTATTTTTCTCATAACAGCTAAAAGAACTTACTGCGTAATTGTTGGTCATACAGATAAGATATCATCTTTTAAAACTGTAAAAGGTCTACTTTTATTCATGTAGGCTAAAGTAGGCCTACACTCTCTGGCTAACGAGAAAACGTTTTCTCGCTCATGCGAGAAACAAACGTTTGGGCATTTTCTCAGTGAGAAAATTCATAGCCGAGCGGTAGAACTTATGGTTCGATCATCAAGATGACACGGGTTCAAATCCCGATCAAACATGGTCTACTGTAAATTTTATATTTATTAATGCAGAGAGATTTGTCTAGCTCTAAAACTCTGTTACACCATACAGTTTTTGCTTATATTTATAAAATAAAATTACCATGCATTTCTATTTTACACTAAGGAACAATAGTATCCAACAGAACGACTTTGCATCTGTATAATAATAGGTTACCAATCGTAATTTCAAAAGCAGTTCTGTTCTGTAAAAAAGTAATTTTATATATATAGCTAGCCTATATATATATATATATATATATATATATATATTTTTTTTTTTTTTTTTTTATTAGGCCTATTATTATTATTTTTTGATTCCCTACAACCTAGAGTTTTTAAAAACATGGTTTTAAGTAAAGTGTGATTTGCCAGGGGGGACGGGGATTTCCTTCTGGTCTAAACATCCCTGCTTCTGCTGAATTATTTGAATCCCCACACCCCTCCCTCCACAGTAATCAATGCTATAGGCTACTTCACCAATAGACCATATCAAATATAAAATAGAGATATGCAACAAGCACGTTTAAACGACAAACAATAAAATCAAAACCAGCGTTTCAGTTGTTCATTAGTTCCAGTGGCCTTAATGCATGCACGGCTTTTAAAATTTCACAAAGCGTTTTGAGATTATTTTGAATGAAATATTGAAGTTTATAATTAAGTGTTTTGGCACGCCGAGTGGCCCTATGCATTTTTCTAAAGTCGGGTTTTATTCTGGCATGGTGAGTTAGTGTTCGACAAACGCGGCGGCGCGTTCATTTAGATTAATTTATTTTTCTCATTATTACAGCTAAAATAACTTAATAGGCGACTCCGTAATTTTTTGGTCATACAGATAAGAGTAGAGTAGCTTACATCGTTCAAAACTGTAAACTTGTATTCATATTAGGCTAACGACAAAAACAGTATATCTTTCGTCTCTGTCTCCGGGGACTGCGCGTCACAAAAATGAACCGAAAGCCACTTCAGCTCAGTCACTATAAGAAATCGGCTATGTCTAAAGCCTTTAAATGTCTAAATATTCAGGCTAATAAATGTTATCTGATTATGTAATCCATATGAAAACGAGAGGTACAGAGGATCTACTCAAACATGTATGTAAGCGCTTCCCAATGAGAAAATGACAAGACAAGGGTGAAAATCTCGCTCTAATTAAATGTAGGCTAAATCGCCCTGAATTAAAATGTAAAAACAGATCAAATAATGTATTTGTCGAAATGTTGCGATATTGTTTCATTTAAGTTCATAATTATTCTATACATGTTATTTAATTTAGCAGCATTACCACGAAGCACCGTGGTTAGATATTTATTTGAATAATAAAAAATAAATAAAAAAACTTAATTCACAAATTGCATGCCTGGTTGTAAGGATCCAAAGATCCCTGTAGAATTTAATATTGAATTGAACATTTTGTTCATGACAACAAATTAACAAGCGTTTTTTCAGATTATATTTAGTTTTGCTTGGAAAAAGCTGCCCCAAGCCAGTTTTATTTCATCAATTATTGAAATAATGAAACATTTAGTAATTAACTTTTATGACAGAAATATCACTAGGCTACATGTAACTTAAATCATTTAATTCCTTCATTATCAACACTGTCTAGAATAGCGATTTAAGTGTGAATTGCGACTTCTCTTTGTGTTAAGTCAGCCTCAGACTCCGATAGCCGGTGGGGGGTTGGAGGGACAGTTCAGTGTATCGTGCGCGCAGGACAATAGGCCTGTTAATGTTCGTCTTTCATATGGAGAGTGTCGGATAACGCAGCAACATATACAGTATTATCAGCTGATGTGTTTTTACCCTGTCCCTGAAATGCTTAATTTAGAGAGAGACCCGGCGCGAGCAGCGAGGGAAACTAAATAGACTTGTTAAAAAGAAATTCAGTGCGAGAGAGGCAAAGAAAAACCAGTAGGGGTTCAGCGAAAAAATCGGCAGCTGGCAGCAGGAAGTAGCTGCCGTTGACAGCCGGAAGCCCTGCCATATTAGGATGGACCTGCCATTTCGTGGCAGCCAATCAGTATCGTCCAAAGTAGTAGCAACCAATCACATGTAATTGGAAGTCAAGCGACAGCGGCCAATGGTGGCGCCGGCGATAAGAACATTTTAAAACTTCTTAAAACTTTCTAGCTAGGCTTTTTCAAGCCAACTTAAAGTTTGTCTACGAACTTTACCATCTAGTTCAGGATTGTGGCCTATCATTCTGATTTCAGAACAACATATACAAAGCATGTTTCAACAGTTACAGCTGCTTCATTAAACAAAGACAGAATGTATTAAAAGAGTACTGCAACTTAAATGATAGCAAAATATGATTTTAAATAAAGGTAATCGATGGGACAAAGTTATTTTTTTCTTCTTTTAGACAGGACTTTCATTATTTAAGTTTAAATGTTGTATATTTAATACGTATTAAGAATATATAAAAAATATACAATATAATTACATAGGCATTTCTTTCTGTATGTATATATTTAATCATTTAACAAACATGTACACTCATTCATAAATTATATGTATACACGTAAAAAGTCATAATGTATATATTATATTTAATTTTAATAGGCTTTATATTATATTTCGCTGCGTGTCATCCGCACCAATAACAAAAAAACTTTTGGAATTCACCTTATAAGACTGCAATAAAACGAGGTTGATCGCGAATTAACGCGCTCTCTATATGCTGCTCACTCGCATTTGTTTCTAGCTGGTATGAAAGTGTTTCGTCAACAGTTAAGGTTTGTTGAACAGATTGTTGACAATCATAGGCTACACTGCTCAAACATTTTAAACCTGGATTGAACACTCCAATTGATTTTATGAAAAACCTTTAAATACGTTAGCTATTTATAATTTAATTAAGATAGGGCCTATTTGGACAGAGATTTATCCTGAAAGGAATATAGCCTTTCCCTGTTCTCATTATTTAAGTTTAATAAATGGGTATATTTAATAAATATACAATATGATTACATAGGCATTTCTTTCTGAATAGATTTCATTATTTAACAAACATGTACACTCATTTATAAATTATATTTATACACATACAAATTCATAATTTCAAGTGTAGCTGTTTGTTTTTTTGTATTAGGCTATGTCTATGATCTTCGTTACTTGATTAATATTTGATAAACCTTTTTTAATCAAATAATATAAAATACTTACAAATAGAAGTATTTTATTTAAATAAGTACAAACAATTTATATTGATATAATAAATTATTTGCCTGGCTAAAAGTGGCATCCACCTCCGACTTCCGGTTATTATAGAGGCAGCTGACGTCAGCTGCCAGTGGCAGCTACTTCCTGCTGCCAGCTGACGATTTTTCGCTGAACCCCCTCTCAGAAAAAACGCATGTTTTTAATTTAATTATGTTTCTTTGGACAATTTTCGTTTTGTACTGTTTTAATTGTTTAATATAGCTGTCATTTCTTTGGCAATACAAATTTAAAATGTCGCAAGAATAAGATTAGCCTAGTGTTTCTTATTTTGCATCGCAAAAGAAATAAACTTTAAACCCGATGCAACCCTGTTTTAAATAAAAAAAAAACTGTCCCGACACTTTATTTAAACCTTGAAATGTTCGAACTTGGTTTCAAACGTAAGTAATTTTAGTGTTCTTTTACATTACACAATAATTTAGCAGACTAAAGACGAGCTTTTTCAATTTCATTTTCTGATGCAATCAGCTGACAATCTTCCTTCATCAGTCTGTGTCCTTTGTGCAGCGGCTGCGGATGGTTCTACAGGAATGTAGCAAATTTATGTTGTAATGATAATTAAACAAAACTCTTGACTTTAAATAAGTAAACAGTTATAAACAGTTAGCTATTTAAGCATCAAGGTGGTCAAATATAAACGCTGTCGGCCAACATTGGTTAACAACATGTATGCTACATTGAGATTCGATCTCGGGTCGCTTGAAGCTCCTTGAAGCTCATGTTATTGCGTTGATCACTGAGCTACCGTCTATACGCTTTTAAAACTAATGTCTTATGCTCTTGTAAAGCCTCATTGATGTAGCCTAAATGTTTTTATTGCAATGTTTTATGTTTTCATTATTTATTCAATTTCATTTCAGTAGCCTAATTTCAGTATTGTGATTATGAATTATTTTAACTACGTTTCACTTGTTGAATTCATCTGCTACCAGCTTTCAATCGCTCTGAATGAGCCGCAGATTACGCATTAGAGAGAATAAACGAACACTTTTCAGAGTCTATGATTGTAGCGCCTCTTAGCGGTAAAAGGCAGCAAATACACCCCACATTTTACCGCCGCGGTGGAACGGCTGATGTGGGCGTTGTCATGGCTTGCCTCAACATTTGCGTTTGAATAGCGCGCGTCCTCCGTGGGCGTGTCACATTAACGCGTAATGAAGTGTAATGAGCTGGGGAAAAAAATACTGAAATCCCTCTCTTTTCATACAGATTACATAAACTGAGAATATTTGTTTTTTATATAAATTACTTCATTGAAAAGAAGAGAATTCAAGCTTCATAAAGAAAAATCTCTCGTGCCTGTATGAAAAGTATTTGCAGAGTTATAGTTAATCTTAGGACATGTTTCAGAATGGACTGCACTGACAGAGAGAACGCAGAACGCGCATCATGTTTATTTTTCTTTATTTGGCGAAAAGCACAACACTTTGTTTTTATTGTGAGGTTCCACAAAAAAAATACAAACTTAACAGGATCGAATGATGTATAACACTTATATGTAAGATCAAAATCAACAAAGTAATTTGAGTCTCTTTTGCACTGATAAGGAAAAAAGTGAGCTGGTATACCCCAGAGAGTTAACTATAGACTGATTCTTAAAGGGATCATATAATGGTACATGCACTTTTTCAAGTTGATTGTACTGAAATGTGTGTTGACAGTGCCTGTACACAACCATCATATAATGATACAAATCCATTCAGTGTTTTTGTTTTAATCTCCTTTTATGTTTTCCCCTGCCTCAAATTGAGCCGTTCGATCTTGTGACGTCACTGGATCAGACGCCCCTCCCACGATTGATAATTGACAGCAGCGTTTCAACATAGACCCGCCCTGAGCGAGCTGTCATCGTAGTCTGTCATTGTTGATACGCTGGAGCAGAATGGCGTCTAAGCGATTGTGGTGTTCTGTTCTTGGGTGTAATAACGAACCCAGCAGTCATTTTGATGTTCCTAAATCCGAACCGCTGAAGACGCAGTGGCTGAGTTTTGTTTTCGAAGGGAATATTCCCCACGATCAACGTCAAAGCGTTCATGTTTGGGCGAATCATTTCTCACCAGACTGCTTTATAAACGAGGGTCAGTATAAAGTTGGTTTTGTTAAGAAGCTGCTCCTGAAAAAAGAATCGGTACCAACTATTCAACGCATTCTCATCCCAAAGCGTAATATTTTGACTCTTTTGCCAAAGCGTCTATATCCAGCGCATATGGCACCCTTTAGCGTCAATATAACACGCTTCGGTTTTGGGTAGGTTTAGGTCTGGGGTAGTGTTAGGGTTAGACCACTAGGAGGCGCCATATATCTGCGTCTCATATGACGCTAAAGGGTGCCATATGCGTTGGATATAGACGCTTTGGCAAAAGAGTCAATATATTACGCTTTGGGATGAGAACGGGCTCAACTATTCGTGTTCCTGCTGCACCTCCAAAAGAAGTGAGTGTAAAGTTTTATTAACCTTTATATTAATCTTTGCAAATCGCGAAAAAAAGTTTTTCATGACCATTAACTGTAACATCAATCTGTCAATGAACTAACGTATACATCAGTAAACACATAGCGTTAATATCTCACTACTCTATTGTAGTGTATCTGGGCCGCACCAGGGTGAATCATGCATTCCAACACTCTAATGACTCACCAGCCTGGCTCCAAAAAGTCTGGAGTAGATTGCATCTTTGACACTTTTATGGGTCCTCAGATCAATGCCAGGTGGCCAAGAAAAGCTCACTCCAAAACGCACACACACAAACAGACATTCCTTCATTGAAATCTATAAGGGACCGTAAGCCTTGGGAATCGGTTCCAGGTTCCGGTTTGGAACCGGTTCCAAACGTTCCGATCCATCGGAATCGTACACGTCCACACGTTAACGATTCCACTAACGATTCCGAATGTTCCGTTCCATCCATTCCCGCGTCGCGACATGACGTTACAGTATGCGACTGGATTTTTAAATCCCCCAAAAGCGCGATGGCTACGAGACGTAAACGATCGAGAGTGTGGCTTCATTTTAAATGCAGACCGGGGGAAGCAAATCTGGGCGACACAACCCCTCCCGTCATTTCAGCTCCAATGACGGCATCAAAACAATGAAAGCATGGCGAAGCGGCTCTCCACAGCTCTGCTTTCGTCGGCGGAAAAGTTAAGAAACTCGACGCTATAAGCCCTCAGTAACGAGCCGAGCAGTTCGCATGTGACTTTTATGCAGTGTTTCCCACACATAGACTAATTCGCGGCCACAAAATCAACTCCGGCCGCCACATATTGCGTTTCGTTCATTTTTTTATGCTATTTAAAACACGCAGCGTATTCTTTTCGTTGTATTTCCTTTCGCCGCTCTCCCTCCGTCTCTCTATCACTCACGCGTCTCTCTCACATACACGCACGCACGCACACACACACACACACACCGCGTCTGTCTATGAGGCGCCGGACTGGACAAAAGCGAAGCGAACTCCGCGAGCGACACTGGGCGAGAGAGAGACAGAGTGTGACTTTTATTTAAACTTATATAAACTAATATGATTTATTTTACTGGACAGTTTAAAGCTCATAACCATATTTTGTTGTTACTTGAAGAGCAGTGTCATGTAGCATCATGCAGTATTTGTCCTGAAAAGGCTAGTCAGTAAATGTCTGTAATTTAAGGTCATTCCTATTTTATTTGTATACATTTTAATCATTAACTTTAAAAGCACACTCTTTTTATGACTAAAATAACAGTAAAGGGTAAAAAAATGAATTCCCAAAAATTAAAATGGGAAAAAACGGAATTTGGGAAAAAATAAAACTGATTTCATAGGGCCCTAGATATTGCACACTTGGTTCTCTTACGAGAGTATCTCTCGTACTGCGTAATAGCTTTACGCTAGGGGAAAAACTCTTTTCCGCGAGATATTGAAGCCAAAAATTATCCTTAATTTTTTAATAATGTAAAACGCTTTGCAGCAGCAAGCAGACATAGGCGAAACAGCTCGCGCGCCTATTGGCTGCTCTGCAGCAAATGCAGCAGCCTATCGAGAGAGACTCTGCGTGACGTAATAACCAATGGGGGCCATTCGCGCCCTTATCGTCACGTCCCGCCAGAAGGGGCGTGGTCTCACCCTATAAATATGCTCGTTAGGCTGATACAAACTGATTTTTACCTCTTCAGCGAAGCACACGCATCGCTGGATCCGGAGTGAGAAGCCGCGCCGTCGAAGCAAGCCTTTCAGCGGGACGAGCTCTGGAGTCGCTGGCCTCGCCGCCTTCAACTGCCGTACCTGCTGCGCTTTCCGGCGTCATATATCCTTTTCATACTCTGTGTGTATTTACTCTGTTGAGAGTGTTTGTCAGCTTACTTCGCTACTCACACTTCTCTCACAAAAGAGCAGCGTCTTTTTAAAGATGCCTTCCTGTGGCTCGTGCCGCGCCCCGCTCAGCGATGGAGACCGGCACGTCATCTGTGTTTCCTGCCTGGGTGAGGATCACGCGGCTCTCGCGCTCGCTGACGGCGGATGCCCTCATTGCGAGCTTTTGCCCATGGTGACTCTGAGGACTCGCCTGGCATCATTCTCCGAGCCTTCACCGCAGCCCGCCGTGGTGCCGCGCCGCAAGAAGCGCCGCGCCCAGCGCGCTCCCGAGCTCTCTCCAGCCCGCCAAAGCTCGCCGGTTCGCCCGCCAGCTTCGCCGGTTTCGCTCGAGTCGCTCACTGACGGACAACGGCCGCCGCCTGCCGCCGCGTCCATCCACGAGTTTGACGAACCCACCGAGGCGTGTTCTCTTCTGGCGTCAGATAGTGAGGATTGGGCGAGCTCCGTGGATCTCCCCCCCGCTAGCGTTTCCCGCCAGCCCTCTGGTAAGAGAACCGGCATTGAGACTGAGCTGATGCTTCCGAAGCGCTCAAGCTCCGCTGCAGGCCGCTCAAAACAGCCGTCTGCTCGCAGTTCTCAGCCGCAGCCTGCACCGCCCGCCGCCGCCGCTTCACAGCGCCGCCACGCCCGAGACCAAAGACCGCGCTCTCGCTCTGCTGGACGCCGCCCCCCTCAGCGCGGGCCCCGGCCGAGGATTGAGATTAAGCCCGAGGCCTCAAAATCTTCCTAGCCATTCTAGGAAAGCGACGGTGTTCAGATCCCGCTGCGGCCGGATTTCCACCAAAACTTCTCGCTCGGTCAGTTCCAAACATCGCGACTGTCCCAGTGTATTTCGCAGTGAGCCAGCCGGTGTCTCAGCCCGTTTGCCTGCGCACAAAAGCCGTTTTTACGGCTACCCAGATAAATCCAATAAAGAGTGCATTTTCTGGTGTTCCGGCCACGGCCGATGGTGTTATAAGTGTTGTAAGAATGCCCACCCAGTGCCCATTCACACACTCAGACACAGCCCGCCACGGTGCAGGGCTAGCACTAATAAAATCGACTCCGGTCGATTGTGCAAACAATGTAGTAAACGCGCCCATGTCACCATGCCCGCTCACACTACATGCTGCGTGTCCCTTGGTTTCTGTAAAAACGAAACCAACACACATTCAGTCGGCCATGAACGACGGTGTTTTCAGTGTAATAAATGTGCCCGCAGCCCCGCGCCCACATTTTCTCACAGACACGCCGATTCCTACGGGATCTCCCCCGCTCGCTTTTTCTGCACTATCTGCCATAAAAAAGCCGAGCGCGGTCAGGCCGCCCGCTGTGATCAGCGCGCCCCCCGCCTCGAACGCTGTAAACACGGTGTTGTGTTCCCAGTATGCCCGGGCTCTCGAGTTGCCGTTTTGCCGCGACCAGAGCCCGGATTTCATTCTGCCCCTAGCTATTCATGCAGATGCGTGGTCAAAGCTTCCCGGGGTATCAGAATGGGTGCTGAACACTATAAAGAGAGGCTATTCGCTACAATTCGCTCGACGCCCACGCCGCTATACGGCGCGCGTCGAAACTACGGTGAAAAACGAAGTGTCTCATCTACTTCGTGCCGAGATAGCGAAACTACTGAGCAAAGGGGCTATAGAACCTTTATCTCAGGCTCAGAGCGAAGGGGGCCTATACAGCAGATATTTTCTGGTACCGAAAAAGGATGGGGGTCTCAGACCCATTTTAGATCTGCGACAGCTGAACAGAGCGCTTGTCAAACGCCAGTTCAGAATGCTTACGACCAGGAAAATCCTCGCGCAAGTGCGCCACGGGGACTGGTTTATGTCAATAGATCTGAAAGACGCCTATTTCCAGATACAAATAGCGTCCCATCACAGGCGATTTTTGAGATTCGCCTTCGAGGGCCAGGCATATCAATACACAGTCCTGCCGTTCGGCCTGTCCCTAGCACCTCGTACATTTACGAAGTGCATGGACGCGGCGCTCGCACCCCTGAGACTTCAGGGCATGCGAGTCCTGAACTACTTGGACGATTGGCTGATTCTAGCTCGATCACGATTGGAGCTCATAGAACACAGGGCCGCATTACTCGAGCACCTCGAGAAGCTGGGCCTCACAGTCAATTGGGCGAAGAGCTCACTGTCTCCCAGTCGGAAAATTTCCTTTCTGGGAACCGTGTTGGACTCGCTGTCCATGACAGCATGCCTGTCACCAGAGCGCGTACTGAGTATTCAGCGCGGCGTGAAATCCTTCCGCCACGGCGCGATAGTTCCGCTCAAAAGGTTTCAGAAAGTGCTGGGGCTGATGGCCTCAGCAGCCTCTGTACTCCAGTTGGGCTTGCTCCGCATGCGCCCACTGCAGATGTGGCTGAAAGCGCGGGTTCCACCCAGGGCATGGACAGCGGGTCTGTTTCCCCTCAAAATCGACCTTCAGTGCGTTTCAGCTCTGGAACCTTGGAAAGTGACCGACTGGTATCAGTCAGGTGTGAGTCTGGGGACCGCTTCGAGTGTGAAGGTGGTGTCTACGGACGCCTCCACCTCGGGGTGGGGAGCGCTGCTCGAGGGCAGACCGCTAGCTGGCCTGTGGTCAGAACGGGAAAAGCTCCTTCACATAAACTGCTTGGAGATGATAGCAGTCGACAAAGCGCTACGGCTTTTTTGTCCCCAGATAACAGGCCACCACGTCTTAGTCCGGTCGGACAACATGTCAGTGGTGGCATACATAAATCGCCAGGGCGGCGTCAGGTCACGAAACCTTCACAGGCTGATGGAACGCCTCCTGGTCTGGGCTCAGCACAGCCTGCTCTCACTGAGAGCGGCGCACGTGCCTGGTCACCTGAATGTGGGACCAGACAGACTGTCCAGGAACAAGGTCCCGGCAGGGGAATGGTCGCTGCACCCGCAGACGGTCCAACTGCTGTGGAAAACGTTCGGCAGAGCACAAGTGGACCTGTTCGCGTCCCACGAAAACGCTCATTGCCCGGAGTTTTTCTCGAAAAGCAAGGACGCGCTGGCTCATGTTTGGCCCCGCTGCCCCCTATATGCTTTTCCTCCCGTCTCGCTCCTGCCTCAGGTGTTGGAACGAATCAGGGAGAACGGATGCCCAGTGCTGCTCGTAGCTCCGCTCTGGACAAATCAGACGTGGTTCCCTGCCCTGATGCAGCTGACCAGCACTGCCCCATGGCCTGTACCATTGAGGAGAGACCTCCTCTCTCAGGCGGAGGGCTCGATTTGGCACCCTCGCCCGGAGTTGTGGTCCCTGCACGCATGGGCCATCAACGGGTACCCGCTAGCCTCCCAGAAGGAGTGTTAAACACGATCGCGCAGGCTAGAGCTCCGTCTACCAGGCGGCTCTACTCCTCGAAATGGTCTGTTTTCTCTGCATGGTGTCAAGCCCAGAGCTTTTCACCTGTGGAGTGCGGGGTTTCGGAAGTGCTTTCCTTCCTTCAAGAGCTACTGGATAAGGGCAGGACCCCATCCACGCTCAAAGTGTATGTGGCGGCCATAGCAACGTTTGCAAAACCGGTGTCTGGCCAGTCGCTGGGGAAAAACGACTTAGTCGTGCGTTTCCTTAGGGGAGCTCGGAGGCTGAACCCTCCCAGGCCCCCTTCAGTCCCGACGTGGGACCTTTCCACGGTCCTGGAGGCCATGAAAGGCGCCCCGTTCGAGCCAATCCAGCTGGTGGACATGAAACACCTGTCGTTCAAAACAGTGTTTCTCATGGCTCTCGCTTCAGTGAAGCGCATAGGGGACTTACAGGCGCTTTCAGTAAGCGCGTCGTGTATGGAGTTTGGGCCTAATGACTCGAAGGTCATTCTCAAACCAAAGCACGGGTATGTCCCGAAATCCCTCAATACACCGTTCAGGGCCCAGGTAATTTCCCTGTCCGCCCTTCCGGTTCTCAGTGAGGAGGATGATGCGAGTCTCCTTTGCCCCGTCAGGGCATTGAGAGCTTATGTGTCACGCTCGTCCGTTTTCAGACAGACGGAGCAGCTTTTTGTTTTGTTATGCGGGCGTTCCAAGGGACTCGCCGCCTCAAAACAGAGCCTATCCAGATGGATAGTGGACGCCATTGCGCTCGCTTACTCTGCGAAGGGCCTACAGTGCCCTTTGGGTGTCAGGGCGCACTCCACGAGAGGCGTGGCCTCTTCGTGGGCGTGGTCAAGCGGGGTTTCCCTGCAAGATATCTGTACGGCCGCGGGCTGGGCCTCGCCGTCTACATTTATAAAATACTATAACCTGGAGGTACCCGCCTTACAAGCTAAGCTTTTGGCGGTTTAAAATTCAGTGCTATCTGCCCCGCTTTGCGGCCCAGATGCTGAGTTTACTGCAGCCCCATGAGTGTTGACACACGTATGGCTACCCAGATCAGGCTGAAAGCTTTCACCCTGGCTGCGCGTTTTGTTGTCATATAATAGCCCCGCTGGGTGCTTTTTTATAAGGAATGACGCTTCCAGCCTCTCTTCCTCCACTCTATGTGAGTTTATGGTGATTATGCACTACATGAGCCCTGGGCTTCGGCCCCGGGACTTTGGTGTTGGATCCCTGTACGCACGGCGTGTTGCATTGTGTTCCCCTAGCGTAAAGCTATTACGCAGTACGAGAGATACTCTCGTAAGAGAACGTACTCGGTTACTAACGTAACCTCTGTTCTCTCTAGAGAGGGAACGAGTACTGCGTATCTTGCCGTGCTTTGGAATACGCTCTGGTTCGCTTCAGCGGTAAAAATCAGTTTGTATCAGCCTAACGAGCATATTTATAGGGTGAGACCACGCCCCTTCTGGCGGGACGTGACGATAAGGGCGCGAATGGCCCCCATTGGTTATTACGTCACGCAGAGTCTCTCTCGATAGGCTGCTGCATTTGCTGCAGAGCAGCCAATAGGCGCGCGAGCTGTTTCGCCTATGTCTGCTTGCTGCTGCAAAGCGTTTTACATTATTAAAAAATTAAGGATAATTTTTGGCTTCAATATCTCGCGGAAAAGAGTTTTTCCCCTAGCGTAAAGCTATTACGCAGTACTCGTTCCCTCTCTAGAGAGAACAGAGGTTACGTTAGTAACCGAGTACGTTTTCATTCTCTAAAACCACTTTAAATTAGACATTCAAAGCCAACAACTCTCAAAGCCACCCTGTAAGTGTTCAGCAAATGGTACAGGAATCGATATGGGAATCGATAAGGAATCGCATCGATAAGCAGACTCGACAATGGCATCGATATCGATAATTTCTTAATGATGCCCATCCCTAGGGACCGTTCGGTATTTATGGAAAGGGCCACCGGAGGAAAATAGGGGAGAGTCATGTCTTTTTATTCTTTGTTGAGGGGAGGGTCATCCAACTTTTTCTAGTCTAGGGGGAGGGTCACCCAACTTTTGTATTCATGAAAACAGCAAAATTTCAAAGTGGCTTGTTTGGTGCATATTTTTTCCATGTAGCTCCATGTAGCTCTCTCGGTCTCGGCCCCCCATCGCTATCAGATGGGTCTGACCCAACAAAAATCCAGTTTGGCGCTGTTTGACAGTGCGCGCGCACTTCAGTACGCGCTCAGAAAAAGTGCATTAGAACAGAACGCCAATTAAATGTTTACCCGGCAAAGCTTTAAAGCACGAGCAAATAATGAACTTTTGTGATTGCGAATAAGTGCAGTGTCTGTTGTGGCCAATTCTTGGTCGCGATCTCAATTTTCAAAGTCTGGTCAGGTTCTCAGAAGAAATCTTTCAGAGTCGAGGTTTCGGGTCTCAGAAGAAAATAACTTTATTGAGCAGTTCAACAAAGTGAGAAGCCAGCTGGACATCTGAATCTTACAATGGTCAACACTCGGTTCTTATACATTTTCTTATCTTTACCTGTCCAATTAGTGCTCGTATTGTTATCTTTTCCTTTTTGCTCCTCCCCACTATTTCGCCACAATTATGTTTTCATATTTGCTGATTCCGCTCTAACTGTGGCCAACTTTTAGCACGTGTATTTTTTAAAAATGATTACATACACAGTTTTTAAGACCTTCAACAGCTGTACCTTCACATGATCTTTGACCTTGTTTTTCTATACATGCAAACATACAGAGTTTTTAGGTGTTTTCCAAAACCTGGTCTTTTCTCACATCACCTTCCATTCTCTAACAGGCCTACTTTAATTTTGTGATACATGTATAGGACAGTAGAATTCTCCAACACAACCCCCCTTTGGGACTACCTCTAGTCCCACACTCAACTTGTCTCCCAGAATGCATCTTCATGAATCAGTCTTCTTTCTTTACTCTACAACATGGTCAATATAGACCATCCATCTTTATCAACCAGACTTTATTCACAAAGGTGCACCCTGGAGGAAGAGAAGGACCAAACATCTCCGCCCTCTATTGACTAGGATGGAGTAAAAGATCCCACCTTCCTTTTACATTACATTTAAGGGGATGTATTTTCTTACTTCAAAACAACTCAATGCATTAATTTAATACATTACATGCTTCTTTGAATTCTTGACTCTGTCCATCGGTGCCAGAGGAACTGCGCAGGCGCTTCCGGTGGCCTGGAGTGCTATCTGGGTTGCTCCATCGTTGCCAGAGGTGCCCAGGCCTTGCCTAGAGCGCTATCTGGTGTTGGAGCAGACAGCGGGTTTTTAAACCACCAGTTGAGTCTACTCTTGTCTCTTCAACAATCGATGACCGCGCTTGCAAATAATTCCTCTTTTGTACTTATATTATATACATGTTCCAATGGCCCAATGCATATAAACTCCAGATTTCTTGATTTGTTACAGAAATATATAATAAAAATAATAAAAGGAAAATAAAATGATTAATAAAAATAAAACACTCTTGTTTCTTTCCCTTATTTCGTGTTGCATTACCTCGTACCACGGGCAATGACCTGCTTTAGACCCTCTGTCGTCCCCTCTCATTCACATAAAAATTGTGACAGTTAATGTGGTTACATGTAAATATAAACGATTATATGGATAAAATCATGTAAAAAGATTACATCAATTATATAGTCAAGATAATCATACTTGATTATATCAGTAACTTATTCAAAAAAGAAGGGATACATAAGTGATTGTACTCAGAAAGATTATATATGTGTAGATGTTATATGAGTAAATATTTTCAGGAAATGTCAGTAAATATATTCAGGAACTAAGGGCCCTTATATAAACCAAAGGAATGTAGAAAAAACCCTCTAACTAACTTCCTACTCTACCCATGCTTTTAATTGTTCTAACTAATTTTATCCCCAAATTAAAATACACAGTGGGGCTATCTCCCTATCTAGTCAAAAACAGAGTAAAAAGATTATCAAAATCAAAAGTAATAAGGTACCCTTATTCCTTGTGTTTTCATTCACTCTCTCACAGGAAGTCATCCAACTCATCCAAGCCTGGGCCAATTGGATATACTCCCGAGGTGGTGCATCCAATGTCAATGCCTGATGGTTTCACTGACACATTGATCATTTGTTTTGCAGCTGCACTAGCCAGCATGGATCTAAGAAAAGGCACAATACAGCAGAACAACACAAACACAACGCCAATAGTCACTGCTATCACTATTCCCACCTTAATCAGCCAATCCCTCCATGATCCAAATATCGAGTCAAGCCAGTATCCAAAACTTCTGTCCCTCCCTGCATTTGTGGCAACTTCATTTCTCAATGCCTTTATCTTCTTCATGGCTTTAGTAAACGATCCATCTGGGGCTGTATTATTTGGGATGAAAGTACAACAGTCAGATCCGAACATTACACATACTCCTCCTTTCTCCGCTAAAAACCAATTCAGTGCTTGTCTGTTCTGCCAAGTCATTTTACTTGTGTATTTCAACTGCTGGCCTAATGCTTCGAGCGCTTGATCCGTATGATTAATGAATCTCTGCTGATTGTAATATATGTAATTTATCCATTCAGTGTTCTTATTAACTGGTATCCATAAAAGTAGCGATTCCAAACCTGACAGCACCTCACTTCTAGCTTTGAATTCATGTGGTATTCCGCGTGGTTGTCCAATGGAATCAAGATAAATGGTAGGGTCTATTGTATATGCCCTCTTTACTCTGTGATTATGATTCTTTGTTACTTCTATCGTTCCTTGTTCATTGGGGTCCCAATTCACTATTCCAACTTCCTGGGCTAGTCTGACTCTTACGCATAGGCCTTTCCAATCCACTAAGGTTGCTCTCAACTGCCTTCCTCCACACAACCAGAAATAGTCTGCAATTGCTTCGGTTTGGTTTACTAGTGGTCCTATCAAGGGGAAACTTAGGGTAGCATTTTCACAATTATCCTGAATTTGAGTTACTGTCATATTGTTGTTTATGGTGGCCGTGGCATAAATTAAACTAGTAGATTTATGCACATTTGGGTCGTTGTAAGTCTCAAAGTCTAAATGCCAAATGATAGCACATTTGCCCTTGAAGGTTCCTACATTATTGTATCCTTTAGTTACCTTGAAACATTCATATTCTAACGATCTATCCAAGATGTAGTTTTCTGGAATTTCTCTTTTATTCTCAGCTACTCGTACATCTAGTTTTTGACATTCGCTTCCCCACCCACTCTGATTAAAGAAACTCTTGTAATAGTCATTTCCCAGCATTGCCAAACAATCTGCGGGGCAGTAAGGCATTATTTGTCCTATCTTATTGCATTGTTTTGAATGAAATTTAGCACAGTGCATGTAATCATATTTGTTTGGAACCAATTTCAATTTTTTCAGAGGCGACGGGGAGCATAACAGGCAAGATCGTTCAGTGGTCTGTTTTACTGTATACTGTGCCCATTTGTACCATTCGTTGTGATATGCTGTGTCTAACAGTGCTTCCTGTTTTATCTCTAGCTCAAAATAGTCTTCCTCTAGGGCTTTACTTTCCTGCATAGCCTTTGCTTTGTTCAATGCAACTTTCTCTGGTGATTGTTTGGCCTTCTTTGTGGATCTCTTTATCATATGTTTGCGTGTATTGTTACCTTCTGTTGGCCCAGTCAGGTTAAGGTGACCCATCCCATTCTGGGAGGTCAGGTAGGTCAAGTTCTGGGAAGCTAATGTCTGGGAGACCAATGTCCTGGAGGTCAAGAGTGATGAATTCTTCTGGTTGGTATGGTCCCCCGTGGGAGGGACCTTCTCCGGGAGATTGGTTTTCTGGAGACCTTGAGCCTGAGGGAGCTGCTGCAAGAGTTGTATCATTGCCAAGATCAGGATCAGGAGCTCTCTCATCCTCAGGCTCCGTGTCCGCTGGATGTTGTAGATCAGATTGCCCCTGCATTTCATCTCCTGGCCCAGTATGCTCAGTTTCCCTAGAATGAGGTTCAGCAGCATTGTTATCATCTTCTGCTTCAGTTTCTTGGTGTGTTTGGGCATCCTGTGCTACCTCTTCTAACTGTTCTTCTACTCTATCTGTGTCTTCTTCCTGTCCCCTATGTCTCCGTCTTGGGACTCTGGTACAATGGTTCAAATGATACCATGTGGTGCTGCCCTCTACTTGTACTGCTGTGGGAGTTGCCCTGACTACTGTATAAGGCCCTTCTCGTCTTGGTTCATTCCACCTTCTCCTAAAGACTCTCAAGTACACCTGATCCCCCGGAACTACTGGACAGGGTGTTTCTTCTTCTTCTTCCCTGGGCCCCCTGTTCTGCTCCTGTGAATGAATAGCTTCATGTATAGCAGTTAGTTGTTTCATGTACGCCCTTAGTTCCATCTGCAGCTGCTCTAGGGG